>JBBGZY010000378.1:800000-2000000 GCA_037952925.1 Lithobates clamitans | reverse complement strand
TCAGTTTATTGAGGCTCCAACTAGGAATGAAGCTCTGTTGGATCTGGTAATCTCAAACCAAACAGAGCATATTACTAATGTTCAGATAAAGGAACACCTGGGTAGCAGTGATCATAACATGATTTCATTTGATGTTAGCTGTAAACAAGAGATACATACGGGAAAGATAAAAACACTTAACTTCAAGAGAGCAAATTTTCCAAGGATGAGGGCTGCTCTACAGGACTTAGACTGGGAGGGAATATTGGAATCGATAAACACAGAACAGAAATGGGAATTCTTCAAAAAGACTGTTTGGGACCTCACTGCAAAGTATATTCCCATGGACAATAAGTTTAAAAGGCTAAAAATAAAACCTATGTGGCTCACGGTCAAAGTTAGAAAAGCTATAAACAATAAGAAAAGAGCTTTTAAAAATATAAAAATGAAGGAACACTAGTGTCGTTTAAATGCTACAAAGAGTTTAACAGAATATGTAAAAAGGAAATCAAGGATGCAAAAATTCAAAATGAACGACAGATCGCAAAAAATAGTAGGACAAACCCCAAAAAATTCTTCAAATATATTAATAGTAAAAAGGTCAGGTCTGAGCATGTAGGCCCTTTACAAAATAATCTAGAGTGGGAGACTGGGGACAAGGAGAAGGCTAGTTTATTAAATACCTTCTTCAGCTCTGTGTATACAAAAGAGCATGGGGGAGCTCATGTCCATAATGGGGGTGGTATTGACACAGCCTCGAATGATCCACAATGGCTCAAAAGTGATATGGTCCAGAAATATTTAGACAGAATAAAGGTGGATAAAGCACCTGGACCTGAGGGCATCCACCCACGGATCCTAAAAGAATTGAGCTCTGTAATTTCAAAGCCATTGTATCTAATTTTTAGGGACTCATTAATGATGGGAATAGTACCACTGGATTGGCGGAGGGCAAACGTGGTGCCTATATTTAAAAAGGGATCAAAGTCTTTACCAAGTAACTATAGACCTGTTAGTTTAACTTCTATAGTCTGGAAGATACTGTAGCATTTAATAAAATACCACATAGACGAGTTCTTGCTGGAAAAAAACATTTTAAGCAACAGACAGCATGGATTCATGAAAGACAGAAGTTGTCAGACAAACCTGATTTCTTTTTATGAAGAGGTAAGTAAAACCTTGGACAGAGAGGTGGCCGTGGATGTGGTATACTTGGATTTTGCAAAAGCGTTCCATACAGTTCCGCACAGACGGCTCATGTGTAAGTTAACCACTTGCCGCCCGCCCTAATACAGAATGACGGCAGCAAATGACGTTATCAGGAATATCGAGCCGCTGCGCGCCCCCGGGGGCGCGCATCGCGGCGATCGTTGTTGCGGGGTGTCAGTCTGACACCCTGCAACACCGATCTAGGTAAAGAGTCTCCGTCTGAGACTCTTTACCACGTGATCAGCCGTGTCCAATCACGGCTGATCACGATGTAAATAGGAAGAGCCGGTGATTGGCTGTGTGCCCAGGCAGCTGACAATCTGTGCCCAGGCAGCTGCCAGTCAGTGCCCACTTCAATGCCTACCACTGCCAGTGCCACCAGGGATGCCCATCAGTGCCTCATATCAGTGCCACGTATCAGTGCCCATCAGTGCCCAGCAGTGCCACCTATCAGCGCCCATCAGTGCCCAGCAGTGCCGCCTATCAGTGCTGCCTATCAGTGCCACCCTATCAGTGCCCAGCAGTGCGGCCTTTCATTGCCCATCAGTACCAACCAGTGCCACCCAGTGCCACCCATCAGTGCAGCCTATCAATGCCCATCAGTGCTGCATATCAGTGCCACCCATCAGTGCCGCCTACCAGTGCCCATCAGTGCCGCATATCAGTGCCCATCGTCAGTGCCGGCAGTGCCCGCTCATTGGTGCCACCTCATCGGTGCCGCCGTATCAGTGCCTGTCAGTGCCGCCTTATCAGTGCCCATCAGTGAAAGAGAAAACTTACTTATTTACAATTTTTTTTAACAGAAACAAAAGCAAAACTTTTATTTTTTTTTTGTTTCAATAATTTTTATTGAAGATTTAAATGAGAGAGTGAACAGACATTGTCAAAAATCACATTCTGATTACATACAGTTGAGAGAATTACATATCAATATTCATTCGTCAATTGTGGTGAGAATAATAGAACTATAACAGTTGTTGAAGGTAAGATAAAGTGTGTGAATTATTAACCCCATGTACCCCTTATGGGTTCATGCTGTAGCATGGGTGGTTGTGGTACCTTCATTCCCATGGTGTAAAGACATTTTAAACAGTAATCATTTAACAACTTAGAATATCATTAACTATTCATACGAAAGGATGGTATTAATTCAGAAGTGTAGGTTTTATAACTTCAAGTGTAGGAATATGTTGGAACGTATCTTTTCTAGAGTACTTATCGAACTTGAGTATAATTCTGAGAGCTATTCGTACTCGAAAGGAACTGTATGTAACGTGTAGTAGAGAGAGTAGTAAGTAAGGTAGTTGGGGATAAATAATAGAAAGAAGAAAAGAGGCGGTGGGTGAGGGGAGGTGGCAGGAAGAGTAGTGGATGAGGGTAGAGAGCATTGTCATATATTGAGTGAAGAGAACAATGTGGGTCGAGTATGTGTAAGTAGTATCAGAAAATTATCAGGTAAGTTTTGACCAGGGGTACCATAGTTTGTGAATTTTTCCATACGAGGGTTTTCCCTTTGAAATAATTAGTTCGTAAGCGAAGTGGGAGTGAACTAGTGTTATGACTTCTGTCAGTGTTGGGGATAAGTTTGTTTTCCATCTTCTAGTTATGAGTAACCTAGTAGCTAGAAGTATGTGTGTGATTACAAGTCTAAAAGGTGGTGGCAATAGTTCAGTGTTCAAGTTCAGTATGGCCAGTTGTGGTGTGAGTTTGATGGGAAGGTGACAGATGTCTTGTATAATGTATTCCACCTCTTGCCAGAGGGTTTTTAAGACTGGACATGACCATAGAATGTGAGATAAGGTACCTATGTGGTCACATTCTCTCCAACATTTGGATGAGGATTGTGGATGAAATTTGGCCATTCTCTGTGGCGTTAGGTACCAAAACTTTTATTTTTTTTTCAAAATTTTCGGTCTTTTTTTATTTGTTTAGCAAAAAATAAAAACGGCAGAGGTGATCAAATACCACCAAAAGAAAGGTCTATTTGTGGGAACAAAATGATAAAAATTTAGTTTGGGCACAGTGTAGCATGACCGTGCAATTTTCATTCAAACTGCGACAGCACTGAAAGCTGAAAATTGGTCTGGGCAGGAAGGTGTCTAAGTGCCCTGTATTGAAGTGGTTAAAGTCTACAGGCTTGGGAATATCAGTTTGTAAATAGATAGAAAACTGGCTAAAAGACAGAATTCAGAGAGTAGTGGTTAATGATTCTTACTCTGAATGGTCTAGGGTTATCAGTGGTGTACCCCAAGGTTCAGTGCTGGGACCCTTACTCTTTAATATCTTTATAAATGATATTGGGTCTGGGATCAAAAGTAACATTTCTGTCTTTGCAGATGACACCAAGCTATGCAGTGGAATAACGTCCTTACAGGATGTCTCCAATGCTGACCGCAATGCTCTGTCTAATTGGGCGTCTATGTGGCAGATGAGGTTTAATTTGAGAAATGTAAAGTTATGCACTTGGGGGCTAAGAATATGCATGCATCATACATACTAGGGGGAGTACAACTGGGGGAATCTGTAGTGGAGAAGGATCTGGGGGTTTTGGTAGATCATAAGCTCAATAATAGCATGCAATGCCAAGCTGCGGTTTCCAAAGCGAGCAAAGTCCTTTCTTGTATTCAGAGAGGTATGGACTCAAGAGAGAGAGATATCATTTTGCCCCTGTTCAAATCATTAGCAAGACCTCATCTGGAATATGCAGTTCAGTTTTGGGCACCAGTTCTCAAAAAGGATATCGGGGAACTGGAGAAAGTGCAGAGAAGGGCAACCAAACTGATAAGAGGCATGGAGGAGATCAGCTATGAGGAAAGATTAGAGGAACTGAATTTGTTCACTCTTGAGAAGAGGAGAATAAGGGGGGATATGATCAACATGTTCAAATATATAAGGGGTCCATATAGTGAACTTGGTGTTGAGTTATTCACTTTACGGTCAACACAGAGGACAAGGGGGCACTCTTTACGACTGGAGGAAAAGAGATTTCATCTCCAAATACGGAAAGGTTTCTTCACAGTAAGAGCTGTGAAAATGTGGAATAGACTCCCACCAGAGGTGGTTCTGGCCTGCTCAGTAAATTGCTTTAAGAAAGGCCTGGGTACTTTCCTAAATGTACATAATATAACTGGGTACTAGCATTTATAGGTAAAGTTGATCCAGGGAAAATCTGATTGCCTCTTGGGGGATCAGGAAGGAATTTTTTCCCCTGCTGTAGCAAATTGGAGCATGCTCTGCTGGGGTTTTTTTGCCTTCCTCTGGATCAACTGTGGGTATAGAATTGGGTATATTGGATTGTACAATATTTTTTTTTTGTTTTTTTTTGTTTTTTTATGGTTGAACTGGATGCACTTTTTTCAACCTGACTAACTATGTAACTATGTAACTATGTTAGTGGTTTGGTCAGATATTATCGGCCACTCTTCTTGGCGCTTTGTCAGGTCGGTCATGAAGCTGAACAAGATAAAAATCAATAAGGAAGTTAGTCGTTTTGTTACGCGTAATGGTGGTTTTGTTGTCTGACGTAATGGTGGTTTTCGTTGTCCAGAGATCTGGAGGTGGATACTTGGCGGTATCTGTGGAGCAATGGGGTCCACTTAAATGCCATGGTAACAGATTTGTGGTCCTTGGGCATTGAGGATGGTGTGCAGAGAGCATTAAGTTTGTGGAGGGGTCCACATGTGTAAGGCTTTACCCCTGTGCGTGGTGGCGGTTGGGGTCTGTGGAGGCATTACCAATTTTGGAACTGCAATGTTTGTCCCCGAGCCAGTGTTGCGTGGCTGGGAATAATGAAGTATTAAAGGTGATACCCAATCTGAATGGGGTTATGGGATGCATCCCAAGATTGGCAACCTAGTTTAGATATATTACGGGTACTGGATTTTGATTGTTTCTGTTTTAAGAAATGTTATTGTTCATTTGTTAATAAAATGGCCAAATGGACAGTTTTCTCCAGATCGGTGTCATTTATTATAAACAGATTTTGGGAGGTTCAAGTGTAGTAGGGGGTTGGAGTTATACATCTGGGGTACCTTAGCCAAGACAGGCCCGAAGCAAAAAAAAAAAAAATAGGCATAGGGCCTCATGATAGGGGGACAGGGCATAAAAGGCAACAGGGGGTTCATGTTAATAAGGGAGTATGTAGAGGTCACCTACAGTGATTGGCTTGTGGCTTCACGAAGGCAGGGGCTGCTGGGGATGAACACGTGCAAGACAAACACAGCAGCAGACCCGTGCTGGAGCACAGAAGAGCCGGAATCCCGCCCTCCCTCCCTAACTTATTTGGATTGTGGACTTCGTGGCTAAAAGAAATAAAGGTATGGCGGTTGGGGTCTGTGGAGGCATTACCAATTTTATAACTGTAATGTTTATCCCCGTGCCGGTGTTGCGCGGCTGGGGATAGTTAAGTGAAGTGTGTTTGTCCCCGAGCTGGTGTTTTTGCGGCTGGGGATAATTAAGTATTAAGGGTGATACCCAATCTGAATAGGGTTATGGGATGCCTCTCAAAATCGGCAACCTAGTTTAGATATATTACGGGTACTTCATTTTGATTGTTTCTGTTTTAAGAAATGTTCTCCAGATCTGTGTCAAGTGTCATTTGTTATATACAGAGTTTGGGAGGTTCAAGTGTAGTAGGGGGTTGGAGTTATACATCTAGGGTACCCTAGCCAAGTATTAAACATGTTACAAACATTTTAGGCATTATTACGCTCGCACAAATGTTGATATATTAACAAACCAATAATAAATAGACCCTTTAGTATTTTGTACAGATTTGATGTGTAACTGTAACTAAGACTTCTTTATTACTCAGGTGGCTTCAATCAGTCCAAAATTACTGGCAGCAAATTGATGAAAGGGAAGCCAGTCTTGTGGCAAATCCACCTAAAAAAGGAAGACAAAATAAACTGAAAAAAACAAAAAAGAAGTCTTCCAGAGTTCGATTAGGTAATTTGTGTAAAACAAAGGTTTTTATCTATACATGATGATTTAATTATATGGCATTAAACATTAATTCAGTGCCATTTGTCTGTACAGGTATGCCCCGTACACATGGTCAGATTTTCTGACGGAAAATGTGTGATAGGACATTGTTGTCGGAAATTCCGACCGTGTGTAGGCTCCATCACACATTTTCCATCGGATTTTCCGACACACAAAGTTTGAGAGCAGGCTATAAAATTTTCCGACAACAAAATCCGTTGTCGGAATTTCCAATCGTGTGTACACAAATCCGACGCACAAAGTGCCACGCATGCTCCGAATAAATAAAGAGATGAAAGCTATTGGCTACTGCCCCGTTTATAGTCCCGACGTACGTGTTTTATGTCACCGCGTTCAGAATGATCAGATTTTCCAACAACTTTGTGTGACCGTGTGTATGCAAGACAAGTTTGGGCCAACATCCGTCGAAAAAAATTCTAGGATTTTGTTGTCGGAATGTCCGATCAATGTCCGACCGTGTGTACGGGACAGTAGAGTGATGGGCCTTTTTTGATCTGCCTGTTATAGGATTTTGCTCTGAAAATCAGTAAATAAAGTGCTGCGCAATTCATAAGAGTCCATAAATTGATAAAAACACAAATGGTGTTGGTGTAGATAAACGAGCAAATTGAAGTGCAAGTGACACGCAGGAAACAAATCTCAAAGACGGGTGTCAGTGATCCCTCCACCGCACACAGATGGCCTCTCACCTCCCAAATTCGACCTGAAACAGGTCACACAGTGAGAGTCAATGTAACGAAACTGATAATGAATGAGATGGCCGCGGGGACACCCAGGGGTCAGGTGTTCGCATGACGTCACCCGCGGCCATCATGTTCATTATCAGTTTCATTTGTCTGCCGGCACTCAGACCGGAGTGCCGTTATATGAAAGTGCAACTTATCTTTTTTACCTTAATAAAAGATTGAACATACAGAAAGCATTAGATCGCTTTGTTATCTCTTTCCAGATGCCATATTATGTTGACTGAGACGCATCCTGGAGCGGCTATGTCCGGAGTGTTTGCCTGGATTGCTGTGTCAGCTACACTGACTCTCGCTGTGTGACCTGTTTCAGGTCGAATTTGGGAGGTGAGAGGCCATCTGTGTGCGGTGGAGGGATCACTGACACCCGTCTTTGAGATTTGTTTCCTGCGTGTCACTTGCACTTCAATTTGCTCGTTTATCTACACCAACACCATTTATGTTTTAATCAATTTATGGACTCTTATGAATTGCGCAGCACTTTATTTACTGATGTTTATATGAGGTTTTTATTGAATTAGCCTTTAGCGTCTGCAAGCAGTTTATTATTGCCTGGGTCCTCCTGGGTTAGCGCTGGATACTCTTTTTTGTGTTTTCTTTTGCTCTGAAAAGCATAAATAAAGTAGACACAGTTTACTAAACACTTTGCCATGTCATTTCCAAATAAAGCATTTCTGCAATACATGATGCAAGATCACAGCCTTGTACAGGCAATGAAACAGAGCAGAAATCATATAATATTGCATAATACTGCAATTGCCAAATATTGAGTAGGGAAAGTCAGTGATATTGGAGCCATCTATTTAAATTTGCAATTCTGTTCTGTGCCTCGACACTCGAGATAATTATTTAAAAATGGATGACCCCACAACTATTTTGAACATTTATCACTGTTTGGAAATGTTTTACATTATCTAGATAGTGAACTGATATATACCATTTCTTGCGTGAAGGAAATGTATGCTGGAAGAAATACATAAGCTGTTGTTGCTGACCTTTCTACAAATGATGGTTTCCTGGCTATCATGCTAATACAGTGGCTTTCATATTTTTCAAGCCACTGATCCAGAACACATATGCAAAGAAGGGTTTGGCTTCACTTGCTTCACACTTGTCAGTGGCCACAAGGTACAGAAGCCATTAGATCAGCATGACAGCGTGATGGCTAGCTTTTTCAGAAGGTCAGTCAATGCTGACATCATATGTCCTTTGCTAGTTGGCATTATATACTATGTGCTATTACTATTTATGACCCTAGCTTTTTAGATGTACTAGGTCTGAGTACTCTTGCTGGCCAACTTCACTGATATATCTGTGTTTTTTTTTGTTCTTGCAAGTCAAATACCACCTTTTTAATATCTCTCAGGGACAGTTTTAGGTAAACAAATAACTGCAGACAAATCTCACAAATATTAGCATGCCATGTGATTCAACCCACTGGAGTCTGCCCAAAACTCAGAATCGGGATCGTTTTCTGTGTCTAGTCAATATGTGGTGTTTGCATTAAGAGATTGGATGAGTTTCCTGGACAGTTGCATCCAACTGATTTCTCTATTCCCAATAGTGTACATTTCTTTGAGCACTGTCATGTAACCTTCCTGGGTGCCAGAGAGAAAAAGAAAGTAAGAGACACCTTTATGGAATCCAGTTTATTTTTACATTTGATTTACTGAAGTTTCTGCCGTGAAATTAGTGTCACTGTTTTGTATTTATTATATATGTCTTTTGTTTAGTGCATTATGACAAGAGATATAATGACTTGGAAACATATATTTGTTCTGTACAAAATTCCAACGTTACAGCTGAGCATTACCATCCATTTGCTGCTTTAACCATAGACCATGTAAGTATAGCTACAATTATCATTGATGTCCCATTTAACAAACAGTTTTGCTAGTGTATTTTTTCTTTCTGGAGAAGTGAAAATACCATTCAATGAAAGTGAGTGCTTGGCTATCCATCAGTATGCCTGTAATTATGCGTATAATAATTTTATGTTAATGGAATGCATGGCACTAATAAATGAAACAGCTTTTTTTAAACACTTGTTTACTAAAAATAGGTAAAGAACTATGGAATCCCAAAAGATCTTACATGTTCTCCTCGAGAATGCATACAGCTATATGACACCATGGCAAAAGTATGGCCAACATGTGCAAGTATGAAGGTAAATTACATCAGTGTATTAAGTTAACTGTAATATGTGCAGTTTCCATGCATGTCTTTGGACTTTAATAATTCAGTTTGGCTGATGTACAGTACAATGATATCACCACATGTGTAGTAGGAGCCAATCTATGGGACACTTCAAGTTGCAATGATCATGGAGCAAAATAAGCTAGGGGAAGCCTCCAAGTTCACAGTATGCTTAGCTTCCAAAATTCTTACAGGTTAGCTTATGGTGATAAACTAAGCCCTATTCATTCTCCAGTCTATCTGTGGTTGCCCGATTATAGTTGTTCCATTAAGCATAATATCAAACTTCTTCTTTATCTCTCTTATTACTTTCTAGAAATAGAATGATTGAACTAATTCAACCCTAATGCAGATCTCTTGGAAGAAAAAGAAAAGAACAATACAAAAATAAAAAATTACTGGAAATCCCTTTTAAGAAATCTTACCACACAAAATTCCCTAGAAATAGTTAAATTTCAATGTGTTTAGTATGTGGGGTCAGTAGGATTAAACCAGACAGCTGGTAATGGTCAGTAACAACTGGGCAGTCAGTGAGTACTGTTTGGTAGGCATGTGATAAAAAAACACATACCAAGCGTCCCAAGGGCCACAATACACTGGCCATTAAGGTGTTACTAAACCCAGTAATCTGAAAATAGTTCATCCCCCCCCCCCCCCCCCCACAGTGCCCACAGCTTATAAATCTTCTTTTTACATTAAAATGGTGCCACTATATACCTTTTTGAATGATTTGTATACCACGGGTACATGATAAACAACAGTTTCTCCAGTGCTGAGAGTTCAGGAAGGAGGAGATTTCCACTGCAGCCTGTATACATGCCCACATGTGTGATGTCAATATCATGTGACTTGGCTATCTCTGAGAACAAGTAACTGTTCTCTCCAGCATAAAAGACACAACTGAGCATGTGCAGGTCAGCTACTCTGCCTGTGCTAGCTGGCCTTCCCCAGATAGACAGTGCAGGAGGGGGAGGGTCTATGCATACAGGATAAAACAGTCTTTTTACACAATGCAGAGGATTAACCCCTTATAAGTATGAATATAACAAGCATGCTATTCTGCATATACAGTGCAAAAAAGTTTTAACAGCACCACAGATGTGTATGTCACAACTAAACTAACCGAACCGCAGCTTTAATCGAAATTGATGTTAGTCAATGGGGGTTGGATGAGAGTCGAGATTAGCGCAGGTTCACAGTGTTCTACAACATTATATGTAGTTCTGTGAATAATTATATGTCTTACTGTGCAAATACTCCAAATTGAAGAAAACGATGTGCAAAAAACCCCAATAATTAAAGTGCAAAAATTGTGAAAATCAACAAAATATGGATTGTGAAAGATCAAAATTATGTGTGAAAAAAATCAAAAAATGATATTAGCCTACTATATAAATAGCAAATAAAGTGCAAAATAAATGCAACAATGTGCAAAACACAATACTATATATGTAGACAAAATGTGCAAATGAGCAATGATAAAGTGCTGGAATTGCACGCAATCATCAAAAGTGCTGAATTTGAGCAAATCCGCAAAATAAAAATAAAAAGAGAATCACAAATATATATAAGGATTTGTAAGTAATACCCCTCCTATATGGATCCCAACAAAATGAAAAGTGTACAAAGTGACAGTGTACATCAACCAATCACATATCTATAATGAAAAATGTAACAATATTCAAACAACTTTAAAGTACCAAAAAATAATGAGTGAGAAGTGGAATATTTCAATAATGTAAAAGTTAACCAAGCCACCAAACACCAGCTTGGTCTTTCACAATCCATATATTGTCGATTTTCACAATATTTTGCACTTTAATTATTGTTTTTTTTTTGCACACTGTTTTCTTCAATTTGGAGGATTTGCACAATACGACATATAATTATTCACAAAATTACATATTATGTTGTAGATCACTGTGAATCTGCGCTAATCTCGACTCTCATCCATTCTGCATATACAGACAGATTTTACTGTTGTGGGTTTAGTAACACTTAAAGCGGTGTTCCGGCCACGATTTTTTTTTTAAAAAGTCAGCAGCTACAAACACTGTAGCTGCTGACTTTTAATAAGGACACTTATCTGTCCAGTGAGCCAGCGATGTCGGCCCCCCGAGGCCGATCCGTCCATCGGTTCAGCTGCCGGCGCCTCCATCTTAATGAAGGGAAACAGGCAGTGGAGCCTTGCGCAAGTCGTGCGGCGCTTTGTGAATGGCTTTGTTGTTTTCTGGGACACACACATGTCCCAGAAGGCAACAGGGCTGCTCGCCAAAGACGAGGAAGCGCCGTGGAATAGAAAGAAGCAGATTAGGAAGACTGCCCAGCAACAGGGATTTCAGGTAAGTTAAAAAAAAAATTTCAAATGTTTTTTTAAAAATTTTTTAAGAATATTAATGCACTTTTTTATTTTAGGGTGGCCCTCAACTTTAAATCTCTGAGGTGCTACCTGACACCTTCCTAAATTTGTGTCACAGCCACAAAATGACAAAACTAATGAGATACTGCCCTAGGCTTCAGCTGATTTCTGTAAATGTAAATGGAGCCACAATACACCAGATTGCTGTGCCTACCTTTCATTCCCAACATTAGGCTCTCCTTTGATCCCTAAAATTTAGAAAATCTTTAGTTTAATTAATATATATTTTTTAGTGCTAAGATGCATGTAAGTATATCACATGACACTAGAGTCTAGATGGTTTTCAGGAACAACTATCTTGCAGCAAATAAGTTAAAAAGTAAAATATAAATTGTGGACAGTTTATGACTTAATGCTAATCTTAAATGCTGGTTTTATTCATACTTTTTTAAAAATGTTTTAGGGCCCCCTGGATATTATTTTAATGGATTGATCTCAACGATTGAATGCTCTTTTTGCCTCCTACTCTTATCTAGTGATATTGAGCCTGCTTTTATACTCAATAACCAATAGTTAGGTTCTGGTGAAAGCAGAGATAGACTAGCCATTGACTCTGTAAATTAAAATTGATATTTGCATATCAGAGTAACCTGAGTTTCAGGATGCCCTGGAGCATTTATAAATATGTTAGCTGCTACATGCAGGAACCTGAAGGATAGAGTTTTTCATTACTATTGTTAGTTTCAAAGTGTGATGAATGGCTAGGTTTGGTTTAACCTAATCCTATAAACACAATCCTAAAATGCAGATTTCAAATGATTTCATTATTGATTGCCTTTAGTCCAAAGACAGCACAGTGATTTCATAGTTCTGAATGCTTTTACTAAAACTACCATTCAATAAACCCACACCTCAGACCAAACCAAAAATGTGGATAAAAAATAATAAATTACAAAATAAAACTAAAAAACTAATCCCAATCAGTGTCTACTAAGCTGCTGCTATTCTTAACCCAGGTACACACTACCCACTGGGTTGCATGGAAAAAAAAAACTGACAGCTCTGGTCGTAGCCGCTGTACTAGCCATGCAAGGTTGGTTCAGTGATCTCCCCCGCTGAGCTGTTGTGTTCTGACAGGGGGACGCCCAATGGCTGAAAGCGCTGATCGGGAGTCGGTCGGATGCTGGTTCTCCAGGTTCTCCTCTTCTCTGAACGGGTGGCTATTGTCGGACAGACCGACATACACGCGGCCCGAATGTCAGACATTCGGATCATGTGTATGGGGCTTAACACACAGTGTATAAGTGTTATATTGTATACCCCAATTTAGCTGCTGCTAGATTGGGGTATACATTTTCTAAAACTACACATACTGTCCCAATGAAAAGTCTGCATTGTCTAGGTATTTCATTAAAAAAGATTCCATTGTCTTATGTTAATAAAGCCCCGTACAAAGGGGAGCATATTGTCCACATACAGGGCTATTTTATCTTCCTGTTGTCCCCTGCAAAGGCCATGTATCTCAGGAGTCTTTCGCAGCAAGGATACAAAGCGCTCTATAGCTAATGCAAATAACAAGGGCGACAGCAGGCAGCCCTGTCTAGTCCTGCGTGCCATTAGGAAGGATGTGGAGAGCTCCCCATTAACCCGGACTGAGGCCTTAGGAGAGGCATATGAAAGTCTGACCCATTTGCAAAAGAGTTTGCAGAAGCTGAAGTACTTGAGCACTTCCCATAGACAGTGGCGTCGCTAGGGGGTGACTATTGAGGCTATAGCCCCGAGTCTGGGGCCCAGACTCGGGGCTATAGCCTCTTACCGGTTGGGTGTCCTGCAATTAGCAGGTATGTCCCAGTCCAGAATGCAGGGAACAGGGGTGGACTAAACCGCGGTAGCGCTGGCTCCGGCTATGCCCCGCCTCCACCTGACTCTACTTATGGCCACGAGTTGCTAGAACCACCTAGCATCTAGCAACCAGTGATGTCACGGCCGCAACTCCCTCCCTGCCCAGCATTCAAAGCGGAGGAGGATTCCACTTCCTCCTCCGCACTAGTGCTCGTAGGGCCTAAAGAGTTGAGCAAAGCCCCCTTGTCATGGTCCTGGACTGGAGCGTCCCGCCGCTGGTGTGGTGGCGGTGGGATGCAGGTTAGCAGCATCAAACAGGGAGGGGGAGGCCTGGGCAGCAGGGAAGAGCCCAGGAGGGAGTGAGAGAGAGAAGACGAGACCTCACCGCCACCCTGAGCAGCATCCCTGGCGCCTCCCAGAGCCTGCACTCCTTCTCCAAGCTCCTCTCCTGCTCGCTGTGACTGTCATGGAACAGGATGAAAACAAGCTGACTGAGGACGGGCGGGAGGTAGGTGGATCACACACGCCTACCCACACAGACAGGGGTTGGGACAGTAGGGACTGCAGGCAGGGCTAGGGGTCTCTCTTTCCCACCATCTCTATCTCTTTCACCCCCTCTCATCCACCCCCTCTCTCTCACCCTCCCTCACCCCCCTCTCAGCCACCCCTTCTCTCTCTTACACCCCTTTTCATCCACCCCCCCTCTCTCTCTCACCCACCCTCACCCCCCTCTCATCCTCTCATCCACCCTCCTCTCTATCACCTGCCCTCACCCCCCCCCCCTCTCTCTCTGTGGACCCTGATGTCTGGGGAGGCTCTCTGTGGATCCCGATATCTGGGGAGGCTCTCTGTGGACCCTGATGTCTGGGGAGGCTCTCTGTGGACCCTGATGTCTGGGGAGGCTCTCTGTGGACCCTGATGTCTGGGGAGGCTCTCTGTGGACCCTGATGTCTGGGGAGGCTCTCTGTGGATCCTGATGTATGGGAGCTCTCTGTGGACCCTGATGTATGGGGAGGCTCTCTGTGGACCCTGATGTATGGGGAGGCTCTCTGTGGGCCCTGATGTATGGGAAGGCTCTCGGTGGACCCTGAGGTATGGGGAGGTTCTCTGGGGACACTGATGTATAGGGAGGCTCTCTGTGGACCCTGATGTATGGGGAGGCTCTCTGGGGACCCCGATGTAAGGGAGGCTCTCTGGGGACCCTGATGTATGGGGAGGCTCTCTGTGGACCTAATGTCTGGGGAGGCTCTCTGTGGACCCTGATGTATGGGGAGGCTCTCTGTGGACCCTGATGTATAGGGAGGCTCTCTGTGGACCCTGATGTATGGGGAGGCTCTCTGTGGATCCTGATGTATAGGGGCTCTCTGTATACCCTAATGTATGGGGAGGCTCTCTGTGGACCCTGATGTATGGGGAGGCTCTCTGTGGACCCTGATGTATGGGGAGGCTCTTTGTGGACCCTGATGTATGGGGAGGCTTTCTGTGGACCCTGATGTATGGGGAGGCTCTCTGTGGACCCTGATGTATGGGGAGGCTCTCTGTGGACCCTGATGTATGGGGAGGCTCTCTGTGGACCCTGATGTATGGGGAGGCTCTCTGTGGACCCTGATGTATGGGGAGGCTCTCTATGGACCCTGAGGTATGGGGAGGTTCTCTGGGGACACTGATGAATGGGGAGGCTCTCTGTGGACCCTGATGTATGGGGAGGCTCTCTGTGCACCCTGATGTATGGGGAGGCTCTCTGTGCACCCTGATGTATGGGGAGGCTCTCTGTGCACCCTGATGTATGGGGAGGCTCTCTGTGCACCCTGATGTATGGAGAGGCTCTCTGTGCACCCTGATGTATGGGGAGGCTCTCTGTGCACCCTGATGTATGGGGAGGCTCTCTGTGCACCCTGATGTATGGGGGGCTCTCTGTGGACCCTGATGTATAGGGGACTCTCTGTGGATCCTGATGTATTGGGAGGCTCTCTGTGGACCCTGATGTATGGGGGGCTCTCTGTGGAACCTGATGGATGGGGATGCTCTCTGGGGACCCTGATGTAAGGGAGGCTCTCTGGGGACCCTGATGTATGGGGAGGCTCTCTGGGGACCCTGATGTAAGGGGGAGCTCTCTGGGACCCTGATGTAATGGGAGGCTTTCTGGGGACTCTGATGTAAAGAAGAGGGTCTCTGGGGACCCTGATGTAAGGAAGGGGCTCTCTGGGGAGCCTGATGTATTGGGAGGCTCTCTGTGGACCCCCCTCTCTATCAATCGCCCTCGCCCCCCCTCTCTCTCTGTGGACCCTGATGTCTGGGGAGGTTCCCTGGGGACACTGATGAATAGGGAGGCTCTCTGTGGACCCTGATGTATGGGGAGGCTCTCTGTGCACCCTGATGTATGGGGAGGCTCTCTGTGCACCCTGATGTATGGGGAGGCTCTCGGTGCACCCTGATGTATGGGGGGCTCCCTGTGGAACCTGATGTATGGGGGACTCTCTGTAGATCCTGATGTATTGGGAGGCTCTCTGTGGACCCTGATGTATGGGGGGCTCTCTGTGGACCCTGATGGATGGGGATGCTCTCTGGGGACTCTGATGTATGGGGAGGCTCTCTGGGGACCCTGATGTATGGGGGGGCTCTCTGGGGACTCTGATGTATGGGGGGGCTCTCTGGGGACCCTGATGTAAGGGCTCTCTGGGGATCCTGATGTAAGGTGGGCTCTCTGGGGACCCTGATGTATGGGGAGGCTCTCTGGGGATCCCGATGTAAGGGAGGGCTCTCTGGTGACCCTGATATAAGGGGGAGCTCTCTGGGACCCTGATGTAATGGGAGGCTCTCTGGAGACCCTGATGTAAAGAAGAGGCTCTCTGGGGACCCTGATGTAAGGAAGGGCCTCTGGGGAGCCTGATGTAAGGAAGAAGCTCTCTGGGGAACCTGATGTATTGGGAGGCTCTCTGTGGACCCTGATGTATGGGGGCTCTCTGTGGACCCTGATGGATAGGGATGCTCTCTGGGGACCCCAATGTAAGGGAGGCTCTTTGTGGACCCTGATGTATGGGGAGGCTCTCTGGGGACCCTAATGTATAGGGAGGCTCTCTGGGGACCCTGATGTATGGGGGGGCTCTCTGGGGACCCTGATGTATGGGGGGGCTCTCTGGGGACCCTGATGCAAGGGGGGCTCTCTGGGGACCCTGATGTATGGGGAGGCTCTCTGGGGATCCCGATGTAAGGGAGTGCTCTCTGGGGACCCTGATGTAAGGAGGAGCTCTCTGGGACCCTGATGTAAGGGGAGGCTCTCTGGAGACCCTAAAGTAAAGAAGAGGCTCTCTGGGGACCCTGATGTATGGGGACTCTCTGGGGACTGTTCACTTCCTGGATTTACACAGACACACAGAGGGCTCTCATTGGCCCTCTTATGATTCATTCAGTAAGGAAATCCTGATGTAAGGAAGGGGCTCTCTGGGGAGCCTGATGTAAAGGGGGCTTTCTGGGGACCCTGATGTATGGGGGGCTCTCTGTGGACCTTGATGTATGGGGGGCTCTCTGTGGACCCTGATGTAGGGGGAGGCTCTCTGGGGACCCTGATGTATGGGGGCTCTCTGTGGACCCTGATGCTCGGTGATGCTCTCTGGAGACCCTGATGTAAGGGAGGCTCTCTGGTGACCCTGATGTATGGGGAGGCTCTCTGGGGACCCTGATGTATGGGGGCTCTCTGGGGACTGTTCACTTCCTGGATTTACACAGACACACAGAGGGCTCTCATTGGCCCTCTTATGATTCATTCAGTATTTAATGGCAGAAAAAAATGTTTTACTATCCAAAGTTAAAACAACAAGGGCAGAAGATTTAATAGATGAAAAGTTGAAAAAATGACTGAAGGTCCGCTTTAAAGTGGTTGTTAAGCCACTCTAACATGTATACTACTTCAGCACAGCCTCCTATTGTAGTGCCCTTCTCTGTGTGTGATTTATAAATATAAATGTTGTAAATATCTAATTTCAGAGCAGAGATCGCAATCCCATGACCGGCTGGATCTCTCATTTCCTCTTCTGACAGATGCAGCGGACGGGGCCGAGATTCCCCCGCATCAGTCAGGAGGGGAGGAGGAGAGGGCCGGCCAGTCATGTGATTGCGATCTCTACTCTGAAATGAGATATTTACAGCATTTATATTTATAAATTACACGCGGAGGGTGACACTACAACAGGAGGCAGTGCTGATGGCGTATACATGTTAGAGTTATTCAAGCAGAAGGGGAAATGAGGGTGGCACTGTCACGAGCTGACAGGCAGGGAGGGAGGGGGAGGAGCACAGAGGAGACAGAGAGCAGGGCTGCGGATGGTGGAGACACGTAAACTGACCACGGTGTCAGGGCTCAGCAGCCATGATAAACTGGTCAGTTTACATAGGGGAGGGCAGAAACTGGCAGGATCAGCCAGGTTTTTTAGGTGTTACAAGGGGTCAAATTGATATTTTGATTAGCGTAAAATAGAGTGTAGCATGAGGGATAGGCACCTCACGGTAAGGAAGGGGGAGGGGGGGAGAGGTGGGTGTATATATATGTATATATATTATCAATTTAAAAAGAAAAGAGGGAGGAGGGGGTGGGTGGAGGGGAAAGGGGGGAGAAGGGAAGACAGGTTGAGAGGGGAGGAAGGGAGTAGGGGATCCCCCCTTCTTTTTTTTTCCTTTCTCTCTTTTCCTCAGGGATTGGGAGCAAAGGGTGCAGTACCTCTAATTCCTCGCTTAAAAAATTGATTATGAATTTTTAGAAATATGGCCATTCAAGATGCAATATCAAAAGAAAGATCCCTTTTTTCTTTGTTTTTGTTTTGTATTTGTATATGTGTATGTATTTTCTTTGAATGTTTTGTATTTATGTATTTGGAATGATATGGAAGAATTTGTATGTATTTTAAAATTTAATAAAAACAATTGAAAACAAGGGGCCAAATGACACTGCCAGCACCGAGCTGTATAAAATGCTTTTTTTTTCCCCTGGGTTAACAAACGCTTTAGGAATTTATTAGTAAAGTACTGGGGTATATTAAAAAAAATGATAGGATATTAGGGAGAGAATTGCCTGACAAACCACCTATCCACTTTAGGAAAGCCCCTACCCTGGGGAACTATGTAGCATCCAATGTGGTAGAAAAAACACAAAAAAATGTGATGTTTGTGGATCGGAAGGTCTGTAAATGTGTAGGAAGAAACTGTATAAAATCTAAAAAGTTCACATCAGAAGTCACCAAAAAAACCCCATATGATATAACCTGTTCTACAACGCATGTAGTTTATTTATTATCATGTCTATGTAGTAAACAATGGTCCATCAGAAAATTACATATTGGAATTGGGGAACATATTGCGAATATTAAGAAGGGTTTCCCAGGGCACAGCCTTTCTAAGCATTATGTCTTGCAGCATAATAAGGATCCTTCCAGTCTTAAATTGATTGGAATAGATAGATATGAACCACACTGGAGAGGAGGGAATGGAATATGGGGTGTTTCTCATCCAGAAACGAAATGAATTTTGGATTTAAGATCTTATGCCCCATTTGGGTTTAATATAGAGTTGGACTTGAATTGTTTATTTAGTAACAGCTAAGAGGTAGTTAGGAAGGGGTGATCCACAAATATATTCATTTTATAGTATTTATTTACATATTTTATATTTTTCAGCTGAGAATTTGTAACTCATTTTTTAAGGTTTAATTTTAATGATAATATTTACCATTCATTTTGTAATGATTGTGGTCCTGTTTCCAAATTTAATGGATTGCTTGTACAATACATTGTAATTTTCCATCACTAGGGGGAGTGGCATATCTGTATTTGTCACCCCTGCTTGATTTATTTATTTGATTATTGAATGGTTTAGTAATTACTAGTATTTAGGATCTTACTGATGGTCGAATTAATATTGTTAGTAATGTTTACTGAATTTATGACTAAAATACTAGGATGGAAGCTTAGATACGGTAGCAGCATTCACAGACTCTGAAACGTCTATTTAAAAATCATGGGTGCTTAACCTGTGGCCCTCCACCTGTTGCAGAACTACAGGTCCCATCATGCCTCAGCCTTTGGGAGTCATGCTTGTAACTGTCAGCATCTTGTAATGCTTCATGGGACTTGTAGTTCTGCAACAGCTGAAGGGCCACAGGTTGAGCACTCATGATTTAAATGATCTGTCAGCACACTCAGCCGATGCCCTTGGGAATGGAAGAAACGTACGTCAGGGCGGTGTTTGTGCTGACGTCACCCACGTCTGCTGGAGCCGGTACTAGCAGCATGGTATATGGCATTTACATGTGACTTTTATCTGTCATTAT
The DNA here is from genome assembly GCA_037952925.1 of Lithobates clamitans. Classification (NCBI taxonomy): domain Eukaryota; kingdom Metazoa; phylum Chordata; class Amphibia; order Anura; family Ranidae; genus Lithobates; species Lithobates clamitans. The sequence goes on along the minus strand of JBBGZY010000378.1, from coordinate 1,980,349 downwards.
GTAAGTAGGTATGCAGCTTTTTAATTAAATAAAGAAAGTTACGCTATGGAAGGTTGTTACGTGTTTTCCTTTTCTGGGTAGCATCTTTTGAGAGGGAGACGGCAGTGCAACCCTTTGGCGGTATGACCTGTGTTTCTGGATTGGAAATTCAACACAGCAAGCCCGCATGCTTCTAAGCTTTGCACAGACCACCTAAAATTTGGGGTCTTTATTGTTGGTAAGAAGCTGTGTGTGACAGGGCAAAGGGATCACAGTGAACACACGGATATTTTTTTTTAATGGACATCTATTCTCACTTATGGTGTTATTTCACACATACTATTTCAGTTTGATATTTTATTTACACATTATATTGTTTGTATTAATTAATGAATCTTTATTAGTGGTATTGATGGTTTATATATATCATTTTGGATTTGATCTTTTATTCACAATTGGTATTCATTAGGAAACATAGCATCTTTGACATCTGTAAAAGTATGTTTCCTGAGTGCAGCTGTAGATTTGGTTTACTTTGAGCACTTAGCCCAGTTTTAGAGTATTCACATGTTCAGACTGTAGTTTAAAGTGGAGTTCCACCCAAAAGTGGAACTTCCACTCATTAGATTCCTCCCCCCCTCCGGTGACACAGTTGGCACCTTTCAGGGGGGGGGGGGGGTACAGATACCTGTATATTACAGGTATCTGTACCCACTTCCGGCATAGATACCCGCAGAATCTGCGGGTATTTACGCCACTTCCTGCTCCCTCCCCGCTGCCTGCTGGGAAACACACGGGTCCCAGAGGCAGCAGGGACCATCCGGATTGCGCTGCGCGACTCGCGCATGCGCAGTAGGGAACCGGGAAGTGAAGCCGTACGGCTTCACTTCCTGATTCCCTTACCGAAGATGGAGGCGGCAACACCCGAGGACGGAGAGACGCTTCGGCCTCGGGTGCCGACATCGCGGGCGCCCTGGACAGGTAAGTGTCCATGTTTTAAAAGTCAGCAGCTGCAGTATTTGTAGCTGCTGACTTTTAAAAAAAATTTTTTTCGGTGGCGCTCCGCTTTAATATGTTTAAACTGAGTAGTTTATGCTTTGTAGCCTATTTTTCATCTTTACATTAGCCACAAAAAATGCATTTGCTATATCACACTAACAATAATATTTATTTGTTAAGACTTTGGATCCTGAAGAGAATCTACACCTAAAGGACAAATTAATAATCACCAAAAATGATGTGATAAAATATCAAGAGGCCCTTAAAAGCGAATTAGTTGACTGGATTGAAAAAGGAAATTGTGCACAAGTAAGTTCTATCAATCATTTTTTCATTAGACTTTGGAAGATAAACAGACCCTATAGGATGGAACAGTTTAATCACTTCAATACCTCAGCATTGTAAAAAAGGTTACTTTCTGGAGCACCATTTATAAACAGCGCTACAGAAAGCACACACTGGGGGGCTAGTGTGTCTGTGAATGTCTGTGATGGAGCTGTCATTGAACAGCTCAGATCACATGCGCATTGTACAGAACACTTTGTAAACACTGCCATTGTTTACAAACATTGAGCCCATTAACAATGGAGGAAGCTCCCCCTCCTCTGTTGTGAATGAGCTGACTGCTAGTATACACAGCAGGAAGGAGGATTGTGATTGATCAGAGGTAAAAGTTGGAACAGCCCCGTTCAGTTCGCAGAAGAACTCCCGAACAGGGGGAAAGTTCTAACCCAAACGGCAAACCCCCATTGAAGTCTATAAGAGCCGAACAGGAAAAATCAAAAGTGCCTATTTTGAAGGCTTATATGCAAGTAAATAGCAATAAAAGGGGCATGGGGGTCTGGGTACTGTCCTGGGGGACATGTATCAATGCAAATCTGTTTTTAAAAACTATAGTCCTTTCGGGAGCAGTGATTTTAGTTATGCATAAAGTGCAAGAATAAAAATGAAAAATTCCTTTAAATATAGTGCATAGGGGTCCCTTTAAGTGGCACATCTGTAGCATGCATAAGTCATGCAGCAGCAAAAATATTTTTTTCTAAAAAAACAAAAACAAATCAAATCCCATTTAAGATGACTCGTGGTTACAACTGCCAAAACCCTACCATTGAAAAAATACAAAAAAATGTCATGCCCCCCCCCCCCCCCCCCAGTCCATACCAGGCCCTTTGGGGGACTTGGAGGGGAACCCTATGCCAAAGTTTAAAAAAAAATAATGGTGTGGGGTCCCCCTCCAAAATCCATACCAGAATCCATACCAGAACCTTATCCAGGCCTGTCAGGAAAGGGGGCGAGGGGGGGGGGGGGGTTGGGTGCTTTGGGACAGCTGGACTCCGGAGGCCATCCCAGAAGGCGGATCATATTAAAAAAAAAATTGGGGTTGGCAGACGAATCCTTAATGAAGGATTTGTCAAGAACTTGTCTCTTGTTTTTATTACTTTTTGTACACTTTTTTGGTGAATGGGTAGGCGGTACTATGTATCCAATACTCATTATTATTATTATTTCAAGTACTTATATAGCGCCGTCAATATACATTGTACATTCACATCAGTCCCTACCCTCAAGGAGCTTACAACCTAAGGTCCCTAACACACATTCATACATATACTAGGGCCAATTTTAGAGAGGATCCGATTAACCTACCAGCATGTCTTTTAGAGTGTGGGAGGAAACCGGAGTACCCGGAGGAAACCCACGCAGGCACATGGAGAACATCCAAACTGCAGGCAGATGGTGTAGTGGTTTGAACCAGCTACCCTTTTTGCTGCTAGGGGAAAGTGCTAACCACTACACCACTGTGCGGATCTGGGGGCCCCCCTTATTAAAGGGGGCTTCCATATTCCGATAAGCCCCCCGCCCTCAGGTATCTTTTAGAGAGTACCAGCACAGAGGCTGCCAATCATCTACTTTAGCAGATTCTTCCTCTGGTCCTTCTCTATCACTTGCCACTTAATTCAAAGCTACAGTATAGTTTCAATCTGTGTAGCAATTAGAGATTATTTCAAATCCGTAGTTTTCATCTGCCTTTTTTTTTTACCCATTGGGGGGTGTATTGTAATATTGTTTAGATTTGAAAGATATTGCTGCTGACCTCCACTGATTATGAGATTGTTTTACTTTCTGGTGAAGTTGGGGCGGGGGGGGAGGGGAAAATTTTAAAGTGCTACTGACCATCAATGATTGTGGAATAACTTTTTTCAAAGGTAGTGTAAGGTAAATTTAAGCAATTCCAACTGTTTTACTTTTTTCCTTTATATAGTAAAATATAAAAAACCCAGTGATTAATATATACCTCAAAAAGAAAGCTCTATCTATTTTTTTTTTATTTTTTATTTTTTTCACAAGACACAAACGGTTAGTACATGCACAAATCCATAGAATAATGAGAAAAAGAAAATAAGCAGGTACATAGGCAAACAAAAATAAATACCTAAAGCCATTTTACCATATTAATATATGTTCATGTATAAACCAAAGCATCCCTGAACTATGCACCATAAAAACAAGCACAGGGGAAGCAGGAGGGAAAGACCCTTCAGTAAGAAAAAACGAATTAAAGTATACTAAGCCATTAAAAATAAAAAATGAGCAAAAAACAAAGAGAAAAAAAAAGGAAAAAACAAAAACGGTGGGGGACCCCCTCCAGACTAATCCATGCCAATACCTGGTGCCCTAATATATAGATGATCTTGGTCACAGGTAAAACCTCAGAATATCGGAGGTAACAAAGTCCATCCAAGCCTTTAATGTAAATATGAAATTGGGATATTTATCGTACAGGCCCATTGTCAACTTTTCCATTCACATGATATACCAGTAATTTAGTTTTAGCAGCCATTCTTTGATACTAGGTACAACATTAGAATTACAATGTTTAGGTATAACAGCCCTAGCCCCAGGAAAGATGAAGCGCATTACAAACTTTTTTACTATCCAAAGCAGACCTGGGAAAATGGAAAATAGGACCAATTCAGGTAGTTCAGGTAAGCTGATGCCTATAATGTATGTTGTAATTTAAAATACAGTTTTCCAAAAAGGAGCACGACCACCATAAATGTAGCATTGTGCCAATTTCCCAACTGCAGCACCAACAATGGGCTGGATAGTTAGGTATTATCTTTTGTATTCTGTCAGGACTTTGGTCCCATCTAGCTACAATTTTATAATTTCTCTCCTGTATCTGGACTGAGAGACTTGACTTTTATGTTAGAAAAAAATAGTTTTCCTAATCTTCTGGCGACAGCGAGTAGGCCAACTCTCTCTCCCCGTTCCTGATGTACAGTGGATGATAAGTAAAGGCATGCTGAAAAAGTATGCTATATATAGTTGATATCGCATGAGAACAATCATTTTTATGGAGGCATAAAATCTCAATAGGGGTCAGGTCTCGACATGTTAAACCTTGTTTAGTGAGATGTCCAAAAAAATGTTTACGTTGTAAATAATATAACCAATTACCTGGGCGACTCGATTCCCCTGTGGTAATTTCATTTAATGAAATTAGTCCTTCAGCATTATATGCTTTATAGATTGGGGAGATCGATCCCCTCCATCAGCCTAGGAATCTAGAAGAAGGCAGCCCCCTGGGGAAGTCCAGATTACACAGTATTGGTGTGAGTGGGCCTGGTAGTGGGGAGATACCCCATCTCCATACTGCTATATCCCAAACGCTCAAAAGGGATTGAGCTAAATGTGGGAGTGACTGTCTTGATGGGCAATGTCAATTATACAACCAATAAAAGGGAAGTCAAGGGTACTTTTAACATCTGTTGTTCTAAAGAAACCCATTGCTTACATTTAGAGTGAGAAAACCAATCAAGAACCCGAGTCAGTATTATAGCCATATAATACAGCTCCATATATGGCAGCCCTGCACCTCCACCCATCTTACACTACCAGTATTTTATAGCGTATACGAGGCACTGAGTTTGGCCAAAGGTACTGCAATAATGCTGTACGTAATGACCGAAAAAGAAGATTGGGAGAGCTTGATAGAGGTATAGAAAACAAGGCCCATTTTATAAATTAACATTCTACCTATCCAAGAGTGTTTCCTGGTCAACCAGGCCTGTAATCTATGAACAGTCAAGTTTAAAACAGGTAGGTAATTTAATTGGTACATTTTATCATTTTATCAGGTGAAGAAGAAATATGAACCCCTAGATATTTTATGGAGTGGAGTTCCCATTGAAAAGGAAAAGATGATTCCAAGAAATCCTTCTAGTTTTGAGACTAAGTAACGTTTAAGCAACTAGATTTGTTGGCATTAACTTTAAAATGACTAAAGGCCGAACTGTTCAAGTTCCTGTAGGATACATGCGAAAGCAGTCCTAAGGTTTGAGGTGTAAATCAGCAAATTGTCCTGGCTTTCCTTGCCTTGGATAGAAGTATTCACCCTAAGAGCAACTGTAAGGTGCTCTAAAGCTAATACAGTATATACAAGTAGGGTGATAGAGGGCACCCTGTTGAGTAACGTTTGAGATGTTCATTGGGTCGAATTGACCCTAATTCTAGCTATAGAGGCAGAATACAAAAATATTATTTTATGTGTAAACCTCCATGGGAGACCAACCTTTTCCTGTGTTGTCACCAGAAACCGCCAATCCAGACAGTCCAAGGCTTTTTCTGCATCTATCGATAGAAGACAAAAGCGGTTGTTTAGTTTTCTGAGCGTAATTCCTCAACAAGAGTGTCTTAATTGTATTGTCCCGGGCTTCTCTCTTGGGCACAAAGCCCACTTGATCTGATCCTACCAGGGCTGGTATCACGGACTGGCGACGAAAGGCCAAAGCTTTGACATAGATCTTTAAATTTGTATTCATCAAAGAAATAGGTCGATAACGTGGGCATTAAGTGGAATCCTTTTGTTCTTTTAGGATAAGGGTAACATGTGCCTCTTGAGTCTGGCAAGTAAAAGGGCAGATTGAGGAAACTGAGTTAAACATTTTGCACAGAATAGGGGTCAGCAATTCCCGAAATTGCTTATAGAAAACACCTGTAAACCCATCAGGTCGGGACTTTTACCAAATGGGTGGTCTTTGATAACGTGTTATTTCGTCAGTTGAGAAATAAATTAATAGATTATCTGCCTTTTGGCTCAAGAGGCGAGGTAAGACCATACATTTGAGGTAATCTATGAGCTTGGGCAAATGTAGAGTATCTAAAAGAGACAGGTCTGTATTTTGGATATAATATAAGACCTTATTATATTTGTGAAAGACAGAAGCTATTTGTTTTGAGGCATGGACCATCCCTCTCATCGGGCAACATATTTTAGTAATATATAATCTGGGTTTGTTTAATCTAAAGGGACTGAGCCAATGCCCTACTACATGTATTCCCAAACTCATATATAGCCCTTTGAGCACAATCTTTCTGTTTTAACCACTTCAATACAGGGCATTTATACACTATTCCTGCCCAGACCAATTTTCAGCTTTTAGCGCTCTCACACTTTGAATGACAATTACTCAGTCATGCTACATTGTATCCAAACAAAATTTTTATCACTTTGTTCTCACAAACAGAGCTTTCTTTTGGCAGTATTTAATCACCACTGGGTTTTTTTTATTTTTTGCAAAATAAGCAAAAAAAGAGAGAATATTTTGAAAAAAAAAAAACACTTTTTTTTAGTTTCTATCTGAAAATTTTGCAAAGAAATAATGTTTCTTCAGAAATCTGGGCCACAATGTATACTGCTACATATCTTTAGTAAAAATAACCCAAATTAGTGTATATTATTTGGTCTCTGTGAACCCCCCAATTGACCCCTTTTTGGAAAGTAGACCTTCCAAGGCAGGGGCGTAACTAGAAATCACAGGGCCCCATAGCAAAATGTTGTCACCTGCCACACATTACGGATTGTCACTTGCCACATCCCGGATTGTCACTTGCCACGTCACCTGCTACACATTACGGATTGTCACTTGCCACATCCCGGATTGTCACTTGCCACATCACCTGCCACACATTACGGGTTGTCACTTGCCACGTCCCGGATTGTCACTTGCCACACATTATGGATTGTCACTTGCCACACATTACGGATTGTCACTTGCCACACATTACGGATTGTCACTTGCTGCAACGTCCCAGATTGTCACTTGCCACTTCACCTGTCACACATTATGGATTGTCACTTTAATGCTGTGTCCCAGAGTCAGGCAGCAGAGAGATAAGGCCATCTCTCTGCTTCTCGAGGCTGCCTGCACAGTGAGGGGGGAACTGCACTGCAGGGATGCAGGGAGGGCGCCGAGAGATGATGTCATCTCTATGCACCCCCGCCTGCCAGCTCCCTGATTGGCCAGCCCGCTCATACACGAGCTGAGCCGCCCAGCTGACTCACCGCCTGACAGCCCTCGGAGCTGCTCGCTCTCACCAGCGGGCCCGCATAGCCGCCCGCTCTCACCCGCGGGCTCGCAAAGCCGCCTGCTCTCACCTGCAGGCCCGCAAAGCCGCCCGCTCTCACCCGCTGGCACGCAAAGCCGCCCGCGGAGCCGCCTGTCCTCACCGGGCCCCACACGGCTGCGGGCCCCATAGCGGCCGCGTGTGTCGCTATGGCGGTAGTTCCGCCACTGTTCCAAGGTATTTAGTAAAAGGCATGGTGAATTTTTTGAAGTTGTAATTTTTTCCCACAATTCTTGGGAAATTAAGATTTTTTTTTTTTTTTTACACAAAATTGTCATAATAACAAGTTAGTTCTCTCACACAGCACATGCATACTTACTATAACACCACAAAATACATTCTACTGCTCCTCCTGAGTATGGCGATACCACATGTGTGATACTTTTGCACAGCCTGGCCACATACAGAGGCCCAACATGTAAGTAGCACCTTCAGGCATTCTAGGAGCATAAATTACACATCTAATCTCTCCACCACCTTTTACACTTTTGAAGGCCCTAGAGCACCAGGACAATGGAAACGCCCACAAAATGACCCCATTTTGGAAAGCTAACACCCAAATGTATAATCTATGAGGCATAATGAGTCTTTTGAACAGTTCATTTTTTTCCAGAATATTTTTGGAACATGTGGAAAAAAATTAAAACGCATTTTTTTTTACCCAAAGTTGTCCATTTATAAGATTTTTCTAACACATAGCATGTACATAGCAAAAATGACACCCCAAAATACATTCTGCTACTCCTCCTGAGTATGGTGATACCACATGTGTGAGACTTTTACATAGCCTGGCCACATACAGAGGTCCAACATCCAAATAGCACCTCCAGGCTTTCTAGGAGCATAAATTACTGTCACGTACCTGATGGCGATCCTGACGTGTAGAGGAAGGGTTCCCGTACAACTCCGGCTCTAGGGCCACTGGTAGTGGGACAGCTGGCGCTGGAGCACGGTGGAGTAAGAATGCCTCGGGGAAGTCCTGAAGTCTGTGTAGGTAGTAGACAGGAACACACAGGTGGGCAGCTGGACTTGACTGGAAGCAGACAGGAAACCTAGCTGGATCACTGGCAGGTCTCGGCAGCAGAGAGACAGGAACACACAGGTGGGCAGCTGGACTTGACTGGAAGCAGACAGGAAACCTAGCTGGATCACTGGCAGGTCTCGGCAGCAGAGAGACAGATCAGATGTCACAGCTGGCAGGAACGTAGTCAGGTCACCAGCAGACTTGGCAATGGCTAGGCAGATCAGGTACAACAGCAGGCAGGAGAGTAGCGGGTCACAGGCAGGTGTGGCAGCGGGTAGGCAGATCAGGTGCAAACAGCAGGCAGAAGAGTAGTCGGGTAGCAGGTGATCAGGAGTCAACACAGGTAACAATAATTCAGGTACACACTGTAGACCAAGCAGCAACCAGATAGTACTGAGTCTGTGTTTAACCACTTCAATACCAAGGACGTCATATTACGTCCTTGGTTTTGAGCAGGTATATCTGAATGATGCCTGTAGTTACAAACATCATTCAGATATTGCCGGTTTCAGCCGGCGAATCTCTACACCATAGGAATGATCATAGCGGCCGTTCCACCGCTTAATTGTTCCTATGGGAGGCGAGAGGGGACGTCCCCCCCCTCCCGCCGCCCTCCGGTGCCTGCTCCGACTCACCGTTACGATCGGTGAGGCGGGGAGTGGATCCGCCGGCGCCAGATGTAGATCATAGAGATTTCCGGTGGACCAGATGGTCCCCGGAGTCTCTATGATCGTCGGAGGCCGGGCGCGATGTTATGACGTCACGCCCCGCCTCTCCATTCAAAAAAATGGTGCCGCTTCGGCTTGGAAGCGGCGATCGTTTTATTTTATTTTTTTTATTTCATTCTTCCCAGACTAGTGGTGAGATATGGGGTCTTATTGACCCCATATCTCACTATTAAGAGCACCTGTCATGCTATATTGCTATTACAAGAGATGTTTACATTCCTTGTAATAGGAATAAAAGTGATCAATTTTTTTTTTTTCAAAAAAGTGTCAAAATAAAAAAAATGTATAATTAACAATAAAAAAAAAAAAAAAATTTTTAAAGCGCTGCTGTCCCCGTGTGTTAGCACGCAGAAGCGAACGCATACGTAAGTCCCGCCCACATATGAAAACGGTGTTCAAACCATACATGTGAGGTATCGCCGCAAACGTTGGAGCGAGAGCAATAATTTTGGCCCTAGACCTCCTCTGTAACTCAAAACATGTAACCAGTAAAAAAATTTTAAACATCGCCTATGGGGATTTTTAAGTACCGAACATTGGCGCCATTCCACGAGCGTGTGCAATTTTGAAGCATGACATGTTAGGTATCTATTTACTCGGCGTAACTTCATCCTTTACAAAATGCAAAAACATTGGGCTAACTTTACTGTTTTGTTTTTTTTTTTAACACAAAACTGTTTTTTTCCCCAAAAAAACGCGTTCGAAAAATTCCTGCGCAAATACTGTGTGAGATAAAAAGTTGCAACAACCGCCATTGTATTCTGTAGGGTCTTTTCTAAAAAAACATATATAATGTTTGGGGGTTCTATGTAATTTTCTAGCAAAAAAATGATGATTTTTACATGTAGGAGCAAAGTGTCAGAATTGGCCCGGTATTGAAGCGGTTAAATAGGCCACCTGATGCCAGTTCTGATGACAGGCGCGCACACGCGAACGCGCAATTGCGCTCGCGCGCACATGCATGTCTGCTGATGCGCCCGTGGCTCTTCTGCGAGTACCCTGTTTGCGCCTGCGCACAGGTGTGCGCCTGAGAGCATCAGCTGTACTCTGCGGACGACTTCCCTGACAATTACACACACAAATTCCTGCCAACCTATCACATTGTTGAAGGCTCTTCATATTTCTAACCCATAGCATGTACTGTACATACCAATTACAAACCAAAATACATTCTTCTGAGCAAAGAGTAAACAAAAGTTTACCTGCGGTTTTAGTAGTGCAGTGGTCCACAGAAGAGAGCATCAGTCCAGGTAGCAGGCAGGGATGTGGTCAGCAGCAGCAAAAGGATCGTCCATGCAGCAGGCAGGAATACTGTCCATAGTACAGGCAGCAGGCAGAGATATGGTTGTGCAGCCAAAGTATTGGTCCAGGCAGCAGGCAGGACCATCAAGTTTAGGGCCTCGGTCAGGAAAGAATGGGGACAGGGGTAGAGGCTTCTCCCATCCAAATAACTTTAAAGCCTCCAGGCAAATACTGGTTTTCTCAACTCAGAACACTATTCTGGAGCCCCTCGCATATGTGAGACCCCTGTGTAGCAGGGTGAAAGATCAGTCCAAGGGGCAGGCAAAAACATGATCAACAAGCCGAGGTCAGTGCAGGTAAAAGGCAGAAATAGACGGTAGGCAGAAGCATAGTCGATACAGTCCAGGGTCAGTTCACATGAAAGGCAGAAACATGGTGGATAAACAATGCAGACGGCAGGCAGAGGCATAGTCGATAGTCTAGGGTCAGTTTACGTGAAAGGCAGAAACATGGCGGATAAACAATGCAGGGTCAGTTGAGTTGAGGCACTAGGTTGGTTGGTTACATAGTTACATAGTAGGTGAGGTTGAAAAAAGACACAAGTCCATCAAGTCCAACCTATGTGTGTGATTATGTGTCAGTATTACCTTACATATCCCTGTATGTTGCGGTCGTTCAGGTGCTTATCTAATAGTTTCTTGAAGCTATCAATGCTCCCCGCTGAGACCACCGCCTGTGGAAGGGAATTCCACATCCTTACCGCTCTTACAGTAAAGAACCCTCTATGTAGTTTAAGGTTAAACCTCTTTTCTTCTAATTGTAATGAGTGGCCCCGAGTCTTATTAAACTCTCTTCTGCGAAAAAGTTTTATCCCTATTGTGGGGTCACCAGTACAGTATTTGTAAATTGAAATCATATCCCCTCTCAAGCGTCTCTTCTCCAGAGAGAATAAGTTCAACGCTCGCAACCTTTCCTCATAACTAAGATCCTCCAGACGCTTTATTAGCTTTGTTGCCCTTCTTTGTACTCGCTCCATTTCCAGTACATCCTTCCTGAGGACTGGTGCCCAGAACTGGACAGCATACTCCAGGTGCGGCCGGACCAGAGTCTTGTAGAGCGTGAGAATTATCCTTTTATCTCTGGAGTTGATCCCCCTTTTAATACATGCCAATATTCTGTTTGCCTTATTAGCAGCAGCTTGGCATTGCATGCCATTGCTGAGCCTATCATCTACTAGGACCCCCAGGTGCTTTTCCATCCTAGATTCCCCCAGAGTTTCTCCCCCCAGTGTATAGATTGCATTCATATTTTTGCCACCCAAATGCATTATTTTACATTTTTCTACATTGAACCTCATTTGCCATGTAGTCGCCCACCCCATTAATTTGTTCAGGTCTTTTTGCAAGGTTTCCACATCCTGCGGATAAGTTATTGCCCTGCTTAGCTTAGTATCGTCTGCAAATACAGAGATTGAACTGTTTATCCCATCCTCCAGATCGTTTATAAACAAATTAAATAGGATTGGTCCCAGCACAGAACCCTGGGGAACCCCACTACCCACCCCTGACCATTCTGAGTACTCCCCATTTATCACCACCCTCTGAACACGCCCTTGTAGCCAGTTTTCAATCCAGGTACTCACCCTATGGTCCATGCCAGCGCACCTTATTTTGTACAGTAAACGTTTATGGGGAATTGTGTCAAATGCTTTTGCAAAATCCAGATACACCACGTCTACGGGCCTTCCTTTATCTAGATGGCAACTCACCTCCTCATAGAAGGTTAATAGATTGGTTTGGCAAGAACGATTCTTCATGAATCCATGCTGATTACTGCTAATGATATCGTTCTTATTACTAAAATCTTGTATATAGTCCCTTATCATCCCCTCCAAGATTTTACATACTATTGATGTTAGGCTAACTGGTCTGTAATTCCCAGGGATGTTTTTTGGGCCCTTTTTAAATATTGGTGCTACATTGGCTTTTCTCCAATCAGCTGGTACCATTCCAGTCAATAGACTGTCCGTAAAAATTAGGAACAACGGTCTGGCAATCACCTGACTGAGTTCCCTAAGTACCCTCGGATGCAAGCCATCTGGTCCCGGTGATTTATTAATGTTAAGTTTCTCAAGTCTAATTTTAATTCCGTCCTCTGTTAACCATGGAGGTGCTTCCTGTGTTGTGTCATGAGGATAAACACTGCAGTTTTGGTTACTGAAGCCCCCCGATTCACTCGTGAAGACTGAGGAGAAGAATAAATTCAATACCTTTGCCATCTCCCCATCCTTTGTAACCAGATGTCCTTCCTCATTCTTTATGGGGCCAATATGGTCTGTCCTCCCTTTTCTACTGTTTACATACTTAAAGAATTTCTTGGGATTTTTTTTGTTCTCCTCCGCTATGTGTCTTTCATGTTCTATCTTAGCCGTCCTAATTGCACCCTTACATTTCTTATTGCATTCTTTATAAAGTCTGAATGCTGAGGATGATCCCTGAGGCAGCAGGGAAATAATCAGCACAGAAATTGAAACCGGGGAAATGGCAGTCTATTAGAAATTTGGGCTAATAGTTTTCGAGAGTGTGATATCGCTTGAAGCATTCTCCGATGCATAGGCTAGGTTGGGAGGGACATTGGGGACAATGGAAACTGGTTTCTTTCCTAACCCCTTTTTTGCTGCACACCCAATATTTTTTTTTTAACTTCTTCCGGTTGCTGATGGTGGAATATTGTCAGGAAAATGGTGTTCATGCAGTCTGCTGACACAATTGGAGTGAATGCTTTCTGGGGGGGGAGCTTTGCTGATAGATCAGGGCAGTGACAATATTTTCGATAAATCTGATAAAGGGGTTGGGCATTTCCCTTTATTTTTGATAAGTGACGTATCCCTCCACTTCACAGCCAACACTTCCTCGTTCCTCAGGCTTGCCGATTCCCCCCTTTGTAGCCTTATGGTGACTAGACGCTGTGGGAAGACTTTCCTGTTTTTTCTTGCAGTACCACAGGCCAAAGTTTTCTTCAGGAATAGGTGGCGAAAAAGGGGTAAACTGGTGTACTCGTTGTCCATGTAAATATGATACCCCTTTTGGAGGAGTGGGAATGCCAACTCCCATACAATTTTCCGGCTTATTCCCATGTACGTTGGACACTCAGGGGGCTGGAGCTAGGAGTCTTTGCCTTCGTACACACGAAAGGCATTCACATATCCGGTGTCGCTTTCACAGAGCTTGTTGAGCTTCAAGCTGTACCTCGCCCTCTTACTGGGAATATACTGCTTAATTCCCAGCCGTCCTGTGAAATGGACCAGGGATTCGTCCACAGAGATGTTCTGGTCAGGGATGTAAAGTTCGGCAAACCTCTTATTAAAAAAATCAATTGGGGGGCGAATTTTATACAATTTATCAAAGTCCGGATGATTTCAGGGGGGGGGGCACTGCAAGTTATCACTGAAATTCAGGAACCGCATGATCATGTCATAGCGGGACCTGGACATCACAGCTGAAAAAATTGGCATTTGGTGGATGGGCTTGGTAGACCAATATGAATGCAGTTCATTTTTTTTTGTAAGACCCAGGTTGAGCGTAAGGCCTAAAAACAATCTAAGCTCCTCCACTGTTAGGGGTCTCCATTCAAAAGGGCGGCATAGCATGAGTTGGGGTTGTTTTGTATGCAATGACAGGCAAAAAGATTTGTTTGGTCCATGATGCTTTGAAGTAACTCATCAGGGAAAAATACATTTAAAAAATCGATTTCAGAGAAACCTTCGGTGTTGGTCTGCACACCTGGCTGTGCTGTGAAAGGGGGGATTGTGGCTGACTCTGTGCTAGAAGGCAGCCACAATGGGTTGGCCAAGGCATCCGGAAGATGGGTTTGGGCCCTACTCCTTCGGCGTGGAATTCCAGAGCATATACTGGGCCTTTCCTCCTGGGGTCTAGCAGCACTTGTACTGGGCCTCTCTTCCTGGGGTCTAGCAGCGCTTGTACTGGGCCTCCCCTCCTAAGGTCTAGCGCCGTCTGCATTTGCTGATTGGCCATTGGGGTGTCTGGCGCTGCTGGTAGCTGCCTGGAGTTCAGACCGTCTTCTTTTTGGACGGACTACTTCCTCCTCAGATTCGGATGTACTGCCTTCGGGGGGCTCGTATTGCGAACCAGAATCTGAACCAGAATCAGAACTGTACTGGGGCAGGGAGAGCTCCCCGCTGCTCTCATCGGTCAGGTTTAGCATTCGGTATGCCTCTTTTGGGGTGTATACTCATCTGGACATGGTGGCTGTATGACAGGGCTACACGACAAGGACTAATGGGCTGTACATCAGCTAGAAATTGGCTGCACATCAGGCACTGCTGGGCTCACGGGACAGGTACTCAGACAGGGTGACAGATACGCAGACAAGGTGACAGGTACTCTTATCAGGGTGACGGGTACTCCTGATTGATGTGACGGGTACTCCTGATTGATGTGACGGGTACTCCTGATGGAGGTGACGGGTACTCCTGATGGAGGTGACGGGTACTCCTGATGGAGGTGACGGGTACTCCTGATGGAGGTGACGGGTACTCCTGATGGAGGTGACTGGTACTCCTGATGGAGGTGACGGGTACTCCTGATGGGGGTGACGGGTACTCCTGATGGGGGTGACGGGTACTCAGGTACTCCTGATGGGGTGACAGGTACTCAGGTACTTCTGATGGGGTGACAGGTACTCAGGTACTCAGGTACTCCTGATGGGGTGACAGGTACTCAGGTACTCCTGATGGGGTGACAGGTACTCAGGTACTCCTGATGGGGTGACAGGTACTCAGGTACTCCTGATGGGGTGACAGGTACTCAGGTACTTCTGATGGGGGTGACAGGTACTTCTGATGGGGGTGACAGGTACTCTTTATTCGAGGGGGGAATCTGGGCACAGTAGTGATATTAGGTAACACAGTAATACTGTAACTCACTGTTCTGATTTCTCCTTCTCACACTGGAACAACATGTGAGGAGGAGAACCCAGCAACAGCCGTTACAGTCTGGTTTGTTTACACTTGTGACTGGCTGTGATTGGACACAATTTAATAGGCTCTTTACCCTGATCGGGGTTGGGCTTTGTCCCCGATCGCCATGCCCCCCCCCCCCCGAGGCGCGCATGAGCGGCGTGCACGCCGAACCTATTGAAATTGACTGGCTGTGATTGTATACAGCCAGTCACCTGGTAAAGAGCCAATTTAATGGGCTCTTTACCCTTATCGGGGATGGGCTGTGTCCTCAGGACATGCCTCGTCCCCGATCACCGTGCTGCAGGCACCTGGGGGCCCGCAGTAGCGGCGAGAAGCGGTGGACATCATAACCCGGTATGGAACTGGTTAAATACCTTTGGTCCAGAAGAAGTGAAGTGCAGCTCTGTTCTTTTTTGCTGCAAAATCTGGAAAGTTTCTAACGTTTGAATCTCTCTATGTAAGGAGGATATCCTCTTTACATAGAGAGATTCAAACGTTAGAAAC
This sequence comes from Lithobates clamitans, assembly GCA_037952925.1. Taxonomy (NCBI): domain Eukaryota; kingdom Metazoa; phylum Chordata; class Amphibia; order Anura; family Ranidae; genus Lithobates; species Lithobates clamitans. The sequence continues at coordinate 1,964,481 of JBBGZY010000378.1, read as the reverse complement.
TTTCCAGATTTTGCAGGTCCTCTCTCTCTCTCTTCAAGCGGGTGCCATGTGATATAAGAACTCCCCTTAATACACACCTTAAAGGTTCCCACTGTGGGGGTGGGGTAGTATCATCGTCGTGATTTTCAGGAAAAGATGAGATTGCCTCTAAAATAGCTGCTCTAGTTGAAGTATCTTTTAAGAGAGTTTCGTTCAGCCTACAAGTTAACTGTATAGGTAGCAGGGAGGGTTAAAGAAAGGTAGATTGCCGAATGGTCTGACCATAACGCTATTGATGTTTGAAGATGCCTGTTTAGGACACAATGCAATGCAAGGAAGTCGTCCAGTCTACTATAAGTGGCATGTGTGGCAGAATAGCATGTATAATCCTTTACAGTAGGATGTAGTATACGCTAAAGATCAACAAGTTAAAGAGCATGAAATTGCCGGTTAAGATGGATTAAAGTGATATTGAAATGTGAGGGGTGGCTTTCATGGTAACTAAAATAGGGTCAAAGGTTACATTGAGATCTCCCCCCCAGGACAGTCACTCCTTCCTGAAAATGTTTAAGTTTATTCAGGAAGGCTGTCAACATAGCGGCCTGGCCATGATTTGGTACATACAGTATACGTTAGCCAATGTAAATTGATGTTTTTTTGGGGCACGTTCAGGCCCCTGACATTCAGGGAGCCAAAGCATAGGGTCGTCGTAAGTGCTATTCTTGGCATGGAAAGCCCGCTTATGTCTAGTGTCTGTCTAAAAAATTATATTATAAAAAATTATATAACATTAATTACATGTTACATGAGTAATTGTCAGTGAAACTATCACAGCACTGAAAAATATACTGGTATTGAAGGGGTATGTACAGGTTAGTAATCAAGTGGTTACTATTTTAGACATGTTAAACTAGTGTTTATGGATCGTGTGCCGTCCTCTCGTTTCTCTGGGATTAAATATTGGACATTGCAGTTTTTAAATGCTCAGTTCCAAAGTGCTATAAAAGTTTCCCAAATTTAAGTAGTTGTGGCCCCCAGCAGACATAATGTAACCCTCTTGAAGAATTAGCCCTCCCACTATTTCATCTGAGTTTGACATGACTGGCCTCTATCACAAACTGTACATTTACTAATTTACTGTGTTTTAAAAATCAGGATTAAAACGATGTAAAAGATATTTTGCACTCATGACCTTGTTGTTCTGTCTTTTTATTGTGTGATCATAGATAAACTGTTGCATTACATGGGCACATTTACAGTTTTATCTGAACATACCAATATTAAAGAAGTTGAATGTTATTTACTGACTACACTAATGCTGGCCATACACTATACAGAAAATCGGCCGAACCCATTTTCGAAAAATGAACGTTCGACCGTGACCGCAAACGATCGTGCCATCATGTAATGACCGATAAATTGTTCAGTGGACATAAGAAAATAATTTTTTGTTAGTTTTTTTACATATACCTAGTGCAGACAGTTCGGACGGGAAACACATTAACCTTGCAATTTATCGTACGTTCGGCAGAAATTTTCCAAACTTCCCGTTCGTTTTTTTCCCACAAAAACGTCACAAACGATTATCGATTTGTGCCCATTAACTTGCCGAAAAACGAACGAAGTGCCTATACGAACGATTTTTCGGCCGATTTTTCGTATAGTGTATGGCCAGCATTAGGCTAGGTTTACAACTGTGCGGGTGATTGCTGCTGCACACCTATTACCACAGCTGCAACCAGCCTCACAGAAAAACACACTTTTTCCCTTCTCAGGAGATGTGGAGGGGGGGGGGTATGCCATTAATCCTAATGGCACCCCCAGTACTGGAAACCATAGCATGGCTTCTTGCACTGGGAACTGCAATGCACTTGCGGCTTCGGTGTGGGCCACATTTTTAGAAATGTTTTTTTTTTTTTCATTTTCTAACATGTAATGTTGAACTTAACCAGTTGCCGACCGCCGCACGACGATGTATGTCGGCAGAGCGGCACGGGCAGGCAAAAGGGCTTACAGGTACGTCCTTGCCTGCCCGCGGGTGGGGGGTCCGATCGGACCCCCCCGGTGCCTGCGGCGGTTGGCAAATCCTCCCCAGGGATCGGTGGTGAGGGGGAGGCCATCCATTCGTGGCCCCCCCTCGCGATCGCTCCTGGCCAATCAAATCATTTCCCTGCCTCTGTATTGTACACAGAGGCAGAGAAAATGATGTAATCTCTCCTCGGCTCGGCATTTTCCGTTCCGGCGCCGAGGAGAGAAGACTGTAATGTGAGTGCACAACACACACACACAGTAGAACACGCCAGGCACACATTACACCCCCGATCCCCCCCGAACCCCCCCCCCAATCACCCCTCCCCCCCCTGTCACACTGACACCAAGCAGGTTTTTTTTTTTTTTTTTTTTTTTTTTTCTCATTACTGCATGGTGTCAGTTTGTGACAGTTACTGTGGTAGGACAGTTACTGTTAGCCCCCTTTAGGTCTAGGGTACCCCCCTAACCCCCCCTAATAAAGTTTTAACCCCTTGATCACCCCCTGTCGCCAGTGTCGCTATGCGATCATTTTTCTGATCGCTGTATTAGTGTCGCTGGTGACGCTAGTTAGAGACGTAAATATTTAGGTTCGCCGTCAGCATTTTATAGCGACAGGGACCCCCATATACTATCTAATAAATGTTTTAACCCCTTGATTGCCCCCTAGTTAACCCTTTCACCACTGATCACCGTATAACTGTTACGGGTGACGCTGGTTAGTTCGTTTATTTTTTATAGTGTCAGGGCACCCACCGTTTATTACCGAATAAAGGTTTAGCCCCCTGATCGCCCGGCGGTGATATGGGTCGCCCCAGGCAGCGTCAGATTAGCGCCAGTACCGCTAACACCCACGCACGCAGCATACGCCTCCCTTAGTGGTATAGTATCTGAACGGATCAATATCTGATCCGATCAGATCTATACTAGCGTCCCCAGCAGTTTAGGGTTCCCAAAAACGCAGTGTTAGTGGGATCAGCCCAGATACCTGCTAGCACCTGCGTTTTGCCCCTCCGCAGGGCCCAGCACAGCCCACCCAAGTGCAGTATCGATCGATCACTGTCACTTACAAAACACTAAACGCATAACTGCAGCGTTCGCAGAGTCAGGCCTGATCCCTGCGATCGCTAACAGTTTTTTTGGTAGCATTTTGGTGAACTGGCAAGCACCAGCCCCAAGCAGCGTCAGGTTAGCGCAAGTACCGCTAACACCCACCGTACACCTCCCTTAGTGGTGTAGTATCTGAACGGATCAATATCTGATCCGATCAGATCTATACTAGCGTCTCCAGCAGTTTAGGGTTCCCAAAAACGCAGTGTTAGCGGGATCAGCCCAGATACCTGCTAGCACCTGCGTTTTGCCCCTCCGCCCGGCCCAGCCCAGCCCACCCAAGTGCAGTATCGATCGATCACTGTCACTTACAAAACACTAAACACATAACTGCAGCGTTCGCAGAGTCAGGCCTGATCCCTGCGATCGCTAACAGTTTTTTTGGTAACTTTTTATTGAACTGGCAAGCACCAGTGGCCTAGTACACCCTGGTCGTAGTCAAACCCGCACTGCAGTAACACTTGGTGACGTGGCGAGTCCCATAAGTGCAGTTCAAGCTGGTGAGGTGGCAAGCACAAGTAGTGCCCCGCTGCCACCAAGAAGACAAACACAGGCCCGTCGTGCCCATAATGCCCTTCCTGCTGCATTCGCCAATCCTAATTGGGAACCCACCGCTTCTGCAGCACCCGTACTTCCCCCATTCACATCCCCAACCAAATGCAGTCGGCTGCATGAGAGGCATTTTCTTTATGTCCTCCCGAGTACCCCTACCCAACGAACCCCCCCAAAAAAGATGTCGTGTCTGCAGCAAGCACGGATATAGACGTGACACCCGCTATTATTGTCCCTCCTGTCCTGACAATCCTGGTCTTTGCATTGGTGAATGTTTTGAACGCTACCATGCACTAGTTGAGTATTAGTGTAGGGTACAGCATTCCACAGACTAGGCACACTTTCACAGGGTCTCCCAAGATGCCATCGCATTTTGAGAGACCTGAACCTGGAACCGGTTACAGTTATAAAAGTTACAGTTACTAAAAAAAGTGTAAAAAAAAACAAAAAAAAAAACACAAACAAAAATATAAAAAAAAAAAAAAAAAATAGTTGTCGTTTTATTGTTCTCTCTCTCTCTATTCTCTCTATTGTTCTGCTCTTTTTTACTGTATTCTATTCTGCAATGTTTTATTGTTATTATGTTTTATCATGTTTGCTTTTCAGGTATGTAATTTTTTATACTTTACCGTTTACTGTGCTTTATTGTTAACCATTTTTTTGTCTTCAGGTACGCCATTCACGACTTTGAGTGGTTATACCAGAATGATGCCTGCAGGTTTAGGTATCATCTTGGTATCATTCTTTTCAGCCAGCGGTCGGCTTTCATGTAAAAGCAATCCTAGCGGCTAATTAGGCTCTAGACTGCTTTTACAAGCAGTGGGAGGGAATGCCCCCCCCCCCCACCGTCTTCCGTGTTTTTCTCTGGCTCTCCTGTCTCAACAGGGAACCTGAGAATGCAGCCGGTGATTCAGCCAGCTGACCATAGAGCTGATCAGAGACCAGAGTGGCTCCAAACATCTCTATGGCCTAAGAAACCGGAAGCCACAAGCATTTTATGACTTAGATTTCGCCGGATGTAAATAGCGCCATTGGGAAATTGGGGAAGCATTTTATCACACCGATCTTGGTGTGGTCAGATGCTTTGAGGGCAGAGGAGAAATCTAGGGTCTAATAGAGTACCTGTCACTACCTATTGCTATCATAGGGGATATTTACATTCCCTGAGATAACAATAAAAATGATTTAAAAAAAAAAAAATGAAAGGAACAGTTTAAAAATAAGATAAAAAAGCAAAAAAATAATAAAGAAAAAAAAAAAAAAAAAAAAAAGCACCCCTGTCCCCCAGGCGAACGCAAGCGTCGGTCTGGCGTCAAATGTAAACAGCAATTGCACCATGCATGTGAGGTATCACCGCGACGGTCAGATCGAGGGCAGTAATTTTAGCAGTAGACCTCCTCTGTAAATCTAAAGTGGTAACCTGTAAAGGCTTTTAAAGGCTTTTAAAAATGTATTTATTTTGTTGCCACTGCACGTTTGTGCGCAATTTTAAAGCATGTCATGTTTGGTATCCATGTACTCGGCCTAAGATCATCTTTTTGATTTCATCAAACATTTGGGCAATATAGTGTGTTTTAGTGCAATAAAATTTAAAAAAGTGTGTTTTTTCCCCAAAAAATGCATTTGAAAAATCGCTGCGCAAATACTGTGTGAAAAAAAAAAATGAAACACCCACCATTTTAATCTGTAGGGCATTTGCTTTAAAATAATATATATAATGTTTGGGGGTTCAAAGTAATTTTCTTGCAAAAAAAAAAAACTTTTTCATATAATCAAAAAGTGTCAGAAAGGGCTTTGTCTTCAAGTGGTTAGAAGAGTGGGTGTTGTATGACATAAGCTTCTAAATGTTGTGCATAAAATGCCAGGACAGTTCAAACCCCCCCCCCAAATGACCCCATTTTGGAAAGTAGACACCCCAAGCTATTTTCTGAGAGGCATGTCGAGTCCATGGAATATTTTATATTGTGACACAAGTTGCGGGAAAGAGACAAATTTTTTTTTTTTTTTGCACAAAGTTGTCACTAAGTGATATATTGCTCAAACATGCCATGGGAATATGTGAAATTACACCCCAAAATACATTCTGTTGCTTCTCCTGAGTATGGGGATACCACATGTGTGGGACTTTTTGGGAGCCTAGCCGCGCACGGGACCCCGAAAACCAAGCACCGCCTTCAGGCTTTCTAAGGGCATACATTTTTGATTTCACTCTTCACTGCCTATCACAGTTTTGGAGGCCATGGAATGCCCAGGTGGCAAACCCCCCCCCCCCCCCAAATGACCCCATTTTGGAAAGTAGATACCCCAAGCTATTTGCTGAGCGGTATAGTGAGTATTTTGCAGACCTCACTTTTTGTCACAAAGTTTTGAAAATTGAAAAAAGAAAAAAAAATTTTTTTTTCTTGTCTTTCTTCATTTTCAAAAACAAATGAGAGCTGCAAAATACTCACCATGCCTTTCAGCAAATAGCTTGGGGTGTCTACTTTCCAAAATGGGGTCATTTGGGGGGGGGGGGGTTTGTGCCACCTGGGCATTCCATGGCCTCCGAAACTGTGATAGGCAGAGAAGAGTGAAATCAAAAATTTACACCCTTAGAAATCCTGAAGGCGGTGATTGGTTTTCGGGGCCCCGTACGCGGCTAGGCTCCTAAAAAGTCCCACACATGTGGTATCCCCATACTCAGGAGAAGGAGCTAAATGTATTTTGGGGTGCAATTCCACATATGCCCATGGCCTGTGTGAGCAATATATCATTTAGTGACAACTTTGTGCAAAAAAAAAAAAAAAAAAATTGTCACTTTCCCGTAACTTGTGTCAAAATATAAAATATTCAATGGACTCAAAATGCCTCTCAGCAAATAGCTTGGGGTGTCTACTTTCCAAAATTGGGTCATTTGGGGGGGTTTTATGCCATCTGGGCATTTTATGGCCTTCAAAACTGTGATAGGTAGTGAGGAGTAAAATCAAAAATTTACGCCCTTAGAAATCCTGAAGGCAGTGATTGGTTTTCGGGGCCCCGTACGCGGCTAGGCTCCCAAAAAGTCCCACACATGTGGTATCTCCATACTCAGGAGAAGCAGCAGAATGTATTTTGGGGTGCAATTCCACATAGGCCCATGGCCTGTGTCAGCAATATATCATTTAGTGACAACTTTTTGTAATTTTTTTTTTTTTTTGTCATTATTAAATCACTTGGGACAAAAAAAATGAATATTCCATGGGCTCAACATGCCTCTCAGCAATTTCCTTGGGGTGTCTACTTTCCAAAATGGGGTCATTTGTGGGGGTTTTGAACTGCCCTGCCATTTTAGCACCTCAAGAAACGACATAGGCAGTCATAAATTAAAGGCTGTGTAAATTCCAGAAAATGTACCCTAGTTTGTAGGCGCTATAACTTTTGCGCAAACCAATAAATATACACTTATTGACATTTTTTTTACCAAAGACATGTGGCCGAATACATTTTGGCCTAAATGTATGACTAAAATTGAGTTTATTGGATTTTTTTTAGAACAAAATGTAGAAAATATCATTTTTTTCAAAATTTTCGGTCTTTTTCCGTGTATAGCACAAAAAATAAAAACGGCAGAGGTGATCAAATACCATCAAAAGAAAGCTCTATTAGTGGGAAGAAAAGGACGCAAACTTCGTTTGGGTACAGCATTGCATGACCGCGCAATTAGCAGTTAAAGCGACGCAGTGCCAAATTGTAAAAAGTGCTCTGGTCAGGAAGAGGGTAAATCCTTCCGGGGCTGAAGTGGTTAAACATGGAATCAAAATCTGGACACAAACTTCTTTAACCAGGCTGAACAAGAGAAATCAGCCTGGCTGCACCTGATTCTATGAACAAACTGCATCTGATTGGATTGGTTGGTCTGTTAGGCTGATAATTTTCTGCCCAGCTACTTTGATTTTCAGATTAACCAATGTTGGGTGGTAGGAAGCCAACAGGGGCCATGGCTTGAATTTCTTCTGGTCAGGAACAGGTAGAAATTTCCAGGGTGTAAGGCCAGATTTACTGATGTTTATGGAAGTAGCATTGCTTTAATTTTTTCCACTTTTTTACATTGGCCACATTTAAGCTTTAGCCCACCTTATGTATGTACTCACACTAAAACATAAATGACCACTCTGTCATTTTTTTACTAAGGTTTCAGAGGTACTAGAGATCCTTAAACCAAATGAACCAACTAATGATCTGGACAGCAGGCAATATTTTCCTCAACTTATTGAAAAACTAAACATAATCAACAAACTACCTGTTATCATTTTTGCGTGAGTAAATATTCTATTGAATTGTTTTTCATGTGATCAAACTTTTTAGAAACAAAATATGCTTTAGTCACTGTTTGGCACACCTCTACACTAGTTAGATTAGAAAGTAAAAGGTAAAGGTGAGGTTTCATCTACAGTGCATTGTTTTGTAGGTACAAAACTTCAAAGCATAGAATGATTTTGTTATACTGAATTAAAAAAATTGCTTTGCTGAGAGCATCATTTTAATCTGGAAGTTATTTTCATGTGAGCACACCCCTACCAACTTCTAATAAAATATGTTCAAGAAAAGAAAAGCAAAACAGAATTTTGATTTTACAATGTGTAACATTAGATACTGCCAAAACATTCAGAAACAGTAGGGACCTTAATAAAGTGAAGCATGTCTTCCATGCCATAATTTCAAGTGCTTTGATATTTTCAAATTGTATTACCAATATAGAATTGACATGGTAAGTGGAGATGTCAGAGTGCAGCTTGAAAATTGTTAACAAATATCAGAATTAAAAAAAAAATCATCAAAAATAGAAAAGGCAAGATGAACAAATGACACCCTTATGCTGGTGTACAATGTTTTTTCTATAAAGGAATGGTTTTGTATATTTTTTTTCAGGGATATGTGCAGGGGCGTTGCTAGGTGGCAAAAAGACCAGGGGCTTCAGCCCGAAGTCAGAGCCCGGCACCGGGGGGGGGGGGGGGGGGTTGGTGGGGGGGTTGTATGGAGGGGGGTGTTACCTACCTGACACACTGACCTCAGTTGCCAAGATTTAAAAAAAATTAAGGAGCAGGCCATTTGTTTGTAGGCGTTACATAGCAAAATAGTAAAACGCACAGCGAAAAATTGGCGTGGTTTACGCAGAATAGTGGGCGTGGCTTAAATGGGTGTGGCTCGAAGGGGGTGTGGTTGGAGTCTGAGATGAATGAGGGATGGAGGGAGAAAGAAAGAAAGAAAGAAGGAAGGAAGGAAGGAAGGAAGGAAGGAAGGAAAGGAAAGAAAGAAAGAAAGAAAGGACAGCAGGCCCAGATCCTGCACCACAATAGAAATGTGTATTCCAGAAAGTTTAACAAATCAGCAGATAAAGATACTCCAACACCTGGGGTTAGTGCTTCAATCATCCCGGCACCATGGTTGTTATGGTGTCAGGGGGATTGAAGCGCATTATTTCTATTATTACATTTAACAAAACTCGTGGCCACTCATTACAATTAGAAGAAAAGAGGTTTAACCTTAAACTACATAGAGGGTTCTTTACTGTAAGAGCGGCAAGGATGTGGAATTCCCTTCCACAGGCAGTGGTCTCAGCGGGGAGCATTGATAGCTTCAAGAAATTATTAGATAATCACCTGAGTGACCACAACATACAGGGATATATAATGTAATACTGACACATAATCACACACATAGGTTGGACTTGATGGACTTGTGTCTTTTTTCAACCTCACGTACTATGTAACTATGTAAAATAAAATGAAATCATTCAACTCACCATAATGCAGAATCAGTAGAAGCCCCGAGTGTGTCACCTGCCACCAGATGCCATCAGGTGCCTCCCCAGCAGAGTCCGCCCTTGCATTAGGTGCCTCCCCAGCAGAGTCCGTCCTTGCATCAGGTGCCTCCAGCAGAGTCCGTCCTTGCATCAAGTGCCCCCAGCAGAGTCCGTCCTTGCATCAAGTGCCCCCAGCAGAGTCCGTCCTTGCATCAAGTGCCCCCAGCAGAGTCCGTCCTTGCATCAAGTGCCCCCAGCAGAGTCCGTCCTTGCATCAAGTGCCCCCAGCAGAGTCCGTCCTTGCATCAAGTGCCCCCAGCAGAGTCCGTCCTTGCATCAAGTGCCCCCAGCAGAGTCCGTCCTTGCATCAAGTGCCCCCAGCAGAGTCCGTCCTTGCATCAAGTGCCCCCAGCAGAGTCCGTCCTTGCATAAGGTGCCCCCAGCAGAGACCCTCCTCGCATCAGGTGCCCCCAGCAGAATCCTTCCTTGCATTAGGTGCCCCCAGCAGCAGTGGTGTAGCGTGGGTTGTCAGCGCCCGGTGCAAGGCAAGAAATGTGCACCCCCTAACCTATGGACTTTTAGCAGTCCCTTCCTATAATAGTACTTACCAGCCTGATTCCTACACACACTGGCCTACATGACATGCCTGACACGTACTAACCTACCTGACATACACTGACCTACCTACCTGACACACACTGACCTGGCTGACATACACTTATCTACCCACCTGACATACTAACCTACATGACCCACACTGACCTACATGACATGCCTGACACATACTAACCTACCTAACATACACTGACCTACCTATTCGATATACACTGACCTACATGACACGTACTAACCTACCTGACATACACTGGCCTACCTGACACACACTGACCTACATGACATATCTGACACATACTAACCTACCTGGCTGACATACACTGGCCTACCTGACACACACTGACCTGGCTGACATACACTTATCTACCTACCTGACATACTAACCTACCTGACACACACTGACCTGGCTGACATACACTTATCTACCTACCTGACATACTAACCTACCTGACCCACACTGACCTACATGACATGCCTGACACATACTAACCTACCTAACATACACTGACCTACCTGGCTGACATACACTGACCTACCTACCTGACATACACTTATCTACCTACCTGACATACACATACTAACCTACCTGACACATACTAACCTACCTGGCTGACATACCTGACCCACACTGACCTACACTGACCTACCTGACATACACTGACCTACCTGACCCACACTGACCTACATGACATGCCTGACATACACTGACCTACCTGGCTGACATACCTGACCCACACTGACCTACCTGGCTGACATACACTGACCTACCTGACCCACACTGACCTACATGACATGCCTGACATACACTGACCTACCTGACATAAACGTATCTACCTACCTGACACATACTAACCTACCTGGATGACATACCTGACCCACACTGACCTACCTAGCTGACATACACTGACCTACCTGACATACACTTATCTACCTACCTGACATACACATACTAACCTACCTGACCCACACTGACCTACATGACATACCTGACCCACACTGACCTACATGACATACCTGACCCACACTGACCTACCTGACATACACTGACCTACCTGGCTGACATACACTGACCTACCTGACACACACTGACCTTGCTGACATACACTTATCTACCTACCTGACATACACATACTAACCTACCTGACCCACACTGACCTACATGACATGCCTGACACATACTAACCTACCTGATACACACTGACCTGCCTGACACATACTAACCTACCTGGCTGACATACACTGACCTACCTGACATACACTGACCTACCTGACATACACTGACCTACCTACCTGACATACACATACTAACCTACCTGACCCACACTGACCTACCTGGCTGACATACACTGACCTACATGACACACGTACTAACCTACCTGACCCACACTGACTTACATGACATGCCTGACACATACTAACCTACCTGGCTGACATACACTGACCTACATGACACACGTACTAACCTACCTGACCCACACTGACTTACATGACATGCCTGACACATACTAACCTACCTGGCTGACATACACTGACCTACCTGACATACACTGACCTACCTGACATACACTGACCTACCTACCTGACATACACATACTAACCTACCTGACCCACACTGACCTACCTGGCTGACATACACTGACCTACATGACACACGTACTAACCTACCTGACCCACACTGACTTACATGACATGCCTGACACATACTAACCTACCTGGCTGACATACACTGACCTACATGACACACGTACTAACCTACCTGACCCACACTGACTTACATGACATGCCTGACACATACTAACCTACCTGGCTGACACACACTGACCTGGCTGACATACACTTATCTACCTACCTAACATACACATACTAACCTTCCTGACCCACACTGACCTACATGAGATGCCTGACACATACTAACCTACCTGGCTGACATACACTGACCTACATAACATGCTTGACACATACTGACCTACCTGGCTGACATACACTGACCTACACATACTAACCTACCTGGCCCACACTGACCTACATGATATGCCTGACACATACTAATCTACCTGATACACACTGACCTGCCTGACACATACTAACCTACCTGGCTGACATACACTGACCTACCTGACATACACTGACCTACCTACCTGACATACACATACTAACCTACCTGACCCACACTGACCTACCTGGCTGACATACACTGACCTACATGACACACGTACTAACCTACCTGACCCACACTGACTTACATGACATGCCTAACACATACTAACCTACCTGGCTGACATACACTGACCTACATGACACACGTACTAACCTACCTGACCCACACTGACTTACATGACATGCCTGACACATACTAACCTACCTGACATACACTTATCTACCTACCTAACATACACATACTAACCTACCTGACCCACACTGACCTACATGAGATGCCTGACACATACTAACCTACCTGGCTGACATACACTGACCTAGATAACATGCTTGACACATACTGACCTACCTGGCTGACATACACTGACCTACATAACATGCTTGACACATACTGACCTACCTGGCTGACATACACTGACCTACATAACATGCTTGACACATACTGACCTACCTGGCTGACATACCTGACCCACACTGACCTACCTGGCTGACATACACTGACCTACATAACATGCTTGACACATACTGACCTACCTGGCTGACATACCTGACTCACACTGACCTACCTGACATACACTGACATACACTTATCTACCTACCTGACATACACATACTAACCTACCTGACCCACACTGACCTACATGATATGCCTGACACATACTAACCTACCTGATACACACTGACCTGCCTGACACATACTAACCTACCTGGCTGACATACACTGACCTACCTGACATACACTGACCTACCTACCTGACATACACATACTAACCTACCTGACCCACACTGACCTACCTGGCTGACATACACTGACCTACATGACACACATACTAACCTACCTGACCCACACTGACTTACATGACATGCCTAACACATACTAACCTACCTGGCTGACATACACTGACCTACATGACACACGTACTAACCTACCTGACCCACACTGACTTACATGACATGCCTGACACATACTAACCTACCTGGCTGACACACACTTACCTGGCTGACATACACTTATCTACCTACCTAACATACACATACTAACCTTCCTGACCCACACTGACCTACATGAGATGCCTGACACATACTAACCTACCTGGCTGACATACACTGACCTACATAACATGCTTGACACATACTGACCTACCTGGCTGACATACACTGACCTACACATACTAACCTACCTGACCCACACTGACCTACATGATATGCCTGACACATACTAATCTACCTGATACACACTGACCTGCCTGACACATACTAACCTACCTGGCTGACATACACTGACCTACCTGACATACACTGACCTACCTACCTGACATACACATACTAACCTACCTGACCCACACTGACCTACCTGGCTGACATACACTGACCTACATGACACACGTACTAACCTACCTGACCCACACTGACTTACATGACATGCCTAACACATACTAACCTACCTGGCTGACATACACTGACCTACATGACACACGTACTAACCTACCTGACCCACACTGACTTACATGACATGCCTGACACATACTAACCTACCTGACATACACTTATCTACCTACCTAACATACACATACTAACCTACCTGACCCACACTGACCTACATAAGATGCCTGACACATACTAACCTACCTGGCTGACATACACTGACCTACATAACATGCTTGACACATACTGACCTACCTGGCTGACATACACTGACCTACATAACATGCTTGACACATACTGACCTACCTGGCTGACATACACTGACCTACATAACATGCTTGACACATACTGACCTACCTGGCTGACATACCTGACCCACACTGACCTACCTGGCTGACATACACATACTAACCTACCTGACCCACACTGACCTACATGACATACCTGACCCACACTGACCTACATGACATACCTGACCCACACTGACCTACCTGACATACACTTACCTACCTGGCTGACATACACTGACCTACCTGACACACACTGACCTGGCTGACATACACTTATCTACCTACCTGACATACACATACTAACCTACCTGACCCACACTGACCTACATGACATGCCTGACACATACTAACCTACCTGATACACACTGACCTGCCTGACACATACTAACCTACCTGGCTGACATACACTGACATACACTGACCTACCTACCTGACATACACATACTAACCTACCTGACCCACACTGACCTACCTGGCTGACATACACTGACCTACATGACACACGTACTAACCTACCTGACCCACACTGACTTACATGACATGCCTGACACATACTAACCTACCTGGCTGACATACACTGACCTACATGACACACGTACTAACCTACCTGACCCACACTGACTTACATGACATGCCTGACACATACTAACCTACCTGGCTGACACACACTGACCTGGCTGACATACACTTATCTACCTACCTAACATACACATACTAACCTACCTGACCCACACTGACCTACATGAGATGCCTGACACATACTAACCTACCTGGCTAACATACACTGACCTACATAACATGCTTGACACATACTGACCTACCTGGCTGACATACACTGACCTACATAACATGCTTGACACATACTGACCTACCTGGCTGACATACACTGACCTACATAACATGCTTAACACATACTGACCTACCTGGCTGACATACCTGACCCACACTGACCTACCTGGCTGACATACACTGACCTACATAACATGCTTGACACATACTGACCTACCTGGCTGACATACCTGACTCACACTGACCTACCTGACATACACTGACATACACTTATCTACCTACCTGACATACACATACTAACCTACCTGACCCACACTGACCTACATGATATGCCTGACACATACTAACCTACCTGATACACACTGACCTGCCTGACACATACTAACCTACCTGGCTGATATACACTGACCTACCTGACATACACTGACCTACCTACCTGACATACACATACTAACCTACCTGACCCACACTGACCTACCTGGCTGACATACACTGACCTACATGACACACGTACTAACCTACCTGACCCACACTGACTTACATGACATGCCTAACACATACTAACCTACCTTGCTGACATACACTGACCTACATGACACACGTACTAACCTACCTGACCCACACTGATTACATGACATGCCTGACACATACTAACCTACCTGGCTGACATACACTGACCTACATAACATGCTTGACACATACTGACCTACCTGGCTGACATACACTGACCTACATAACATGCTTGACACATACTGACCTACCTGGCTGACATACACTGACCTACATAACATGCTTGACACATACTGACCTACCTGGCTGACATACCTGACCCACACTGACCTACCTGGCTGACATACACTGACCTACATAACATGCTTGACACATACTGACCTACCTGGCTGACATACCTGACTCACACTGACCTACCTGACATACACTGACATACACTTATCTACCTACCTGACCCACATTGACCTACATGATATGCCTGACACATACTAACCTACCTGATACACACTGACCTACCTGACACATACTAACCTACCTGGCTGACATACACTGACCTACCTGACATACACTGACCTACCTACCTGACATACACATATTAACCTACCTGACCCACACTGACCTACCTGGCTGACATACACTGACCTACGTGACACACGTACTAACCTACCTGACCCACACTGACTTACATGACATGCCTAACACATACTAACCTACCTGGCTGACATACACTGGCCTACATGACACACGTACTAACCTACCTGACCCACACTGACTTACATGACATGCCTGACACATACTAACCTACCTGGCTGACATACACTGACCTACATGACACACGTACTAACCTACCTGACCCACACTGACTTACATGACATGCCTGACACATACTAACCTACCTGGCTGACACACACTGACCTGGCTGACATACACTTATCTACCTACCTAACATACACATACTAACCTACCTGACCCACACTGACCTACATGAGATGCCTGACACATACTAACCTACCTGACATACACTGACCTACCTACCTGACATACACTGACCTACCTATCTGACCCACATTGACCTACATGACATGCCTGACAAAGAGAGAGAGAGAGAGAGACTGCTGCTTATTGAAAGAAAAAATAAAGAAGCACAATGTTGAGGTGGAATCTGATCCTGCTGTGGAGATAGCACAGAGGAAAGAGATCACAGCCTCTATCATATAAACACACTCTATACACCCTGGGAGATCCAAACACTCACAGGCTGCATGCAAGGGACACGGGGACTCAGCAAAGAAGAAAGGTGACACACCACACATCCAGATGATGCTAAACTTCTGCCGCTGCTGACCTATTTTCTCTCCCTCTCTGACACTCGGGGCTATTGGCCACACATTCGGGGCTCCAGCCCCAAAAGCCACATGCTAATGACGCCTATGGCTATGTGTAACCACCAGGTTGAGCATTTGAGTCAATTTTGAACCATCTTTTGTCATAAGTAACAGAGAACTGCTGTGGTCATTTTTGGGTTCTCCTTGAGCAAAGGAACTTGGTGACAGGAGCATAGTGGAAATCTTTACAAAAACAGAACACTGTAGACATCCAGAGCAAGTTCAGAGTCAGCACAAATATACTGTATATATAAAATGTTATTGTACTCAATGCCATGGTGCAAACTATATCAGCACAGTGCATAGCAAATTGGTATAAATACCCTCTCCCATCATCCTTGGCGACCAAAGAAACTCCTTAGTGAATGTGGTACAGCTCTGCTGATTTCCATATTCCAATCATGTGCAAGCAAAAAGGAATTTTTTTTTTCTTGCACCTAATTGGGTATTATTTACAAAGTGAAGCTTCACCGTATTAACTAAGCTCTGGGTAAAATTAGTGTAACTGCACTTGCAAAGTGGACAGTCTTTGCATTTGTCTTTTGTAAATCCATCCTCCCAAAAGTGTGTCCAAACATGACACACTTAAAATGTAGTGTTATATAGTTTTACAGTATATGGAAATATAATAAAGACTTGATGATTTACTACACATTTATTTAAATATAATTTTTGATATAGTCAAGTACAGGTTGAGAGTTTAGAAAGCTCTCTGAACCTATTTTGTAACTAATGTACATAGGATACTTTTCTTAACTTTTACTACTAGCCCTTTAAAGCGGAACTAAACTCACTCAATCAACATTCGCTATTTTAATCTCCATGCTGATAGTAAGTAAATAGACAGGAAGGAATATTATATTTACTTGTTTTAAACTTGTTTTTTAAATTTCTGCAGTTGCTTTCTAATTTGTGGCCTAGACCAAAATGATTTAATAAATGCCTGTGGTCAGTTTGTGGTGCTCAGATACAGTTAAGTTCTACTTTAAGATGGAGCAGCTTTTAAGAATTGTCTGCATCCCGAACCCTTGAACCTTACACTGTATCTGATTCTGAACCAAGTTCTTTTATTTAAAAATATTTTTCTAAGTTGTTAATAAAATGTTCTCTTCCTAAAATGCTATTTGGTTTTAGATTCAATGTGGATATGGTGAAAGGATTGGCAAAACAGTTGGATCGTCATTTAAAAGAAAAACAGAAAAAGAAACAAAAACCTCAGGATGAGATAGTACTTAGGAAGTTAGAAGAAAAAGCAGAAAAACTAGAAAAAAGTATACAGTAAGTGCTGTGTAAGCATTGAAAAACGATCTCATGGAAGGGTTGTGTTAATGTCTCTTTTCCAGAAAAAGAAAAAACGATCTCAGTATTATGGTAGGGTTTTTACTAAATGAACTTACCCTATTTGCTCCAGTTTTTCTATTTTCTGCTTAATAATTGCAAATCCCTGTGTTAACTCAAGCGCTGCAGCCAATCAAGCAAAAAATTTTCAACAAGCCTGTTACAGAGAAGCCAGTTTTTAGTGCGTTTGCACTCAAACAAGAACTGCTATAAATGGATCTTAATTGATCGAATTCCAAATTTTGATCTATCTATGGCCAGCTTTAGAAACCAAGTGCATTACTGGCAGATATGGTAGGCAGTTATTTTTCTGTACTTTGCAGGTTCTTAAAAAGGGATAAAACATAGGGAAATGTGCATGTGCCTGACATACACATTAACCACTTAAGCTTCGGATGGTTTACCCCCCCCCTTCATGACCTGGCCATTTTTTGCGATACGGCACTGTTATTTTAACTGACAATTGCACAGTCGTGCGATGCTGTACCCAAAATAAATTGATGTAATTTTTTCCCCACAAATAGAGCTTTCTTTTGGTGGTATTTGATCACCTCTGCGTTTCTTATTTTTTGCGCTATAAACAAAAAAAGACTGACAATTTTGAAATAAAAACAATATTTTTTTACTTCCTGCTATAAAACATATCCAATGAAAAAATGTAAAATATCAAATGTCTTCATCAGTTTAGGCCAATATGTATTCTGCTACATGTTTTTGGTAAAAAAAATCCCAATAAGCGCATATTGATTGGTTTGCGCAAAAGTTAGAGCGTCTACAAACTTTGTGATATTTTTATGGAATTTTTATTTTATTTTTTTTTTTTTTACTAGTAATGGCGGCGATTAGTGACTTATAGCAGGACTGCGACATTGTGGCGGACAAATCGCACACTAAGTGACACTTTTGAAACTTTTTTGGGGACCAGTATATGCACTGTCATTGTACTAAAAACACTGGCAGGGAAGGGGTTAACAGGGGCGATCAAAGGGTTAAATATGTTCCCTGGGAATGCTTGCTAATTGTGTTGGGGGGTGATTCGACTGGGGGAAGACAGAGATCCGTGTTCCTGCTTAGCAGAAACACAAGATCTCCATCTTCCCCTCTCCCAGAACGGTGATCTGCTTTGTTTACATAGGACCTGCTGATTGGCTCCCGCTGTGTCCAATCACAGCTGGAGCTGGTCGCTGGCAGTGCGCATGCACGCCCCAGACCCAAAAAAGATTGAGGCAAACAGGTATGTGATTTCGATCTGAAGGGCTGCCCTGCCACAGTACATGTACGTGGGGTGGTCCGGAGGCGGTTAACCACAAAACCACACTAAAAGTAAGCATGTAATATGGCATCATTGGGGGGAGCATCTCCAATATCCTGCACCCAATGTTGGTCATTGAAACTGCCCATCACAGTGAGGAGACTGGGGAAGTGTGGGAGTAAGGATGGTGACACAACATTGATCATTTTACCATATGGTTAGGCATATTGCTATACTGTTTCCTTGGAGACAAGAAATCTTTATACATTCAAACACTGTATATATTACCATATAAGTCTATAAATTGGGCAGCACAGTAGCTAAGTGGTTAGCACTTCTACCTAGCAGCACCAGGGTCATTGGTCTGAAACCCAACCATGGCACTACCTGCCTGGAGTTTGCATGTTCTCCCTGTGCCTGGATACTCCAGTTTCCTCCAAAACTCCAAACACATACTGGTAGGTTAATTGGATTCTGTCTAAGCTGGCCCTAGTATGTGTATGGATGTATGTTAGGGATCTTAGATTGTAAGCTCCATGACTTGACTTGACAGGGACTGTTGTGAATGTACAGTATATATGTGTAAAGCACTGCATAAATTTACGGCGCTATATAAGTACCTGTAGTTTATAAATCTATATGTTTATAAGATCATTTTATAAAAAAAGCTTAGTTGGAAAAAATAATCATAATTTTTTTTCTTTGAACCCAGGCCAAGTTGCAGTGACTCGTTTGATTCAAAACGTTCAAATGCGTAAGTAAATCTTTGATTGCAAATAAATATTCTTAATATAAAAATATATAGTACATATGAAGTACAATTAATTATGCACGTTCAAAGTACTAGAAAGCAAGCCAACCTAAAACTAATATTTTGGACTGAGTCACATAGTAGCTTCACGCAAAACTCATGTCAAACAGTTTTTGGAGATATACAGTGTGGTGTAGTTGAATCTCCCATGAGCTTCAACGGCGTGCTCAGAAGCTTGAGCCAGCAGCCAGTAAGGCATCTGGGTAGACCTGACATTGTCAGGATTCCTGCAGGGCCTGGACTGGCTCTGCGATGTCAGCCAACAATGGGCTTTTGACCGATGTGGGCTGAATCTGGTCAAATGAGTGCAGAACTAAGTGCACTCTTGTGCCCGTATTTCTCCTTCACACTGCTCTTCATAATTAAAGCCCCTTTAGTCTTACAGTTAAAAGTAACTATAAAAAAACATATCTTTCAACACCCACAGCAACCAACTTGAATATGTTATAAAATTAGAGAAAATACAGTGCATCCAGAAAGTATTCAAAGCACTTTACTTTTTCCACATTTTGTTATGTTACAGCCTTATTCCAAAATGGATTAAATTCCTTATTTTCCTCAAAATTCTACTAACAATACCCCATAATGACAACGTGAAAGAAGTTTGGTTGAAATCTTTGCAAATTTATTAAAAATAAAAAAACGAAAAAAATCACATGTACATAAATTATTCACAACCTTTTCAGTGACACTCAAAATTGAGCTCAGGTGCATCCTGTTTCCACTGATCATCCTTGAGATGTTTCTACAACTTGATTGGAGTCCACCTATGGTAAATTCAGTTGATTGGACATAATTTGGAATTGCAAATTCCTGTCTATATAAAGGTCCCACAGTTAACAATACATTTCAGAGCACAAACCAAGCCTTGAAGTCCAAGGAATTGTCTGTAGACCTCCGAGACAGGGTTGTATCGAGGCGCAGATCTGGGAAAGGGTACAGAAAAAATTTCTGCAGCATTGAAGGTCCCAATGAGCACAGTGGCCTCTATCATCCGTAAATGGAAGAAGTTTGGAACCACCAGGACTCTTCCTAGAGCGGGCCCCCCTGCTAAACTGAGCTATCAGGGGAGAAGGGCCTTAGTCAGGGAGGTGACCAAGAACCAGCATTTCTCTGTGGAGAGAGGAGAACCTTCCAGAAGAAAAACTATCTCTGCAGCACTGCACCAATCAGGCCTGTATGGTAGAGTGGCCAGACGGAAGCCACTCCTCAGTAAAAGGCACATGACAGCCCACCTGGAGTTTGCCAAAAGGCACCTGAAGGACTCTCAGACCACGAGAAACAAAATTCTCTGGTCTGATTAAACAAAGATTGAAATTTTTGACCTGAATGGCAAGCGTCATGTCTGGAAGAAACCAGGCACCGCTCATCACCTGGCCAATACCATCCCTACAGTAAAGCATGGTAGTGGCAGCATCATGCTGTGGGGAGTCTTTCAGCGGCAAGAACTGGGAGACTAGTCAGGATCAAGGGAAAGATGGATGCAGCAATGTACAGAGACATCCTTGATGAAAACCTGCTTCAGAGCGCTCTGGACCTCAGACTGGGGTGAAGGTTCATCTTTCAAGAGGACAACGACCCTAAGCACACAGCCAAGATTACAAAGAAGTGACTACGGGACAACTGTGCGAATTGTTCTTTGAATGGCCCACCCAGAGACCAGACTTGAACCCGATTGTACATCTCTGGAGAGATCTGAAAATGGCTATGCACCAATGCTCCCCATCCAAGCTGATGGAGCTTGAGACGTCCTGCAAAGAAGAATAGAAGAAGCTGCCCAAAAATAGGTGTGCCAAGTATGTAGCATCATACTCAAAAAGACTTGAAGCTGTAATTGGTGCCAAAGGTGCTTCAGCAAAGCATCGAGCAAAGGCTGTGAATATTTATGCACATGTGATTTTTTTGGTTTTATTTTTAATAAATTTGCTAAGATTGCAAAACAAACTTGTTTCACTATGTCATTATGGGGTATTGTTTATATAATTTTAATTCATTTTCGAATAAGGCTGTAACGTAACATAATGTGGAAAAAGTGGAAAAAGTGAAGCGCTGCGAATATTTTCCGGATGCACTGTACTGACAGTTCCAAAATCCTTCGTTTTCTTACCCTGGGATGCATAGGAATATCTTCAAACTATAAAAAATGACTGATAACCATGTTTTAGTATGCTGTACAATTATCTTCCTGTATTGTATTTTCTTTTCATGTAACTGTTTATCTTAAAAACAGTCAAAGGATCAAACCCAGTAATTTATTATTGCACTTTTACTAAGCAAGAATAGTGCTATAGAACAAACATTGTGATCTTTATTAAAAATATTAAAATCTGGTACTCACAAATGTTCTTTGTAGACTCACTTTGTCATATGAAATACAGTAGAATCCAGGAAGGAGCCTGCTCAATCCTCTCTGCGCAGAAGAAATACCTGTAGCAATTCCTGTTAGAGAACATACAGCCACTGTCTCTATTGTGCATTACTGTTTGCTGGTTTCAAGTGCAAACCCTCTCAAAGCTCCTCAGTCTTCTGACTGCAGTATCCACTAAAGCTGTGATCTTCTGGTGCTGGAGGGGTTAAAATCAGTGGCTGTACCTGTGCAGGCACTCATCACAAGTGCCGATTATAATCATCAGTATATCTCTCATTCATCTACCTGCCCTCCAATTGCAGAACACTTTGATGCCACATTCCTCTCTGTGCACATGCACAATTTTCAGTGTATTGTCTACCCTGAGCATTTCACCCCTATCACATCTGAGCAGCCCACGTGACTGTAGAGTCACAAATATAGGCGTATACACTGTGGTAAATGACATCCCATTCCATATCTCCTCCTCAATGCCCACTAACCAGATAAACACAATGGGTGTGGGATATTACATGTAGATTGATGGTGGCATCACCCTCTTATTCACACAGGCTGAAGGGGCGTGACACAAACTGTGACTGGCAGAAATCCACCCACACCATGTAATTGCCAAAAAATAATAAAGATTCAGTACCGGTGAGGTGATATTCTTCCATATTCTCAACGAATACCTGGTGGGAACGTACCCAGGTATTCGTTGAGCAAATGGAAAAGTTTACTTCATGGATACGGTTATGGGTCCGCTTTATAGATGTGTTCATCTTGTGGAAGGGTCCAAAGGAGAGTTTTGCTGAATTTGTAGCCTGCTTAAATGTGAACATCGGCATGTATTTTACTAGTGAGATCCAATATAATTCATCTTGTGGAAGGATCCAAAAGAATGTTTGCAGAATTTATAGCCTGCTTGAATGTGAACAAAATCAGCATGTATTTTACTAGTGAGATCTAATATAATTGCATTAATTTTCTGCTAGTGGAACAATTAGTACCACAGTTTATCCACCAATGCCCTGCTCCATTGGGATAGCCATCATCCTACATCTTTGCAGAGGGGCATCCCCACAGGGTAATTCATGCGGGTGAAAAGAAACTGCTCCACAGAAGCAGCTTTTCAGACTGAGAGTGCACTATTGATGGAATGCTTCAGCAGGCGGGGCTACAAAATGCATGATCTTAAAAGATATTATGACAAGGTGAAGGATGTCCCCAGACAATCCCTCTTGGGTCAGACACAAAAGAAAACAGACACTCAAGAGGGTACACAAAATTATTGGGACGTACTCCAATCAATCAGGCCATATTTTCAACATTATTAAGAGATATTTGAACATCTTGCATGATGATAAGGGTCTTTGCAGAGTCCTTCCCAAAAATTCCACAATTACATATAGGAGAGGGAGGAATATGAAAGATCTACTCATGCATAGTCATCTCGATAAGGTACCAGTACAACGCACAACTCCCACCTGGCTACCAGAACAACCTATCCGGTATTTCAGATGTGGCCATTGTACGGATTGTACTTGCATACCCACAACAAAGGAATTTTTGAACCCCAAAAAAGGTGAAATTATCAAATTAAAATCATTCTTTAATTGTAGCTCAGAGGGGGTGATTTATGCTGCGAAGTGTCCATGCCCACTGTAATATGTGGGAAAGACAATTGGGCAATTTCAGTGTCGTGTCTTGGAACACCTTAACGATATTGAGTTAAAGGACAGACCTCATGCAAGACATATGTGGCAAATGCATGGAGGAAAATCAAACTTTCTAAAATTCTGGTTCATTAAATAACTCCAGCTGGGACCAAGAAAAGGGGACCTCGATAAATGCTTGTTAAAAGTAGAGGCCAGGTGTTTTTTTCACTTAAATTCACATTTCCCACATAAACTAAATGTGGGCTTTACATATTTGCCCTTTGTACATAAATAGTGCGCTTTGCAGTGTGTTCTCCGAAACCTCCATATTATCTTGTATAGACTGTTTGTAAATTACCGTAATAGATAAGAGAAGGCATTTGGATATAGAAAAAATAGGGAACTTTTAAGTGATCAGTTGGAATGTGGAGCGACATAGGAAGTTAGAAACAAAAGCAGAGATATATATGTTGAGAGAATGATGTAGAATTGCTACCATTAGACTGCTTATTAGATGTTCTCCATATAGAGGTCATAATTAGCTCCAGTGTGTAATTAGCAAACTCCTTTGAGAGCCTGCCTTCTTGCTTCCCTGCAGAAGATGGCGATGATGATACTAAGAAACACGCATGCTTGTGCATCATGATGTCACCGCATAGTGCACATGATAATGTCATCATGCCGCTAGTGTGGCAGCCATCTTTAAAAAAGATTATAAATAGAAGAATTTTACTTTTGCCATGTGGGGATGATTTGGACCCCCTTTTTTTCTTTGTTTCTTTTCTTTATGTTTGATGTTCTATAGTTTGACACTCCTGATAAAGCTTATTATTTAAGCCAAACATGTAGGATATTTCTTGTTTTGGGATATTGGAACTTTATTTTGGGGTTTCACATGGTTTATTGGGGAGGGTATTCTAATTTGAGATATATGGCAGTACTTTACTATTAATGGTCAGTATATGAGGATGGAATAGGTACAAAAATTTATTTCAGAGACTTTTTACAGCCAGGGAATTTCTAACCCTTAGTTATACATACTGAAGGAGTTTAGCAAATAATGAGGTTTTATTTCAGTTTTACCTGTACTGCCTGATATAATTTTTAAAAGAGGTGTTTTGTCTTGTGCCACTATTATAACAAGGCATATAGAAACTGCCATCACTGGACAAGGTTGACACAACTTTTTTGGGGTTTAAAAGACCACGATTACCTGGTTGTGAAGAGACCAGAGAAGAAACCCCCCCCATGTGGCTATAAAAAGCGGCTGCATAGCAGTGCAGAGGGGAAGATTTTCTCTTATTTTTCTGACCAGTACTGACCGTAAAGGATATCTTTTTGAGTTTTATAAAAGCCCAGACCCTTGAAGTGAACAAACACACACATTCATTGTTACATTTTATTAAAAAGTCCTCTGCTACGGTGGCATCCCTTCCAAATGGGAAAGCCCCTGGTCTAGATGGCCTTCCCAATGAAGTATATAGCCAATACGGTGGGACACTCTTGCCTTTCTTGTTATAGACTTTGAATGCCGCTTTTGAGAATGGATGTCTTTCTCCATCTATGACAGAGGCCATAATCATAGTTATGCCTAAGAAAGGGAAGGATTTGCTATTCCCGGACTCTTATAGACCAATATCATTGCTCAATACAGATATTAAAATACTTACTAAAATCATTTATTATTCATCAGTTATTAAATCTTTTATTCACCCAGGCCAAACAAGGATTATGCCCAACACCTCAACTGCTGTAAATCTAAGATGCACTTTCTTAAATATTCAAACTCCTGCTGACAATTCAACTAGCAGGGCTTTGCTGTCTTTAGATGCCCCTGAAGCATTTGACAGCATAGAATGGTGCTATATATGGGAAGTACTTAGATGTTTTGGCTTTGGCAACATTTTCTGTAACTGGGTGAGGCTATTATGTAGGACACCCAGGGCCTCCATGAGAATCAATGGGAGACTGTCAGACCCATTTTCTTTGTCTCTAGGTACTAGACAAGGGTGCCCACTTTCACCTCATTTATTTTCGGTAGTGATAGAACCCCTAGATAGGAAAAAAAGTCCTCAAGAAAGGTTACATTTTATACTGTATGCCTTTGGTGCATAGGGAAATGCCCCCTTGTCCTATAGAAGTAGTTGATTGCCATAAAGGTATATTTACAATTATTTAAAGTGGTAGTCAATTATTTAATATTTAAAATAAGGCTTACCTATAGGTACAGTAAATAATAAACTTGCACTGTTTAAGAGATATTCACACTGCATGCAGCTGGTGACGTCATGCGCATACCTGTGCCACCCCTTCACAGCTTTGTGCCGTGGCCGTGACTCCCGGATACAGTGACATCATCGTGGCTCGGCCAATCAGGCGGCCGGAGCATGCAAACCCAGAAGGAGGACTGGGTGAAGACCGAAGCCCTGTCAGCAGTGCCGCTGGAGGGCTTCGTTCTAAGATAAGCATTTCATAATGTGTTAGTATGCAATGCATACTAGCACATTATGCCATTGTCTTGCAGTTTTCTTTTTTCTAGGAATTATGAGTTACCGTATAGTATAAGTCGATCGGAGTATAAGTTGAGGCCCCTAATTTACCACAAAAAACTGGGAAAAACGTATTGACCCGAGTATAAGACGAGGGTGAGAAATGCAGAGGGTCAACAATGCCCATCTGCAGCTGCATGCCTCCCTGTGTCCTGTGCAGTCTACCTGTATCCTGTGCCTGTGTCCTGTACATGTGCATGTGTCCTATGTCCTGTACATGTGTATGTGTCCTGTACATGTGTCCTGTACATGTGTATGTGTCCCTGTGTCCTGTACATGTGTCCTGTGTCCTGTACATGTCCTGTGTGCATGTGCAGCCTACCTGTGTCCTGTGCAGCCTCCCTGTGGCGATTTCCATTCTCCCTGTGGCGATCTCCATCCTCAGACGGCGGCCGGCGTGTGATGATACTGTTCGGCGGCCATTCCACTGTTCAAAAGCCGTGCCTCCTCCTCGTCTGTGATAGGCAGTCAGCAGTCAGCCTATCACGGACATTCTCTCATTCTCATACCATGGACGAGGATGAGAGAATGTCCGTGATAGGCTGTACACTGACAGCTGTTCAGCCTATCACAGACGAGCAGGAGGCGCGGCTTTTGAAAGCTGGAATAGCCTCCAAACAGTATCATCACACGCCGGCCACCGTCTGCCTGCATGACACGCTGATCATGCAGACAGACGGCGGTGACTCGAGTATAAGTCGAAGGGGGCACTTTCAGCCCAAAAAAAAGGGCTGAAAAATTCGACTTATACTCAAGTATATACGGTAAGCCTTTGCTACCACTTTAAGGCATCTATTATTTTCGCATAAGTGTTGCACGCCGCTTTTGCAAATCATCAGCCCAATTTTTAGTTGATTGTACACATTCTGAAGCAACTATTACTTGGTCTTAAAGCGGTAGTAAACCCGCTGACTTTTTTTTTTCCCTACACCTGTAAGGGAAAAGGCATAATTACCCGCATACTAGCTCATTATAAGATACTTACCTTAGAACGAGGCGCCGGCATTTCACCCAGTCCAGGCCGAGGGAGCTGACATTTCCCCTCGGCGTGTCTTCCGGGTATCGCGGCTCCGGCGCTGTGAGTGGTGCGCGGGAGACTATTTCCGGCAAAGCCGAGAATCCCCTGTGCGCATGCGCTGCTGCAGTCAGCGGCTCATTGCGAAGGGAATATCTCCTAAACCGTACAGGTTTAGGAGATATTTTTTTTTACCTACAGGTAAGCCTTATTATAGGCTTACCTGTAGGTAAAAGTTTAAAAAATTGGTATAGAACCGCTTTAATTTCTTCTTATGCCTTCTTCCTTTTTTGCATTTCAGTATAGTGAGCATAAAAGAAGTTCCAGTCAATTAAGAATACAACCTTCTTCTCTTCTTTACCTAAACTTTTTGTGCCTAAGGGTAAAACAAATCCTAATGCCTAAGCCCAATTTTGCAACTTTGACATGTATTAGTAAAACCGTACATATTACAAATACTTTGTGCATCCAGGTGGATTATACCTTATTTTTTTCATGACAGATTGGGTTTTCATTTGGTGGTAAATGGTAATAGATATCTCCCGGCGCTCTCCCAGTACAAAGGAAGATACGCAAATATGCAACCCCATGTAAAAAAGCCCCATCCAGTGGGACCGCATATTTGCATATGATCGACGTGAAGGGGTTAAAGTGGTAGTAAAGCTATTTTTTTTTTAATTACTGACAGGTAGGGTATTTATGACAGGAGAGATCCTATCAGTATCCTTTATA
This sequence comes from Lithobates clamitans, assembly GCA_037952925.1. Classification (NCBI taxonomy): domain Eukaryota; kingdom Metazoa; phylum Chordata; class Amphibia; order Anura; family Ranidae; genus Lithobates; species Lithobates clamitans. The sequence goes on along the minus strand of JBBGZY010000378.1, from coordinate 1,936,178 downwards.
AAAGCTTCCTCCTACCTGTCATGTACACTGAGCTGCCCATACCCTTACTATGTGACTCCAGTGCGCATGCAGGGGAGTGTTGTCATCTCAGTCCAGCCATTCAAGCACCGATGAAGACACAAAACTTGGAAGGGAGACTGGAAGCTCCAAGGGCCCACTGGAATGATCACACTGCAGCGCTGGAGGGCTTCTCTAGCAGGTAAGTCTGCCATAATGTACTAATCTGCTGTGCATAAAAACACATTATGATGTAACACATTATAATGTAAAAAATAAATAAACCCCATAGCGGCCTTTACTACCGCTTTAAACTAAAGTGCATGAGGCTAAAATTTGCCAATTCCTCATTTGTAAAAAGCTGTACAGCAATCTTCAAGGAAATATAGGCATTTACACAAAATACAGTGTAAAGGGTTTCTTTACTAGAGTAAATACAATAATTACAATTTAAATTTGCCTGGTCTCTGATCTTTTTTTACAGAACTACAAGGGATCAGGAGTCTCAGATCACTCTGCTGGAGAATTACAAAATATTAAAGCAGAAAATTGAGAAGCTCAAAGAAACACCCCTAGACTGTACCTATGCTGATGAAATGGCTGTGGATGAGAAGGTAAGGCTTTCATAAGATTACAACTCAGATTGCTTTGTCAGTGTTGTTTTAAGCTTATATGTAAATGTCACATTTTGCAGACATTGGGAAACCTGTATAGAAGAATGACATACTCAAGGGATGCATCTACTCTTATACCACTCTCTAAGAGAGGCATTGGTTACCATCATGGATCAGTTGATGCTAAAGGGAGAACATTTGTAGAAATGCTGTTCAGAATGGGATACATTAAAGTAAGTATTTTACTCTTGTCAAAAATATAGAATAACATTTTGACCAATGCCCCCAAAGAAAACACAAGGGAGCAGTGGACCACATCCAGCACATAAAAGATTTAATATTTATCCCACTAAATTGCACTACCCAAGACATAAAAAGAGATTTCATTGGATTGTACATTCACATGATATCAATAAGTAAGTTGTAAATTAAGAATTTGTATATTAATCCCTAGCAATAGATATTTATGGATCCTACAGGGGCTGATTCATTTAAACAGGAGGAAAGAAAGTGAAAACAGTTTGGAATGGTGGCCCAGTAGAGACCTATTTAAATTTTACATTCATTTTTTTCTAAAACATATGATGGAACCTGGTTGCTATTACAACCCCAATTCCAAAAAACGTTATGTTGTATAAAATCTACATAAAAACAGAATACAATGATTTTTCCAGGTTTCTTTGTTTAACCTTTCAGATATGTATACTGTATGTGTTGCAATAGATCAAACAACACAAAAGTATAATAATAAAATAAACTTACTTAGCTTGGTTTAAAGATTTATTACAGGTGAAAAAATTGATAAATACAGCATCATTCCAATCCAGGGGAGCCTTTAATTTCATTCAAAATTCCTTGAAGTGATAGTCCTCTTCCTCAGGTACTTTGTACCTTGAAGTCCTGAGTGAGCTCAAACGGTCTTTTGTCTAACAACCAATGTACTGTACATGCCTATCTTATTGAAGAGTGTTAACTTCGCTTTAACTGCTAATTGCGCGGTCATGCAATGCTGTACCCAAACAAAATTTGCGTCCTTTTCTTCCCACTAATAGAGCTTTCTTTTGATGGTATTTGATCACCTCTGCCGTTTTTATTTTCTGCGCTATAAACGGAAAAAGACCGAAAATTTTGAAAAAAAATGATATTTTCTACTTTTTGTTATTAAAAAAATCCAATAAACTCAATTTTAGTCATACATTTAGGCCAAAATGTATTCGGCCACATGTCTTTGGTAAAAAAAATGTCAATAAGCGTATATTTATTGGTTTGCGCAAAAGTTATAGCGTCTACAAACTAGGGTACATTTTCTGGAATTTACACAGCTTGTAGTTTATGACTGCCTATGTCATTTCTTGAGGTGCTAAAATGGCAGGGCAGTACAAAACCCCCCCAAATGACCCCATTTTGGAAAGTAGACACCCCAAGGAAATTGCTGAGAGGCATGTTGAACCCATTGAATATTTTTTTTTTTGTCCCAAGTGATTGAATAATGACAAAAAAAAGAAAATATTTACAAAAAGTTGTCACTAAATTATATATTGCTCACACAGGCCATGGGCCTATGTGGAATTGCACCCCAAAATACATTCAGCTGCTTCTCCTGAGTACGGGGATACCACATGTGTGGGACTTTTTGGGAGCCTAGCCGCGTACGGGGCCCCGAAAACCAATCACTGCCTTCAGGATTTCTAAGGGCATACATTTTTGATTTCACTCCTCACTACCTATAACAGTTTTGAAGGCCATAAAATGCCCAGATGGCACAAAACCCCCCCAAATGACCCCATTTTGGAAAGTAGACACCCCAAGCTATTTGCTGAGAGGCATGTTGAGTCCATGGAATATTTTATTTTTTGACACAAGTTGCGGGAAAGTGACAATTTATTTTTTTTTTTGCACAAAGTTGTCACTAAATGATATATTGCTCACACAGGCCATGGGCATATGTGGAATTGCACCCCAAAATACATTCAGCTGATTCTCCTGAGTATGGGAATACCACATGTGTGGCACTTTTTGGGAGCCTAGCTTCATACGGGGCCCCGAAATCCAATCACCGCCTTCAGGATTTCTAAGGGCGTAAATTTTTGATTTCACTCCTCACTACCTATCACAGTTTCGAAGGCCATAAAATGCCAAGATAGCACAAAACCCCCCAAAATGACCCCATTTTGGAAAGTAGACACCCCAAGCTATTTGCTGAGAGGCATGGTGAGTATTTTGCAGCTCTCATTTGTTTTTGAAAATAAAGAAAGGCAAGAAAAAATTTTTTTTTTTTTTTTCAATTTTCAAAAGTTTGTGACAAAAAGTGAGGTTTTCAAAATACTCACTATACCTCTCAGCAAATAACTTTGGGTGTCTATTTTCCAAAATGGGGTCATTTGGGGGGGTTTGTGCCATCTGGGCATTCCATGGCCTCCGAAACTGTGATAGGCAGTGAAGAGTGAAATCAAAAATTTACGCCCTTAGAAAGCCTGAAGGCAGTGCTTGGTTTTTGGGGTCCCGTACGCGGCTAGGCTTCCAAAAAGTCTCACACATGTGGTATCCCCGTACTCAGGAGAAGCAACAGAATTTATTTTGGGGTGTAATTTCACATATTCCCATGGCATGTTTGAGCAATATATCATTTAGTGAGAACTTTGTGCAAAAAAAAAAAAAAAATGTGTCTTTTTCCCGCAACTTGTGTCACAATATAAAATATTCCATGGACTCGACATGCCTCTCAGCAAATAGCTTGGGGTGTCTACTTTCCAAAATGGGGTCATTTGGGGGGGGGGGGTTTGAACTGTCCTGGCATTTTATGCACAACATTTAGAAGCTTATGTCACACATCACCCACTCTTCTAACCAGTTGAAGACAAAGCCCTTTGACACTTTTTGTTTACATGAAAAAATTATTTTTTTTTGCAAGAAAATTACTTTGAACCCCCAAACATTATATATTTTTTTAAAGCAAATGCCCTACAGATTAAAATGGTGGGTGTTTCATTTTTTTTTTTCACATAGTATTTGCGCAGCGATTTTTCAAACGCATTTTTTAGGGAAAAAACACACTTTTTGAAATTTTAATGCACTAAAACACACTATATTGCCCAAATGTTTGATGAAATAAAAAAGATGATCTTAGGCCGAGTACATGGATACCAAAATGACATGCTTTAAAATTGCGCACAAACGTGCAGTGGCACCAAACTAAATACATTTTTAAAAGCCTTTAAAAGCCTTTACAGGTTACCACTTTAGATTTACAGAGGAGGTCTACTGCTAAAATTACTGCCCTCGATCTGACCTTCGCGGTGATACCTCACATCTTTCTTTATTTTTTTTTGCTTTTTTTTCTTATTTTTAAACTGTTCCTTTCATTTTTATTTTTTTTAAATCATTTTTATTGTTATCTTAGGGAATGTAAATATACCCTATGATAGCAATAGGTAGTGACAGGTACTCTTTTTTGAAAAAAATGGGGTCTATTAGACCCTAGATCTCTCCTCTGCCCTCAAAGCATCTGACCACACCAAGATCGGTGTGATAAAATGCTTTCCCAATTTCCCAATGGCGCTGTTTACATCCGGCGAAATCGAAGCCATGAAATGCTCGTAGCTTCCTGTTTCTTAGGCCATAGAGATGTTTGGAGCCACTCTGGTTTCTGATCAGCTCTATGGTCAGCTGGCTCAATCACCGGCTGCATTTTCAGGTTCCCTGTTGGGACAGGAGAGCCAGAGAAAAACATAGAAGACAGTGTGGGGGGGGGGGGCATTCCCTCCCACTGCTTGTAAAAGCAGTCTAGAGGCTAATTAGCTGCTAGGATTGCTTTTACATGAAAGCCGACCGCTGGCTGAAAAGACTGATACCAAGATGATACCTAAACCTGCAGGCATCATTCTGGTATAACCATTCAAATCCAGCAACATACCAGTACGTTGCTGGTCCTTGTTGGGCATATATTGTAAACTTTTTTTTCATGCAGCCTGTAGGGCTGAACGAAAAAAAGATATTGATCGGTAGGTATGCCCACCATTAGAATACCTCCCTTCATCCACCCAGTTCTAATGATGGGCATACATGCACCGTTTATATATGCCGAAGCATGGGGGCATCCTCCTGCAGAAGGCAGGAGCAAATCGCTCCTCCACCCACTGCTGCCCCCATGCTTCGGCATATATGCTGAAGTATGTAACTGTGGTGGTGAAATCACCTCCGACAGCGCTGGAGTCACGGCTTTATGTATCGTGGGAGCAAACGCTGTTGCTGTCAAGATAAATAAATCCGCGCTGCAACTGAATGGCTTACCTGCTAAGCAAATGATGGTTAACAAAAAAAAAAGTAACATTACAGTATAACAGTAATACTTACCATACCTGCAAAGCAAATACAAAAAAACATAGTAAAAAATAAAACATTTAACGCAACCTGTGCCTACCTAAAATATATATATATGCCGAAGCATGGGGGCATCCTCCCGCAAAAGGCAGGAGCAAATCGCTCCTCCACCCACTGCTGCCCCCACGCTTTGGCATATATGCTGAAGTATGTAACTGTGTTGGTGAAATCACCTCCGACAGCGCTGGAGTCACGGCTTTATGTATCGTGGGAGCAAACACTGTTGCTGTCAAGATAAATAAATCCGCGCTGCAACTGAATGGCGTACCTGCTAAGCAAATGATGGTTAACAAAAAAACAAAGTAACATTACAGTATAACAGTAATACTTACCATACCTGCAAAGCAAATACAAAAAAAACATAGTAAAAAATAAAACATTTAACGCAACCTGTGCCTACCTAAAATATATATATATGCCGAAGCATGGGGGCATCCTCCCGCAAAAGGCAGGAGCAAATCGCTCCTCCACCCACTGCTGCCCCCACGCTTTGGCATATATGCTGAAGTATGTAACTGTGGTGGTGAAATCACCTCCGACAGCGCTGGAGTCACGGCTTTCATGTATCGTGGGAGCAAACGCTGTTGCTGTCAAGATAAATAAATCCACTCTGCAGCTGAATGGCGTACCTGAAAACAAAAAAGTGGTTAAAAATAAAAAAAACATAGTATAAAAAAATTGCATACCTATAAAGCAAACATGATAAAAACATAACAATAAAACATTGCAGTATAGAATACAATAAAAAAGAGCAGAACAATAGAGAGAGAATAGAGAGAGAACAATAAAACAACAACTATTTTTGTTTTTTTTATTTTATATTTTTTTGTGGTTTTTTTTTTTTTTTACACTTTTTTTTGTAACTTTAACTTTTTTAACTGGTACCAGGTTTGGGTCTCTCAAAATGCGATGGAATCTTGGGAGACCCTGTGAAAGTGTGTCCTAGTCTGTGCAGTGCTGTACCCTATGCTAATACTCCACTAGTGTATGGTAGCGTTCAAAACATTCACCCATGCAAAGACCAGGATTGCCAGGACAGGAGGGACAATAACACTCTGCAGCCGAATGGCGTACCTGAAAACAAAAAAACGGTTAACAATAAAACATAATAAACAGTAAAGTATAAAAAAATTGCATACCTGAAAAGCAAACATGATAAAACATAATAACAATAAAACATTGCAGAATAGAATACAGTAACAAAGAGCAGAACAATAGAGAGAGAATAGAGAGAGAACAATAAAACGACAACTATTTTTGTTTTTTTATTTTATATATTTTTTTGTGTTTTTTTTTTTTTACTTTTTTACTTTTTTTTTTTTTTACACTTTTTTTTGTAACTGTAACCGGTTCCAGGTTCGGGTCTCTCAAAATGCGATGGCATCTTGGGAGACCCTGTGAAAGTGTGCCTAGTCAGTGCAGTGCTGTACCCTACGCTAATACTCAACTAGTGTATGGTAGCGTTCATACAATGCAAAGAACAGGATTGTCAGGACAGGAGGGACAATAATAGCAGGTGTCACGCCTATATCCGCGCTTGCTGCAGACACAACATCTTTTTTGGGGGGCTCGTTGGGTAGGGGTACTCGGGAGGACATATTGAAAATGCCTCTCATGCACCCGGCTTACTGCATTTGGTTGGGGAAGGTGAGGTGGAGCACCGTTTGGAAACAGAAGGGCTCTGACGATCTCTTCCTGGAATTTAAGGAAGGATCCAGTCCGTCCTGAAGCTCTGTATAGCACATGAGCGTTCAGCAAAGCCAATTGAAATAAATAAACAGACACTTTTTTGTACCAGCGTTTGGCCTTATGGGCAACTAGGTACGGCGCCAACAACTGGTCGTTGAGGTCCACCCCTCCCATATTTTGGTTATATTCGTGGACACAGAGGGGTTTCTCCACAACACCAGTCGCCGTAGGAATTTGGACCGTCGTGTCTGCATGAAGGGAGGTAAGAAGGAAAACATTCTTATTGTCCCTCCACTTCATAGCGAGCAAGTTATTACACTTCAAGCAGGCTCTCTCCCCCAGCCTAAGACGGGAATCTACAAGCCGCTGGGGAAAGCCCCAGCGATTAGATCGCACGGTGCCACATGCTCCAATCTGTTGATCAAAAAGGTGACTAAAAAGTGGCACGCTCGTGTAATAATTGTCCACGTACAAGTGGTACCCCTTTCCGAATAAGGGTGACACCAAGTCCCACACTATCTTGCCAGCGCTATCTATGTAGTCAGGGCAGTTTGTCGGCTCTACGTGACTATCTTTGCCCTTGTAAACCATAAAACTACATGTATAGCCTGTGGCCCTGTCACAGAGCTTATACATCTTGACCCCGTATCTGGCACGCTTGCTGGGAAGGTACTGTTTGAATGACAAGCGGCCAGAAAACTTAATCAGGGTCTCTTCAACGCAGACAACTTGATGGGGAGTAAACAAGTCTGCAAAACGTTGGTTGAAGTGGTTTACGAGGGGCCGAATTTTGTAGAGCCGATCGTATTCAGGGTCTCCAGGAGGATGACAGAGTTCATTGTCGTTGAAGTGCATGAACCGCAAAATCTGCTCGTATCATGCCATGGCCATGGAGGCAGAGAACATGGGCACATGGTAAATTGGGTCAGTGGACCAATATGACCGCAACTTACTCTTTTTATTCAAGCCCATGTTGAGGGAAAGGCCCAGAAAGGTCTTAAATTCGGGGACTGTAATTGGTCTCCAATCTCTGGCAAGGGAGGACTGGGGATTAGCGGCGATGTGTTGACCAGCGTATAAATTGCTTTGGTCCACAATAGATCTATAGAGATCTTTGGTGAAAAACAGCGAATAAAAATCCAGTGGCATAAAATCAACTGTTTCCACCTGAATTCCGGGTTGGCCAGTGAATGGGGGCAATACGGGTGCTGCAGAAGTGGTGGGTTCCCAATTCGGATTGCCAAATGCAGCAGGAAGGGCACTATGGGCACGACGGGCCTGTGTTCGTCTTCTTGGTGGCAGCGGGACACTACTAGTGCTTGCCACCTCGCCAGCTTGAACTGCACTTATGGGACTCGCCACGTCACCACGTGATACTGCAGTGCTGGATATACGACCAGGGTGTACTAGGCCGCTGGTGCTTGCCAGTTCACCAGAAGGAATAGCGGCACTAGTACTTCTCTGCTCCATACGAGAGCCCTGCAGTTCTTGCACTTCAAGGACAGAAGAAGTTCGGGGTCTGGTACGCCTGACCTTAGCAGGGACCACAACTCCGTCGTCAGAGCTATCTGTCATGGAGCCGCTGTCCTTTACAGGATCGTATTCTGAGCCTGAATCTGACAGATGAGTGACTTTCTCTTCACTATCTGTCATGCTCAGAAACATGTAGGCCTCTTCACTAGTGTACCTTCGATTTGCCATTTTGGGCTCTAAATTTAGGGGTACACTAGTGAGACTCACAGGCAAAAAAGCTCCTGACTGTTAGCGACTGTATCAAAACGCTACCAAAAAACTGTTAGCGATCGCAGGGATCGGGCCTGACTCTGCGAACGCTGCAGTTGTGTGCTTAGTGTTTTGTAAGTGTCAGTGATCGATCGATACTGCACTTGGGTGGGCTGGGCTGGGCTGGGCCGAGGGGCAAAACGCAGGTGCTAGCAGGTATCTGGGCTGATCCCGCTAACACTGCATTTTTGGGAACCCTAAACTGCTGGGGACGCTAGTATAGATCTGATTGGATCAGATATCGATCCGTTCAGATACTATAGCACTAAGGGAGGTGTATGCTGCGTGCGTGGGTGTTAGCGGTACTGTCGCTAACCTGACGCTGCCTGGGGCGACGCAGACCTTATCTGATCCTAAAAATGTAACTTATATCACCGCCAGGCAAATAGGGGGTTAAACCTTTATAAGGTAATAAACGGCGGGTGCCCTAAAACTATAATAAACTACAAAAAACAAACTAACTAACCAGCGTCACCCGTAACAGTTATACGGTGATCGCTGGTGAAAGGGTTAACTAGGGGGCAATCAGGGGGTTAAAACCTTTAGTAGGTAGTATATGGGGGTCCCTGTCACTATAAAACACTGACAGCAAACCTATATACTTACCTCCCTAACTAGCGTCACCTGTGTCACTAATACAGCGATCAGAAAAACGATTGCTTAGCGACACTGGCGACGGGGGGTGATCACGGGGTTAACCTTTATTAGGGGGGGTTAGGGGGGTACCCTGGACCTAAAGGGGGGTACCCTAGACCTAAAGGGGGCTAACCTAACTGTCCTAACACTTATAACTGTCACAAACTGACACCAATGCAAAAAAAAAAAAAAAAACTGCTATAGGTGTCAGTGTGACAGGGGGTACAGGGGGGTGATCGGGGGGTGAAGGGGGGTGACAAGTGTGCCTGGCGTGTTCTACTGTTAGCGTAGTGTTGTGCAGACTTACTTGATGTCTTCTCTCCTCGGCGCCGGATCGAAAAGACCGGCTCGAGGAGGGATGACATCACTTCCCGTGCCTCTGTTTACATTACAGAGGCACAGGAAGGATTTTCATTCGCCGGGAGCGATCGGGAGGGGGTGGCCACGAATGGATGGCCTCCCCCTCACCTCTCATCGCCCGGGAACATTTGGCGACCGCCTCTGGCACCGGGGGGTCCGATTGGACCCCCCGCCCGCGGGAAGGCAATCACGTACCAGGTACGTGATTTAGCCTGGCCGTGCCATTCTGCTGACGTAAATCAGTGTGAGGGGGTCGTCAAGTGGTTAATGTCTAAACCACTGGCAACAAAAGTGAGTACACCTTTAAGTGAAAGTGTCCAAATTGGGCCCAAAGTGTCAATATTTTGTGTGGCCACCATTATTTTCCAGCACTGCCTTAACCCTCTTGGGCATGGAGTTTACCAGAGCTTCACAGGTTGCCACTGGAGTCCTCTTCTACTCCTCCATGACATCACGGAGCTGGTGGACATTAGAGACGTTGCACTCCTCCACCTTCCGTTTGAGGATGCACCACAGATGCTCAATAGGGTTTAGGTCTGGAGACATGCTTGGCCAGTCCATCACCTTTACCCTCAGCTTCTTTAGCAAGGCAGTGTCGTCTTGGAGGTGTGTTTGGGGTAGTTATGTTGGAATACTGCCCTGCGGCCCAGTCTCTGAAGGGAGGGGATTATGCTCTGCTTCAGTATGTCACAGTACATGTTGGCATTCATGGTTCCCTCAATGAACTGTAGCTCTCCAGTGCCGGCAGTACTCATGCAGCCCCAGACCATGACACTCCCACTACCATGCTTGACTGTAGGTAAGGCACACTTGTCTTTGTACTCCTCACCTGGTTGCCGCCACACATGCTTGACATGCTTGACACCATCTGAACCAAATACGTTTATCTTGGTCTCATCTGACCACAGAACATGGTTCCAGTAATCCATATCCTTTGTCTGCTTGTCTTCAGCAAACTGTTTGAGGGCTTTCTTGTGCATCATCTTTAGAAGAGGATTCCTTCTGGAATGACAGCCATGCAGACCAATTTGATGCAGTGTGCGGCGTATGGTCTGAGCACTGACAGGCTGACCCCCCACTCCTTCAACCTCTGCAACCTCTGCAGAAATGCTTGCAGCGCTCATACATCTATTTCCCAAAGATAACCTCTGGATATGACGCTGAGCAAATGCGTTCAACTTCTTTGGTCGACTATGGCGAGGCCTGTTCTGAGTGGAACCTGTCCTATTAAACCAATGTATGATCTTGGCCACCATGCTGCAGCTCAGTTTCAGGGTCTTGCCAATCTTCTTAAAGCCTAGGACATCTTTATGTAGAGCAACAATTCTTTTTTTTCAGATCCTCGGAGAGTTCTGTGCCATGAGGTTCCATGTTGAACTTCCAGTTACCAGTATGAGAGAGTGAGAGCGATAACACCAAATGTAACACTTCTGCTTCCCATTCACACCAGAGACCTTGTAACACTAATGAGTCAGATGACACCGGGGCAGGGAAAATGGCTAATTGGGCCCAATTTGGACATTTTTACTTAGGGGTGTACTCACTTTTGTTGCCAGTAGTTTAGACATTAATGGCTGTGTTGAGTTATTTTGAGGGGGCAGCAAATACACACTGTTAATCAAGCTGTACACTCAGTACTTTACATTGTAGCAAAGTGTAATTTCTTCAGTGTTGACACATGAAAAGATATAATAAAATATTTACAAAAATGTGAGGGGTGTACTCACTTTTGTGAGATACTGTGTATACAGTTAAAATATACTCGAGTATAAGTCGACCCGAATATAAGCCAAGGCACCTAATTTTACCACAAAAAAACTGGGAAAACTTATTGACTCGAGTATAAGCCTAGGGTGAGAAATGCACAGCTACTGTAAGTGGAAAAGAGGGTCAACAATGCCCATTTGCAGCCTCCCTGTGCCCATTTGCATGCCTCACTGTGCCCATTTGCAGCCATAGGTCCCCGAACTTCAAACTCGGTAGTTAAGGGTTCCTAGATGCCCCCTAGCTGCAGCCAAAATTTGGGGTCTCTGAACCCAAAGTGTCCCGAAATGACATTGCTGCTGATGGACACAGTTGACCGAATTTGGGGCCCCGTATCTTGGGGCCACTTAGTGCTAGGAACCCCAAATTTCGTATGCGAACCCAGTGTAACTAGCACCACAACATATCCTAGCAACAAGTGGCCCCAAGATACAGGGTCCCAAAATCAGTTCAGAAAATGTCATTCTCTGCTGCAGAAAAGTGTTTGACATTTTCTGAACCGACTTTGGGGCCCCGTATCTCGGGGCCACTTGGTGCTAGGAACCCCAACTTGGATATGCTTGGATATGTTGTAGTGCTAGTTCCAGTGGGTTTGCACACCAAATATGGGGTTCCTAGCACCAAGTGGCCCCGAGATCCGGGGCCCCAAAAATCGGTTCAGAAAATGTCAAGCACTTTTATGCAGCATAGAATGACATTTTCCGAACCGACTTTGGGGCCCTGTATACTCGAGTATATACGGAGTATTAAATATGTCACCATTTTTCTAGGTAAATATATTTCTAAGGGTCGGTTCACACTGGGGCGACTTGGGATCCGACTTGTACGCCCTCAAGTCGCCCCAAGTCGCTTTGCATTTAGGTTAACATGGTAGGCAATGGGAGCGTCTTAATTGACACTACTGAAGTCGCTCCGACTTCAGAAAAGACTCCTGTACTACTTCTATCCGACTTGTAGGCGACTTGTACCCATTCAACTCAATGTAAGTCGCCTGCAAGTCGGATCTCTCTGTAAAGTCAAGCGACTTTGCAGAGAAAACCCCTCCCTCCCCCCCTCCCTCCCAGAGAGGTGATTGGCCACAGGCGAAGTCGCCTGTCATGGAGGCGACTTCAAGTCGCCTGTCATGGAGGCGACTTCAAGTCGCCTCGTAATTTGCCGAAGTCGCGCTGATGTCGCGCTAAAGTCGCGCTGAAGCCGCGTTGAAGTCGCGGTACAAAGTCGCGCTAAAGTCGTGTTGCCCATGTGTGAACCGACCCTAAAGGTGCTATTGACATGAAATTTTCACTACATGTAATCCATACATACAAAGAAATCAAAACAAATAATTTCAGAAATTAGGTTATGTGTAAAAAAATGGAATGACACAGGGAAAACTGAAAATTTACTATCAAATACTTAGCGTAATTTTCATTTCCTGAAGGCAGGGGCGTCGGGGGTAGCTAGACGTGGCTGAAGCCCCGAATGTGACCCCGAAAAGCCCAGAGTCTCGGCCATTTACTTTAAAATTATTAGCCCCGAGTCCCCCATGAAAGTGCGGCGCCGCACTGCGCATGAGCGAGCACAAAGTCCGGTCACGTGGGATAACTCCAAGTAACCGAGACTATTGGATGTCACACGGTCCCACCCGCGATCCCGGCATTGGACCAGTGAGACGTCCATCATAGGCGCCGCGTTGTCTATGATGGACATCACACTGGTCCAATGAATGCCAGGATCGCGGGGCGTGTGATGTCATTAAAGGCACGCGCGGCCGGCCCGGAGAGACACACTGCGTCTGTGCACAGCCACGGCGGGCCGAAAAGCACGCGCTTGCACTTGAGTCTTGAGGACCGATCTGACCCAGAGCGGTGAGCATTGCAGAGTGACATAGCAGGTCCCGCCCTCTGGAGCCTGCAGTGCTTATGATGGACGTCCCACTGGGCCAATGCCGGGACCGCGGGACGTGTGACGTCCATCATAGGCGCTGTAGGCTCCAGAAGGCGGGAATTACAATGCGGCCCGCCACGCCGTGTCACTACGAGATCCCCGCTTGGCTCTCCTCTCCTGTCATGGCTCTGGCTGCCTGGAGTCACCAGTGGAGTGCCTGCTGCAGTGCTATCTAGTCTACTCTACTCTGATGGGTGCACCGCACAGTACGGCTGAGCTGCAGGAGGACTCAGAGGTCACGTCACCTGAAGTCTAGTCAGGTAGGTCATTCAGTGTGTGTCAGGTAGGTCAGTGTGTGTGTGTCAGGTAGGTCAGTGTGTGTATGTCAGGTAGGTCATTGTGTGTCAGGTAGGTCAGTATATGTCAGGTCAGTGTGTGTCAGGTAGGTCAGTGTGTGACTGTCAGGTAGGTCAGTGTGTGTCAGGTAGGTCAGTATATGTCAGGTCAGTGTGTGTCAGGTAGGTCAGTGTGTGTCAGGTAGGTCAGTCACAGTGTATGTCAGGTAGGTCTGTGTGCATCAGGTAGGTCTATGTGCATCAGGTAGGTCAGTGCGCGTCAGGATGACCCCCCCCCCGGTGCCAGGCACGGACTTTGAGCTGAAGCCCCTGGTCTTTTTGCCACCTAGCAACGCCCCTGCCTGAAGGACTCCATGGCAGCATACGTTTGGGTAGCCCCGCCCTCGCTCCTACCCCATAGGACCCCACTCCCATACATTTTCAGACTGAGCCAGAGTCCACATTCCGTACCTAGCCTACTCATGACTCTGGGAGGGAACTCCTGCTGCCATGGAGTCCATCAGGAAAGGGAAATTATGGTAAGTATTTGATAGTAAATTTCCAGTTTTCCTGACAGACTTTCATAGTAGCATACATTTGGGAACTAACTAGCCCAAAAAACAAGGGTGGGGTGTCGGAAAAGTAGGGTTTTAATTATAGCCAATGGAAGACATGTCATCCTCCTACAACTATTCTTGGCCCCCTTTCACAGGGAGCCCACAAAGATTACACACTCCTGGATGAGTGTGTGGTGACTGCTTAGGTAGGAACCAAGCCCTAAGCTTTATAAGCCTAATGGCTAGATGGAATGACCCATCCAGCAAAAATTTGAATGAAAAATCCACCCCGCTGATTCTGCTAGAGAGAGTGACAAATATATCCTAAAACTCTGAGCAAAGCTCTAACTTGAGAGCATGCTCCAAGCATCCCAATATCCATGGCATGAAACCAGTTATTCTTGGTGGTCCTGCATATGGGAGGAACAAATCCTTTGTTCTCATAGAATGCCGAAGCCACCTCAGATTGCCACCCAGTAACACTACCCGTACTGGGCAGAAAGCCACAAGGATCCCTCTCGGCACAAGGCCCAGATCCCGGTAAACCTCCCGACTGAGGAAAAAGAACCCACAGAAAGGCAGCCTTCATGACAGACTTTACTCAAAACTGAAAATGATTCCATCTGGTACAGCAGGCGGTCAAGGGGCATTGAAATCTGTGACTGGTACTCACTATGCCCAATAAGCTGTAAGTCACCTAAGGGATCATTCCTTGTCTAAAGCTTTGATCTTGGCAAACTTCCTGGCTGAAGAGATATCCCTTAGAGTGCACGTCTTCATAGCTCAGTGTTTACCCACGCTGGACTGCAAAAAGATCTCATCTGGAGTTGGGAAGGAAATCCAGAGCAAGTAGTAAACCCCCCCTAGAGAGTCTTGGCTCTCCTACAATTCTTAGATGCAGCCCGCCTATCAAAGTATTGGATGAGTAAGGCATACTCTACCCATGAGACATTGGATGTGACCAGGACTGCAGAGATCTGCCCTTTAAGAGAGCTTTAGGATCAGTTGAACTCCAGAAAGCACCTGACCAGAGGACTGAAACAAAGAAAACAAAGCAGTCCAAACTGAACAAGCTCTATTCAAATAATTTTGTAGGATTTATAGATATTTGCTTAGAGAAACAACAGCCAAGCCTGATCAGTCTCTTCCTGCCAGGATAAGAAACTGGAAGAGATGAGCAAGGGTGGAATATTGCTTTCTAGGACAGAAGATCAGACAGATTAGACAGACAGGCAGAAGAGAAAGGACTTTAATCCGATACCCCGGTATCAAAGGCAGGGACCAAGGCCTGTTTGGACAATAGGGAATTACTGCCAAAATTTCCACTGTCTTTAGCAACAGACCCCCCCCCCCCAAAAAAAAAATGTATATGAATTAAACTGGAAGCATATGGGTTGCAAGCCCTTTCCTGATCTGACATAGCACCAGGGCTTGGCCCAGGCCCCTAGGGAAAAACTTTCCAGCTTATAACAGTAAGAAGATTCTACCAGATCAAACTCTGAAATCTTTTCCAGAGATAAAATCCATTTGGAGGGACCTGGATGTAGGAAACACATATTGCCCGATTGGGCCACACAATATGGATTCTTCCAAGGAATTTCATGTAGACTCAAAAGTGATAAGGAAGATTCTACTCCACCCAGATCACAGTCATCTCTACCTCTTCTCGGTGGACTGACCCTGCAAGTTCTGACCTGCCCCCTAATGTCGGACACCACTGTGATGTGATGTTGTTCAGCCTCACTGGAGACTAAAAAGGTGACAAAAGGCGAAAGGAGCATGAAAGAGCTGGCCAGAAAAACAGAATGTTCCAACTAACTTCCCAACCGGGGAGTTCTACTCGCAAAACACCTTCCTGACAGGGGAGTTCCACCGGCAATAAGTCAGCAGCACAGAAGATTTATTACCGTGCCAGCCCCCAAGGATTCATCTGCCTGTTTGCGAGACATGAATCGCTGGGCTTTTTGCATGATCAACATTGGAGAAAAAAAAACCTTTCAGGACAGGAGGTCATTTCCATTGAGCACACCTCAGTATACGGATGGGAGAGACCATGGTCCTGATCATCAGGTATTGAGATGCTGGCAGGTGAAGAGAGGAAAGCCAGGATTACCCAGCATCCTACCACCAGTATTCTCTAGTGGCAAAAACTTTGCATCCTGAACTGTGATGGATGAGGTTCTCAGATACACAAGGATTTGCGTAGGAGTCACATGACCCTTTTTGAAAGACTAGCCAGGCAATCTCTTGTAGGGTTCTGAGAACTCCCTCCGTATACCTGATAGGAATCCCTGTCTAGAGGAGGAGTGAATCGAGAACCCAACCAGCAGACATATATGCTGCATGACATCTTAATCCATGTAGAAACAGAGGTATGTCAGAAGACAGCTCTGGGAGTTGGAAATAGGCATCCCTCTGAGCAACAATAGTACTCCTCCTAAAATCACATCTGCTGGAATTGGAATTGCTGTCCCTAGAGACAGTAAGAACCACGATGGCTAGCAGAACTTGCTTATTGTAGCTGGAGCAAAGGATTCCTCCTGGCACAGTCAGAGGCTTTCAGGTGACTGATTGACCCACATGGCCTGAAGTGCTTGACCTGAGGGTCCAACCGTCCGAGACCAAAACTATCTTCCTGTCAGAAGAAGAGCAACCAGGTACCCATAAGATACATATGGGTGGCACAAATATGGAAAAGGCCAGTAAGCAACCTCCCCTCCAGAAGTGGAGCTCTTTGCCAGACTAAACACAGCTCTTAGCTGTCAAATGAAGCTAGCCCTTGAAGGGAACTGTTTAGACTATCACAATACAGACAATTTTGTCCCACTTGTAGAATTATTCCCAGTTATTTCCTATCAAATGAAACTAGCACTTTAAGGGGACTGCTAGACTCTCTCAATGCAGACATGATTGACCCACTTGTAGAATTATTCCCAGCTTTTTGCTATCAAATGAAGCTAGCCCTTTAACGGGATTTTTAGACTGTAGACAAGATTGTTCTACTTTGTAGAATCATCTCCAGCAATTTGACATCAAGATAAAGTTAGCCCTTGAAGGGGACAGTTTATACTCTTGCAATGCAGACCAGATTGTTCCACTTTTCAGAATTATTCTTTAGGATAGAATATTCTTCATCCCAACTTTTAGTGCATTGGAAGAGTGGCAAGGGTTAAGGCAGGCTCCCAGGCTGAAACTGCAGACAGATATACCCCTTAGGGACAATTCCAACACAAGGCTACCACCAGAAGACACTACATCCCCCCAAGGACACATCTAATCATCCTGATTTAGTATGCCCCTGAAGGAGACAGCATACTCTAATGACAACTCCATGTATACGGCTAAGCCGATGAAGGCCACATCAACCAAACAGGTGACTCATTGTGCTGTAAACCCTCTTCCGCATAAGTGCCTTAATCTGACATGCTGCAGTGCAGGTAGAAGTGTCCTGGTTGGGGTTTGAACTTCAGCAACCCAGTACTGCAAGGTGCTGACCACTAAGACATTCTGCTGTTCTGTCCTTCTGTTCAATTTGAACCGCTTTTCAAGAATGAGCTTCTAGCTTAAACATCATAGAAAAAGGCAATGCACTCCTTTAGAAGTGCTAAAATACTTGCATTGCAGGTACCTCTGCCATTTTAGGCATCCTAGCAGCCTTACAAAAGGGAGGTACAAAAACGTGCTCAAAGATCTTCCTCATCTGCATATTCCTTTTTGGAATGGTTTGAAGAGGGTTAAATTGGCCCATTTATTGGTCCTGCAAGGAAAAGCTTGACATTGTCAGAGTAGAGAATCCTTGCACAGGGAGAGTTGTAAGAGACTCCTTTAGAGTGTCTTGACTACCTGTGGCAACCTGTTGGTCGCTGTCATCTTGCTCATTGGATGCCTGACAAAGCAGGAAATTCATACAGGGTTTTACTAGCCAATGCATGAGCAGCAAAGGCCCAGTTTAAGGTGTGCATAATACATACAGATCTGGAGTTAATAGCAAGTGTCCATTAGTCAGCTTTCCATACACTAGCTTTAAGAGGCCTGCAGAAGCGCTGACAATCCAGGAACAGTATCAGTAAGGAAGACACAGCCCCCCTTCAGCTATAACCTGCATAGAGCAGTCAAGGCATAGAGGTATTGGCTGCAGCGGCACAAGGACTTGTTACAGAAATAAACAAATCTCAGTAAGTTTAATTGAGAACCCCACATTGTTAAGAAAATAAATATTATAACATGTACAAATGCTACTCAAGCCGTGCAGTACCGTAATTTATTAATAACCTTCCCAATTCAAACTACAGCTGCTGAAGTTTCTTAAGCTGTCCAGAGAGACAAAGTAACAGTTGTTTGTTTGCTAGGTGAGAGAAAACCTCTAAGGGAGTTAATCACTGCTAAAGGAATACTATCACTGCAGGTTCTCACATCAGTGCACCACTACACAGGTGACTTCATTAGACAGAGCCTTCAACACAGAAAGAAAAACAAACCGATATCTGCTCAGGACAGAAAGGGTCGGTTCACACTAGGACGACTTGGGATCCAACTTGTAAGCCCTCAAGTCGCCCCAAGAAGAGATTTGCATTACAGTGAATGAGAGCGTCTTAATTTACACTACTGAAGTCGCTCCGACTTCAGAAAAGGTTCCTGTACTACTTGGATCCGACTTCTAGGCGACCTGTACCCATAGAATTCAATGGAAGTCGCCTCCAAGTCGGATCTCCATCTATATTGAAGCGACTTTACAGGAAAAAAATTAGTTTGCCCAGGCAAACCCCTCCCTCCCAGAGAGCTGATTATTCTGTGATTGGCCACAGCCAAAGTCGCCTGTCCTGGAGGCGACTTGAAGTCGCGTTGTAATTTGCTTAAAGTCGCGCTGAAGTCGCGTTGAAGCCGCGTTGAAGTCGCCTTGCAAAGTCGTGCTGAAGTCGTGTTGCCCCTGTGTGAATCGAGCCAAAGCTACTGCACCAAACTTTGATAAAAATGCTACAATGTACATCAGAGCATAGACATCTCCATATGTTTTTATTTTGGTTATCTGCAGAGCGACCTGGATCCCAGAGGTAGGCACACCATCATGCTGGGCACACTTTAGAGGCCACCCGCTGTTAGCCTGGCTCAACTGCTCGCAATTGGTAGAGCTTCCGTTATTACAGGTGTCAATCTTCTGCGCATGTGTGCCATTAACCACCCTGCTGTTAGCTGGGGACTCTGACTACTGGAGCCATCCTGGAAACTTCTGGACACCACAGGATGCTCCCGATATCCGCATGGCTGTCCCACACGATACCCCGGTTACCACATCTTCCAAAAGGTAGGAAACTTTATACAAAATGATCCTTATGAGTAAGGAGGACAAAAAAGGAATGCGGCCTCTGGCTCAGTCTGAAAATTTATGGGAGTAGGGTCCTATGCGGTAGGAGTGAGGGTAGGGCTACCCAAACGTATGCTGCCATGGAGGTCTGTCAGGAAAAAGTATTGAATGCGTTAACTGAAATGTATTTAATACTTCGTACAAAATTCTTTTTTGGTAATGAGCGCTCCAAGATGCCTCCTGTATGGAGAAACTAGTCACATGCATTGCTCAGGTGTGATTTTAGCCCATTCTTCCACACAAACAGTCTTCAAATCTTGAAGGTTCAGTGGACCTCTTCTATGAACTCTGATATTTAGTTACATAGTTACATATAGTTACATAGTAGGTGAGGTTGAAAAAAGACACAAGTCCATCAAGTCCAACCTATGTGTGTGATTATGTGTCAGTATTACATTACATATCCCTGTATATTGCGGTCATTCAGGTGATTATCTAATAGTTTCTTGAAGCTAACAATGCTCCCCGCTGAGACCACCGCCTGTGGAAGGGAATTCCACATCCTTGCCGCTCTTACAGTAAAGAACCCTCTACGTAGTTTAAGGTTAAACCTCTTTTCTTCTAATTGTAATGAGTGGCCACGAGTCTTATTAAACTCTCTTCTGCGAAAAAGTTTTATCCCTATTGTGGGTCACCAGTACAGTATTTGTAAATTGAAATCATATCCCCTCTCAAGCGTCTCTTCTCCAGAGAGAATACGTTCAGTGCTCGCAACCTTTCCTCATAACTAAGATCCTCCAGACCCTTTATTAGCTTTGTTGCCCTTCTTTGTACTCGCTCCATTTCCAGTACGTCCCTCCTGAGGACTGGTGCCCAGAACTGGACAGCATACTCCAGGTGCGGGCGGACCAGAGTCTTGTAGAGCGGGAGAATTATCGTTTTATCTCTGCAGTTGATCCCCCTTTTAATGCATGCCAATATTCTGTTTGCTTTATTAGCAGCAGCTTGGCATTGCATACCATTGCTGAGCCTATCATCCACTAGGACCTCCAGGTCCTTTTCCATCCTAGATTCCCCCAGAGGTTCTCCCCCCAGTGTATAGATTGCATTCATATTTTTGCCACCCAAATGCATTATTTTACATTTTTCTACATTTGCCATGTAGTCGCCCACCCCATTAATTTGTTCAGGTCTTTTTGCAAGATTTCCACATCCTGCGGAGAAGTTATTGCCCTGCTTAGCTTAGTATTGTCTGCAAATACAGAGATTGAACTGTTTATCCCATCCTCCAGGTCGTTTATGAACAAATTAAATAGGATTGGTCCCAGCACAGAACCTTGGGGAACCCCACTACCCACCCCTGACCATTCTGAGTACTCCCCATTTATCACCACCCTCTGAACACGCCCTTGTAACCAGTTTTCAATCCATGTACTCACCCTATGGTCCATGCCAACGCACCTTATTTTGTACAGTAAACGTTTATGGGGAACTGTGTCAAATGCTTTTGCAAAATCCAGATACACCACGTCTACGGGCCTTCCTTTATCTAGATGGCAACTCACCTCCTCATAGAAGGTTATTAGTTTGGTTTGGCAAGAACGATTCTTCATGAATCCATGCTGATTACTGCTAATGATATCATTCTTATTACTAAAATCTTGTATATAGTCCCTTATCATCCCCTCCAAGAGTTTACATACTATTGATGTTAGGCTAACTGGTCTGTAATTCCCAGGGATGTTTTTTGGGCCCTTTTTAAATATTGGTGCTACATTGGCTTTTCTCCAATCAGCTGGTACCATTCCAGTCAATAGACTGTCTGTAAAAATTAGGAACAACGGTCTGGCAATCACCTGACTGAGTTCCCTAAGTACCCTCGGATGCAAGCCATCTGGTCCCGGTGATTTATTAATGTTAAGTTTCTCAAGTCTAATTTTAATTCCGTCCTCTGTTAACCATGTAGGTGCTTCCTGTGTTGTGTCATGAGGATAAACACTGCAGTTTTGGTTACTTAAGCCCCCCGTTTCACTCGTGAAGACTGAGGAGAAGAATAAATTCAATACCTTTGCCATCTCCCCATCCTTTGTAACCAGATGTCCTTCCTCATTCTTTATGGGGCCAATATGGTCTGTCCTCCCTTTTTTACTGTTTACATACTTAAAGAATTTCTTGGGATTTTTTTTGCTCTCCTCCGCTATGTGTCTTTCATGTTCTATCTTAGCCATCCTAATTGCACCCTTACATTTCTTATTGCATTCTTTATAAATTCTGAATGCTGTGGATGATCCCTCAACCTTGTATTTTTTGAAGGCCTTCTCCTTTGCTTTTATATGCATTTTTACATTGGAGTTAAGCCATCCAGGATGTTTGTTCGCTCTTTTAAATTTATTACCCAATGGGATACATTGGCTAATGCCCTTATTTAATATGCTCTTAAAGCAAACCCATCTCTCCTCCGTATTCTTTGTTCCTAATATTTTATCCCAATTTATGCCTTTTAGCAAGGTTTGTAGTTTAGGGAAGTTGGCTCTTTTGAAATTCAGTGTCTTTGTGTTCCCTTCATGTTTCCTATTTGTGTGATTTATACTGAAACTAATTGGCCTGTGATCGCTGTTACCTAAATTGCCCCGTGTTTCCACATCTGTTATCAGGTCTGTATTGTTGGTAATCAGTAGATCTAGTAAGGTTTTATTTCTAGTTGGTGCGTCTACCATCTGACCCATAAAATTGTCCTGCAAGACACTAAGGAACTGGCGAGCCTTAAATGAATGCGCGGTTCCCTCCGCCCAGTCTATATCTGGATAATTAAAATCCCCCATTATGATAACACTTCCCATCCTTGCTGCTAATCCAATTTGTGATAGGAGATCCGTCTCCACTTCCTCCCTCAGGTTAGGGGGCCTATAGCATACTCCCAGTATTATTTTCCCCTTAGCTTCATCCCTTTGGAGCTCTACCCATAAAGATTCCACCTCCTCCCTAGCCCCCTCAGTGATGTCATCTCTCACATTCACTTGTACATTATTCTTGATATATAGTCATACCCCTCCCCCTTTTTTACCCTCTCTATCCTTGCGGTATAGGGTATACCCTTAAATGTTTGCCAGCCAATCATGAGAGCTGTTGAACCAGGTCTCTGAAATTCCCACAAAATCCAAATCCTCCTTGTACAACAGTATCTCTAGTTCACCCATCTTGTCCGCCAGGCTCCTGGCATTGGTGAACATGCCACATAGTTTAGACCGGTCGCATATTGTCCTCGTATTGGGTGTTTCAAGATTGCAACTAGGACTTGCTACTATACTCACCTTGTGTTTTTGTGTTTTGGTTAACCTACCACTAATGCCCCCAATACTACCCTCTGGAATATCTTCCGCGCTGGCTATCACTGTCTCTGGACCCTCCCCCCCATCGCCTAGTTTAAAAACCCCTCTAACTTTTTGGCCATCTTCATTCCCAGCAGATCTGCACCCTCCTCATTTAGGTGCAGTCCGTCCCTTCTATAGTACCGGTTACCGACTGAGAAGTCGGCCCAGTCCTCCAGGAACCCAAACCCCTCCTTACTACACCAGCTCTTCAGCCACTTGTTTACTTCCCTAATCTCCCTCTGCCTCTCTGGTGTGGCTCGATGTACCGGTAGTATTCCTGAGAACACTACCTTGGAGGTCCTTTTCCTTAATTTAGCTCCTAAGTCCCTAAAATCGTTCTTTAGGACACTCCATCTGCCTCTGACTTAGTCATTGGTGCCAACGTGCACCATGACAGCCGGGTCTTCCCCAGCCCCTCCCAGTAATCTGTCCACAAGATCCGTGATGTGCCGAACCCGAGCGCTCGGTAGACAACATACTGTTCGGCGCTTCAGGTCTTGGTTACAGATTGCCCTCTCTGTCCTTCTAAGAATTGAGTCCCCTACCACCAGAATCTGTCTTTCCTTTCCCTTTGCTGCCTCCCCACTCTCACTGGAGGAGTTCTTCCCCTGGCAGCTAGGAGAGTCCCTCATCTCCAGCAGTGGTGGTCCCTGACTGGTTTCACCAATGTCACTCAATGGAGCGTACTTATTGGGATGCTCCAGTCCTGGATCGGCCTCCCTGGCACTTCCCCTCTACCCCTCCTGACTGTCACCCATCTACTCTTTGCTAGTGCCTGCACCTCTTTGTCTCCACCTGCCTCTGTGCTGGCCCCTGCCGGCACCTGCCGTGTACGTTCCTGGCTCACCTTTAGTATGGAGGGACTTCTCAGTGCTGACAGTTGCTTCCCCAGATTCAGAACCTGGGCTTCCAGGGAAACAATGTGCTTACATTTTGCACAGCAGTATTCGCCCTCGATCGGATGATCAAGGAACGCATACATGCGGCAAGATGTACAAAGAGTCGCCTCTCCACACCCGCCGGGCATGGTACCTATTACATTTAGTGAGGATTTGGGGATTTTACCCTGTCCAAATTACCTAACAGCTAGCTTCCTGGCACTAATACTCAAGACAATACACAGGTACACGACAATACACAGGTACACAATACACAGGTACTAACGATCCACACACACTACTCAGACAACACTCAGATACTCACACTACACAGGTACTATGACCCCTGTTATAACCTCCTGTTTTAAACTCTTGTTTTTAACTCACACTTAATCCAGCTCCACTTACACCAAGCTCCACAGCTTCAAACTGAGCACGCTCAGACTGAGTCCTACAACAAGTTAAATAGGCACCTGTGAGCAATTAACCACACCCCTTAATTGATAGACTGATTAAACCAAGAAAAAAAAAAAAAAGCTATTTAAAAAGTGACAGCAAAAGGCAAATTGTTCTTGCCATAGATTTTCTATTGGATTCAAGTCAGGTGATTGGCTGGACCATTCTAGCAGCATTATTTTCTTTCAAACCAATTGACTTTCCTTGGCTTTGTGTATAGGATCATTGTCTTGCTAAAATGTCCACCCTTGTTTCATCTTCATCATCCTGGTAGATGGCAGCAGATTTTTATCAAGAATGTCTTGGTACATTTTTCCATTCATCCTTCTATCATATGAAGTTTGTCAGTACTGTATGTTGAAAAACAGCCCCACACCATGATGTTCCCACCTCCAAACATTACTGTTGGTATGGTGTTTTTGGGGTGATTTGCAGTGCCATTTGACCTCCAAACATGGTGTGTATTATGGCATCCAAAGATTTCAATTTTGGTCTCATCTGACCAGACTATATTCTCCCACTATTTCACAGGCTTGTCTAAATGTTGTGCAGCAAACTTTAAACAAGCTTCAACAACTTTTTCTTCAGCAATGGATTCCAGCGTGGTGAGCATGCATACAGGCTATGATAGCTGAGTGCCTTACTTATAGTTTTCTTTGAAACAATTGTACCTGCTAATTTTAGGTCTTTCTGAAACTCTCCACAAGTGGTCCTTGGCTCTTGGACAACTCTTCTGAAAATTATTTTCACTCCTCTGTCAGAAATCTTGCAAGGAGCACCTGGTAGTGGCCGGTTTATTTCAAAATGATGTTCTTTCCACTTCCTGGTTATGGCCCCAACAGAATTTATTGGAACATTCAGAAGTTTAGAAATCCTTCTGTAACCAATGCCATCAGTATGTTTTACAACAATAAGGTTGCAAAGGTCTTAAGAGAGCTCTTTGCTTTACCCATCATGAGATGTTTCTTGTGTGACACCTTGGTGATGAGACACCTTTTTATAGGCTATCAGTTGAGACTGAACCAGCTGATATTAATTTGCACTGACAAGGATTGCTTTCTAATTACTGATAGATTTCAGATGGTGTCTTGGCTTTCCATGCCTTTTTTCACCTCTTTCTTCTGGTGTTCAATACTTTTCCCTGTGTCATTCCATTTTATTACACAACTTAATTTCTGAACTTATTTGTTTTGGTTTCTTTGTATGTATGGATTGCATGGGTTGATACAGACAATTTGGTAAAAATGGTAAAAATTTCATGTCAATAGCACCTTTAGAAATATATTTAGCTAGAAAAATGTTGAAGTGTTCAATACTTGTTTTACCCGCTGTGTGTGTAGATATGTAACGAGCCCCTGCTCGTTCGGTTCCAATCTCCCGACACTCCTCTGCAGCTATAGAATCAGATTGCAGATTGCAACATCTGATGGTTCGGTCATCCGATGCTCCGGGACTAGAACTACAGCTATGTGCCGTTCTAATCCAGTTGTGTAGCTCAGAACAAACACCAGGCAGGCTGTATGTAAGTTCAACCAGGAATCTCTTTTATTGAAAGGAATACAGGCTCTTTTATACAGTAAAAGAGAAGGTGCATACCTCCTGCTCATATTACTCTGAACATACACCTGTGACCAGAAACCAAATTAACATGGGCTAATTAACTAATCCCTTTAGACAGCCTAGATGACTCAGACATGACCTTTAGGCCAGACTGGCCGTCTTGTAGCTCAGAAAACCCAATCAACATTATCACAAATCCACACCGAACTCTTCTTCACACAATAGCAGAGTTAATTATCACAAACAACAATGGGGATCTAATGACTCTTAGATCCCATACTAGACTAATAGGATCAGAAGAACACCAGCAGAGACTAAAATGGGGGTCCGGCAGATGTGATGTGAACGTCTGACAGGGGGAGGGGCCCGAAGGTGGTGCCGGAGCGGAGGACGGGGCGTGCAGGACAGAGCGGGCCAGCGTACAGGAGGCGAGCGGCGTGAGGAGACACTGAAGCCGCTTCTAGCCCTGTACGTACGGGAGGGCGCGGCTGGCGTCTCTGGTACCATCAGTAACGGCAAGAGGAACTGTTCAGCGGGCGCCAAGGTGAGAGCTAGATGCCGCTCCGCTCCTTGCGCATGTGAGAGGATGCGGCTGGCATCCTAGTCACTCCCAGCATCTGAAGGAGGAACGGATCCCTGCGCGGAGAATCGGGCTCGGCAACACAGCGACAGAGAGGAGTGAGAGCACATGGGAGACTCTCCTGTAATAGTGCCATGTGATAGAGCCAGATTATCAATGAAACCAAGCTGATGAACAGCGCCATCCCCCCCCTTTTCCAACCCCACACTGGATCCATAGGTGACAGGATCACCTGGAAACTTCACAGCTGGTGAGTTGAAACACAGAAGAAGATATCCTCCCCAGGTATGGCTATGTTGAGTTGAGGAACTGTTGTGCTATTGTTGATCTGCTGATTTAGAAAATGATAAAGGATATTTACCGGAGGGGGAGGATGTGAATAAGAATGGAGGAGGAAGGAAGGGAAGGGTTACATGAGAGACTGTCTATCTAATTCCGCCCACCCAACCAGGCAACTATCAGTTTAACCCTTAAGCACCTCTAAAGTACCATCAGGAGCAAGGTATCGGTGGAAAGTGGGTGGGAAGTGTATAACCTAAGCCACAGAATCATTAAAGGGCTTTTGGTGCTAGACCCCCTAGGAGACGAAACCCACACTCAGCTTAACAGTATTAATAGAAAAAGTATACAGGAAAGGGTGAAAAACTGGCTAGGTGGCTACTTGTTTGCGCCTGGTGACTGTGTATATCACAAGCAATTCCGGTTGGAATATGAGAGGGCGCAATCAGAGAACAGCTGAATCCAAGACTCCTAGGGAGAGCCTTAATACAAGCCTTAA
This sequence comes from Lithobates clamitans, assembly GCA_037952925.1. Taxonomy (NCBI): domain Eukaryota; kingdom Metazoa; phylum Chordata; class Amphibia; order Anura; family Ranidae; genus Lithobates; species Lithobates clamitans. The sequence goes on along the minus strand of JBBGZY010000378.1, from coordinate 1,909,273 downwards.
TACAAGCACAATACAAAAATATCTCAAGGAAGTAAGCGCAAAAAGCCCTGCCGTTGTTGATAAGAAGAATTCAGGAACGAAAGACAAAAAAACACGGATGAAACAAAAAGGGGGTCAGGGGGAGAAGCCCAATAAAGAGATGGAGCAAGGGGGCGCGGGCGTCATGAGTGATCTAGACGAGACAAGAAACATCATATCCCCTATAAGTAAAGCCGAGATGATGGAGATGTTTACAAAAATGGAAAATGTTATCAAAACAGAAATTTCAAGTGTGCGCTCAGATATGAGTCAAAGTAGAAGACAAAATCTGCGCATAAGAGACCTACCTGAACAACAAAATGAGGACTTAAGAAATAAGTTGCAGAAACTCTTTAATCCGATCTTGGGAAGAAGAGAAGATGAGGTCCTGAGGATTGACAGGGTCCACAGGATCAGGAAACCCCCAAACATGAGGCAAGACATCCCAAGAGATGTAATAGTCAAGTTCCACTCATACGAAGACAAAGAGAAGATATGGACCAATCTGAGAGGGGTCCCCCCCCTCAGCTATGATAACAAAGAATTAAAACTTTTCGCAGACCTATCAGCAGGAACTTTAGCAAGGAGAAGGCAATTAAAACCCCTTTTAGATCAACTAAAAAGGTTGAATCTGAAGTATAGCTGGGGGTTCCCAACATCCTTGTTAGTGACAAAAGAAGGCAGAACATTTAAAATGAGGTATCCTGAGGAAATGCGGGACTTCTGTGGAAATCTGGGTATCACCCCACCAGAGGCTCTTATGTGAGGATAGTAGAGATGAAGAGCAAGGGAGGAAGATGAGAAGAAGAGAGGACTTTCCTTTTTTTTTTTTTTCTCTCTCTCTCTCTTCCACCCTTGCCGCCCTAAATGTCTTGGGTGTGGACAGAGACAGACAGAAAATTGAACTTTGTCACTTGGTATCTCTTTCATTCTTTGATATTGGTGGTGGTGGGGGGGGAGGGGGTAAAAGGGACCTGGGGCTATAGTATTATAAAAGGTACAGGGCTGGAGGAGACGGGAAGGTGAACTACGACTGGAATGTACGCCAAGACCCCCGCAGGCCAACTCACTCTACCGAAGGTGGTGGAGGGGAGGTTGGCACCGGAGGCCACTGGAGGAGAGCCACCCCTGGGGAAATGGCTCAAGATATGAATTCTAGAGAGACTCATATGTTCGGATCTATGGCTAGTAGAGCCGGGGGGGGGGGGGCAGGGGGAGTGATGAGTGGGGGAGGGAGGGGGGACTCAACTGCAGAAAGGGAGTATATAGAGGAAGTCAGAGAGAAAGGGATGGAGCACAGACATGCTTGAGCTAAACCTTCTGTCCTATAATGTTAAGGGACTGAACTCCCCAGGAAAAAGACACAAGATTCTTAGGGAGCTACATCACTATAGAGCGGATGTAGTTTTCCTACAGAAAACGCACTTGCTGCAGGGTACAAATATTAAACTGTACTCTTCAAGATTTCCCACCTGGTTTTACAGTGACAAACCAATAAGTAGATCTAAGGGGGTGGCAATAGGGTTTTCTGGCTCCGTGAGATTCTCCGAATTGGGGAGATTGGCAGACCCAGAGGGCCGATTTCTCTTCCTTAAGGGAATGGTGGATAAGAAAAAGCTTACTTTGGTTAATGTTTATTGTCCAAATAAAAACCCGACGACATTTTTGAAGGGGTTGTTCTCCAAGTTGGTGGAATTTCGGGAGGGAGAGGTGGTTATGGCAGGGGACTTCAACTTCTGTCTGGACCCCGAATATGATAGTACGTCTTGGGCACAGGGGACAAGTAAGGCTCAACTAAGTATGATTAAGAAACGGTTAAAGGAAAACCACTTGATAGATGTGTGGAGAATGCAGCATTTAAAAACTAAGGATTATACCTTTTTCTCCCCTGTGCACAGGACGTACTCGAGGCTAGATTACATAATGGTAGATCACAGCTTGGTGGATTCTGTCAAGGAGTCTAGAATAGGGGTGATTTCCCTATCAGACCACGTGCCAGTAACAGTAAAGGTCAGCTTTATAGAAATACAAAATCAATCTTATTCTTTAAAACTAAATGAAACTTTACTAGCGGATCCCAAAGTGTTGGAAAAAATTAAGGACGAACTAGAATTTTTCTTCAGAACAAACGATACAGAGGGAATTTCTCCGGCGGTGCTGTGGGAGGCGCATAAAGTGTATATAAGAGGGGTGTTTATATCCATAGGCTCTGGGCTGAAAAGGAAAAGAAGAGAGGAGAGGAAAAAACTTATGGAGGAAATCCAGAAATTAGAACAAGACCATAAAAAATCAAAGGGCCAGTGTCAGGACAGCTTCTGACGGCTAGTAGCAAAAAGAGAAGAGTTGAGGGACAGCTTGGAGCAGGATACAAAGAGGGCCCTTAATAAACTATCAAAGGACAGATACGTCTGGGGTAATAAAATAAGTAAGCATTTGGCAAAGATACTGAGGAAGAGAAATAAAATAAAAAAGGGAAAATAGTAGGCTCAAGTAGGGAAATAGCGGAAGAATTTGGAAAATATTATAAAGAGTTATATTCCATTAAACAAATGGGCTTAGGAGAGGGTAATAAGGAGGAGAAGATGGAGGAATTTTTAAAGGAAGCAGAAGTGGTGAAGATTTCCGAAGAGGAGAGAGATCTCCTCGATAGACCAATAGAAGAGTCAGAAATCCTGTCGGCCCTGAAGAGCAGTCCCAAGGGGAAGAGTCCCGACCCCGATGGATTTACCGCATTGGATCTGGCTAAATTTAAACAAACCTTAATACCTAGATTAAGAAATTATTGGAATAAATTGGGCCCAGACGGTAAAATGGGAGGAGAGGCGTTATTGGCGGCTATAACTTTAATTCATAAAGAAGGTGAAAACAGGGAGCTATGTTCGAGCTATAGACCTATCTCACTGTTAAATGCCGATGTAAAGTTATTCGCAAAAGTCCTGGCAGGGAGATTAAGAGACAAAATTACCACACTAGTGCATCCAGACCAGGCAGGGTTTGTACCAGGAAGGCAGAGAAGGGAACCCCAGTTCTATTCCTGTCATTGGACGCAGAAAAAGCGTTTGACAGGGTAGACTGGGGGTGGATGTTTAAAACTCTAGAAACAATGGGGCTGGGCCAGAGATTCATTTCGTGGGTGAAAATATTATATTCTAGCCCAACAGCATACGTGAAAACTAATGGAGTGACTTACGGGTCTTTTCGGATGGATAATGGTACGAGGCAGGGGTGTCCACTGTCTCCCCTCCTGTTTACCCTAACATTGGAACCCTTGCTGTCATCCATCCGTAAAGATCCAGATTGCAGCGGGGTGAAAATAGGTTTGGAGGAACACAAATTAGCGGCATTTGCAGATGATGTGCTTTTTTTTATTACAAACCCTAGGATTACGATCCCGAACATTCTGAAAAACCTGAAAAAATTTGGGGAGGTTTCAAACTTCAAAATCAATCCTGGGAAGACCGAAGTGCTCAATTTAAATTTAAGAAAAGAGGAGGAGGAGAACCTGGCGGGGTCTTTCCCCTTCCCCTGGAGGAATAAGATCAGATACCTGGGGGTTGAGCTATCAAATAATATAAAGGAACTGTATTTGAACAACTATATCCCCCTGCTGGACGAAATTAGACGAGAGATGGGAGGCCTATCCTATCGTCCCCTTTCATGGTTAGGACGCACAAATGCGGTGAAAATGGTTATAATGCCTAAAATTTTATATAAGTTCCAAATGTTGCCCATCCCCCTCCCCCAGGTGTACTTTAGGGCCTTAAAAAGCCTAATACTGAAGTTTGTCTGGGGTGGTAAAAAGCCCCGAATTGCCAGCTCGGTCCTAAGTAGAAGGAAAGAGAAAGGTGAACTGTCGTTGCCTGACTTTTATAAATATTATAAAGCGGTGATATTGACGAGAGTTATAGAATGGACAAAGGGGATTCAGAAAGGAGGTGGGTAAATATAGAGCACAGTATGAGTAATAAGGATTTAAATCACATAATATGGAACCCACCTAAATATAGAGCACTGAACACAGGGATGCCGTCACTAACACTTAATGCTTTGAAGGTGTGGGATCAGGTCCATTTACAAAATAAATGGACATACAACTCACCCCTGATACCACTTAAGGAAAATAATTTTTTGCACCGGGTAAGAGGGAGGTGGGAGGGAACTGGATTAAAAGGGATAGTTTACAAATAAGAGATGTAATTAGCGATGGGAAAATATGCACATATGGTGAATTAAAACAGAAGCCTGAGGATCTGACCATCGATCCTTGGAGGTACCTTCAGCTCTCTATATTTATAGGGAAATTGCCAAAACCCCTTAGGGGTATAGAAGAATATAGGCCACTGGAACAGCTTTGTGAGGGGGAGCGCCAGAGGGGTATGGTATCACAAGTTTACAAAATTCTAAGTGAGAAAGAGGAGTTAGAGGAGCCTCAGTATATTAAGGCATGGGAAAGGGAATTAGGGTCACGTTGTGGCAAATCTACACTTATGAAAATTTTGAAGATGTTGCACAAAACAGCAGTAGACAGTAAGAGGACCGAAATAAATTACAAATGCCTGACAAGGTGGTATGCCACCCCAGACAAACTGAATAAGTTTGATCCGGGGAAATCAGAGGGTTGCTGGAGAAAGTGTGGGGCACGATGGGTGGGAACGATGGCGCACATTTGGTGGGACTGTGCGGTCATCAAAACTTTCTGGAAAAAAATAATGGAACTGATTAAATCTAAAAAGGGTAAAACTGGAGTAGAAGACCCATGGGTATGTCTGTTCCATGGTACAGAGGAGCCATTTGAGCAATACCAAAATTCTGTAGTACCCATATTACTGGACCTAGCAAAGAGACAGATTGCTAAGAACTGGCTGGAACCAGTTAGTCCAAATATTTGCGATTGGCTCTTTTGTATAAATGAGATATACAACATGGAGGGAGTGGACGGTGGGGGACTGGACTCAGAGGCGGGGGAAACCTGGAGAGATAAATGATCAGGATGGCAGACTTATAAAAGTTCCTGGAGTTATTTGGAAGAGGTGACGAGGCAGGAATGATATTGAGGGGATCTTGGACTGACTAGGTAGAACAGTATACTCCAACCTGCAGAGGGGGTGGGGGAGGGGGGGGAAGGGTTGGTGTGGGTTAGGGAGGGGGGAAATGTGAAGGGGTTGATGTTGAATTGTTGTTATTAAAATGTGATTGTAGTCCCTTTGTCAAGTAGAGCTGCATATGAATGTAATTTGATATTGGAAAATTAAAATAAATAAATATTTAAAAAAAAAAAAAAGATCCCATACTAGACTTATTTACAATACACATTCTAGCAGGCAACAGACAGACAGGTGGCTGGAATTGACATCAGCATCTCCTAACAGTATTTGTCCCAGCATTATGAATCAGCCACTATTTCTAATATGGCAAATCCAGGGTCCCCAGAGTCTGTATGTCCTGGGGGACCAGGACCCGAATCCACAGTAATAACACCTCAAGGGTCCCCAGGCATACAGCTCACAAAGAGCACCGTTCCCCCAAATGCCAGGGCCCACGATCGATCGGCAAGAGGCTAGCATTCCGTCCCCTTCAAAAGTCTCTCTCCCAGCTAGGTCTGTCACATTTCTCCCCTTTCGGCAGGAGACTAACACAGGAGGAGACCCCAGACGGGTTGACTCCGAAGTTAGTCAGTAGTTCCAGTCCTCTAATGCCTGTACCCACACAGTACCCCAAACAATTTGTTCCAAACAAAGCATTACTCACCCAGCCAACCTCTGCCTCTCTCAGAGAACATATCTGCCGCTGGGGAGAAGACAGGGTGTCTGGGCTCACTCAGTCATGCTGTTGGGGATCTGGGCGACTGCCCAGCATCCCTGGGGTATACAGGTGGAGACTGAAGTCCCATCCACCTTCACAGGAAATCCATCCTCTGTTACTTGAGGGCAGAGTCCAGCAGTACTCGGCCCTGTTGCCAGCCCTTCTGCTGGAAACCCCACACCATCTGCCCCGGCTAACTGTTGGGGAGGGAGGCCGACTGCCCCGCCTCCCTGGAACTCTGTAGTTGTTGCCGGTGCTGGGCAGAGGTTGGTAGCACTCTGCCCTGTTGCCAGCACTTCTGCTGGGGACTCCGCATCCTTCGCTCCAGCTAACCGTTGGGGCAGGAGGCTGGCTTCCTCCACTCCCAAACTGTGTAGCTGCCATTGGGGAGGTGAGCCGGCTGCTTCCTTTTCCATTCCCTCATCTGGATGTTGGGACGATATGTCTGTGGTACTGTGTCCCAGGTGCACGGATCTTTGCTGGGGAGGAAAGACCACTTCCTCCACCCTGGCCAACTGTTGGGGAGGGACGACGAACACTTCCTCTCCCTTCTCCCCCTGTATCCTGATCTGCTGCTGGGAAGTGACCACCTCCTTCTCACCCTGAGCCTCCGGAACCGCCGCAGGTGTAGGGCAGAGATCTTGGACCCTCTGTCCGGTTGCCAGCGCTTCAGCTGGGGAAGTTCCTTGTAACTTCACAGATACTTCTGTTGGTGCTGGGCAGAGCACAATGAAGTTTGGCCCTAAAAACAGCTCTTCTGCTGGAGGCTCACCAGGTTGTTCTTCCTCAGCAGAAAAGTCTATCAAATCCCCTGTCTCTGCAACTGGTGTCTGGGGATAAAAGTTCACCATCTCCTCTCTGTAGAACCCAGGAGATGCTATCAGTGCTGGGCAGAGCACAGTGAAGTTTGGCCCTAATAACAGCTCTTCTTCTGCTGGAGGCTCACCAGGTTGTTCTTCCTTAGCAGAAAAGTCTATCAAATCCCCTGTCTCTGCAACTGGTGTCTGGGGATAAAGGTTCACCATCTCCTGTCCCTGGAACCCAGAAGATGCTATCAGTGCTGGGCAGAGGTTAGCAGAGCTCTGCCCTGTTGTCAGCACTTCAGGTTTGGGGATGGCAATCTTCAGATTTTCCACTGCCGATCCTCTGGCATGCTGCTGGACAGGCACCTTCCTCCATCCAAGATCATCCAATGCAGAAACAGGTTCATCAAGGTCAGTCAGCACTTGCTGCATCCGCCTTAAGACCTCCGCCTCCATAGCTGCGTGGCCAGGTTGGCAAAGCACACTGTTACTCTGCCACATTGTCAACTCTTCAGCCAGGATTTCAGAGTTGTAAACTGGTATTTCCTGATAGTCCCAAGCAAGGGGAGCACCACCCTGCTGCTGAGCAGAGTCTAGCAGCTGTCTGTAGGCCATCTCAAGCTCCCATTCCTGAACGGCCAGAAACTCCAAATCTTCCTGTGCACTTCCGAGACATTCAGTCTTCGCTCTCTGTGCTCCATTATTTCCTCCAAACGCCACTTCCGATCACTCCCAAAGTCAGGGTCCCTGGACAGCCTCTAGTACAACAATCCCAGGCTATCGTAGTCAAAGCCTTCCGTGGGGCTGTCATCCTCTGTCCACGGGCACACTTGGGCTACATACCACTGGAGGGCTCTGTAGCTCTCGTCAAACCGCATTTCTGCCCGGATCAGCCTGCTTAACTCGGCTGTCCACTCCTGGTTCGGCTGTTCCCCCAATAACAGCATTCGCACTTCATACTGCTACCAGTACCTTACATGGATGGAGGGGAGAACTTTTCCCTGGTTTCGCTGCTCATGGGCTAGCGCTTCCTTCCAGAGTTCGCAGCGGATAGAATCAAACCATCCTAGCAGGACCTGCTCTGATACTGGTCCTCTGTGCTGTATCTGCATCTCTCGCAACCTCCTTCTGAATTCCTCTTCCATGGTGGCTGGTATCTGTACCTCTCCTCTCATGCTATCTGGACCTTGGATCCAGGTGATGGTTTGGATGTGTTCATGGCAAGAAAGCACGATCCCACCATTCCCTCCACGGCTCTCAAGTAAGTCTTTCAGCGTGGCTCTCCTGCAGGCTGGTTTGGAGTGTCCCAGTAACTGGAGAGCAAATCCCACGGCTGCCAACCAATGTAATGAGCCCCTGCTCGCTCGGTTCCAATCTCCCGACACTCCTCTGCAGCTATAGAATCAGATTGCAGATCGCAACATCTGATGGTTCGGTCAGCTATAGAATCAGATTGCAGATCGCAACATCTGATGGTTCGGTCATCCGATGCTCCGGGACTAGAACTACAGCTATGTGCCGTTCTAATCCAGTTGTGTAGCTCAGAACAAACACCAGGCAGGCTGTATGTAAGTTCAACCAGGAATCTCTTTTATTGAAAGGAATACAGGCTCTGTACATTATCACAAATCCACACCGAACTCTTCTTCACACAATAGTAGAGTTAATTAACACAAACAACAATGGGGATCTAATGGCTCTTAGATCCCATACTAGACTTATTTACAATACACATTCTAGCAGGCAACAGACAGACAGGTGGCTGGAATTGACATCAGCATCTCCTAACAGTATTTGTCCCAGCATTATGAATCAGCCACTATTCCTAATATGGCAAATCCAGGGTCCCCAGAGTCTGTGTGTCCTGGGGGACCAGGACCCGAATCCACAGTAATACCACCTCAAGGGTCCCCAGGCATACAGCTCTCAAAGAGCACTGTTCCCCCAAATGCCAGGGCCCACGATCGATTGGCAAGAGGCTAGCATTCAGTCCCCTCGAAAAGTCTCTCTCCCGGCTAGGTCTGTCACAATATATATATATATATATATATATATATATATATATATATTTATATGTATGTATATATATAGTATTTTTTTTTTTTACTTATACACACACACACAGGTTGAGCTCAAAAGTTTGCATACTCTGGCAGAAATTGTGAGATTTTGGCATTATTATTGAAAATATGACTGATCATGCCAAAAAACTGCGTTTTATTTAAGGATGGTGATCACATGAAGCCATTTATTATCACATAGATTTTTGGATCATTTTTAAATCATAATGATAGCATAAATCACCCAAATGGCCCTGATAAAAAGTGTACATACCCTGGAATGTCAGGATCACTTAAGTGCTTCTGCCCTGGTGTGGTGGCCAGGCACTATAGCATTGTGTATAAGTTCTGGGGGCAACCAAGTTATGGGAGGCCTGCTGGCCTTAAGGGAAAGGGGCCTGATATAGGTGAAGCACACAGTAGCTAGGTATAGTGTCTGACCACCTGCATTGAGGTAGATGTGACATTCGTGACATTATCACAAGCCTTTAACAAAAAATTTCTGTCAAGATGGACACTACACAGGTCCGTTTATTTGCTGAGGAAATTTTCAAACTGACTAACTAACCAAGTCCAGGAACTGTCTGTGTGTGTAAACGCACCTCCAGTAGTAACGCAGGAGCCAGAGCCCAAAGTTAACCCGTCTGACCATTTTTCTGGTGACCCCCATGTGTTTTCTAACTTTAAAAATAGTTGTATGCTATACTTTAGTGAAAAAATAAAAAATATATACTGCGCTGTGAAAAAAAGTATACAAACTAGCAGCCAGCACAGCTGTAGACAAAAGAGCAATAATGTGGGTGTAAGTAAGTGCAGCGCTAATTATATACAAGTAAAGGTATATTCACATTTCACTATGCATGAACACCTATAAATAATATTAACTCAAAACAATTGTGATAATTCCACCACATGTGAATATAATGAATTGAGCTGTATTAGTGTAGTACCTACACCTTGATGAATGAATAGACATATATAGGCAATCACATGTGGTGGAATTATCACAATTGTTTTGAGTTAATATTATTTATAGGTGTTCATGCATAGTGATATGTAAATATACCTTTACTTGTATATAATTAGCGCTGCACTTATTTAAACCCACATTACGCTATACTTTAAGCTCAAGCCACACTCCTCTGGTTCTGAAGCACAGCGGGTCAGCCTGATTATTATTATTATTATTATACAGTATTTATATAGCGCCAACAGTTTACGTAGCGCTTTACAACTTGAGGGTAAACAGTACAAATACAATACAATTTGATACAGTAGGAATGAGAGGGCCCTGCTCCTTAGAGCTTACATTATTACATGGTTGCAGGGGGATCCCCAGTCTTGGGCGTTTAGTCTTCCCACAGATGACCCAGTCAGAAGGTCAGTTGAAGCCTTTTTCAAAGCCTTAGGTTTACTGTATAATGATCCTGACCGTGCCCATTCAGCTGAAGCTAACCTTAGGTCACTACGTCAGGATAAACGCACCGCTGAACAATACTGTTCTGATTTCTGCTGCTGGGCACCTGACTCAGGGTGGAATGACCGAGCTCTAAGAAGCCAGTACAGGTTAATCTTGTCAGACTTCATCTAAGACTCCTTAGTTCACTATCCTGAACCAAAGTCATTGAATGAAGCCATGCAAGTAGCCATCCGTATTGACAGGCGTTTACGGGAAAGGCGTACAGAGAGGTTTGTTTCTTTGCCCCCAGTACTCTGCCCACCTTTTCTTCTTTTCCTGAGCCCTCTCAGCCTCTCCAGGAGGATGAGCCCATGCAAATTGGCGCTACCCATTTGTCCTCTGGGGTAAAGGCTAGAAGGAGAGTCTAGTGCGGGTGGGGTCTGCTTCTATAGACCATACTGTGTCTGTTTCCCTCAGAGAAGGCTTACCGGTATTTGTTCCTGCACAGCTTAGCTCTGCCAAGTTTTCTCACCACCTCTCCGCTTTTATTGATTCTGGTGCTGCTAGCAATTTCATTGATGGGGACCTAGCACGCAGTCTACAGATTCCAGTAAACAAGGTGCACAGACCCTTCTCAGTCTTAGCCGTTGATAATTCTCCCTTGTCCATGGGTCTGGTGACCTTGTGTATGGTACCTATTACCCTGACCATTGGGGAATTTCACAGGGAGACAATCAGCTTCTAGCTGATCTCTTCTCCTGCTTATCCCCTTATCTTGGAGTATCTCTGGCTTAAACTTCACAACCCGCACATAGACTGGGCTGCAGAGGAGATTGGGTTCTGGTCCCAGACCTGCATCCAGAATTGCATTAAAACCGCTGACCAGTTGCCCATATATAACTCTTGTGTGGCCAGTACCAGTCACGTGCCTTTATTACAGTCCTATTCAGATCCCGATCAGATCCTGATCATGACAACGTTTCCAAATGTGACTACAGTTTACATAACCCTGTGCCTTTATTTGACTCTGTTATAACAAAAGACGCTGACAAGTCTATTGAATTCTCTACAGGTCACCTCTCCAGCCAATTGCCACAGCCTGAACCCTCTCCTCCTAGAAACCAAGCTTATTCGTTATCTTGTAGACTTGAGCCCTGTCCTCTAAGTCCTCAGAAGTCAAGTCCCCTAGATTACCCCTACCCCTGCCTGTCGCTAAACTTCCTTGAACGCACACCTGGTGATGCGATTCAGACAGTTACTACACCTGGCGATGCAGCCCAGTTGGCCACTGCATCAGTCATGCTAGTCCAGCCCATGCCCATTGAACTTCCTGTTTTTTCTTATTCAGGACTTTCTGGTGATGCGATTGAGACAGTCGCTACGCTTGGCATTGTGGCTCGGTCGGCCACTGCACCAATTGTGCCAGCCTGCCCCATGCCCATTGAGCCTCCTGCTTTTTCTTATTCAGGGCTTTCTATAACCTGGCCTCACCCTACTTCTACTACACCCATTCTGATCGGTCTAAGAGGTTCAATCCACCCTTTGGATAAACTGCCTCATTTGGTCAGGTGGGGCTTTCAACCTTTTTTTTGGGGGGCTCTCTTTATTCCGCTCGTATTTCATCTGTCCGGTTGGCCTCTGTGACATGTCCCCTGCTAACCAGCCTGACCTCGTGGATCCACTGACCTCTTCCCAGTATGATGGTCCTGTGGTGGATGTCCAGATTGCCTTTGAGGGTCCGTGGGCCCCTCCTCAGAGGGGGGGGGGGGGTAAGGTCAGGATCACTTAAGTGCTCCTGCTCTTCATTCCAGTATATGGGTGTTGGCTGTTGCATTCCCCCTGTCTGTGTTCACCTGGAAGGTAAATGATCTGGTCAGTCACCTGATATAAGCAAACCAAACACTATCCCTGGCTTGTGATAGAGACAGAGTTACTTACATTGTTCTTGATCAAGCCTCCCGTTTGTCTGCCCTATTTTGCTGTTGGATTTCCCTGTGTATGACCCGGATCAGATATTGAATTATTCCCTGAACTCTGCCTGCCTTTTACCTGGACTATCATAGAACCTCGCTATCTGCTAAACTGTAGGTATTCTGTTGTTTGCTCTGTTCGCATCTGCCCTGGTGTGGTGGCCAGTCACTATAGCATTGTGTATAAGTCCTGGGGGGCAACCAAGTAATGGTAGGCCTGCTAGCCTTAAGGGAAAGGGGGCTGCTATAGGTGAAGCACACAGTAGCTAGCTTTAGTGTCTGACCACCTGCATTGAGGTAGACGTGACATTCGTGACAGGAATGTTTGGCCTTGGTACAGACACAGAAGGTGGCGCACACAGGTTAAAATGTCAATTAAAGGTTAATTTCTCACATTTGTGGCTTTTTAAATCACAATTAGTGTCTGTGTATAAATAGTCAATGAGTTTGTTAGCTCTCACTTGGATGCCCTTAGCAGGCTAGACACTAAGCCATGAGGAGGTAGAAAAGAACAGTCAAAAGACCTGCCTAACAAAGTAATGAAACTTTATAAAGATGGAAAGAAGTTGAAAATTCGGGGCTCTTTTGATACCAAGCCAAGGTCAGGAAGACCAAGAAAGATTGCAGCCACAACTGGCAGAAAAATTGCCCAGGATACAAAGAAAAACCCACAGGTAGCCTCAGGAGAAATACAGGCTGCACTCCAAAAAGACGGTGTGGTTGTTTTTAAGAAGCACAATTCAACGATACTTGAACAAAAAAGAGCTGCATGGTTGAACTGCCAGAAGGAAACCTTTACTGCGCCAATGCCTCAAAAAAGCCCAATGAGGCATGTCAAGGTGTTGTTGGGCATATTGTAACCAGGCTTTTTTGTGGAACTTGTGCAGTAAAGGCTTCTTTCTGGCAACTTGACCACGCAGCTCTTTTTTGTTCAAGTATCATCGTATTGTGCACCTTAAAAACAACCACACCATCTTTTTCCAGAGCAGCCTGTATTTCTCCTGAGGTTACCTGTGGGTTTTTCTTTGTATCCCCAACAATTCTTGTAGCAGTATTGGCTGAAATCTTTCTTAATCTACCTGACCTTGGCTTGGTATCAGGAGATCCCCAAATTTTCCACTTCTTATTAAATGATTGAACAATACTGACTGGCATATTCAAGACTTTGGATATCTTTTTATATCCTTTTCCAATTTTGTAAAGTTTCATTACCTTGTTATGCAGGTCTTTTGACTGTTCTTTTCTGCTCCTCATGGCTTAGTATCTAGCCTGCTTAGTGCATCCATGTGAGAGCTAACAAACTCATTGACTATTTATACACAGACACTAATTGCAATTTAAAAAGCCACAAATGTGGGAAATTAACCTTTTAATAGCAAGTTTATCCTGTGTGTGTCACCTTCTGTGTCTGTACCAAGGCCAAACATTCCAGGGTATGTAAACTTTTCATCAGGGCCATTTGGGTGATTTCATTAAGATTTTAAAAGAAACCAAAAAACTATGTGATAACAAACGGCTTCATGTAATCACTATCCTTGAATAAAAGACATTTTTTTTGGCATGATTAGTCATATTCAGGGCCGTCTTTAACACAGGGCAAAAGGGGCAGCTGCCCTAGGCCCTGTGATCGCTGTGGGGCCCAAAGCAGCTGCCACTTAAGCCCTGCGCTGCCCGCAGTTTTAACTGAGTAGCGGGTGCAGCCAATTTCCCCCCTGCTTTGCCAAGCAGCGGCCACATTAGGACAGGAAAGGACCGCTGCGGGCTTCATGTGCTTGAGCCTGCTCATACCGCTTTTTCCTCTGTCAGGAGCTGTGGACTCGAGTGACAGGGAATGAAGCAGAGCCGTGCTCTGTGTTCCTCCCGCCCCACCCTGACAGACGTGTGTAGCACTCAGCCGAGTGAAGTGTTCTGGCTGTGTGCTATGGGTCTGATAGGTGGAGACTGCACTGTGTTGCACCGCCGTTAAGTTTAAAAGTTCTGTTATCAGGTGAGAGAGAACCGTGGCGAGAAAGGGGAGGGGAAGGGAATTCGCATGTGCAGATAATTGGGGTTACAGAGGTAAATGTGGATGAGGGGGTTCAGAGGTGGAAGGAAGAAAGGATACAGAGTTGAACATGGATGGGGGGTACAGAGGTGAACGTAGATGGGGGGAGGTACATAAGTAAACGTGGATGGGAGGGGGAAAGAGGTGAACGTGGATGGGGGTACAGCGGTGAACATGGATGGGGGTACAGAGGCTGACAGAAGGATACAGAGGTGAACGTGGATGGGGGGGTACAGAGGTGGACGGCAGGATACAGAGGTGAACATGGATAGGGTACAGAGGTGAATGTGGAGGGGGGGTACAGAGGTGAATGTGGATGGGGGGTAAAGAAGGGGAATGTGGATGGGGGTACAGAGGTGAACGTGGATGGGGGTACAGAGGTGAATGTGGATGGGGGTACAGAGGTGAATGTGGATGGGGTACAGAGGTGAACGTGGATGGGGGGGTACAGAGGTGAGCTGTGTATGGGGGGTACAGAGGAGAGCTGTGGATGGGGGGGTACAGAGGTGAGCTGTGGACAGGGAATACAGTGGTGAGCTGTGGATTGGGGGTACAGAGGTGAGATGTGGATGGGGTGGTACAGAGGTGAGCTGTGGATTGGGGGTACAGAGGTGGACGGGGGATACAGAGGTGAACTGTGGATGGGGGGATACAGAGGTGGATGGGGATACAGAGGTATACTGTGGATGGGGGGGTACAGAGGTGAGCTGTGGACAGGGAATACAGTGGTGAGCTGTGGATTGGGGGTACAGAGGTGAGCTGTGGACAGGGAATACAGTGGTGAGCTGTGGATGGGGGGAATACAGAGGTGGATGGGGGGGATACAGAGGTGGATGGGGAATACAGAGGTATACTGTGGCTGGAGGGGTACAGAGGTGAGCTGTGGATGGGGGGGTACAGAGGTGAGCTGTGGACAGGGAATACAGTTTTGAGCTGTGGATTGGGGGTACAGAGGTGAGATGTGGATGGGGTGGTACAGAGGTGAGCTGTGGATTGGGGGTACAGAGGTGGATGGGGGATACAGAGGTGAACTGTTGATGGGGGGATACAGAGGTGGATGGGGATACAGAGGTATACTGTGGGTGGGGGGGTACAGAGGTGAGCTGTGGACAGGGAATACAGTGGTGAGCTGTGGATTGGGGGTACAGAGGTGAGCTGTGGACAGGGAATACAGTGGTGAGCTGTGGATTGGGGGGGTTCAGAGGTGAGCTGTGGATGGGGGGGGATACAGAGGTATACTGTGGATGGAGGGGTACAGAGTTCAGCTGTGGATGGGGGGATACAGTGGTGAGCTGTGGATTGGGGGATACAGAGGTGAGCTGTGGATTGGGGGATACAGAGGTGAGCTGTGGATTGTGTAAACAGAGGTGGAAGGAACAATACAGAGTTGAACATAGATGGGGGGTACAGAGGTGAACAAGGATAGAGGGATACAGAGGTGAACGTGGATGGGGGGTACAGAGGTGAACGTAAATGGGGGGTTACAGAGGTGAAAATGGATGAGGGTTACAGAGGTAAACGTGGATAATGGGGTACAGAGGTGAACGTGGATGGGGGTACAGAGGTGGATAGGGGGTACAGAGGTGGACAGGATACAGAGGTGAACGTGGATGGAGGGATACAGAGGTGAACGTGGATGGGGGTACATAGGTGAACGTGGATGGGGGGTACAGAGGTGAACGTGGATGGGGGGTACAGAGGTGAACATGGATGAAGGTTACAGAGGTGAACGTGGATAATGGGGTACAGAGGTGAACGTGGATGGGGGTACAGAGGTGGATAGGGGGTACAGAGGTGGACAGGATGCAGAGGTGAACATGGATGGGGGGTACAGAGGTGAACGTGGATGGGGTACAGAGGTGAACGTGGATGGGGGGTACAGAGGTGAATGTGGATGGGGGGTACAGAGGTGGGCGGAAGAATACAAAGATGAACGTGGATGGCGGTACAGAGGTGGACATGGATGGGGGGGTACAGAGGTGAACGTGGATGGGGGGATACAGAGGTGAACGTGGATGGGGGGATACAGAGGTGGACGGAAACATACAAAGGTGAACATGGATGGGAGAGGTACAGAGGTGAACTTGGATGGGGGGAGGTACAGAGGTGAACGTGGATGGGGGGGTACAGAGGTGGACGTGGATGGGGGGGTACAGAGGTGAACGTGGATGGGAGGGGTACAGAGGTGAACCTGGATGGGGGGGTACAGAGGTGGACGGAAGGATACAGAGGTGAACATGGATGGAGGGATACAGAGGTGAACGTGGATGGGGGGGTACAGGGGTGGATAGGGGGTACAGAAGTGGACAGAAGGATACAAAAGTGAACGTGGATGGAGGGTACAGAGGTGAACGTGGATGGGGTACAGAGGTGAACATGGATGTGGGGGTACAGAGGTGAATGTGGATGGGGGGGTACAGAGGTGGACGGAAGGATACAGAGATGAACGTGGATGGGGTACAGAGGTGGACATGGATGGGGGGTACAGAGGTGAACGTGGATGGGGAGGTACAGATGTAAACGGGGAATGGGGGAGTACAGAGGTGGACCTGGATGGGGGGGTACAGAGGTGAACGTGGATGGGAGGGGTACAGAGGTGAACCTGGATGGGGGGGTACAGAGGTGGACGGAAGGATACAGAGGTGAACATGGATGGAGGGATACAGAGGTGAACGTGGATGGGGGGGTACAGGGGTGGATAGGGGGTACAGAAGTGGACAGAAGGATACAAAGGTGAACGTGGATGGAGGGTACAGAGGTGAACGTGGATGGGGTACAGAGGTGAACATGGATGTGGGGGTACAGAGGTGAATGTGGATGGGGGGGTAGAGAGGTGGACGGAAGGATACAGAGATGAACGTGGATGGGGTACAGAGGTGGACATGGATGGGGGGTACAGAGGTGAACGTGGATGGGGGGGTACAGTGGTGAACGTGGATGGGGGGATACAGAGGTAAACGTGGATGGGGGGATACAGAGGTGGACAGAAGAATACAAAGGTGAACATGGATGGGGGGTACAGAGGTGAACGTGGATGGGAGAGGTACAGAGGTGAACTTGGATGGGGGGAGGTACAGAGGTGAACGTGGATAGGAGGGGTACAGAGGTGAACCTGGATGGGGGGGTACAGAGGTGAACCTGGATGGGGGGGTACAGAGGTGAACGTGGATGGGGGTACAGAGGTAAATGTGGATGGGGGGATACAGAGGTGAACATGGATGGGGGGATACAGAGGTGGACGGAAGAATACAAAGGTGAAAATGGATGGGGGGTACAGAGGTGAATGTGGATTGGAGAGATACAGAGGTGAACTTGGATGGGGGGAGGTACAGAGGTGAACGTGGATGGAAGGGGTACAGAGGTGAACCTGGATGGGGGGTACAGAGTTGGACGGCAGGATACAGAGGTGAACATGGATGGAGGGATACAGAGGTGAACGTGGATGGGCGGGGTACAGAAGTGAATGTGGAGGGGGGTACAGAGGCGAATGTGGATGGGGGTACAGAGGTGGATGGGGGGGATACAGAGGTGGATGGGGGATACAGAGGTATACTGTGGCTGGAGGGGTACAGAGGGGAGCTGTGCATGGGGGGGTACAGAGGTGAGCTGTGGACAGGGAATACAGTGGTGAGCTGTGGATTGGGGGTACAGAGGTGGACAGGGGATACAGAGGTGAACTGTGGATGGAGGGATACAGAGGTGGACGGGGATACAGAGGTATACTGTGGATGGGGGGGTACAGAGGTGAGCTGTGGACAGGGAATACAGTTGTGATCTGTGGATTGGGGGTACAGAGGTGAGCTGTGGACAGGGAATACAGTGGTGAGCTGTGGATTGGGGGGGTACAGAGGTGAGCTGTGGATGGGGGTGATACAGAGGTGGATGGGGGGGATACAGATGTGGATGGGGGGAATACAGAGGTGGATGGGGGATACAGAGGTATACTGTGGCTGGAGGGGTACAAAGATGAGCTGTGGATGGGGGGGATACAGAGGTAATCTGTGGATGAGGGGATACAGAGGTGAGCTGTGGATGGGGGAGATACAGAGGTGAGCTGTGGATGGGGGGGGATTACAGAGGTGAGCTGTGGATGGGGGGGGATACAGAGGTGAGCTGTGGATGGGGGGGATACAAAGGTGAGCTGTGGATGGGGGGGATACAGAGGTGAGCTGCGGATGGGGGGGATACAGAGGTGAGCTGTGGATGGGGGGGATACAGAGGTGAGCTGTGGATGGGGGGGGGTAAAGAGGTGAGCTGTGGATGGGGGGGATACAGAGGTGAGCTGTGGATGGGGGGGATACAGAGGTGAGCTCTGGATTGGGGGATACAGAGGTGAGCTGTGGATTGGGGGATACAGAGGTGAGCTGTGGATTGGGGGATACAGAGGTGAGCGGTGGATTGGGGGTACAGAGGTGGACAGGAGATACAGAGGTATACTGTGGATGGAGGGGTACAGAGATAAGCTGTGGATGGAGGGAAACAGAGGTGAATGTGGACTGGGGAAAGAGAGGTGAACTGTGGATGGGGGGTGGTACAGAGGTGGATTGGGGGATACAGAGGTGAACAGTGGATTGGGGGGATACAGAGGTGAACTGTGGATTGGGGGATACAGAGGTGAGCTGTGGATTGGGGGATACAGAGGTGAGCTGTGGATTGGGGGATACAGAGGTGAGCTGTAGATTGGGGGTACAGAGGTGGACGGGGGATACAGAGGTATACTGTGGATGGAGGGGTACAGAGTTCAGCTGTGGAAGGGGGGATACAGTGGTGAGCTGTGGATTGGGGGATACAGAGGTGATCTGTGGATTGAGGGATACAGAGGTGAGCTGTGGATTGGGGGATACAGAGGTGAGCTGTGGATTGGGGGTACAGAGGTGGACAGGAGATACAGAGGTAAACTGTGGATGGAGGGGTACAGAGATAAGCTGTGGATGGGGGGAAACAGAGGTGAATGTGGACTGGGGAAAGAGAGGTGAACTGTGGATGGGGGGTGGTACAGAGGTGGATTGGGGGATACAGAGGTGAACAGTGGATTGGGGGGATACAGAGTGAACTGTGGATTGGGGGATACAGAGAAGAGCTGTTTGGGGGATACAGAGGTGAGCTGTGGATTGGGGGATACAGAGGTGAGCTGTAGATTGGGGGTACAGAGGTGGACGGGGGATACAGAGGTATACTGTGGATGGAGGGGTACAGAGTTCAGCTGTGGATGGGGGGATACAGTGGTGAGCTGTGGATTGGGGGTACAGAGATGAGACGTGGATGGGGTGGTACAGAGGTGAGCTGTGGATTGGGGGTACAGAGGTGGACGGGGGATACAGAGGTGAACTGTGGATGGGGGGATACAGAGGTGGATGGGGATACAGAGGTATACTGTGGATGGGGGGGTACAGAGGTGAGCTGTGGACAGGGAATACAGTGGTGAGCTGTGGATTGGGGGTACAGAGGTGAGCTGTGGACAGGGAATACAGTGGTGAGCTGTGGATTGGGGGGGGGGGGTTCAGAGGTGAGCTGTGGATGGGGGGGATACAGAGGTGGATGGGGGGGATACAGAGGTGGATGGGGGATACAGAGGTATACTGTGGCTGGAGGGGTACAGAGGTGAGCTGTGGACAGGGAATACAGTTTTGAGCTGTGGATTGGGGGTACAGAGGTGAGATGTGGATGGGGTGGTACAGAGGTGAGCTGTGGATTGGGGGTACAGAGGTGGACGGGGGATACAGAGGTGAACTGTGGATGGGGGGATACAGAGGTGGACGGGGATACAGAGGTATACTGTGGATGGGGGGGTACAGAGGTGAGCTGTGGACAGGGAATACAGTGGTGAGCTGTGGATTGGGGGTACAGAGGTGAGCTGTGGACAGGGAATACAGTGGTGAGCTGTGGATTGGGGGGGGGTACAGAGGTGAGCTGTGGATGGGGGGGATACAGAGGTGGATGGGGGGATACAGAGGTGGATGGGGGATACAGAGGTATACTGTGGCTGGAGGGGTACAGAGATGAGCTGTGGATGGGGGGGATACAGAGGTGATCTGCGGATGAGGGGATACAGAGGTGAGCTGTGGATGGGGGGATACAGAGGTGAGCTGTGCATGGGGGAGATACAGAGGTGAGCTGTGGATGGGGGGGATACAGAGGTGAGTTGTGGATTGGGGGGATACAGAGGTGAGCTTTGGATGGGGGGGATACAGAGGTGAGCTGTGGATGTGGGGGATACAGAGGTGAGCTGTGGATTGGGGGGATACAGAGGTGAGCTGTGGATGGGGGGGATACAGAGGTGAGCTGTGGATGGGGGGGGGGGGTAAAGAGGTGAGCTGTGGATGGGGGGGATACAGAGGTGAGCTGTAGATGGGGGGGATACAGAGGTGAGCTGTGGATTGGGGGATACAGAGGTGAGCTGTGGATTGGGGGATACAGAGGTAGGCTGTGGATGGGGGGTACAGAGGTGGACAGGAGATACAGAGGTATACTGTGGATGGAGGGGTACAGAGATAAGCTGTGGATGGAGGGAAACAGAGGTGAATGTGGACTGGGGAAAGAGAGGTGAACTGTGGATGAGGGGTGGTACAGAGGTGGATTGGGGGATACAGAGGTGAACAGTGGATTGGGGGGATACAGAGGTGAACTGTGGATTGGGGGATACAGAGAAGAGCTTTTTATTGGGGGATACAGAGGTGAGCTGTGGATTGGGGGATACAGAGGTGAGCTGTAGATTGGGGGTACAGAGGTGGCCGGGGGATACAGAGGTATACTGTGTATGGAGGGGTACAGAGTTCAGCTGTGGAAGGGGGGATACAGTGGTGAGCTGTAGATTGGGGGATACAGAGGTGATCTGTGGATTGGGGGATACAGAGGTGAGCTGTGGATTGGGGGATACAGAGGTGAGCTGTGGATTGGGGGATACAGAGGTGAGCTGTGGATTGGGGGTACAGAGGTGGAAGGAACAATACAGAGTTGAACATAGATGGGGGGTACAGAGGTGAACAAGGATGGAGGGATACAGAGGTGAACGTGGATGGGGGGTACATAGGTGAACGTGGATGGGGGGTACAGAGGTGAACGTAAATGGGGGGGGTAGAGAGGTGAACATGGATGAGGGTTACAGAGGTGAACGTGGATAATGGGGTACAGAGGTGAACGTGGATGGGGGTACAGAGGTGGATAGGGGGTACAGAGGTGGACAGGATACAGAGGTGAACATGGATGGAGGGATACAGAGGTGAACGTGGATGGGGGGTACAGAGGTGAACGTGGATGGGGGGGTACAGAGGTGAACGTGGATGGGGGGGTACAGAGGTGAACATGGATGAGGGTTACAGAGGTGAACGTGGATAATGGGGTACAGAGGTGAACGTGGATGGGGGTACAGAGGTGGATAGGGGGTACAGAGGTGGACAGGATACAGAGGTGAACATGGATGGGGGGTACAGAGGTGAACGTGGATGGGGTACAGAGGTGAACGTGGATGGGGGGTACAGAGGTGAATGTGGATGGGGGGTACAGAGGTGGGCGGAAGAATACAGAGATGAACGTGGATGGCGGTACAGAGGTCGACATGGATGGGGGGGTACAGAGGTGAACGTGGATGGGGGGATACAGAGGTGAACGTGGATGGGGGGGATACAGAGGTGGACGGAAACATACAAAGGGGAACATGGATGGGAGAGGTACAGAGGTGAACTTGGATGGGGGGAGGTACAGAGGTGAACGTGGATGGAGGGGTACAGAGGTGGACGTGGATGGGGGGTACAGAGGTGAATGTGGATGGGAGGGGTACAGAGGTGAACCTGGATGGGGGGGTACAGAGGTGGACGGAAGGATACAGAGGTGAACATGGATGGAGGGATACAGAGGTGAACGTGGAGGGGGAGGTACAGGGGTGGATAGGGGGTACAGAAGTGGACAGAAGGATACAAAGGTGAACGTGGATGGAGGGTACAGAGGTGAACGTGGATGGGGTACAGAGGTGAACATGGATGTGGGGGTACAGAGGTGAATGTGGATGGGGGTAGAGAGGTGGACGGAAGGATACAAAGATGAACGTGGATGGGGTACAGAGGTGGACATGGATGGGAGAGGTACAGAGGAAAACTTGGATGGGGGGAGGTACAGAGGTGAACGTGGATAGGAGGGGTACAGAGGTGAATCTGGATGGCGGTGTACAGAGGTGAACCTGGATGGGGGGGTACAGAGGTGAACGTGGATGGGGGGTACAGAGGTAAATGTGGATGGGGAGATACAGAGGTGGACGTGGATGGGGGTACAGAGGTGAACGTGGATGGGGGTACAGAGGTGAACGTGGATGGGGGTACAGAGTTGAATGTGGATGGGGGTACAGAGGTGAATGTGGATGGGGTACAGAGGTGAACATGGATGGGGGGGTACAGAGGTGAGCTGTGTATGGGGGGTACAGAGGTGAGCTGTGGACAGGGAATACAGTGGTGAGCTGTGGATTGGGGGTACAGAGGTGAGATGTGGATGGGGTGGTACAGAGGTGAGCTGTGGATTGGGGGTACAGAGGTGGACGGGGGATACAGAGGTGAACTGTGGATGGGGGGATACAGAGGTGGATGGGGATACAGAGGTATACTGTGGATGGTGGGGTACAGAGGTGAGCTGTGGACATGGAATACAGTGGTGAGCTGTGGATTGGGGGTACAGAGGTGAGCTGTGGACAGGGAATACAGTGGTGAGCTGTGGATTGGGGGGGTTCAGAGGTGAGCTGTGGATGGGGGGGGTACAGAGGTGGATGGGGGGATACAGAGGTGGATGGGGGATACAGAGGTATACTGTGGCTGGAGGGGTACAGAGGGGAGCTGTGGATGGGGGGGGGGTACAGAGGTGAGCTGTGGACAGGGAATACAGTGGTGAGCTGTGGATTGGGGGTACAGAGGTGAGAGGTGGATGGGGTGGTACAGAGGTGAGCTGTGGATTGGGGGTACAGAGGTGTATGGGGGATACAGAGGTGAACTGTGGATGGGGGGATACAGAGGTGGATGGGGATACAGAGGTATACTGTGGATGGGGGGTACAGAGGTGAGCTGTAGACAGGGAATACAGTGGTGAGCTGTGGATTGGGGGTACAGAGGTGAGCTGTGGACAGGGAATACAGTGGTGAGCTGTGGATTGGGGGGGGATACAGAGGTGAGCTGTGGATGGGGGTGATACAGAGGTGGATGGGGGGGATACAGAGGTGGATGGGGGATAAAGAGGTATACTGTGGCTGGAGGGGTACAGAGATGAGCTGTGGATGGGGGGGATACAGAGGTAATCTGTGGATGAGGGGATACAGAGGTGAGCTGTGGATGGGGGGGATACAGAGGTGAGCTGTGGATGGGGGGGATACAGAGGTGAGCTGTGGATGGGGGAGATACAGAGGTGAGCTGTGGATGGGGGGGATACAGAGGTGAGCTGTGGATGGGGGGGGGGGTACAGAGGTGAGCTGTGGATGGGGGGGGGGATACAGAGGTGAGCTGTGGATGGGGGGGGGATACAGAGGTGAGCTGTGCATGGGGGGATACAGAGGTGAGCTGTGGATGGGAGGGGGGTAAAGAGGTGAGCTGTGGATGGGGGGGATACAGAGGTGAGCTGTGGATGGGGGGGATACAGAGGTGAGCTGTGGATTGGGGGATACAGAGGTGAGCTGTGGATTGGGGGTACAGAGGTGGGCAGGAGATACAGAGGTATACTGTGGATGGAGGGGTACAGAGATAAGCTGTGGATGGAGGGAAACAGAGGTGAATGTGGACTGGGGAAAGAGAGGTGAACTGTGGATGGGGGGTGGTACAGAGGTGGATTGGGGGATACAGAGGTGAACAGTGGATTGGGGGGATACAGAGGTGAACTGTGAATTGGGGGATACAGAGGTGAGCTGTGGATTGGGGGATACAGAGGTGAGCTGTGGATTGGGGGATACAGAGGTGAGCTGTGGATTGGGGGATACAGAGGTGAGCTGTAGATTGGGGGTACAGAGGTGGACGGGGGATACAGAGGTATACTGTGGATGGGGGGTACAGAGGTGAGCTGTAGACAGGGAATACAGTGGTGAGCTGTGGATTGGGGGTACAGAGGTGAGCTGTGGACAGGGAATACAGTGGTGAGCTGTGGATTGGGGGGGGATACAGAGGTGAGCTGTGGATGGGGGTGATACAGAGGTGGATGGGGGGGATACAGAGGTGGATGGGGGATAAAGAGGTATACTGTGGCTGGAGGGGTACAGAGATGAGCTGTGGATGGGGGGATACAGAGGTAATCTGTGGATGAGGGGGTACAGAGGTGAGCTGTGGATGGGGGGGATACAGAGGTGAGCTGTGGATGGGGGAGATACAGAGGTGAGCTGTGGATGGGGGGGATACAGAGGTGAGCTGTGGATGGGGGGGGATACAGAGGTGAGCTGTGGATGGGGGGGGATACAGAGGTGAGCTGTGCATGGGGGGATACAGAGGTGAGCTGTGGATGGGGGGGGTAAAGAGGTGAGCTGTGGATGGGGGGGATACAGAGGTGAGCTGTGGATGGGGGGGATACAGAGGTGAGCTATGGATTGGGGGATACAGAGGTGAGCTGTGGATTGGGGGTACAGAGGTGGGCAGGAGATACAGAGGTATACTGTGGATGGAGGGGTACAGAGATAAGCTGTGGATGGAGGGAAACAGAGGTGAATGTGGACTGGGGAAAGAGAGGTGAACTGTGGATGGGGGGTGGTACAGAGGTGGATTGGGGGATACAGAGGTGAACAGTGGATTGGGGGGATACAGAGGTGAACTGTGAATTGGGGGATACAGAGGTGAGCTGTGGATTGGGGGATACAGAGGTGAGCTGTGGATTGGGGGATACAGAGGTGAGCTGTGGATTGGGGGATACAGAGGTGAGCTGTAGATTGGGGGTACAGAGGTGGACGGGGGATACAGAGGTATACTGTGGATGGAGGGGTACAGAGTTCAGCTGTGGAAGGGGGGATACAGTGGTGAGCTGTGGATTGGGGGATACAGAGGTGATCTGTGGATTGAGGGATACAGAGGTGAGCTGTGGATTGGGGGATACAGAGGTGAGCTGTGGATTGGGGGATACAGAGGTGAGCTGTGGATTGGGGGTACAGAGATGGACAGGAGATTCAGAGGTATACTGTGGATGGAGGGGTACAGAGATAAGCTGTGGATGGGGGGAAACAGAGGTGAATGTGGACTGGGGAAAGAGAGGTGAACTGTGGATGGGGGGTGGTACAGAGGTGGATTGGGGGATACAGAGGTGAACAGTGGATTGGGGGGATACAGAGGTGAACTGTGGATTGGGGGATACAGAGAAGAGCTGTTTGGGGGATACAGAGGTGAGCTGTGGATTGGTGGATACAGAGGTGAGCTGTAGATTGGGGGTACAGAGGTGGACGGGGGATACAGAGGTTTACTGTGGATGGAGGGGTACAGAGTTCAGCTGTGGATGGGGGGATACAGTGGTGAGCTGTGGATTGGGGGTACAGAGGTGAGACGTGGATGGGGTGGTACAGAGGTGAGCTGTGGATTGGGGGTACAGAGGTGGACGGGGGATACAGAGGTGAACTGTGGATGGGGGGATACAGAGGTGGATGGGGATACAGAGGTATACTGTGGATGGGGGGGTACAGAGGTGAGCTGTGGACAGGGAATACAGTGGTGAGCTGTGCATTGGGGGTACAGAGGTGAGCTGTGGACAGGGAATACAATGGTGAGCTGTGGATTGGGGGGGTTCAGAGGTGAGCTGTGAATGGGGGGGATACAGAGGTGGATGGGGGGTATACAGAGGTTAATGGGGGATACAGAGGTATACTGTGGCTGGATGAGGGAATACAGTGGTGAGCTGTGGATTGGGGGTACAGAGGTGAGACGTGGATGGGGTGGTACAGAGGTGAGCTGTGGATTGGGGGTACAGAGGTGGACGGGGGATACAGAGGTGAACTGTGGATGGGGGGATACAGAGGTGGATGGGGATACAGAGGTATACTGTGGATGGGGGGGTACAGAGGTGAGCTGTGGACAGGGAATACAGTGGTGAGCTGTGCATTGGGGGTACAGAGGTGAGCTGTGGACAGGGAATACAATGGTGAGCTGTGGATTGGGGGGGTTCAGAGGTGAGCTGTGGATTGGGGGGGATACAGAGGTGGATGGGGATACAGAGGTATACTGTGGATGGGGGGGTACAGAGGTGAGCTGTGGACAGGGAATACAGTGGTGAGCTGTGCATTGGGGGTACAGAGGTGAGCTGTGGACAGGGAATACAATGGTGAGCTGTGGATTGGGGGGGTTCAGAGGTGAGCTGTGAATGGGGGGGATACAGAGGTGGATGGGGGGTATACAGAGGTTAATGGGGGATACAGAGGTATACTGTGGCTGGAGGGGTACAGAGGTGAGCTGTGGACAGGGAATACAGTTTTGAGCTGTGAATTGGGGGTACAGAGGTGAGATGTGGATGGGGTGGTACAGAGGTGAGCTGTGGATTGGGGGTACAGAGGTGGACAGGGGATACAGAGGTGAACTGTGGATGGGGAGATACAGAGGTGGACGGGGATACAGAGGTATACTGTGGATGGGGGGGGGGGGGTACAGAGGTGAGCTGTGGACAGGGAATACAGTGGTGAGCTGTGGATTGGGGGTACAGAGGTGAGCTGTGGACAGGGAATACAGTGGTGAGCTGTGGATTGGGGGGGGTACAGAGGTGAGCTGTGGATGGGGGGGATACAGAGGTGGATGGGGGGATACAGAGGTGGATGGGGGATACAGAGGTATACTGTGACTGGAGGGGTACAGAGATGAGCTGTGGATGGGGGGGATACAGAGGTGATCTGCGGATGAGGGGATACAGAGGTGAGCTGTGGATGGGGGGATACAGAGGTGAGCTGTGGATGGGGGAGATACAGAGGTGAGCTGTGGATGGGGGGGATACAGAGGTGAACTGTGGATGGGGGGGTACAGAGGTGAGCTGTGGATGGGGGGGGGGATACAGAGGTGAGCTGTGGATGGGGGGGATACAGAGGTGAGCTGTGGATTGGGGGATACAGAGGTGAGCTGTGGATTGGGGGATACAGAGGTGAGCTGTGGATTGGGGGTACAGAGGTGGACAGGAGATACAGAGGTATACTGTGGATGGAGGGGTACAGAGATAAGCTGTGGATGGAGGGAAACAGAGGTGAATGTGGACTGAGGAAAGAGAGGTGAACTGTGGATGGGGGGTGGTACAGAGGTGGATTGGAGGATACAGAGGTGAACAGTGGATTGGGGGGATACAGAGGTGAACTGTGGATTGGGGGATACAGAGAAGAGCTGTTTGGGGGATACAGAGGTGAGCTGTGGATTGGGGGATACAGACATGAGCTGTAGATTGGGGGTACAGAGGTGGACGGGGGATACAGAGGTATACTGTGGATGGAGGGGTACAGAGTTCAGCTGTGGAAGGGGGGATACAGTGGTGAGCTGTAGATTGGGGGATACAGAGGTGATCTGTGGATTGGGGGATACAGAGGTGAGCTGTGGATTGGGGGATACAGAGGTGAGCTGTGGATTGGGGGATACAGAGGTGAGCTGTGGATTGGGGGTACAGAGGTGGACAGGAGATACAGAGGTATAGTGTGTATGGAGGGGTACAGAGATAAGCTGTGGATGGGGGGAAACAGAGGTGAATGTGGACTGGGGAAAGAGAGGTGAACTGTGGATGGGGGGTGGTACAGAGGTGGATTGGGGGATACAGAGGTGAACAGTGGATTGGGGGGATACAGAGGTGAACTGTGGATTGGGGGATACAGAGAAGAGCTGTTTGGGGGATACAGAGGTGAGCTGTGGATTGGGGGATACAGAGGTGAGCTGTAGATTGGGGGTACAGAGGTGGACAGGGGATACAGAGGTATACTGTGGATGGAGGGGTACAGAGTTCAGCTGTCAGTGGGGGGATACAGTGGTGAGCTGTGGATTGGGGGATACAGAGGTGAGCTGTGGATTGGGGGATACAGAGGTGAGCTGTGGATTGGGGGTACAGAGGTGGACGGAACAATACAGAGTTGAACATAGATGGGGGGGTAGAGAGGTGAACGTACATGGGGGGTACAGAGGTGAACAAGGATGGGGGGTACAGAGGTGGACGGAAGGATACAGAGGTGAACATGGATGGAGGGATACAGAGGTGAACGTGGATGGGGGTACAGAGGTGGATAGGGGGTACAGTGGTGGACAGGATAGAGAGGTGAACATGGATGGGGGGTACAGAGGTGAACGTGGATGGGGTACAGAGGTGAACGTGGATGGGGGTACAGAGGTGAATGTGGATGGGGGGGTACAGAGGTGGGCGGAAGGATACAGAGATGAATGTGGATGGCGGTACAGAGGTGGACATGGATGGGGGGGTACAGAGGTGAACGTGGATGGGGGGGTACAGAGGTGAACGTGGATGGGGGGATACAGAGGTGAACGTGGATGGGGGGATACAGAGGTGGACGGAAGCATACAAAGGTGAACATGGATGGGAGAGGTACAGAGGTGAACTTGGATGGGGGGAGGTACAGAGGTGAACGTGGATGGGAGGGGTACAGAGGTGAACCTGGATGGGGGATACAGAGGTGGATGGAAGGATACAGAGGTGAACATGGATGGAGGGATACAGAGGTGAACGTGGATGGGGGGGTACAGGGGTGGATAGGGGGTACAGAAGTGGACAGAAGGATACAAAGGTGAACGTGGATTTAGGGTACAGAGGTGAACGTGGATGGGGTACAGAGGTGAACGTGGATGTGGGGGTACAGAGGTGAATGTGGATCGGGGGGTACAGAGGTGGACGGAAGGATACAGAGATGAACTTGGATGGGGTACAGAGGTGGACATGGATGAGGGGTACAGAGGTGAACGTGGATGGGGGGGTACAGCGGTGAACGTGGATGGGGGGATACAGAGGTAAACGTGGATGGGGTGATACAGAGGTGGACAGAAGAATACAAAGGTGAACATGGATGGGGGGTACAGAGGTGAACGTGGATGGGAGAGGTACAGAGGTGAACTTGGATGGGGAGAGGTAGAGAGGTGAACGTGGATGGGAGGGGTACAGAGGTGAACCTGGATGGGGGGGTACAGAGGTGAACCTGGATGGGGGGGTACAGAGGTGAACCTGGATGGGGGGGTTCAGAGGTGAACGTGGATAGGGGATACAGAGGTGAATGTGGATGGGGGGATACAGAGGTGAACATGGATGGGGGATACAGAGGTGGACGGAAGAATACAAAGGTGAACATGGATGGGGGGGTACAGAGGTGAATGTGGATGGGAGAGGTACAGAGGTGAACTTGGATGGGGGGAGGTACAGAGGTGAGCTGTAGATTGGGGGTACAGAGGTGGACGGGGGATACAGAGGTATACTGTGGATGGAGGGGTACAGAGTTCAGCTGTGGAAGGGGGGATACAGTGGTGAGCTGTGGATTGGGGGATACAGAGGTGATTTGTGGATTGGGGGATACAGAGGTGAACTGTGGATTGGGGGATACAGAGGTGAGCTGTGGATTGGGGGATACAGAGGTGAGCTGTGGATTGGGGGTACAGAGGTGGACAGGAGATACAGAGGTGTACTGTGGATGGAGGGGTACAGAGATAAGCTGTGGATGGGGGGAAACAGAGGTGATCGTGGATGGAAGGGGTACAGAGGTGAACCTGGATGGGGGGGTACAGAGGTGGACGGCAGGATACAGAGGTGAACATGGATGGAGGGATACAGAGGTGAACGTGGATGGGCGGGGTACAGAGGTGAATTTGGAGGGGGGGTACAGAGGCGAATGTGGATGGGGGGTACAGAGGCGAATGTGGATGGGGGTACAGAGGTGAACGTGGATGGGGGTACAGAGGTCAACGTGGATGGGGGTACAGAGGTGAACGTGGATTAGGGGTACAGAGGTGAACGTGGATGGGGGGTACAGAGGTGAGCTGTGTATGGGGGGTACAGAGGTGAGCTGTGGACAGGGAATACAGTGGTGAGCTGTGGATTGGGGGTACAGAGCTGAGATGTGGATGGGGTGGTACAGAGGTGAGCTGTGGATTGGGGGTACAGAGGTAGACGGGGGATACAGAGGTGAACTGTGGATGGGGGATACAGAGGTGGATGGGGATACAGAGGTATACTGTGGATGGGGGGGTACAGAGGTGAGCTGTGGACAGGGAATACAGTGGTGAGCTGTGGATTAGGGGTACAGAGGTGAGCTGTGGACAGGGAATACAGTGGTGAGCTGTGGATGGGGGGGGTAAAGAGGTGAGCTGTGGGTGGGGGGGATACAGAGGTGAGCTGTGGATGGGGGAGATACAGAGGTGAGCTGTGGATGGGGGGATACCGAGGTGAGCTGTGGATAAGGGGGGGGTACAGAGGTGAGCTGTGGATGGGGGGGGGATACAGAGGTGAGCTGTGGATGGGGGGGATACAGAGGTGAGCTGTGGATTGGGGGGATACAGAGGTGAGCTGTGGATGGGGGGGATACAGAGGTGAACTGTGGATGTGGGGGGGGGATACAGAGGTGAGCTGTGGATGGGGGGGATACAGAGGTGAGCTCTGGATTGGGGGATACAGAGGTGAGCTGTGGATTGGGGGATACAGAGGTGAGCTGTGGATTGGGGGATACAGAGGTGAGCTGTGGATTGGGGGTACAGAGGTGGACAGGAGATAAAGAGGTATACTGTGGATGGAGGGGTACAGAGATAAGCTGTGGATGGAGGGAAACAGAGGTGAATGTGGACTGGGGAAAGAGAGGTGAACTGTGGATGGGGGGTGGTACAGAGGTGGATTGGGGGATACAGAGGTGAACAGTGGATTGGGGGGATACAGAGGTGAACTGTGGATTGGGGGATACAGAGAAGAGCTTTTGATCGGGGGATACAGAGGTGAGCTGTGGATTGGGGGATACAGAGGTGAGCTGTAGATTGGGGGTACAGAGGTGGACGGGGGATACAGAGGTATACTGTGGATGGAGGGGTACAGAGTTCAGCTGTGGAAGGGGGGATACAGTGGTGAGCTGTGGATTGGGGGATACAGAGGTGATCTGTGGATTGGGGGATACAGAGGTGAACTGTGGATTGGGGGATACAGAGGTGAGCTGTGGATTGGGGGATACAGAGGTGAGCTGTGGATTGGGGGTACAGAGGTGGACAGGAGATACAGAGGTGTACTGTGGATGGAGGGGTACAGAGATAAGCTGTGGATGAGGGGAAACAGAGGTGAATGTGGACTGGGGAAAGAGAGGTGAACTGTGGATGGGGGGTGGTACAGAGGTGGATTGGGGGATACAGAGGTGAACAGTGGATTGGGGGGATACAGAGGTGAACTGTGGATTGGGGGATACAGAGAAGAGCTGTTTGGGGGATACAGAGGTGAGCTGTGGATTGGGGGATACAGAGGTGAGCTGTAGATTGGGGGTACAGAGGTGGACGGGGGATACAGAGGTATACTGTGGATGGAGGGGTACAGAGTTCAGCTGTGGATGGGGGGATACAGTGGTGAGATGTGGATTGGGGGATACAGAGGTGAGCTGTGGATTGGGGGATACAGAGGTGAGCTGTGGATTGGAGGTACAGAGGTGGAAGGAACAATATAGAGTTGAACACAGATGGGGGGGTACAGAGGTGAACGTTGATGGGGGGTACAGAGGTGAACAAGGATGGGGAGTACAGAGGTGGACGGAAGGATACAGAGGTGAACATGGATGGAGAGATACAGAGGTGAACGTGGATGGGGGGGTACATAGGTGAACGTGGATGGGGAGGTACATAGGTGAACGTGGATGTGGGGGTACAGAGGTGAATGTGGATGTAGGGGTACAGAGGTGAACATGGATGAGGATTACAGAGGTGAACGTGGATGGTGGGGTACAGAGGTGAACGTGGATGGGGGTACAGAGGTGGATAGGGGATACAGAGGTGAACGTGGATAAGGGGTACAGAGGTGAACATGGATGGGGTACAGAGGTGAACGTGGATGGGGGGGTACAGAGGTGGGCGTAAAGATACAGAGATGAACGTGGATGGCGGAACAGAGGTGGACATGGATGGGGGGGTACAGAGGTCGACGTGGATGGGGGGTACAGAGGTGAACGTGGATGGGGGGGTACAGAGGTGAACGTGGATGGGGGGATACAGAGGTGAACGTGGATGGGGGGATACAGAGGTGGACGGAAGAATACAAAGGTGAACATGGATGGGGGGTACAGAGGTGAACATGGATGGGAGAGGTACAGAGGTGAACTTGGATGGGGGGAGGTACAGAGGTGAACGTGGATGGGAGGGGTACAGAGGTGAACCTGGATGGGGGGGTACAGAGGTGGATGGAAGGATACAGAGGTGAACATGGATGGAGGGATACAGAGGTGAACGTGGATGGGGGGGTACAGGGGTGGTTAGGGGGTACAGAAGTGGACAGAAGGATACAAAGGTGAACGTGGATGGAGGGTACAGAGGTGAACGTGGATGGGGTACAGAGGTGAACGTGGATGGGGGGGTACAGAGGTGAATGTGGATGGGGGGTACAGAGGTCGACGGAAGGATACAGAGATGCACGTGGAGGGGTACAGAGGTGGAAATGGATGGGGGGTACAGAGGTGAACATGGATGGGGGGTACAGAGGTGAACGTGGATGGGGGGATACAGAGGTGAACGTGGATGGGGGGATACAGAGGTGGACAGAAGAATACAAAGGTGAACATGGATGGGGGTACAGAGGTGAACGTGGATGGGAGAGGTACAGAGGTGAACTTGGATGGGGGGAGGTACAGAGGTGAACGTGGATGGGAGGGGTACAGAGGTGAACGTGGATGGGGGGTACAGAGGTGAATGTGGATGGGGGGATACAGAGGTGAACATGGATGGGGGGATACAGAGGTGGACGGAAGAATACAAAGGTGAACATGGATGGGGGGGAACAGAGGTGAATGTGGATGGGAGAGGTACAGAGGTGAACTTGGATGTGGGGAGGTACAGAGGTGAACGTGGATGGGAGGGGTACAGAGGTGAACCTGGATGGGGGGGTACAGAGGTGGACGGCAGGATACAGAGGTGAACATGGATGGAGGGATACAGAGGTGAACGTGGATGGGCGGGGTACAGAGGTGAACATGGATGGGGGGGAGGTACAGAGGTGAACGTAGATGGTGGGTACAGAGGTGGACGGAAGGATACAGAGGTGAATGTGGATGGGGGGTACAGAGGTGGACGGAAGGATACAGGGGTGAACATGGATGGGGGTACAAATGTGGATGGGGGTATAGAGGTGAACGTGGATGGGGAGGTACAGAGGCGGACGGAAGGATACAGAGGTGAACGTGAATGGGGGGGTACAGAGATGGACGGAAGGATAAAAGGTGAACGTGGATGGGGGGTACAGAGGTGAACGTGGATGGGGGGTACAGAGGTGAACGTGGATAGGGGGGTACAGAGGTGAACGTGGATAGGGGGGTACAGAGGTGGATGGGGGGTACAGAGGTGGACGGAAGGATACAGAGGTGAACGTGGATGGGGGGGACAGAGGTGAACATGGATGGGGGGGTACAGAGGTGAATGTGGATGGGGGGATACAGAGGTGAATGTGGATGGGGGGATACAGAGGTGGACGGAAGAATACAAAGGTGAACATGGATGGGGGGGTACAGAGGTGAACGTGGATGGGAGAGGTACAGAGGTGAACCTGGATGGGGGGGAGGTACAGAGGTGAACGTAGATGGGGGTACAGGGGTGGACGGAATGATACAGAGGTGAATGTGGATGGGGGGTACAGAGGTGGACGGAGGGATACAGAGGTGAACATGGATAGGGGTACAAAGGTGAATGTGGATGGGGGGGGTACAGAGGTGAATGTCAATGGGGGGTACAGAGGTGAACGTGGATGGTGGGTACAGAGGTGAACGTGGTTGGGGGGGTACAGAGATGGACGGAAGGATACAAAGGTGAACATGGATGGAGGGTACAGAGGTAAGCTGTGGATGAGGGTTACAGAGGTGAGCTGTGGATGGGGGAGGGGTACAGAGGTGAGCTGTAGATGAGGGCGGTAAAAGAGGTGAGCCGTGGACAGGGAATACAGTGGTGAGCTGTGGATTGGGGGTACCGAGGTGAGTTGTGGAAGGGAATATAGTGGTGAGCTGTGGATTGGGGGGGGGGGTGCAGAGGTGAGCTGTGGATGGGTGGTACAGAGGTAAGCTGTGGATGGGGGTGATACAGAGGTGGACGGGGGATACAGAGGTATACTGTGGCTGGAGGGGTACAGAGATGAGCTGTGGATGGGGGGGTTACAGAGGTGAGCTGTGGATGGGGGGACACAGAGATGAGCTGTGGATGGGGGGGATACAGAGGGGAGCTGTGGATGGGGGGGATACAGAGGTGAGCTGTGGATGGGGGGATACAGAGGTGAGCTGTAAATAGGGGGATACAGAGGTGAGCTGTGGATGGGAGGGGGGGATACAGAGGTGAGCTGTGGGTGAGGGGGTACAGAGGTGAGCTGTGGATGGGGGGATACAGAGGTGAGCTGTGGATGGGGGGATACAGAGGTGAGCTGTGGATTGGGGTACAGAGGTCTGCTGTGGATGGGGAAAACAGAGGTGAGCTGTGGATGGGGGGATACAGAGGTGAGCTGTGGATGGGGGGATACAGAGGTGAGCTGTGAATTGGGGGATACAGAGGTGAGCTGTGGATGGGGGGGATACAGAGGTGAGCTGTGGATGGGGGGGATACAGAGGTGAGCTGTGAATTGGGGGATACAGAGGTGAGCTGTGGATTGGGGGATACAGAAGTGAGCTGTGGATTGGGGGATACAGAGGTGAGCTGTGGATTGGGGGTACAGAGGTGGACGGGGGGATACAGAGGTCTGCTGTGGATGGGGGATACAGAGGTGCGCTGTGGATGGGGGGATACAGAGGTGAGCTGTGGATGGGGGGATACAGAGGTGAGCTGTGAATTGGGGGATACAGAGGTGAGCTGTTGCATGGGGGGGAGATACAGAGGTGAGCTGTGGATTGGGGGATACAGAGGTGAGCTGTGAATTGGGGGATACAGAAGTGAGCTGTGGGGGATACAGAGGTGAGCTGTGGATTGGGGGTACAGAGGTGGGCAGGGGATACAGAGGTATACTGTGGATGGAGGGGTACAGAGATGAGCTGTGGATGGGGGGATAAAGAGGTGAATGTGGACTGGGGAAACAGAGGTGAACTGTGGATGGGGGTGGTACAGAGGTGGACGGAAGAGCTGTGGATGGAGGGAGTACAGAGGTGAACTGCGGATGGAAGGGGGTACAGAGGTGAACTGTGGATGAGGGTGCAGAAGTAAGAAAAGTGGTGTGCAGAGGTGACCAATATATGGTCACGTTAGGGGGGGGATATGCAAGTACTACTTCACAGTACACACTCCCAATTCCTGTGTGTCATCCTGGACTCCTCTATCCCCCCATCGTCTTTAACTCCCCCATCTCCCCCCCCCAATCACCCTGGACTCCCCCCCCAATCACCCTGGACTCCCCTAGCCCCCCCCCCCCATCATCCCAGACTCCTCTATCTCCCCCCCACCCATCATTATTATTATTATACAGGATTTATAAGGTTTGTGCAGTGCTTCACAACATGAGGGCAGAAATTACAGTTACAATACAATTCAGTACATAAGTTTATGTGTGTGTTTGTTTTTTGGAATGTTGGGGTGGAGAGCAAATTTACATGGGGGGGGGACCCAAGAAAATGTTTGCCCAGGGTCCAATCAATATTAAAGACGGCCCTGGTCATATATTCCATGTAAATGCCAAAATTTTAATTTCTGCCGGGGTATGCAAACTTTTGAGCACCACTGTGTATATATGTAACATATATATATATATATATATATATATATACATAAAAGTGAGTAGACCCCTCACATTTTTGTAAATAATTTATTATATCTTTTCATGTGACAACACTGAAGAAATGACACTTTGCTACAATGTAAAGTAGTGAGTGTACAGCTTGTATAACAGTATAAATTTGCTGTCCACTCAAAATAACTCAACACGCAGCCATTAATGTCTAAACCTCTGGCAACAAAAGTGAGTATACCCATAAGTGAAAATGTCCACAATGGGCGCAAAGTGTCAATATTTTCTGTGGCCACCATTATTTTCCAGCACTGCCTTAACCCTCTTGGGCATGAAGTTCACCAGAGCTTCACAGGTTGCCACTGGAGTCCTCTTCCACTCCTCCATGATGACATCACGGAGCTGGTGGATGTTAGAGACCTTGCTCTCCTCCACCTTTCATTTGAGGATGCCCCACAGATGCTCAATAGGGTTTAGGTCTGGAGACATGCTTGGCCAGTCCATCACTCTTATCCTCAGCTTCTTTAGCAAGGCAGTGGTCGTCGTGGAGGTGTGTTTGGGGTTGTTATGTTGGAATACTGCCCTGTGGCCCTGTCTCTGAAGGGAGGGGATCATGCTCTGCTTCAGTATGTCACAGTACATGTTGGCATTCATGGCTCCCTCAATGAACTGTAGCTCCCCAGTGCTTGCAGCACTCATATAGCCCCAGACTATGACACTCCCACCACAATGCTTGACTGTAGTAAAGACACACTTGCCTTTGTACTCCTCACCTGGTTGCCGCCACACATGCTTGACACCAGCTGGACCAAATAGGTTTATCTAAGTCTCCTCAGACCAGAGGACATGGTTCCAGTAATCCATATCCTTAGTCTTCTTGTCTTCAGCAAACTGTTTGCGGGCTTTCTTGCACATCATCTTTAGAAGAGGCTTCCTTCTGGGACAACAGCCATGCAGACCAATTTGATGCAGTGTGCAGCGTATGGTCTGAGCACTGACAGGCTGACCCCCCCACCCCTTCACCCTCTGCATCAATGTTGGCAGCGCTCATACGTCTATTTCCCAAAGATAACCTCTGCATATGACGCTGAGCATGTGCACTCAACTTCTTTGGTCAATATCTTTGGAAACTATTGCTAAGTTTCTTGTAAATAAATAACTATTAAAAACCTATACTACACTCATAAACCCATAATTCACAATAGAAAATATAACAATGTATAAAGTTTATTCAGCAGAGAGAGAATAGGAACACCTAAATATTTAAGACATTAGTCCAATGAAAGGGGAATCTATCTTGAAGGAATTCCTGACCAAGAGCGGTTATTAAGAAGTTAAGGCAATGAGATTGTGTTTTTTTTTTAATAACTAAACATTCCAAACACTTCAAATTCTTAAAGTTTTGATAGAAACTCAATTTTGATATTAGAGACATATAAAAGTATATCATCAGTGAAAAAACTATTTAGAAACTATTAATAAATTTATAATGGCTATCTTTCATGTAAACACCTAAACACGCGTTGGCAATTATATATAAAAATAGTGATACAGGGCAACCTCTATGTAGATTTTACACAGCTTCCCAACATTTTTGGAAATTGGGCTGTAGAAACGCCATTTTGTTCTTATTTTCTTAACTGCTTCCCACCCGAGCCATTGTAAAATGACATCCTCCCAAGAACGGGTCACACAAAGTCCTCCCAAGAACGGTCCAGACACAGCAGATGACTGATCACTGTGACCAATCACAGCAGATCACATGACAGTTGTAAACAATGAATGGCTTCCTATCATGCCATTCATTGTATACAATTGTGTTGCTAGATGTCATGGTCACAGTGATCACATGGTAAAGACAGGGCCAATCACAGCCTATTTGTACCATGTGATTAGCTCTGGCCAATCACAACAATACAGAGTCCACAAACTGTCATTTAGTAAAGATATTTGCTTTAAAATTCACTGCAATAAAGCAATTTAAAGTATGTAAAAAAAAAAAAAAGTTTAAATCCTGATCAACTCCCCAGAGTGGAACTATGGTAACACTGTATTTCTCTGGTCACAATATGTAAAAAAAATGTAAAAAAACACCTCCAAACCAGTTATATGATGACGTTGTACTGCACTGGTGAAAGTATGTAAAAAATGAAAAAAGTTGTGAAAAAAAAATAAAAACTTCAAAAAATGTGCCATGCAATGCAACGGCCATCTTCTGTCGGACAGATGGACATACACACGGCCAAATGTCTGACATTTTTTTTTTTTAATGCCGATGTCTCCCGACATTTGGCCTGTGTGTACCAGGCCTTATAAATGTGTCCCTAAATCTTAACATTACAATTGTGAGATTGTTGCCTTGATACCAAATTGTTACCCAATTAGTAGGGATGAGCAGAGCATACCTTGGTTTGCTTTTTGAGTGTTTCAATTATTATCTGGGCCCAATTGAAATCAACCATTTTCAAGGCTAATAGGCCAATAGGTGAGGGATTGTCAAACAAAAGGCATGTATCAGTGCAGAAAAAAAACACTTAACCACTTCAGCCCTGGAGGATTTGGCTGCTGAATGACCAGGCCATTTTTTGCGATACGGCACTACTTCGTTTAACTGACAATTGCACTGCACCCAAACAAAATTGACATCCTTTATTTCCCACAAATAGAGCTTTCTTTTGGTGGTATTTGATCATCTCTGTGGTTTTTATTTTTTGCGCTATAAACAAAAAAATAGCGACAATTTTGAAAAAAACACAATATTTTGTAGTTTTTGCTATAATAAATATCATTTGCTTGCCTGCTTGCCTGCTTGTTTTTCTTTGTGAAAATGGCATTGGGATCTCTGGCAGGGCATTGTAATTTACCAGTAAATGTATTTTTTTTTCTTTTTGAAATGTCACTTTTGGTGTGGTACAGTGCATCCTACAGCAAAAGTACGTGCTCCCCCTCCAAACCCACACCAGCACCCTGATCCTTGATATGGATCTGTTATGGATTTGAAAGGTATCCATGCAAAAAACAGTGTGGGGGTCCCTCCCATTCGAGCATGCAGCCTGGCTGACAAGTGAACAAACCCCACCTCCCCCTGTACCGCACCAGACCATGTGCCCTCAAAAGGGCAGATCCTCATCAATCACATTGAATGACTCTAGCAGACGCATCTGCTCCCATCGCTACTCCTTGCCAAATAACAGATTCCCAACTGACAGCTGCTTTGTTAACACAGTGGTGCTGATTGTGGCTGATATCACTGACCTAATATGGCCCGACTGAACAGAATTCTACTTTGGTCCAAACCTCATCCCTACTGATTAGTACATGGTAATGCAATCTTTTTTCCTCCTAATCTCTCCCAAAACTAAAAGAAGATTTGTTTATATAAAAAATATTATAGTTTTTCAAAATATTATAGTTTTTTTAAATTTGTTGTATTAACTGTTTGGATCAGCATTTCTGTGTTCAGTTTATAGACAATCAGCTGTAGGCATTCAGCAAAACAAAATTCTGAGTTAAAAGATAACTAAGACACATTTGTTTTCTAAAGTTTAAAGTGGTTGTAAAGGCTGAAGGTTTTTTATGCATGAAGGTAAAAAACCTTCTGTGTGCCGCATCCTCCCCAGCACCCCCCTAATACTAACCCAAGCCCCATCTCCATCTGATGTGGATGGGAGCAGTGGCTTTCCCTGGGTCTCTCCATCCTCACTGGCTGATACACAGCATTGGCTCCCACTTCTGCCAATCACAGGCAGTGAGGATGTGGACACAGACGGCTCGAAAGCAAGCATGCATGAGTGCTCCTATAGCAAGCGGCTTGCTATGGGGGCAGTTGGCAGTGGGGGAGGGGCCAGGAGCGCCAGGGGGACCCGAGAAGAGGAGGTTTGGAGCTGCTCTGTGCAAAACCACCGAACAGAGCAAGTAAGTATGACATGTTTATTTAAATTTTTTTTAAGTGAGCCTTTAATATCACTTTAAGAGAAAGTTTTCTTTAAAGATATGAAGGTGGTAAGTGTAGGGCCTGATTTCTATCTCTGGAACTTGTAGGCTTGTTTGGTACACAGTGCAGCAAAAATATCCAGGATCACCCCTTATATAAACCACATTTTTTTGTTTTACTGGTCCTAACCTGGTTTAAAATATTGTGGCAAATAGCAGACATCTCAAGTCTGCCGCGAGGTGCGGGAGACTCCCGCATTTCTGCAGTGGCTCCCACCCACCCGCAAGTGCCTCGCGAACTCCCAGGAATGATCAGTGCAGCGGGGAACAGCTGTGAACACCGATCTCCTTTGTATCGATTTTTAGCTGACAGCCGCTTCTCCTTCTCTCCCTCCTATGGCTGTCAGCTAAACAGCTATACAGGGAGATCGGTATTCACAGCTGTCCCTCCAGCCGCACCAATCATTCCCAGCTGCTCTGTGTGCTCCTCCCCCGGCCCCCCTCCGTGTCCTTCTCCACCCCCCCTGTTCTCCTCCGGCCCCCTCCATGTCCTTCTCCGCCCCCGGTGTTCTCCTCCAGGCCCCTCCATGTCCTTCTCCGCCCACCCCGTGTTCTCCTCCGGCCCCCTTCGTGTCCTTCTCTGCCCCCCTGTATTCTCTTCCGTCCCCTGCAGCCGGCTCCCCTCCTCTCCTCTCCCACCGGTTGTGAGGGGAACTAGTAATTGGACACAGTGAGCGGGATCGCACTCTGTCTCCTGTGATAACTGAGCAGAGTAAACGGTGTTTACGCTGCTCAGTTTATGAATGAACAGGAGCCTCTGTCTCCTGTTCATTCATCTTTAGTGCTGAGAAAGGGACTGGGGAATCTGTGTCCTCAGTCCCTTTGTCTCAAAGGGAAGATGTCAAGGTTCTGTTTAGACCCCTGACATTTCACCAAAGCCTCCCCAAAAAATATAAAAACATATTGTAAAAAAATTCTAAAAAATGAAAAAGTGTAAAATAATAAAATAAACTACTGACACCACTCTCCCCTGCCCTACCAACACTGTCCACTGCCCCAACCCCCTCTCCCCAAAAAGCATTGTGATTTTTTTTAAAAAATTAAATTGTAAAAAAATAAATTATTTAAAATAAAAAAACTACTGACACTGTCCACTGCCTCATACCATCCACCCCCACCCCCTTCCCCAGAAGCACTGTGAAAAAATATTGAAAAGTCTTAAAAAAAATATTTTCCCGCGGGCAGGAGTTTTCGGGCAGGGGTTTGTGGGTGTGAATCGCCACCTCCCTGAAATGAGTTTGCCACCTCCCTGAAATTAGTTTTTACAGGTTTGGCTGTCTGAAATAGGCTTTTATGAGATATCTGTATTATTACGTATGATGATCTAAAATGTGTGCCCGATGACTATAGATGAAAACGTTCCTTCTTTACCTCTGCTGCCTATAGGGGCAATCGTATATTCTGCCCTGCCTAACGTTTTGGTTGATTACACACTTAGGGCCCATGCAC
Organism: Lithobates clamitans; assembly: GCA_037952925.1. Classification (NCBI taxonomy): domain Eukaryota; kingdom Metazoa; phylum Chordata; class Amphibia; order Anura; family Ranidae; genus Lithobates; species Lithobates clamitans. The sequence goes on along the minus strand of JBBGZY010000378.1, from coordinate 1,867,928 downwards.
CCTGCTATGCAACATACTGATTGAAGTATTAGGCCCTTCACAGGTCTGTGCGGTTTTCATTGGCTACCCAGCATGCTGGTGAATAGCACTTGGAAAAAGGAAGCACACAGGCAGGGGTAGCCCCCAGAGGTCTTCAGTGGGCAGCAACTGGAGAGCAGCAGACTGGAGCAGGCTGGTACTGGCAACAGCAGGCAGGCGAGTCGTGTACTGTTAACAAACAGTGTGTAAGGAGGCACAGCCAGTTGGCAGGTAGATCCTGGTGACAGCAGGAGTAGCAGAGTCAGGCGGGCCAGGTCATACACTGGCAAGACAAATCAGATAGAGTGGCACAGGAAAAAGCGTGGTCAAGGTACAAGCTGGGTCAGGAGCCGATCAGCGGAGCAGTAGCAAATTGAGTAGGCAGAAGCGGTGGTCAGAAGACAAGCCTAGGTTAGTACAGGCAGAGTTTAGGGAGTAGTCAAGACGAGTCAGCAACTGGAGTCAGGATACAGGTTCACAGGTTCTAAAGACACAGAAGGCTGAAGGCAAAGCAGCACTGAACCTGAGTACTGGCTCAGTTTAAATCGCCCATTTGGTGCCACTATCTGTCACGAGTGCACATGAGCATGCCAATGCACACGGATGTACACATTTGTGAATGCACAAATATTCATGCGCGCATGAGTATTAGCATGTCCCCAATTCCTACGTCCACGAGAAGGAATGTGGATTAGCCTGTGAAGATGCACAGAAGTCCCCTCCTAGAGGAGCCATCTTGTCTACTGGCATGCCCCTCCTGACGATGGGAACACATGGCTGGAGCAGGGGGTGACATTCTGTGTATGACAGTGGTGAATGCAGACTGTGGAGGGGGGAAGCAGATAGTAGGAGCATGTGGATGAATGTAGCTGGAGTCGACATCCAGTGTATGGCAGCACTGAATGCAGACTGCAAAGAGGGGGAGCAGAGCAGGGCACCAGTGACTGGATGAGGCTGAATGTAGCAGAGATCATAATAGTTTTATGTACAATTATGACATAACATAAAGCTATTATGATCTCACCTCCTGCTACATTCAGTCTGATCCAGCCATGTGCTCCTGCTCTCTGCAGTCTGCATCACCACTGCCATACACTGGATGTCACCTCCTGCTTCAGCCATGTGCTCCCTCTCTCTGCTTCCCCATCATCTGTATTCACTGCTGCCTTACCACACAAGACTGCTGATAAGGCAGCACAGCCAGCCCTCCTGTGCTGGGCCCAGGCCTCATCAATTCAAAGGAAGGGCCAAGCAGGAGGGCCAGCAGTACTGCCTTATTGCTGACACCTATGACTCTTGTGCAGTGCTCCTGGCTTCTACTTTTCTTTTATTTTCTTCCTCCTGCTGCACTGCAGGAGGATCAGTTTTAGTATCTGCATCCCCCTCCCCCTGCTGTTTGGGACCCCTGTGTGCCCCTTTCCCCCTCAGTGCTGCCATTTTTCCTCCTCTCCAGCCAGAAGCTGCTGAGGGAACACAGGCGGGTTATTTCAGGATTGTGAGCAGGGGGGTTACCGTCCTGAATGAACACACCACCCTGAATGAACGAAGGTGGGCGATCAGTACCGATTGCTCACTGTGGAGGGACAGATATTGTCTCTGTGCCGCTATTCACTTGAATGGGTCTTGTTCGACGGGGGTATAATTTCTGCCATGGCTGAAAAGCATTGCATCGCGGGCGTTGCATTTTAGCAAAAATATTATTTAATATTTTCAGAGGGGGGCCCCCAGGCTGTACAGAGCTCTGTTATTTCTATAAGCAGCCCTGCTTACACATACAGTGTTCCAGCTCTCTGCATCTGCGCCCCCCCCCCCCCCCTGCACTCTGCATTACACCACTGCCATGTGGCAGCTATTTTGCTCAGTTCATCCCAGCCATTTTGTCAGAAGAGGTATAGCCACAGTGAGCTTTCTGCCCTTCCCTTCTCCTTCAGTTTACACAATCCACAGCTTCTTGCATACCAGAACCTCCTTATCAGATCAGGACAGATACAGACCCTCTCATGCCTATTAGCCAAATCCACACTTCAGTCTAAAAAAAATGCCTGCTTGGGTGACTGGAGTTTTTACAGATATCTATCATCTCTCTCCCTAATGTAAATACCGTAGCAAAACTCTAAAACCTCAGTATATTTCTGTCAGGGAAATGGCCGTAGGAGAACTGCCAATAGTGCCAGTACTGGTAATGGGCGCTTCCGCAACATTGCCATGCGCACTAGTGCAAGTGCGAATGGGCGTAAGCAGGTCCGCAATGGTGCTAACATGCGAACGAGCATGCGCAACAACTCTAATTGGCGAACACGTGTACGCACAATGTGACAGATGCGGCCACTTACTGTCCTATATAAGACAGTTGCTGAGCCCATAACATTGCTGGATTGTCGTCAGCCTTCCCGTGTTCCTGAGCCTCTGTGCAAATTCTACTTGGATTTCCTGTTGTGACCCAGCTTGCTCCTGACCTGTCTGATCTGCTCTCTTGGTTTGACCCCCTGGCTTGCTTTACTGACTTTGCTGCTATCTCCAGTGTCTGATCCCAGCTTATATCATGGACTTTGCTTTTGTTACCTGGCCTGCCTACCTGTATTTGACCTTGGCTTGACCCTGTTCCTGCTACCTGCCTCTTCCTCCTGTCGTATCTACAGTGTTTGACCCCTGGCCTGGCTTCCACTACCGTCTCCTGCATACACCATTGCCAAGTGTTACTGAGGATTCCTAGAGACTTTGGCCCAGCTGTGTATCCTGCATTATCGGGTATACTTCAGGTGACCACCAGCTTTACTCTCCTGTACCGATCTGGCAACCCGTGCTTCTTTGGGCACTACGCCTTCTGTACCATCTTCAGGGGTGTACTGCATTTAGTCGCAAGGGGAGCCCTCTTGGCACTTTGACCTCTGACCAGGTATGTGACAATTTCATAACTCAAGAAATAATAACAGCACAGCCAGAATAAGGTCATATTTACCTCCCTCAATTAATTTGTAGTATTTTGAGCCCAAACATTGTTACCCTTGGAGTATCGGGGGCAGAATTGTCCCAAGACCTCTCCTAGGCAAACTGGGCATCCGACACCTATCATATATGTATCTATTTCAAAGCTAATTTCATGGTGGACAATAATATGTTGTTAGCATACTGCAACCTGTAGGTATTCAGAGATATTAATACTTTTAGAAAACTGTACCTGGGATACGGTCATAAACACGTTGCAGGACCACGCCTCAGCCGCTTAGTTGGTCAGATGGTGTCATGAAGATCCTGCCAGTAACAGGCAGATTAGACCCATCGGTGCACGATTGCAGGCGTCTATGCGCACGTGCACATGCACTCGTTAGTGTCTGGCGGGTTATTTAAACCTGTCTGGCACTTGCATCATTGCTGTTTGCTCTGCAGCTCTGTGTATGTGTTCCCTGAAAACCTGATATCTGCTCCTATTTTGACCCGGCTTGCTTTGAGACTGTTCCTGTTATCCGCCTGTATCTGATCCTTGGCTTGTTTGACAATCCCTCTGCTTGCTCCTTTTGTACCTCTCCTGCCAGCCTGCTTTCCGACCCGGCCTGTCTGACGTTCCTGGACATCCATCCAGTCTGCTGAGCCTGTCTGCTGAGCCATCCCGGCTGCTCACCTGTTTGCTGATTCATCCAGTCTGCTGGGCCTGTCTGCTGAGCCATCCAGGCTGTTCACCTGTCTGCTGATCCATCCAGTCTGCTGGGCCTGTCTGCTGAGCCATCCCAGCTGCTCACCTGTTTGCTGATTCATCCAGTCTGCTGGGCCTGTCTGCTGAGCCATCCCAGCTGCTCACCTGTTTGCTGATTCATCCAGTCTGCTGGGCCTGTCTGCTGAGCCATCCCGACTGCTCACCTGTCTGCTGATCCATCCAGTCTGCTGGGCCTGTCTGCTGAGCCATCCAGGCTGCTCACCTGTCTGCTGATCCATCCAGTCTGCTGTCCTGTCTGCTGAGTTGTCCAGTCTGCAGTTCCTGTCTACTGATCCATCCTGTCAGCTGTGCAGGCCATCTGATCCTTCTGCTGTTGATCTTGCCAGGCACTCATACCACTCTGCACTCCTGCACCCCTGTCACCACTACCAGGGGCCCTCGAGTCGGAGGCGTAGGAGAGGCCATCCTCTGCAATTCGGGCTCACCCTTTAGGTACGTAACAGTAGCAAACAGCCATGTCTGAGCCCGAGCAGGGAACCTTTCCTATGCAGAAACTTTGTTTGCACTTAGCAGGCCTGACCCAGGCTGTCAAAAGCCTTTAGGAAGGATACACCCGGTTGGAGGAACGGGTCCAAGTACTGTCTTCTCCCACTCCTACGGTGCTGATGCTTCCGCCCGAACCACGTGTCCACACACCCGAAAAATTTGCTGGGGAACGTAGCAAATTCAGGGCGTTTCGCAATTCCTGGGAACTGTACTTCGCCCTCCAGCCACGTACCTTCTCTTTGGAAGCCATTAAGGTGGGCTTTGTCGTCTCTTTACTTTCAGGTGAACCCCAAACCTGGGCCCATCGCCTCCTGGAACAGAAAGCCGATGTGTTGACCAACCTTACCACCTTCTTCAATGCCATGGCTCAACTGTATGAAGATCCTCAGCTTTCTGCAACTGCCGAAGCTGCACTGCACGCCCTTCAGCAAGGGCGCCGGGCAGCGGAAGATTATGTGGCTGAATTTCGGCGGTGGAGCGCAGACACTGACTGTAATGACGCTGCGCTCCGTTACCAGTTTTGCATGGGACTGTCTGACCCTTTGAAGGACGAGCTAGCCTCAGTTGGTGTGCCCCAGACCCTAGACGCATTAATCAATCTTGCCATACAGATTGACCGGCAGCTGAGGGAACGTAGGTCAGAAAAAGCAACTGGATTTTCCCAACCAACCTGGATGTTACCTAGAGTGCCCAGTCACCTGCATCCGGTCCCTACCTCTCAGTCCACTTCTACAACTGACACTTCGGAACCCATGCAGTTGGGGGTGCTTCGCCCTTCTCTTACTATGGAAGAGCGCCAACGCCGCCGGGCAAATAATCTATGTCTCTACTGCGGGGAACCCGGTCACTATGTCAAGAATTGCCCTACTAAACTTCGTAAGTGTTTCCGAAAATCTCCTGAACATGTGCTTACTGGAATCCAGACCTCTTCTTATCTTGCCCTCTCTATCTCTTTGCAGCTTCCAGGAAAGACTCTGTCAGTGCCCGCCATTATTGATTATTGATTCAGGAGTCTGCAGCTGCTTTATGGACTCATCTTTTGCAACAAGACTTTAGATTCCTCTGCTTCCTAGGACCCAAAGACTGCCGGTGCCCACCACGAACTGCTTTGTATGGACATTATCTCCTCACCTCTGTTTCCTGTAATTCTTGGAATGCCTTGGCTACAAGCCCACAATCCTGGTGTCAACTGGGCCACAGGGGAGGTCACCTTTTCCTCTCCTTATTGCCAGCAATTCTGTGCCTCAAAGGACCCCCATGGGCCCTTTCTTTTGCTATGTCTGGACACTGAAGCTGAGCTATGCCAATCTGTCCCGAAAGCCTACCATGACTTCATTGATGTGTTTAGCAAGAAAGGAGCAGAAACTCTACCTCCCCGTCGGGCTTATGATTGCCCTATCGAGCTCCTTCCGGGGGCCGAAATTCCCTTCGGAAGAATCTTCCCGTTAACCGAGTTAGAACAGGTGGCCCTTAAGGACTATATCGATGAAAACTTAAAGAAGGGTTTCATTCGTCCGTTCACTTCCCCGGCAGGTGCGGGTATCTTTTTTGTAGAGAAGAAGGATCACATACTTCGGCCTTGCATAGACTACCGTGAGCTAAATAAAATTACCTTCAAGAACCGGTACCCCCTTCCCTTGGTCCCTGAGTTATTCCAGAGACTGGGAACAGCTACTATCTTTACTAAACTTGATCTTCGAGGAGCCTATAACTTGGTCCGCATCAGGGAAGGAGATGAGTGGAAAACGGCGTTCTGCACCCGTTTTGGGCACTTTGAGTACCTAGTAATGCCCTTCGGGTTATGTAACGCTCCTGCTACGTTCCAGTATTTTATTAACGATGTTTTCCAGGATTATTTAGATCTGTTTGTCATCGTCCACTTAGACGATATTCTAATCTTTTCTTCCTCCCTAGATGCTCATCGCAGACTTGTCAGGTGTGTTTTGACACGACTTCGACAGCATGGCCTGTACGCGAAGTCAGAAAAATGTGAATTCAAACAAGAGAGTATACCATTCTTGGGATTAATCATCTCCATAGAAGGTATCAAGATGGATCCGCAGAAGATCGCTGCAATACTTGACTGGCCAGTTCCTGTTGACAAAAAAGGAATCCAACGTTTCGTTGGATTCGCTAATTTCTACCGGAAATTCATTAAGGGGTTTTCTGCCATCATTGCCCCTATTACCCAATTAACCAAACTGGGAGTTCGCTTCCATTGGACCCCAGAAGCTCAAGTTGCCTTTGAATCTCTCAAAGAATTGTTTACATCTGCCTCCGTTCTAAAACACCCTGATTCCGCCCTGCCATTTGTACTTGAGGTAGATGCTTCTGAGATCGCTGTTGGAGCAGTACTCTCCCAACGCCAAGGGACCAAGGCACTGCTCCACCCGGTAGCCTTCTTCTCCCGCAAACTTCCAGCTGCCGAAAGGTATTACGATGTGGGGGATCGGGAACTGCTGGCAATCAAATCTGCACTTGAAGGATGGCGGTACTTACTTGAAGGAGCAACTCACCCAATCTTGATCTTCACTGATCATAAGAACTTAGAGTACTTGAGGTCGGCAAAGAGGTTGAAGCCACGGCAAGCCAGATGGGCGTTGTTTTTCTCCAGGTTCTCTTTTCATGTTACTTACCGGCCAGGCTCTAAGAATACAAAACCTGACGCCCTATCCAGAATGTTTCACAAAGCCAAAGAAATTACTTCCCCCGAAACCATTCTTTCCCCAGGGAATTTTCTTCTGCTGCAGGAAGATTTGCTCTCCCGGATCAAGCAGGCTACTCTGGGGTGGACGCCCCCCACAAAATCGGAACTACGAGCAAAAGACGGGTTGTTCTGGTACAGGGACAAGATTTTTGCACCTGAAAGCGCACAAGTCCCTATATTAGAACTCTGTCACGTTTACGCACTAGCTGGACATTTTGGCATAACTAAAACCATCGATTTGGTACAACGTAGTTTCTGGTGGCCTCAGGTAGGCAGAGACTGCAAGAAGTTTGTGGAATCCTGTGTCACTTGCATTAGGAACAAGAGCAGTAGAGCCAAGGCCTGGGGATTATTGAGACCACTGCCTGTTCCGGATAGACCCTGGAAGATGTTATCCATAGACTTCATTGTAGAGTTATCCCCAGCAGAGGACCATACCACCATCTTTGTGGTGGTAGACCGGTTGTCAAAAATGGCAAACTTTATCCCTATGAAAGGCACTCCCTCTGCTTCCGAGACTGCAAGGTATCCATCAGAGAAATCATCAGACTCCATGGAGTACCGGCCAACATTGTCTCAGATCGGGGGGTAGAATTTACTTCCCGATTCTGGAGGTCCTTATGCAAAGCCTTGAAGATCGAGCTATCTTTCTCTTCCGCTTATCACCCACAGACAAATGGGCAAACAGAGAGGACCAACCAAACCCTCGAACAATACCTCCGCTGCTTTTCTTCATTTACTCAAGATGACTGGATCTCTTTGCTTCCGCTGGCTGAAATCGACTACAACAATTCTACACACTCTGCTACAAAACAAACCCCATTTTTTTGCCAATTATGGCTTCCATCCATCATTCCTGCCCAGCTCCATCCCAGAATGTCCTGTACCAGCAGTTCATGAAACAATTAAATTTTTTTCTCTCAACAATCAGCTCTTGCAAGAAACTATGGCCAGGACACAGGAACACAATAAAGAAGTTTTTGATAAAAAGAAACGTGGAGAACTGTTACTGGCACCCGGTAATCTAGCTTGGTTGTATACACTGAACCTGAAGATGGCATGCCCTTCGAAAAAGCTGGGTCCTAAATTCATAGGCCCATTTCCTGTGAAGAGGAAAATCAATGAAGTGGCTTACGAGTTGGAACTTCCTGAGTCACTTAAAATTCATCCTGTTTTCCATGTAACACTATTAAAACCCTCTGTTGCTAATCCCTTTCCTGGCCAAAGCTCTGACCCTCCAGATCCTGTATTAGTAGACAGGGAAGAGGAGTTTGAGTTAGAAGCAATAGTGGATTGCAGGAGGAGAAACAATCAAACTCAATTCCTGATCAAATGGAAGGGCTATGGGCCCGAGGAGAATTCATTGGAACCTGAAGAAAACATCCACGCTGAGAGTCTGGTTCAATGCTTCAAAAGGTCCCATCCTGAAAAATTGGCTCGGATGGGCATCCGGAGGCTGCCCCTTGGGGGGGGGGCAATGTCATGAAGATCCTGCCAGTAACAGGCAGATTAGACCCATCTGTGCACGATTGCAGGCGTCTATGCGCACGCGCACATGCACTCGTTAGTGTCTGGCGGGTTATTTAAACCTGTCTGGCACTTGCATAATTGCTGTTTGCTCTGCAGCTCTGTGTATGTGTTCCCTGAAAACCTGATATCTGCTCCTGTTTTGACCTGGCTTGCTTTGAGACTGTTCCTGTTATCCGCCTGTATCTGATCCTTGGCTTGTTTGACGATCCCTCTGCCTGCTCCTTTTGTACCTCTGCTGCCAGCCTGCTTTCCGACCCGGCCTGTCTGACGTTCCTGGACTTCCATCCAGTCTGCTGAGCCTGTCTGCTGAGCCATCCCGGCTGCTCACCTGTTTGCTGATTCATCCAGTCTGCTGGGCCTGTCTGCTGAGCCATCCCGGCTGCTCACCTGTCTGCTGATCCATCCAGTCTGCTGGGCCTGTCTGCTGAGCCATCCAGGCTGCTCACCTGTCTGCTGATCCATCCAGTCTGCTGTCCTGTCTGCTGAGTTGTCCAGTCTGCAGTTACTGTCTACTGATCCATCCTGTCAGCTGTGCCGGCCATCTGATCCTTCTGCTGTTGATCCTGCTAGGCACTCATACCACTCCTGCACCCCTGTCACCACTACCAGGGGCACTCGAGTCGGAGGCGTAGGAGAGGCCATCCTCTGCAATTCGGGCTCACCCTTTAGGTACGTAACAGATGGTCTCTGTCAACACCACCCTTGATACCAAAGAAAAGTGGACTGCAAACACAGTGGACAGCTCTCATGTACCATCAAACAAAGAAAGATCTGTCAAGTTATGAGAGCCAAAATATATTGCCTTGCTCATTGACAAAGTCTGCTAAAACCAGGGCTTGCATGTATTTTTAATTTCACCTCCTTTTTATTTCTCTATTGCATTATTTTCTCTGTTTCTTTGCAATACCTTTTTTGTAAATATTTTATTTGCCCAATTTTTTACCTTTTTCATTAATGAAGCGCAGTTCTGCCGGAAAAAAAAATATTAAAAGTCAGGAGCTACAAATACTGCACCTACTGACTTTTAAAATAAGTACACTTACCTGTCCCTCGGCTCCGGGTGCAGGCGCCAGCATCTTCAGTAAGAGAATCAGGAAGTGAAGCCTTGCGGCTTCACAGCCTGGTTCCCTACTGTGCATGCGTGAGTCGTGCTGCACATTCTCAATGGTCCCTGCTGTCTTCTGGGACCTGTGTGTCTCCCAGAAGACAGCGGGGGGGGGGGGGGGGGACGGAGGAGGGGACATGGCGTAGTTAGCCACGGATTCTGCAGCGCTTTTTTGCCAGAAGTCTAATACAGGTATATGCTCTCCCCTCCCCCTGAAAGATGCCAAATGTGACACCGGAGGGGGGGAGGAACCGGATCAGTGGAAGTTCCATTTCTGGGTGGAACTCCGCTTTAAACTATAAATTAAATAAAAGTCTTAAAATTGTCTCTAATGCAAACTAAAATAATTCCTGTCTCTTCGAAGAGTGCTACTATAGTATAAATCTCTGGTTATACCTGTCCGTGGTGACAGTGTAAATACAGATGTTTATTTAGATACATATGTATCATTGCCAATATTGTGAAGGGCTGATAGCCCAAAGCTATTTGGTGGCAGTTTGGGGTGTAAAGGGTTAATTGCTTAGTTAACTACACCGAGTGACAATCGCCCTCAGTCTGTTCGCACTTAGATTGTAGTTACATAGTAGGTAAGGTTGAAAAAAGACACAAGTCCATCAAGTCCAACCTATGTGTGTCATTATATGTCAATATTACAATGTATATCCCGTATGTTGCGGTCGTTCAGGTGCTTATCTAATAGTTTTTTGAAACTATTGATGCTCCCCGCAAAGACCACCACCTGTGGAAGGGAATTCCACATCCTTGCCTCTCTTACAGTAAAGAACCCTCTAAGTAGTTTAAGGTTAAACCTTGTAAATTGAAATCATATCCCCTCTCAAGCGTCTCTTCTCCAGAGAGAATAAGTTCAGTGCTCGCAACCTTTCTTCATAATTAATGTCCTCCAAACCCTTTATTAGCTTTGTTGCCCTTCTTTGTACTCGTTCCATTTCCAGTAAATTCATCCTGAGGACTGGTGCCCAGAACTGGACAGCATACTCCAGGTGCGGCCAGACCAGAGACTTGTAGAGTGGGAGAATTATCGCTTTATCCCTGGAGTTAATCCCTTTTTTAATGCATGCCAATATTCTGTTTGCTTTGTTAGCAGCAGCTTGGCATTGCATGCCATTGCTGAGCCTATCATCTACTAGGACCCCCAGGTCCCTTTCCCCCTAGTGTATAGATTACATTCATATTTTTGCCACCCAAATGCATTATTTTACATTTTTCTACTTTAAACCTCATTTGCCATGTAGTTTCCCACCCCAATAATTTGTTCAGATCTTTTTGCAAGGTTTCCACATCCTGTGGAGAAGTTATTGCCCTGCTTAGCTTAGTATTGTCTGCAAATACAGAGATTGAACTGTTTACCCCATGCTCCATGTAATTTATGAACAAATTAAATAGGATTGGACCCAGCACAGAACCCTATGGGACCCCACTACCCACCCCTGACCATTCTGAGTATTCCCCATTTATCACCACCCTCTGAACTCGCCCTTGTAGCCAGTTTTCAATCCATGTACTCACCCTATGGTCCATGCCAACGGACCTTATTTTGTACAGTAAATGTTTATGGGGAATTGTGTCAAATGCTTTTGCAAAATCCAGATACACCATGTCTACGGGCCTTCCTTTATCTAGAAGGCAACTCACCTCCTCATAGAAGGTTATTAGATTGGTTTGGCAAGAACGATTCTTCATGAATCCATGCTGATTACTGCTAATGATACAGTTTTTATTACTAAAATCTTGTATATAGTCCCTTATCATCCCATCCAAGAGCTTACATACTATAGATGTTAGGCTAACTGAGATTGCAACTAGGACTTGTACCGATATATAGTCCCGCAAGCTGGAAAATCTTTGTGCAGGGTGAGGATGAAAGTGTTATTGTTGCATATCAGTGACAGCGTGGTGTGAGCTTGACCAGTCATTTGTCACTAGCTGGTGAGAGGGGCCATGGCCTGACCCACGTTCATCACATATTAGCTGGCAGCGTGGTGGGATATAAGGAAACAGTCCCCTTCCTGTCGCTTGTTTTCTGTCCTATCTTTACTTTTTGCAAACATGCATGATTTGGCAGATAAATACAAAAATAATACTGCGCATGTGAAAAGATTTTTCAGTGTGAAAAAAAGCAGCACCACAAATGTGAGATATTACCACAAAAAACAAGAAACGAAATAAAGGTGATTGATATTAAAAATACTGAAAAAAAATTATAAACAGTCCAGAAAAATCAGTTTCTCAAATGGACCATTATAGTCAAATGGCAAACTCTATTATTCAATGTGTATAAGGTTATCCAAGTGAGCACGCTACCACCACAATAGGTTGGACTCTTACCAGAGAGCCTGGACCCTTTATAACGAAGGGTCAAACAGGCTTGATGAATATGTCCTGGTAGAGGTCATCAGCAGGGGATGTACAAAGGAACCACGTCAGGAACAGCTCCAGAGCATCCAGGGTACTCCACGCAACCGACGATCGTGTAGTCAGATCCAAATAAAACCTAAAACGCTGGATAGTATAGAACCTCTTAAGGGTTGCATTTAATATAAAGTATTGGACTTATACATAGCCATAGTAAAAATGGCATTGCATGGTATAAAAGGAAGGCGGCCGCCACAGAACATCCAGACATGTAAAATGGGCTGAGCTGTATGTTTCTGCTATCACGAATTTTACATGCCTTGTCCTGAGTACGGAGCATGCATGCATGGCCGAACGCGAAGCCGCCTCACTTGCTCTTTACCCAGAAGTGACGTCGCTCTCGAGTCTCCAGCATCCTCCGTTGCCCAGATTAGGCTGCGAGTGCCACCTGTGCGAGCTGCCAGCTGGACCCCAGGGACACAGACACACAGAGAGACCCCCTCTGGATGACACTGGATGACACTGCAGGATCGTTTTTGATCAAAATGCGCTTACCTGTATTCCCCTTGTGAGTAGCCTGTTTACCTTTATCATCATTAAATGGTCCCTAATACTGCACTTAGAGGCACTGTGCTTTCTTTCTATTGCGTTGGAGAGGAGACCAGCATCTGTCAAAGCAGCAGCCGAACTGGCAAATACCTATATTAACACTTGGGTATCCGACCTTCGCAAGGCTCCTCTGATTGTCTGGAAAATACAGAAATCACCCATGGCAACCCCTTCTACGCCTGCAAGCCAAGTTCCTCAGCGGCTGACACCTGCAGTTCTTGGTGCCAAGCCAACCTCAACTGACAACCGCAAATGTTACACCTGCGGAAAACCTGGAAATCTCAGGTCTCAGTGCCCTGAGCAGAAAAAGATGACACCACCTGACCAGCTGACCAGCAACCCTTCCTCTGTGCTGTTTGTCAGTGGGAAACCAAAGGGGGAACTCCAACTTGCAGCCAATCATCGTGGGCAACTGGTGGGCAACTGGTTTCCGTGGCACAGGAGCTGAAGTTACATTAGTCAGACCAGTGTTTATGGAAGAAAAATACACTATCCCAGAGATGTTTCTTACCCTCATCAGTGGGTCATCGTTTCTGCATACCCTGTGCGTATGTGTTCATTGATTGGGGTGCAGGAAGTGGGATGACAGAGGTGGGAGACTCTGAGGAGATCCCCACAGCCATGTGGTTGGGTGCAGATTTAGGGACCCTTGTTTCATATTATGCACATGCTGAGAACACACCCAAGTAACCCTCTGGACCTCCCAAGGTGCTGTGTGCAGATGTTGAGTTAATATCTGGGCAACCTGTGAATGGACAGAGGGAGGGGGAGGGTGAAGTGGAAGTACAAGGTTCTCCCTCTCCTAAGGAGGGAGAGGAGACCCACTTGCATGTGAAGAAACAGTCTCATGTTCAAATGATGTTACAAATTTAAGTGTTGAATGTGATGATGATAAGGCAGTCAAGGCAAGACAGGAGATGTACACAGGGCTCCACTACAACCTTTGTCTGTGATTGACGAACCTTTTAAAAGGGTGGCAGTAGATATCGTTGGGCTATAGCTCTAGCCATCCCTAGCATTTCAGGCAAACTTTATAGCCTGACAGTTGTTGACTTTGCCAGGCGTTTTCCAGAGGCTGTGGCTCTCTGGTCCCTCCGGGCAGACAAGGTTGCTAATGCTGTGCTGGGAATTTTCACAAGAGTGGGTTTTTTGGCCAAGCTCAGCGATCAAGACCCCAGTTTGTGTCTGGCTTAATGCAAGAAGATACAGACGACGCATATAATGGCCAGTCCTTACCATACACAAACAAAAAGGCTTGTGTGAGTGTTTCAATGGCACCTTGAAACAGATGTTGTGCACCTTTGTGGTATCCCAGGGAAAGGATACCACAACCATCATCCACTGCTAGACCTGTTGGCTGACACCATGAAGGAAGACTTAGGCCCCCAGATCAACTCACACCTTTCCCCCACTCAGGTACCTGGGCTAATGGGAGTGCTGGCAGTGTATCATGGCAGGTTTAATGGAAATCCTGGGAGGACCCACCTCGCTGTCCACAGGGTGGAGGCAGGGGCACATCCTCCCATTAAACAGTTGGCCTATCGCATCTCTCTGGAGGTGCAGGCTGAAATGAAAAAGGAGGTTGAGAAAATGCTGCAGCTGGGGGTGACTCAGAAGTCCCAAAGTGCCTGGGCATCCCCAGTAGTGCTGGTCCCAAAAAGGATCAGACAACCAGGTTTTGTGTGGACTACAGGAAGCTGAATGCTATCACCACTGCAGATGTCTAATCTATGCCCCAAATTGATGAGTTGTTAGATAGGCTGGCGGCTGCCCGCTATATAACAGTCATGGATCTGAGCAGAGTGTACTGGCAGATTCCTCTGGCCCCTGCGGTTTGGCAAAAGTCAGCCTTCATCACCCCATACAGATTGTTTTAATTTACAGTCATGCTGTTTGGGATGAAGAATGTCCCAGCTACCTTCCAGAGAGTCATTAATGACTTACTGGAAGGGCTGGAAAACTTTGCAGTAGCCTACATGGATGACATTGCCGTGTTCAGTCTAACCTGGGAAGAACACTTGGCGCACCTGTCACAGGTTCTACACAAACTGACAGCAGCCAATCAAAACGTCAAACCCAGTCAGTGTCAGATAAGCATGACTGAGGTCCAGTGATTGGGACACCCGGTAGGAAACGGCATCCTGAGACCCAAGACGGGGAAGGTTGAGGCCAAACTGGCCTGGCCTACCCCTCAAACCAAAAAGCAGGTTGTGTCGCTCTTGGGGACAGTTGGCTGCTATAGGAAGTGTGTGTGTGTGTGTGTAACTACAGTAGCCTGGTGAAACCACTGACTGACTGACAAGCTGGTGTCTTGGACACCAGAATGTGAAAAGACATTTCAGCCCTTGAAGGAGGCCAGCGCCCCTGTGCTACAGGCTCCAGAATTCACCTGCTGTTTCCTAGTGCAGACGGATGCTTCTGCCTATGAATTGGGTGCAGTCCGGAGCCAAGTGGATGATGCAGAAAAGGAACATCCCAGCCTCTACCTGCTTCCCAGGCAAGTGGCATATGCCACAATTATAAAGGAGTGTCTTTGCGATTGTGTGGGCTCTTCAGAAGTTGCAAATGTACTTTTATGGACAGCACTTCACCGTGATCACTGAGCTTCTTCAGCAATATGATTTCACAATCCAGCATAAGAAAGGAAGCACTTTTGGCAATGCTAATAGGTTGTTGCGACAAGCCGAGCCAGTGGGAGTCAGTCGCATCAGGAGGGAAAATTGTAATTCCCTCCCATGCAATCACCTGAGGGGGAGGTGTAATGGTTGTGCGCATTGGGCCTATGAAAAGCTGTATGTGTCAGCCATTTTGCCTAATTCATCACAGCCATTTTGTCAGAAGAAGAGGCATAGTCACAGTGACCTTCTGTGTGAGGCTGAGTATCATTGTTGCGTATCAGTGACAGCACGGTGTGAGGTTGACCAGTTATTTGTCGCAAGCTGGTGAAAAGGGGCGTGGTCTGACCCGCGTTCATCAAACCATGGGCTTCTGTTCTGTGCTCTTTCCCTCCCTCAGTCTGTATTCAGCCCTCCTTCAGCTCTCTACACTCTTCCCAGAGCTGCCCTCTGTGCTCACAGTATTGACTGTCAGCGTGCATTGAGAAAAACACTGAAAACAACTTTGGGTGGTATACAGCAACCACAATGTTGATTTGCAGTGGAACCCCTGGGGACTTCGCGCGGAACCCTAGGCTGTTCTGCTCAGTCTGGGATTTTCCCCTGAGAAATTGCAGCAGTTGATATTGGTAAATGAACACATAATCCCCTACTTTCATTCCTTGGCAATCCAGCCTTCTATCCTGCTTGGAAATTTCCAAGATCATTTTCTGTATAGTCCTTTACGAACCTGAATCGCTTATACAAATTAACTTCTGCTACCACAATCCATTCCTTTCCTGTATTATGTGAAAACGTTGAACTTCCTAGAAATGAAATCTTTCGTTATTTACAAATTAAAAATTTCTACGAACCATTCCTTAGTACAGGTTCATCTCTTAATCAAATGACTCAATTTGAACGGATTTGTATAAGTGACCCACACATCAGAGGACTAATTTCATTATTATATCAACAACTCAATGGTAATTTTGACGAAATTTTACCCTCATATACTTCTAAATGGGCACATGATATGAATCGGGTGTTTGATATTAAAGATTGGTCGAACATATGGTTAGCCACCAAAACTTCATCTCCAAATTGTTATGCTGTAGAAACAAATTATAAAGTTCTAACAAGGTGGTACCTAGTACCTGCTAGAATAGCAAAATTTGTTCCCACATATTCACCTAATTGCTTCAGAGGCTGCGACTCACCAGGTACACATTTTCACATATGGTGGCAATGTCCAGTAGTCCAGGAATTCTGCAAAAACATATTTTTAATGGCCTCCAAAGCCCTAGAAATTTCTATTCTTCCAGATCCTGCTATAGCACTTTTGAATCTTACGCCCACTACACTTTCCCACACTCAATTTCAATTACTTATTCAACTTAATACCTGAGCCAAGCAAACGATTGCCAAAGCGTGGAAGTCCAAGTTGCTAATCTTGGCAGAAGCAAAATATAAGAATGAACAGAGCACTCATATTTGCTAAGATGACAGCTTTTGCTGATAAGATCAATACATTTCGTAAGGTTTGGCAACCATGGGTTAAACACTACTACCCCAATGATTTTGACCAGTCTTTGTTATTACCACACTAGATTGTATAGATAATATCATTAATAAATACGTATATCTATCGTGAGCCAAACCACCACTAGTTAAACTTTCCCTTTTTTTTTTTTGTTTTTCCTCTCCCCCCTTCTTTTATTTCTTCTTTACGTGCTACACCTTCTTACCACTGAAAATTGATACTTTGACTATTTGTCTAATTATTAACTTTCTCCTTCATCTTTATATTCCTGTGTGTATAAAATTAACATAGTGGTAAGATAGATTTACAGTATATCCCTACTATAATGCTAAATTCATTGAATGTATATTATGTATTCATGTTTTACATTTCTTTGTTTATTTTTTTCTTGTGAAAATTCAATAAACATATTCAACAAGATATTGGTAAATGATGGAAGAAACTGTCAGTCTCTTTATGTGGGGTCATGTCAATTGTGAGGAGGCAATTGATATGGCGGATTGCGGGAAGGCAATCGGTATGGTGAAGTGCTGTGTATCAGTGGAAAATGCCTACTCTACACTAAAGACTGCTGCCAGCCGAACTCAACTGACAACCGCAAATGTTACACCTGCGGAAAACCGGGACAACTCAGGTCTCAGTGCCCTGAGCAGAAAAAGATGACACCACCTGGCCAGCTGACCAGCAACCCTTCCTCTATGCTGTTTGTCAGTGGGAAACCAACTCCAACTTGCAGCCAGTCATCGTGGGCAACTGGTTTCCGTGGCACAGGAGCTGAAGTTACATTAGTCAGACCAGTGTTTATGGAAGAAAAATACTATCCCAGAGATCCTCATCGGAGGGTCATCATTTCTGCATACCCTGTGCGTATGTGTTCATTGATTGGGGTGCAAGAAGTGGGATGAGAGAGGTGGGAGACTCTGAGGAGATCCCCACAGCCATGTGGTTGGAAGCCAAACATGGTGGACTTGGTGGAGCGAATGTTCAAACAAGCTTTATAAATTCTGGACTTTGAACAGATGTAGAGAAGAGAAGAATGCAGATAAACAGTGCAATCCACTTATTTTGTTTGTTGTGGAAATTTTATGAAGATGTATTTTAATATGTATTGTCATAGTGTCTCCCAGTGTTAGTACTCCCGCAGCCCGCGCTAAAGAGCTAACTGGGGCAGACTGACGCTGGTTGAGATCTGTTTGGTAGTGGAAAGCTCCTTGGGAATGTAGAGAAGTGTTTGCAGAGTGGGGATATGTCTGCCAGCGAAGGGCCCCTGTGCGATGCACAGAACAATCATCTGGAGGGGATGTGTTCGCTCTGCAAAGACATTATCGGTTTAGCGGATGTGCGCTCGTGTCACCCCTGCATGCCTGATCAACATATTTGGGGTGCCATTGCATACACCTGCAGATAATCTCCCATCCACAGAGACAGTAGTATAGTCCGGGTATGTTTTGTTCTCTGATAATTCATGAACAAACGGTAAAAACGTGTGTCTTCAAATCATTGTGGTTGGGAGCAGCGTTCATAATCTCAGGCTTCCTGTGATCATGCTGACAGAGACAGGGGGCTGGAGATCGTACACGCTCCCCCCGCCCAGACACGCCCATAGGACTCCTCTAGTCATTATTCATTGGTTGTTGTATGAACTCATCTTGTTTGAAAGGATTTCCTGTGTTGACATTCATATCCTGTGAGGTCATATCCTGGGGAGGAAGTGATTGGCTGTTGGGGCCAGGACTTCCTGTTTGTGACTTCCTTTGTATGTGTGAATAAAAGCCAAGAGCCTCTGCCCAGCAGGGCAGAGGAAGGAATGATGGAGCTAAGATGGTGATTATGTCTGTTTACTGGGGAAATGCGGGAGACATGGGTTGTTTAAAGATGCATTATACCATTAGACTGAGAGGGCGCGTATTAACGCAGGTGAGATTGATTACGTATAGCGAAATCTCCACGTCATATTAAATCTGGATACTTTAAAGCACTGCACTATGGGAGCATTTCTTTCTTATATTTCTGAGTTTTACCAGTAAAGCAGAGTTTCCAGATACTACTAAGGTTCCTGGGGAGACCTATTTCCCTGTGCTTGTTAAGACCATTATTCTAGTCGTCACGGAGAGCTGGCAAGCAGACTGCTGTACTTACTCTCACTTGGGTGTGGAGCTGGATGCATATAATGTGAAGGAGTGTCACGTTTTCTTCACATACAGCTTATCTATACAAAGCACGGATGTTTGTTTCACTTTCATCTATGGACTGAAATTTTGGGACTCTGCTTTAATCTTTTATTTTAAGTATCTTTTCACTTGTAAATTTTCATTATCACTAGTGCTGCGTCTATTTTGTATGTAAATAATTAATATGTGTTCAGGTTTAAAGGGATGAGGTGGCAGCCCTACACACTATACAACTTTTGTTGTCTGATTTCCTTTAGATTTACCAAAGCCATGTAGTGCAAGGGCCTGCCTGCATACAAATTGAAACTCTTAAGGTTTGACCTCATATTATATGGTTTTGGTAAATCTGAAGGAAAAAATCTACAGAAAATTGTATAGTGTGTATCTAGCTTAACCCAGGGAAGACAAATTATACCTCAGGTGGAGAGCAAGGTGTGGCCAGTCCTTAACCCCTGCATCCTTCTCCAAACCTCTTACTGTCACCCCTTTACCTTATGAACCACAAAATCCTATGCGGCAGATACACTCCATTCACAATTGACAGGGACTGTTAGTCACATACCACCCAACCCCACCCCCCATTTGAGCCCGTAGGTTAGAACACCAGCTACCGAACTATGGGTTCTTGAAGGGCCATCTGCATTTTTCTGATTGCACATTCACTTTGAAAGAAACCTCTTGGAGGGCCAGGAACCAGCAGGTTTATCACCCAGGGCTAGGAGAGCTTCCCTATCTTTCCATGCTTTAATTAAATTTACCTGATCTGTTCTTTCCCCAACATTTTATAGTATTTCAAATAGGCCTTGATTAGGTCATACATTTGGGAGCAGGGAGATCCCTCTGACTGACTTAAAGCTTCAGCTATGTACTCAAAGGACTTCCTGCCCATGTTTATTGGTCAGCATGTACAGCAAACAAAAGGATTCCTGCGCAGGGGGTAAGAGTCCCAAAACAAAAGTCGAGCAATGTGTTTAGGGCTTCTGGCTAGTGAATAGCTCACAACCTGCTAGTCTCCATTCTCAGCACCAACCACATATTAACCCAGAGAAGACAAGTTATACCACAAGTGTGGAGCAAAGTGTGGCCAGTTCTTAACCCCCTGCATCCTGCTCCAAACCTCTTACTGCCACCTACTTACCTTTTATGAATCGCAAAATCCTATGCGGCAGATACACTCCATCCACAACTGACAGGGGCTGTTTGTCACAATATACACAAATGTTTTGCCTTTCTTTTTTTTCTAAATGGATGGATTGTTTTACAAGGCAAGGGATCATACATATATACATTAAAAGCTAACTTCTGTATATGTTTTTTTTTTTTCTCAGGTTGTAACAGCTACGGGCACACTTGCACTGGGGATCAACATGCCATGCAAATCTGTGGTTTTCTTGCATGATTCAATTTACCTGGATGCTTTAAACTATAGACAGGTAATTTACACTGACTAATCAGTTTTATTTAAGACATTTTAGGCCCACTTCACACATTATCATTTACGGGCACACTGCTTTTTAAACAGTGTATTCATTTTAAATGGGTGGAGGGCTGACCTTTTTGCAGCATATGATTATCAGGTCCACAAGCTTAGGCTGCATTCACACTGCAATTGTCAAACCTGGGTTTATATGTGTGTAGAGGGCATTTCAAAACGCATATAAATGCATGTAACGATGTGTAATGGTGCCATTCACACTGTGTGTTTACTTGCATATAGGTGTGGTCAGTTTATCTGCATTTAGGATTCTGTGCATCCAGGATCTAAATGCAGCTAAATGCACATAATCAGAAGACCTGCGTTCCAGACCTTCGTCCCTGAATGCATATCCTTGCTAGGAATGTCTTTTTTTTTTTTTTTTTTTTTTTCTCCAAACTTCTTTATCACTTCCGTGATTTCCAATCTTCATTAAATGATACAGAATGTCCTCTACAACATACCATATTGACCTTTGGTTTCATCTGGCAGAATGCAATTCTATGAGTTAAAAAATATATAAATGTGTCTGCGCTGAAAGATCCAGAAAGTGCACCGTGCAAAAATAAATAAATCGAATAAATATATGCTGACTACCAAATAATCAAAATCAATTGACTCTTAGTGCTTAATCCACATGACCCCCAAAAGTGCAATGTGCAAAATTATTCCAAAATATATCCAAAATCTCAGTGTCAAAATAGAAATGAAAAAATAAAAAAATACAAAAAATATATAACCATTCCTTATAAAAAGTCCTTATAGTCCATAAAATATAAAGTGCTCAAAAAGTGTGTCCATAATCAGTGAAGTCCATCCATCCTGCTCATTTCATAAGTGTATCACCATAAAGCATGCCTTAGTGCTCTCCAGTGACCCCCAAAAGCGCATGCGCTCACCTTGATGTGTGTGACACAGTAATTAAACTCTGTCAATACACGCGTTGGAGCCACTTCTGTGCTCAATGGGATCAGCTGTGTAGGTCTCCAATGTTCCCAAACAACGTCATAATATCATATGGAAAAGAAAGGAAACTCCATAGCGCAATATTGTAACATAAAAAGGATCTTTTATTCAAAACAAAGCTCTCCCTTATTAGGGGTACTCGCATGCTGTAAGTGCGTAAGTGCACCATCCTATACAGGTATAACAAGCCGATCGTTGTATATGGCGTGCGGTGTATGCATCCAAAACCTCTCTCTCTGCTGACAGCTCCGTCCTGGTTTTGGATGCATACACCGCACCGCACGCCATATACAACGATCGGCTTGTTATACCTGTATAGGATGGTGCACTTACGCACTTACAGCATGCGAGTACCCCTAATAAGGGAGAGCTTTGTTTTGAATAAAAGATCCTTTTTATGTTACAATATTGCGTTATGGAGTTTCCTTTCTTTTCCATATGATATTATGACGTTGTTTGGGAACATTGGAGACCTACACAGCTGATCCCATTGAGCACAGAAGTGGCTCCAAAGCGTGTATTGACAGAGTTTAATTACTGTGTCACACACATCAAGGTGAGCGCATGCGCTTTTGGGGGTCACTGGAGAGCACTAAGGCATGCTTTATGGTGATACACTTATGAAATGAGCAGGATGGATGGACTTCACTGATTATGGACACACTTTTTTGAGCACTTTATATTTTATGGACTATAAGGACTTTTTATAAGGAATGGTTATATATTTTTAGTATTTTTTTATTTTTTCATTTCTATTTTGACACTCAGATTTTGGATATATTTTGGAATAATTTTGCACATTGCACTTTTGGGGGTCATGTGGATTAAGCACTAAGAGTCAATTGATTTTGATTATTTGGTATTCAGCATATATTTATTCGATTTATTTATTTTTGCACGGTGCACTTTCTGGATCTTTCAGCGCAGACACATTTATATATTTTTTAACCACTACACAACTATGAAACGTGATTAGTGTTTGCAGCTGACCTGCACTTAGGATTTGTTTTAAGGCATTAACCCTTCTGTGGCTCGCAAGGCTTGTTAATATAAATTCTATGAGTTGACATACAGACCAAGCTCATCCCTAAAAAAACAAGGACTGGGAGTCCCAGATTTTAAGGCTGGGTTCACACTGTTGAAAATTGGATGTCAGGAGATTGCGAACAACTCTCAATGGAGCCGGTTCACACTTCTCCAGAACTAACTGCACAGCAGTCCTGTGCGTCTTCTGGTCCGTTTCAGGTTTGAATTCAGCCAAAAATTCGGACTGAAATCAGTCCTGAAATGGTGAACATGGACGCACCGGACCCCTGCTGTGAGCCGCTCCATGCAGCAGTGTGAACCCCGCCGAAAGCCTACTATTCCTCTTCTTAAATACTACTTTCTTTATTCTAGTTTTATACCAAACTCCCACCTAATTCTCATCAATTCCCTACACTAAACTCAGTGACAGGGCCAGTGCAAGCATTGGTGAAGGTGCATTTTGCCCCCCCCCCCCGTCCTAATCCACTGCAGCTGATGGAACACAGACCATGTTCCATTAGCTGCTTCCCCGGGCACTGATCCTGGAGAATTACAGCTTCAGTCCAGGAAGTACACATCACTTCCTGGTCAGCGTGAAGGTGGGAGGCTGAGCGTCCGCCACCAATCCCAGCGACACCTGCCATGACAACACTGGGCCCGCAGGTGGGATAGCGGAGCCCGGTGTACATGGCAGGCTGCGGTGGGGGGGAAGGTGGCACATCGTGGCGGTGGTGGAAGTGATAGGCTCTTGTATCACTTCCAGAATAAAGCCGATAGTACACTTTACTACTGTACACTCACTCCTGGTTGCTAAAGCAAAAAAAAAACATGTCTGCAGCACTGTTAAGATCTGAATCCCCACATGTCCCTACATGACCGTGTCCCTGGCTCTGTTGTCCTTGAAATTTAATTTAGAGACATTCAGGAGCAGCTTGGGTGCTCACTGCAGTTCTGTGTTGCATGAACACATGCGGTGGAAATCTGATCCCTTCCTAACACCACACCCCCCCCCCTATTAATGATCAGGTGACTATTGGGGACTGCGAGGCTCGCAGCGATTGGGCAGGACTCGCAGAGGGGGTGGGGCCAACCTCTGTTGATTGTGCCTGGCTCGCTTGTTGTGAGGTGCACATGTTGGCTCAGTCAGGCTGCAAAGAAACTTAGAGGTGGGAGACGGAGCTGATCAGTAAGTGTTTGTGGCGGCCCAGAAACAAAGTGCAGATTACTTCTCTGACTTCACAAGTCAAACGCATGATTAATCCTTTCATACCTAAAAGATGATACCTGATGACTGGACATTCACCCTTTTATTGCTGGCAGATGAGTTGAAAGTGCGTGATTTAGCCCGGGTTCACACCTATGCGCATTAGATGTGCGTTTCCGCACATCTAATGCACATAGCAGGAGAATGTGACTGGCTCCCTATGGAGCCGGTTCACATATCTCCGGGGCGGCTGCGGTGCGCACCGCACAAAAACGCTGTGCGTCTTTGGCTGCGTTTCAGGGCCGAATTCAGGCATTGAATCGGCCCTGATTCGTCCCTGAAACGGAGAACAGGGACGCACAGCGCTCCTGTGCGGTCCGCAGCGATTTATAGTGTGAACCCGGGCTAAACCTTCCTTTGCTAGAAGATCCATGTTTTGGAAGTCATAATTATTAACCATTTCATTGCTAGTAGATCCCTTGATGAAATGCATGTGTAGCAATACTCACGGTGGAGCTGCTGGTTTAAGCGGGCCTGTCCTCTTTGCTCTACACCCTTCTTAAATTGTTCACTCCCCTTGACACAACTGTAGTGCAGTGTTGAAATAATATGAGCATTAACTTTAACCCACAATATACACTTACAATTAGGATTACCTCTCCCTGGGTACTGGTAGCTCCACCTGTAGGAGAAATGACAACACTGCACACAACTTCAACAATGACCAAAAAATAACTTCTTTCTTTGAATAAGTAATATATTTATATAAAGAGTTATTTAAAAAAATATATACTATCACACCAATGTAGTGTGATAGTATAAGGAATGATATGACAATCAAAGGAATATATATATTGATATGAATCTACACCTGGGAGCTCCCCTTGATCTAAACCTTAAAGTCACTATACAAGGGTGCAGGGCCCTGCAATGAAAAAGGCAGTCCAGACGTCTTCAGTCTTCGCTAGCTTTTATAATTGTAATCCGTATAGGGGGTTTCTCCTGTGTGCTATGTAGTGTAGTATAACACACTAAAACAATTGTAATCCAAACAAGTGACTAGGTGTTAGATGTTTTGTTTCTTCATATAAAGACATCTGCTCTTGAACGCTGAACTCTATTTGTATGTAATAATCTCAGACTTAAGTTGTTCCGTGGGACTATCAGTCCCAGCAACTCTCTGTACAGTTCTAAAGGTGTGTGTGTAATACTCAACTTCTGGGTATCAACCCTCTCACCACACGGTATCCAGGCAGGCTGATGCCTCCAGTTCAGCAGTTCTCAGTTCCGTAAAGAGGCACCACCACGCCATCACACTGTTCCGTCCAAAAACGACCAGGAGTCCTCGGTTAACTCCCCACGGGTCCTCCGGAACAATCACGTCTCTTGTTCAGCTCGCTGCGATGGCAGGATGCTGCAGCTGCTCCGCGCCTTCGCCAAGTAGGCCGCAACCCTGTGGGACACACACACACCCACAGAGTTCTGCTGGCAGGCCACGCGTCCCAGGAACAAGAGAGCTAAAATGGCCGCTGCTTACCCTTTTATATCCCCCCACAATGCAGTTCAGTTCTGACTGTGTCCAGGAGCATTGTGGGTGGGTCAGAGCTACAGTCCCAAAGTAAACAATGAATCACTTCCGTGTCACTTAATTCTGAGACATAAACTTATTGTGCTTTATCAACTGTCCACAAGATGGCACTAACACAACTATTGTACTGAATAATACACATAGAGCTAGAAACAACAGTTGTCAGCGCTACACACGATTAACTAATTAATGGCTAAATTAAATGGTTAATAATGCATTTCCACCAGGGCACTGCTAGAAAGGGTTAATCATGTGCTTCCATCAGGGATCTGACAGCAATGAAATAGTAGATGTCTGGTAGCTGGACATAATTAAATCAGGCGAGGTTCACACATATGCAAACTGGATGCGGGGTTCCCCACATCCAATTCACATGACATTCGAGTGTGACCGGCTCTCAATAGAGGGGCGGCTGCAGTCCAGATTGAAAAAGGGTCTTGTGTGTGTTTTGGGTCCAATTCAGGTGTAAATTCAGGCAAAAATTTGGACCTGAATCACACCTGAACCGGTGAACAAGTATTGAGTGAAGGAGACAGCGCTCGCAACAAAAAAATCAAGTTAAAGCTATCGCTGCTGTAAAAAAGTATAGGACTTGTAAAATGAAAATAAAAACGGTTACAGCGCTGATAGACGTGACCAAACAAAGTGCTAAGTGCTAAATAAAATTAGATAAAATGTAAAATAGTGGACTAATTAAGTCACAAATATTAAGTGCAATCCAAACACAACTGCTAATCACCACAATGACATATATGGAGTGAAATAAATAAATACATATGAAAACCATTAGTGCTGCCCAATTGAAAAAACAAACTAAAATAAAAGCTAACAAAAGCCAATAAACTGTTTAAAATAAAATAAAGGTGACATCTGATCACAAGATAGAGGTATACAAACAGGAAAATAGTCCCAAAATGACTAGCACCAGCTGGACACAGGAAACTCAGACAGACAGCTTTGTGATGACACAGCGGCTCCTCAATCAATAGTGTCAGTCCGTCTCTATATGATCAGACAAAAAGGTGCTTCTATAGTGGATAGATGGATAAATTGGCTGGCATTTCAAGACAATAGAGCCATGGACCTTGCAATTGGTCACCCAAAATAAAGAAAAGAAAAAAATATATAGTGAAGTACTGCGGGATATAAAAGCCACTTGCGCTGCAAGCCGCTACTCACGCTCTCCTTGATTGCAGTCAGGCATGTCAGATGCTTCCGCGATCGCCGCTGGTAGCGTGCGTTCCATGGAGCCAGGAAGGTAAAAAACGTCACTTGGTTGTGTAAAGGCCGGATGTGACGTCGACGCGTTTCGCCCCTCCCCCAGGGCGTCACCAAAGGACCTTTGATCTGACATGCCTGACTGCAATCAAGGAGAGCGTGAGTAGCGGCTTGCAGCGCAATGGGCTTTTATATCCCGCAGTACTTCACTATATATTTTTTTCTTTTCTTTATTTTGGGTGACCAATTGCAAGGTCCATGGCTCTATTGTCTTGAAATGCCAGCCAATTTATCCATCTATCCACTATAGAAGCACCTTTTTGTCTGATCATATAGAGACGGACTGACACCATTGATTGAGGAGCCGCTGTGTCATCACAAAGCTGTCTGTCTGAGTTTCCTGTGTCCAGCTGGTGCTAGTCATTTTGGGACTATTTTCCTGTTTGTATACCTCTATCTTGTGATCAGATGTCACCTTTATTTTATTTTAAACAGTTTATTGGCTTTTGTTAGCTTTTATTTTAGTTTGTTTTTTCAATTGGGCAGCACTAATGGTTTTCATATGTATTTATTTATTTCACTCCATATATGTCATTGTGGTGATTAGCAGTTGTGTTTGGATTACACTTAATATTTGTGACTTAATTAGTCCACTATTTTACATTATATCTAATTTTATTTAGCACTTTATTGT
The DNA here is from genome assembly GCA_037952925.1 of Lithobates clamitans. Taxonomy (NCBI): domain Eukaryota; kingdom Metazoa; phylum Chordata; class Amphibia; order Anura; family Ranidae; genus Lithobates; species Lithobates clamitans. The sequence goes on along the minus strand of JBBGZY010000378.1, from coordinate 1,840,910 downwards.
TTGGTCACGTCTATCAGCGCTGTAACCGTTTTTATGAACCGGTGAACAGACACGCATCGGAACCCAGGCACAAACCCACAGCCACATATATGTGAACCCAGCCTCAATGAAAGGAATGTACAGCAAGGTTAATCATGTCTCTAGCCACCAGGGATCTTACTAGCCTAAGATCTATGGTGGCTAGAGACATGATTAATATGATAACACCTATAAGGTGCACCTGTAATTCTCTCCTACCCAAAAATATGCTAAAATCGAAAACTGATCAATGCTGATCAACACAGGTAAATGGACATGGTGTGAACGAGTGTGAACACCTGCTGGTTGTTTATATTAAAGGGCTGGAGGTTTGCCAAGATTCTTATACAGAAGGAAGTAATAGGGAAAAAGCTAAGATTTCCATGCCTGTTTTGTGAAATTTACAAGCTCACTAGGTGTGCTGGGACTGCTCTAGGAAGTCTTGCCCAGCGCAGTCCCAGCACAAAACAAGGCAAAAAACATTCAGTGGTAGTGATCCCTTGTAGATTGCCTTACCAACTCAGGGCATAGAGTCTAAACCCCAGCCTGCTTCTTCATCAGGGCCCCTGATGGTGGGGATGGCCTTGCATAAATCTGGGACCAGGTTGCGGCCCCCAGGTACGCCCAGCTGAGGTTGCAGAGACACTAACGTGTGCAGAGTACAATGACAGGGGACAGAAGGGATTCCAGGAAACAAGCCAAGGTAAGTGCAGGCAGCAGGCAAGCAAAAACAGTAAAAGGTGGGTACACAAAGTCAGATACACAATACATGCAATAGAAAAGGAACAGAGGCTTGGAGAACTGTGAAGTTGCTAGGCAGTGCAGCTTGCACTGAGCACATGTGGATATAAATATAGATATAGAGAGAGAGAGAGACAAACTGGGAGGTGACCCAGAAAGTGATAGAAGGGAAAAGGATATAAATCCATAGTAGAGTAAGTGATGCCCATATGTGACCAGCGAAGCCAGCAGCACATGTGAAATGGAGTCACAGATCTAGCAATACACTGTTACAAGGAGGTGAGAATTTCACCAAGTAAAATCTGCAGGCTAGATCATGACATTGATGTCTATCAGAGAAATTGTTAAAATCTGAAGAGAAATTGTGATTATATACATATTTTTTACAAAAGCAGAGATACAATAGATACGGTACTTAAAAAAAAAAAAAAAAAACATGATACCATATTTTTATTAGATGGCAGGTCGTGCTGGAAGAAGAGGGCTGGATCTAGAGGGAAGCGTATACTTCTTCAACATTCCAGTGCCAAAAGTGAAAAAACTTATGAAGTCCAATGTTCCCGAGCTAAGGGGCCAGTTTCCTCTGAGTATTTCCCTTGTACTAAGACTAATGCTGCTAGCAGCCAAAGCAGATGACAAAGAGGATGCTAAAGCTAAAGTAAGTTTTTAACACTGTTTACAATTTTATGGAGAAAGGGGAAAAACCTTTACTAAACTGAAAGTAAAAGTAGAATTTTGTTCATTTTCCAAGCCCACACTAAGCAGGTGCAGGTCTGAAAAAACATGACTTGGCCTGCATTGTCTGTCTTCTGGGAAGTAGATGGGAGTATCAAATTGTGGGATAAAGCTATCTCTGAATATCAGCATTCAAAAAACTGTGGAATTGAGAGGGAGCTGGGCAAGGGGGCTAACATGTTTCATGATTTATTGGCACTTGGTCTTAGCCTATGTTATGTTGAGCCTTGAAATAAAGGACATCTACGCCAATCGAGTTGCATTCTTAATGTATGTTTACTTCTGAATATGCACTGTACAGAGGATCACATCTTCCAAGGGAATTATACAAAATACAAATTGACACAGCCTTTTATAGGAAATCATAACATTATAGTCTAAGACGGCCACATGCCCAAGTTACAAATTACACAATACATTCCTTACTAATTGTTTCAAAATTATATCTAGTAATCATGACCTTAACTAGATCCTTGAGTGAAGGGTTAGTTTGACAGAAGAAAGATTTATTACACCAAGGGAGTAATTGACTTATAAACAGGGACTTTCCATATCAACATCTTTCCAGAGAATTTTATCATGTCATTGGCAGAACATTTAATGTCATCCGGAGAGCAATCAAGACACGAAACAAAACATGTTTTGCAATACCAAAAGAATTCAGAAACCTTTTGTTAAGAAATACATTTTCATATTGAAGAGGAACTCTGAGTGGCTATCGATATGTGCTTAATATATTTCATATCTTCACAGTCCCTCCTGTGTTTAGAATTCTTTCGGTATCCTTTTAAACTTCCTCTGTGTCTTTAGGTTCATCTCCGGGAATACGGATTACCATTTCATGCTCAGTTCTAACTCGGGACCTTGAGGGCTCAAAAGAAACAATATTAGTACAGGCATTGCAAGAATTTGTAGTTATCTTCAAACAACATGGGTGCACATTTGATTATAAGGATTATGAGTGCAATAATTCCAACAATATAGAAAAAACCATGTAAGATACCAGAAAACCATCCTCCTATACCAGTAAACCAGTTGAGACGATTGAGCCAGTTCTCCCAGCTTCCTTCAACCCAAGCGGTTTCAGTATGTTCTTTCCTAATACCTAGTTTTAACTGTTGCACACTTTCTATATGGGAAATGTTGGCGTCCTCAGCCTTTGCATCATTTCCGATGAAATTGCAACATGCTGTTCCCACTATGGCGCACATTCCTTCTTGGCTGGCTGTGAGATAGTCCAACACCAATCGGTGTTGGAGTAAATCCTTTAAAAGTCAATTTGCACATTTTCAAATGGCTCCTCAGTATGTGGAATGTGCTTCATAGGGGTAGGTACTGGCTTCCCAATGTTATGGGTTTGGCATGTAACAGATTCACAAATCTTTTTAGCAGCATATATCTGAACCCCTGGGGCCCACCAGTGCCTGTTAACCTGTTAATAACCTGACATCCCTCCTGTTGAGACATGGCAAGGCCCATGACTTAAAGAAAACAAAGAAGGAAACAGAGTCGGAGGAGCAACCATTTTTCTCTTGTAAGGCAGAGAATATGTGTAAATCAACATTTAAATCAATCAGAAACCATATATATGCATGGCACTGGATGGGTATCACTAGATTACTCCTTTAGCATATTCATCAGCCAAAGCATTTCCCTTTGAAAAACTGTCATCTGAACGAGTGTGTGCCTTACATCTAATAACAGCCACATGCAAAGGCATTTGTACTGCTGCTAATAATCGGATGATTAAATCCTTAGGCTGTATTGGCGTGCCTGCTGTAGTTTAAAAAAAACCTCGCTCCTCTCATAGCTGAGCCATGTGGACATCAGTGCCATCCCTACCAGTATCAGTTTCAAGCAAAAAGGTAACTGGATTAGAGTTTTGATAACTATAGTAGCCAACTGGTCTATGCCAGTCACAAAACTGTCACAACACTGCTGTGTTAGTACCCCATTAGCATGTCCATTAACTTCTGCACAAAATAATTAGTAGGGTTCACTATAGTCAGGTAACCCGAGATTTGGAGCTGTCAGTAAAGTTGCTTTGATTTCTTTTAAAGCATACTTCCCTGCTGGGGTTAATTCGTCCTCAGTAAACCTGTAACTACCCTTGGCACCTTGGCATGTCCCTTTTAATACTTCCAGTAAAGGACCTATAATAGTGGAGGATTCAGTTTCCTTCATCCAGTTTATTTATTGTTAATCGCAGGGCAGATTCCTCCTGACTTTTCACTGCGGCCACTTCTATATAGCCTGGTGATAATTCCCAGTAATCCAGACTGCTGGATCAATAAGCCCCTCCTGTTTGGGGTTAATAATGTGCTGGCATAAGGAGCAAATCTAAAGTCCCCCTTTACTTCAAGTATGCTTTACTCCCATTCCTTCAGTGGTTCAAACTATAGTTACTCCTATATTTATTAGTATACCTCTGTCTAGCAGACTGCCAGGGGAGTATGGCGATAAAACAAATGAACATTTATGACACTGACCTCCCATTTTTACCTATAGAGGCTCAGTGACTTTGGCAGTAATTACATCATTACTTACCCGACCAAAATTACCTGCTGATTCGAAGAGGAAAAATTGGCATCACATATATTTAACAAACTCTTTGAATTGCCTTTATCTATTAAACACAGGATAGATAAACCATTAACTGACACATCAATCATTGGTTCTGTATTTTGTCCCAAATTCAAGACAGCAAGCTCAGGGAAGGAATAAATTTTCATTAATCAGATCACCACACTCCACTATCTGCTGAACCAGAGCCCCCACTCTTTGGGCATTTCTAACATACATCTTAGTTCTGCTAGACTTGGCTTGTCTTTCCCTTCCAATTTGAACAGCCAAGACCTACACCTCAAAACTTTCCATATGCAGTGCTGCTTTCCCCGGTATGGGAACTTTTTATACATTCATTATTGTTTATTTTTATCTCTATCCTTATTAATCTCTCAGATTCTGTAAAATTCAATATTCATTAGTTCTAGCAATGGCTTCTTTCGCCATTCTCTAACTTCCTGTAACAATCCTCCCATGAAACTGTCAACTAGACCATGTCTTGGGCAAAGCAGTTTCATCTACTGGAATCCAGTCCTCATGCTTTCTAACCACATCCGTGAACCTATTGCAGGATTCAAATACATCCACATACATTCTTACACTTTCTTTTACATTTTCTACAACATTTCTTCTTTTTAGTTCTCTTTAAATTCTTATTGCCAAGTCAGGAACTGTAGCAGCAGCTTCTGTTTGCACTGTTCTTTCACTCACTGACACAGAGCCTTTGCAAAGAAGCTTTTTCAGAACACATTTTGTAGGGGGGGTGGTTTAGCATCTTTTCTAGATGCTTCTTCCCAAGCTGCTAAACATTCGATCCCCCCCACAGTCAGACATTTTAAAAAGAAAGTTAAACAATGCATCAATTGTAGGTGTACTGAGGGATCCCTCTGGTGGCCACCATTTAGTGGGGTCCCCTTTATACTCCTTTTTTTTTTTTTTTAATTTTACACCATTTCACATGGTGTTTCAGGGCATCTGGGGCTCCACTCACCATCATTTTGATGATAGGAGCACTTGGGTGTAATTTGGCAATACTTAGCCCTGTTGCCTTTGCTATTTTCACTAACTTCTCGGCTCTGTCTTTTGTTAACCCAAAGTTATTCATGACAGGTAGAATATTTTTATCAAATAAGTTTCCCATATTTTCCCCTGTTTCTTGTTACTCCCTTTAGAAATGACAATTATTTGGAACTCTGGGACAGAGAGCTCCACCGTTTATCGTTATGGCTGTGTACCAGCAGCCCAGTACATAAGTTGAGATATCTCACTCGTTCTACTCTCAGAAGGACGTCTCCTTTCTGAGTGGCAATAGGCTAGTCCCTATCTAGACTCCCTACTCCAGAGAACATGCAGCAGGTCATTCACCGATTTGTGGCTATCCGCTGAAGGCAAACCTATCCGCCTTAGGACCACAAACGTACAAAAAAATCATACAAGAATGCAACATCCACCAACTTCTATTTACTCTCAGAAATTGTGGTACCTGCACTTATACATCCCTTATTACATAAATATATACATTGTCATTTCTGGGGGTAAGGAGAAAAGGCAAGTACTTAAAATAGCTATTTCTGCATGCTTAATTTTAACTGGTACCTTTTAACATTCTCAGTAATCAAACATAGACAGAATGCAAGTAAAATCAAAGGGAACGTGTTTACCTTCTGTAGCCTCACTCCCCACCTGGCACCTCTACACCGCACAGAAAAGACAGTATTTAATATGAGAGAAAAACATTTTCTCACCTGAGGCCTCTTTGCTGCTGTCCCTCCTGGTGCGGGGCGAGAGCCGGTGGTGGAGATGCAGATAAGAAGACACGATAAGGGGTCACTAATGTTATGTTGAGCCTTGAAATAAAGGTCATCTACGTCAATCGAGTTGCATTCGTCTTAATGTATGTTTACTTCAGAATATGCACTGTACAGAGGATCACATCTTCCAAGGGAATGTGATACAGAATACAAATTGACACAGCCTTTTATAGGAAGTCATAACATTATAGTCTATGACGGGCACATGCCCAAGTTACAAATTACACAATACATTCCTTACTAATTGTTTCAACATTACATCTGATCATCATGACCTTAACTAGATCATTGAGTGAAGGGTTAGTTTGACAGAAAGATTGATTACACCAAGGGAGTAATTAACTTATAAACAGGGACTTTCTATATCAAGATCTTTTCCGAGAATTTTATCATGTCATTGGCAGAACATTTCATGTCATCCGGAGAGCAATCAAGACACGAAACAAAACATGTTTTGCAATACCAAAATAATTCAGAAACATTTTGTTAAGAAATACAAGAAATACATTTTCATATTGAAGAGGAGAGTGGGTATCGATATGTGCTTAATATACAGTGGGGACGGAAAGTATTCAGACCCCCTTAAATTTTTCACTTTTTGTTATATTGCAGCCATTGCTAAAATCATTTAAGTTCATTTTTTTCCCCTCATTAATGTACACACAGGACCCCATATTGGCAGAAAAACACAGAATTGTTGACATTTTTGCAGATTTATTAAAAAAAGAAAAACTATAATATCACATGGTACTAAGTATTCAGACCCTTTCCTCAGTATTTAGTAGAAGCACCCTTTTGATCTAATACAGCCATGAGTCTTTTTGGGAAAGATGCAACAAGTTTTTCACACCTGGATTTGGGGATCCTCTGCCATTCCTCCTTGCAGATCCTCTCCAGTTCTGTCAGGTTGGATGTTAAACGTTGGTGGACAGCCATTTTTAGGTCTCTCCAGAGATGCTTAATTGGGTTTAAGTTAGGGCTCTGGCTGAGCCATTCAAGAACAGTCACAGAGTTGTTGTGAAGCCACTCCTTCGTTAAGCCGTGTGCTTAGGGTCATTGTCTTGTTGGAAGGTAAACCTTCAGCCCAGTCTGAGGTCCTGAGCACTCTGGAGAAGGTTTTCGTCCAGGATATCCCTGTACTTGGTCGCATTCATCTTTCCCTCGATTGCAACCAGTCTTCCTGTCCCTGCAGCTGAAAAACACCCCCACAGCATGATGCTGCCACCACCATGCTTCACTGTTGGGACTGTATTGGACAGGTGATGAGCAGTGCCTGGTTTTCTCCACACATACCGCTTAGAATTAAGGCCAAAAAATTCTATCTTGGTCTCATCAGACCAAAGAATCTTATTTCTTACCATCTTGGAGTCCTTCAAGTGTTTTTTTTATGATGTGAAAAAAACAAGTTGCGCTGACCCCAAAAATGTGAACAAATACTGAATAGCTGCTAGCACACAAACAAACCAAGTTTCATAGAGTATAAACAAAATAAGTGCAGCGCTAAAAAGTAGATGAATCAAAAATATGATGGGTGAGAAAAACCAAATATAATTAAATGTTACTCTATATATAAACACAATTAAAGTGTGAGTGAAAGTCCAAAAACCATTAAAAAGAGAGAAAAAATGTCCAATAGCACTGTGTTGAGCTCTACGGACTGCAATCAGGAACTGGAGTCAGTACATAGAAGGAGTCTTCTCAGACAGCTAGGGTACATGAACCCATGATGTTGACTGGAGACTGAAAAGCACATCAATCATGGACAGCACGGAAAAAACATCTAGAGTAAAATACTCTTACCGGAACACGTGGGACGTACCAGCCATATAGCTGTGCGTCTATCTGAGCTTGTGGAGGTGACCTCCCGTGCACTCTCTCCAATATTCCTGTACTTGGTCGCATTCATCTTTCCCTCGATTGCAACCAGTCGTCCTGTCCCTGCAGCTGAAAAACACCCCCACAGCATGATGCTGCCACCACCATGCTTCACTGTTGGGACTGTATTGGACAGGTGATGAGCAGTGCCTGGTTTTCTCCACACATACCGCTTAGAATTAAGGCCAAAAAATTCTATCTTGGTCTCATCAGACCAAAGAATCTTATTTCTTACCATCTTGGAGTCCTTCAAGTGTTTTTTTTAGCAAACTCCATGCAGGCTTTCATGTGTCTTGCACTGAGGAGAGGCTTCCGTCAGGCCACCCTGCCATAAAGCCCCGACTGGTGGAGGGCTACAGTGATGGTTGACTTTGTACAACTTTCTCCCATCTCCCAACTGCATCTCTGGAGCTCAGCCACAGTGATCTTTGGGTTCATCTTAGGAAGGCTTCTGGTCGTCCCAAACCTTTTCCATTTTTAGGAATATGGAGGCCACTGTGCTCTTAGGAACCTTAAGTGCAGCATAAATTTTTTGGAACCTTGGCCAGATCTGTGCCTTGCCACAATTCTGTCTCTGAGCTCTTCAGGCAGTTTCTTTGACCTCATGATTCTCATTTGCTGTGACATGTACTGTGAGCTGTAAGGTCTTATATAGACAGGTGTGTGGCTTTCCTAATCAAGTTCCATTAGTATAATCAAACACAGCTGGACTCAAATGAAGGTGTAGAACCATCTCAAGGATGATCAGAAGAAATGGACAGCACCTGAGTTAAATATGAGTGTCACAGCAAAGGGTCTGAATACTTAGGACCATGTGATATTTCAGTTTTTCTTTTTTTAAAAATCTGCAAAAATGTCAACAATTCTGTGTTTTTCTGTCAATATGGAGTGCCGTGTGTACATTAATGAGGAAAAAAAATGAACTTAAATGATTTTAGCAAATGGCTGCAATATAACAAAAAGGGAAACATTTAAGGGGGTCTGAATACTTTTCGTCCCCTCTGTATACAGTATATGGTCATGGAGGTGATCTAGTAATCATCTAATGCAGTGCTTCTCAACCTTTCTAGTGCGGTGTTCCCTTGATAAAGTTTCCCAAGTTATGGGGACCCCTAACAGTAAAATTATTTTCGTAACGTGGGTTGTCAGCACCCAAGTCAAGACAAGTAATTTGCACCCCTAACCCACTGACATTTAGCGCTCCCTGAGTCCCTTCCTCTCGAACAGTATTAAAACTCCTTATGGTACATTTTAGGATGTACCACTCTCTTTGTTCTCCTTTTTTTTTTTTTTTTCCCTTTTATCTCTCTCTATCCTAATTTCTTGTCACCCCCCCCCCCCCCCCTAGCCGTCTTTCATGTTCTTTCCCTTATTCTTTCTCTCTTTTTCTTTGTTCCTCAGCTTCTTTTCCTCTCCCTTCCATGTATTCTCTAGTTTTATTTCTTCTCTTACTCCTTGGTGTGTGTGTGTGTGTGTGTGTGTGTGTGTGTGTGTGTGTGTGTGTGTGTGTGTGTGTGGGGGGGGGGGGGGGGGAATGAGTGGCAATGCTGGGGAAGAGTTCTGATCAGCCAACTTAGGTGCTCTTGATCAAGGTCATCTGCTGATCTGAGAACTGTAGTGGGGACTTTTAATGGCAACTATAATCACAGGTAGTGTTACTCACTGTGTCTCTGGCTTCACTGTGTCTCCGATTTTGTAGTGTCTCCGACTTTGTGGTGACTCGTAGCAGTGACACTTATGCCAAAATCGGGAGATGGGGTCACCTCCAGCTTCTCCCACTTCACATTCCTCACCAGTCAGCTGACCTCTAGTCTCTTCCCCCCCAGCCATGTTGTGAACTGAATGGGCGGCTGCAAAGAGGCTGAGTGGGCGGGTCGCAGGCTCCAGGAACAGCCCAGCTGGGCAGCCACGGGCTCCAGGGACAGCCTGGCTGGGCAGCTATTAAAAGGCCGGGAGAGCGGTACGGGCTTCAGGAACAGCACAGGTTTTAATGACCCCTGGCAAATCATCATTCGACCCCCAGGTTGAGAACCACTGATCTAGTGGTTCTGCTGACATATTGTATCAAGCAGATACCACAAGTAATCAGATATATCATATACCTAGTGTTGCAATGAATAAATTACGGAATCTTAAAAGGCCTGCTAGTAACGGTGGATTGGAATATTGCCCCCCTTAGTAAGATGGGGACAGCAAGCATATTTATTGTCACTTCATCTATAATAACTGGGGACGTTCCAGGCAATTTTTTTTTTTTTGGGGGGGGGGGTACCATATTGGTACTAGAGCATACCTGGGGGAGATAAAAGCTGTGCTTTTGTGGATGTGACCAAAGGTGGGCATGTCCAAAAATTGTGTGTTTCTTCACATTTTATCCCCTTTGTATAGACAAAATAGGGCCTTGGAGCACACTAAAGAGATTGTTGGAGTAAAATAAGCCCAAATGGGTCCAGCAATGTGTCAGGTTGAGCAATAACCCCCAGCAAGCGCATGATAACCCTAGTATACTGTATGTCAGAGCCAGCCATAGCCCCAAGCACAGCATAATAATTACCTCCCAGCATGGAACAAAAAGAAACGCCCAGCCTGGTAAAATAATTAGCCCCAAGCACTGCACAATAAATAACCCACAGCATGGCACAATAATAAACCCCAGCACTGCACAATAATTAACCTCCAACATTGCACTGTACTTAATCCCTTAGCATGGCACAGCACAGTAACCCCCAACACATCACAATAAAAAAAAAAACACAAATGTGCATTATTAATTTCCAGAACCCCCATAGCAGTCAGCATGCCCCTTTTCATTGTGACACATACAACTGAGTGTATAGAGTGAAGAGGTCTGCACTATGTATATACAGCTTTAATTTGTCAGTGTGCCCCCTGTAAAATGGTGGTCAATATGCCCCCTGTACAATAGTGTACAGTGTGCCACTTGTGCAATGGTGATCAGTGTGCCTGCTGTACAGTGGAGGTCAGTGTGCCCCCCTATACTGGTGGTCATGGTGGCCATGTACAATGGTGTTTAGTGTACCCATTGTTTACTGGTGGTTAGTGTACATAGAGCCACCATTAGAAATCATGGGGCTCCATACAGTCTCCCTGACAGAGCCTCCCTCTCCCACTCAATCTAACTGTCTATACTAGTGTGTGCAATGTGAGGCTGCAGTATGTAGTGTCAGTGCAGAGGTGTAGAATGTGTGGTATGCAGCAGGAGCAAAGTGCAGGGCAGTGACTTGGAATGCATTGAGCAGGATGTAGTACTAAACCAGTAGGGCCATGCACAGTACTTGGTGGCAGTGCAGAGCAGGCCAGGAGCTCTATGTACTGGCAGTGGCAGGACAGTAAGTGAACAGTATGCAGTGGCAGGATAATGTGCAGTATGTAGTGGCAGGGCAGTCAGTAAGCCGTATATATGGACAGGACAGTTAGTGAATAGTAGATAGTGGCGGGACAGTCAGTGAGCAGTTCATAGTGGTGGGGCAGTCAGTGAGCAGTATGTAGTGGCGGGGCAGTCAATGAGCAGTACGTAGTGGTGGGGCCATCAGTGAACAGTACGTAATAATGGGGCAGTTAGTAAACAGTGCGTAATGGCGGTGCAGTCAGTGAGCAGTACGTAATGGCGGGGCAGTCAGTGAGCAGTACGTAATGGCAGGGCAGTCAGTGAGCAGTACGTAGTGGTGCGGCAGTCAGTGAGCAGTATGTAGTGGGATCAGTCAGTGAGCACTATGTGATGCGTGCAGACAGTGTGCAGTATGTAGTAGGGGCAGTGAACAGTATGTAATGGGGCAGTGAACAGTATGTAATGGGGCAGTGTGCAGTATGTTGCAGCGGCAGTGAGCAGTAGGTAGCAGGGGGGAAGTGAGCAGTATATATTGGGGCACTTGGGAGTAGCCAGGAGCGCCATCCTAATCCTGAAAGGGTCATGTCCAAGAAAGAAATAGAAGATGTGTCCATATTTCCTGAAAACCTAAGATTATACTCACTTTCATTAGGGATGACAATAGACCATCCAAACTGCCAACATTCCTAGAACAAATAAGTAACAAGTCATCAATGTAGTGATGGTAAAATTTGATGACAGTATGTTATGGATTACTGCCTGCAAAGATGCGGGCCCGCTTCCACCAACCCATATATAGGTTGACTGAGGACAGTGAAAAATTAGCACCCATCGCTGCTCCGCACCTCTGCAGGTAGTTCTCACGATTGTGACAGTGGGAGGTTCTGGTACTGTGAGAATGTAGGTAAAATGACACTGAGCTCTAAGCTCCAGCTTCTGAATGGAGAAAGCTGTGCTTTAAGCTTTTTCCTGTTTTTTTTTAATACCAGATCAGGGCCTGGAGTTTGAAGGCTCTAACATGTCCTGGGCACCATCACTCAATCCTGTGTCCAATTCTTACCAGGGGCCCACAGGCTATGTGAATAAACAGGTGTGCAGACTTGTTATAAGCCTGATCAGAGCTAGTGCAGTTGCTGCCATTTGTTTGTAAAGCCCTGCCAGGAGATGTGTGAGAACCCGGGGTGCTGGGAGGGAGCCTGAGAAACTCATGGTCGGAGAGACCTGTGCTAAAGCCTATCCAGGTAGGCTAACATTTTTTGTTGATAATGTTTGCTGGGGAAGACCCCTGCGTGGGAATCTGTTAATGGACTTTTCTTTGTTTTTTTTCAATAAAAGTCAGCTACCAAGCCCTTAAAAACTCACTTAGACTGACGCAAAGCGCACTCAGAATGCATCTACCACACTGAGTCTAATCACCCCGTGTTACATCATCAAAACAAGAAATGTTGTGGTGAGCAAATACTCCAAACTAAGTACGATAAATTCCATATGGGGGTAAAGGATAGCCACTATATCATTCTAAAAAACAATATGATACAGCACAAAGTGGATTAGAGTATATATGATGTAGAGCAGTATAGACTACTTATGTCACAGAAGACCCAAACGCTATCTTCACTCAACTCAAAATGCTGTAATTTATTAAGGAGGTGCTTGGTGTCCCTCAAATAACCAGGCAAGCTCAAAACAAGAGGTTGCAGCTGGTGGTCCACCTATTGACTGAGATGTTCATTAAGTAAACCAAAAAGAGGATCAATCTACAACCTTTTGTTAATTTTAATGAGAATAATCTTGAGGTTATTAGGACATATGGGCATTTCTTGTTTCTTTCTTGGACATGACCCATTTACACCAGGTTGTATCGGATTTGTATACAAAACCATTGTCAGGCAACTCTGTGTTAAGGGCCGACTCCAGACACTCCAAACATACAATCTGGGGTATATCCATTGGACAGTTTTTAAGGCTACGTTGCATCTATTTGGATGAGATTAGTTTTGACAGAGAAATTAAGTGTATGTGGACAGGCTTTTAAGACAGAGGGGTTACCTGGAATCGGCATTACACAGAGCTGTAGATATTGCTACGTCTAAGAATAGGGATGCCTTATTGCAAGATTTGGAAAGGAGTTCTGATATTAGGGAAGTTCCAGTTTTTCCATCTACATATAGTGCAGAACATAACCGTGTCCCATAGAGCACATATTTTGGGCAGCTATTTGTTACTCAGCCTGTTTACAACTAAGAAAAAAGGGCCAGTTAACTTTGTCAGTCATTTTAAGGGCAATTATAGATGCAATGACAATAAATGCCCTTGTCACTGCAATCCAATAATCAGATGCTGTATATCGCATACCTGGTGTTGCAATTGATAACAGTGGTATGTAAAATGTGGAAATGTGTCCTCCATCCTAATAAGAGGAACACGCTTCAATCCACTGTTACTGGCAGGTCTTCGTCATTTATTAATTGCAACACCAAGTATGTGATATATCTGATTACTTGCGGTATCTGCTTGATACAATATGTCAGCAGAACCAATAATAGCACTGAACAGAGCCCTGTTCTATCTCGACACGCACAAAAATATACTGAATTAAATGGCACATAACGCACAGAAATATACTGCGTTATATGTGCACTAATGTACTGAAATATACTGCGTTAAACATGCAGTAACGCATTGAAATATACTGCGTTAAACGTGCACTAACACACTAAAATATTACTGCGTTAAATGGCACATAATGCACTGAAATATACTGCGTTAAACTTGCAGTAATGCACAGAAATATACTGCGATAAATGTGCACCAACACACTGAAATATACTGCGTTAAACGTGCACTAACGCACTGAACTATCCTGCAGTAAACCTGGCCTGACAAAATAAACTGACACTAATGTAAAAATGAATGTTTACTACACACACACTGACTAAACTATCACTAGATAAGTAAAAATGAACGGTCACACTACATTCACACTGAACTTTCACTAGATTCACACTAAACTGATATTCTACACTGTCAATAAAATCAGAATAGCACACTATAGCACACGTCCTGACCAGTAGCACTGAACAGAGCCCTGTTCTATCTCTCCCCACACCGATATCACACTACAAATGGCCGCTATTGAAAGAATACTTTTATAGTGTGGGGTGGGACTAAGAGCAACGAGCCATGCCTGGATAGAGTCATCATTACTTTCTCCAATCATGGTTTTCACAGTGCTCTGTGCTCTGATTGGGCAAAGCTTTCATTGCTTCGGCACGCCGACCAAACGGTTAAACGCCCCAATAATTAGGTTGATCGGCAAACTGGCGAACAGCCAATGTTCGGCCTGAACTGTTTGCCCATCCCTAATGACCATATATATAACACTGAGCAAAATCATTCTACAAATGTCGCTAAACCGTTTAATGACACTCATGATGGCGATCTCTCTGCTATAAAAATTCAAGCTATAGAAAAGGTTGTTTCTCCTAAGGTATGTGTGTGTTGTTTCTCCCAAGGTGTGTGTGTGAATGGAATATTATACATTTTTATGAGTATCGTCCTCCCTTCCGCTATTTTGATCTGGTGTTGCTGTTGACATCACTTATTTTTTGAGAAACATCTACAGCATAATGAATACGTACATGCATGTCCGTGGTTGTGCGTGTTTCACATATGGTCCCTTTAGGATGCATATTTATTTGTTTTTTCATCCTTGTGGGTTTGTTGCTGTTGCATATTTGGAATTATATTGTTTCTAGTTTACATTACCTTTTTTATGACTGTGTGTGTATGGGTGTTTCTTTCCATATTTCTTTGCACAAATCATGAAACATGTTAGTCCCAGCTCCCTCTGATTGATGCCTGTGTTACTGTTTTACCATATTTAAAAATAAAGGCAATTCTCAGGATGTGCAGCCGGATTTTCTTCTACTCTTTACAACATACTTTACAAACTTCACGATTGTTCAGATTATTAGGAGTAGCCTAGAAATAATTGAAAAACAATGCAGATATGAGCAGGGGCGGACTGACAACGCATGGGGCCCCTGGGCAATAGAAGATCATGGGGCCCCCTGTGTCCCCACACGCAAGCCACACCTGCACAGGGAGACATGGGGGTGAGGGAGAGCACACAGGGGGACACTGTGGGGGGGAGAGAGCACAATGGGGGACACTGGGGAGGGAGAGCACACACAGGGGGACACTGGAGGGAGAGCACACACAGGGGGACACTGGAGGGAGAGCACACACAGGGGGACACTGGAGGGAGAGCACACACACGCAGGGGGACACTGGAGGGAGAGCGCACACACACAGGGGGACACTGGAGGGAGAGCGCACACACACGGGGGAACACTGGAGGTAGAGCACACACGAGGACACTGGAGGGAGAGCACACACACACACACACACACACAAGGGGACACTGGAGGGAGAGAACACACAGGGGACACTGGAGGGAGAGAACACACAGGGGGACACTGGAGGGAGAGCACACACACACAGGGGGACACTGGAGGGAGAGCACACACAGGGGGACACTGGAGGGAGAGCGCACACACAGGGGGACACTGGAGGGAGAGCGCACACACAGGGGGACACTGGAGGGAGAGCACACTCAGGGGGACACTGGAGGGAGAGCGCACACACACGGGGACACTGGAGGGAGAGCACACACAGGGGGACACTGGAGGGAGAGCGCACACACAGGGGGACACTGGAGGGAGAGCACACACAGGGACACTGGAGGGAGAGCGCACACACAGGGGGACACTGGAGGGAGAGCGCACACACAGGGGGACACTGGAGGGAGAGCACACTCAGGGGGACACTGGAGGGAGAGCGCACACACACGGGGACACTGGAGGGAGAGCACACACAGGGGGACACTGGAGGGAGAGCGCACACACAGGGGGACACTGGAGGGAGAGCACACACAGGGACACTGGAGGGAGAGCGCACACACAGGGGGACACTGGAGGGAGAGCGCACACACAGGGGGACACTGGAGGGAGAGCGCACACACAGGGGGACACTGGAGGGAGAGCGCACAAACAGGGGGACACTGGAGGGAGAGCGCACACAGGGGGACACTGGAGGGAGAGCGCACACACAGGGGGACACTGGAGGGAGAGCACACACAGTGGGACACTGGAGGGAGAGCACACAGGGGAATACTTGAGGGAGAGCACACACACAGGGGGACACTGGAGGGAGAGCACACACAGGGGGACACTGGAGGGAGAGCGCACACACAGGGAACACTGGAGGGAGAGCGCACACAGGGGGACACTGGAGGGAGAGCACACACAGGGGGACACTGAAGGGAGAGCACACACACACAGGGGGACACTGGAGGGAGAGCACACACAGGGGGACACTGGAGGGAGAGCACACACAGGGGGACACTGGAGGGAGAGCACACACAGGGGGACACTGGAGGGAGAGCACACACAGGGGGACACTGGAGGGAGAGCACACACAGGGGGACACTGGAGGGAGAGCACACACAGGGGGACACTGGAGGGAGAGCACACACAGGGGGACACTGGAGGGAGAGCACACACAGGGGGACACTGGAGGGAGAGCACACAAAGGGGACACTGGAGGGAGAGCACACACAGGGGACACTGGAGCGAGAGCACACACAGGGGACACTGAAGGGAGAGCACACAGGGGAATACTTGAGGGAGAGCACACACACAGGGGACACTGGAGGGAGAGCACACACACACAGGGGGACACTGGAGGGAGAGCACACACAGGGGGACACTGGAGGGAGAGCTCACACACACAGGGGGACATTGGAGGGAGAGCACACACGGGGACACTGGAGGGAGAGCACACACACACACACACACACACACACACACACAAGGGGACACTGGAGGGAGAACACACACACAGGGGACACTGGAGGGAGAGCACACACAGGGGGACACTGGAAGGAGAGCACACACAGGGGGACACTGGAGGGAGAGCACACACAGGGGGACACTGGAGGGAGAGCACACACAGGGGGACACTGGAGGGAGAGCACACACACACACAAGGGGACACTGGAGGGAGAGCACACACAGGGGGACACTGGAAGGAGAGCACACACAGGGGGACACTGGAGGGAGAGCACACACAGGGGGACACTGGAGGGAGAGCACACACACACAAGGGGACACTGGAGGGAGAGCACACACAGGGGGACACTGGAGGGAGAGCACACACACAGGGGACACTGGAGGGAGAGCACACACACAGGGGACACTGGAGGGAGAGCACACACTGGGGGACACTGGAAGGAGAGCACACACTGGGGGACACTGGAGGGAGAGCACACACAGGGGGACACTGGAGGGAGAGCACACACAGGGGGACACTGGAGGGAGAGCACACACAGGGGACACTGGAGGGAGAGCACACAAAGGGGGGGAACTGGAGGGAGAGCACACACAGGGGACACTGGAGCGAGAGCACACGCAGGGGGACACTGGAGGGAGAGCACACACAGTGGGACACTGAAGGGAGAGCACACAGGGGAATACTTGAGGGAGAGCACACACACAGGGGACACTGGAGGGAGAGCAAACACAAGGGGACACTGGAAGGAGAGCACACACACAAGGGGGCCACTGGAGGGAGAGCACACACAGGGGACACTGGAGGGAGAGCACACACAGGGGACACTGGAGGGAGAGCACACACAGGGGGACAATGGAAGGAGAGCACACTAGGGGACACTGGAGGGAGAGCACACACAGGGGGACACTGGAGGGAGAGCACACACACACACAAGGGGACACTGGAAGGAGAGCACACACACAGGGGGACACTGGAGGGAAAGCGCACACACAAGGGGACACTGGAGGGAGAGCGCACACACACGGGGACACTGGAGGGAGAGCGCACACACACGGGGACACTGGAGGGAGAGCACACACAGGGGGACACTGGAAGGAGAGCACACACACAAGGGGGCCACTGGAGGGAGAGCACACACAGGGGACACTGGAGGGAGAGCACCCACAGGGGACACTGGAGGGAGAGCACCCACAGGGGACACTGGAGGGAAAGCACACACAGGGGGACACTGGAAGGAGAGCACACTAGGGGACACTGGAGGGAGAGCACACACAGGGGGACACTGGAGGGAGAGCACACACACACACAAGGGGACACTGGAGGGAGAGCACACACACAGGGGACACTGGAGGGAGAGCACACACAGGGGGACACTGGAAGGAGAGCACACACAGGGGGACACTGGAGGGAGAGCACACACAGGGGGACACTGGAGGGAGAGCACACACACACAAGGGGACACTGGAGGGAGAGCACACACAGGGGGACACTGGAAGGAGAGCACACACA
The DNA here is from genome assembly GCA_037952925.1 of Lithobates clamitans. Lineage (NCBI taxonomy): Eukaryota > Metazoa > Chordata > Amphibia > Anura > Ranidae > Lithobates > Lithobates clamitans. The sequence goes on along the minus strand of JBBGZY010000378.1, from coordinate 1,822,451 downwards.
GGGGGACACTGGAGGGAGAGCACACACACACAAGGGGACACTGGAGGGAGAGCACACACAGGGGGACACTGGAGGGAGAGCGCACACACAGGGAGACACAGGAGGCAGAGCGCACACACAGGAGGCAGAGCGCACACACAGGGGGACACTGGAGGGAGAGCACACACAGGGGACACTGGAAGGAGAGCACACACAGGGGGACACTGGAGGGAGAGCACACACAGTGGGACACTGAAGGGAGAGCACACAGGGGAATACTTGAGGGAGAGCACACACACAGGGGGACACTGGAGGGAGAGCACACACAGGGGGACACTGGAGGGAGAGCGCACACACAGGGAACACTGGAGGGAGAGCGCACACACAGGGAACACTGGAGGGAGAGCGCACACACAAGGGGACACTGGAGGGAGAGCACACACACAGGGGACACTGGAGGGAGAGCACACACAGGGGGACACTGGAGGGAGAGCACACACAGGGGGACACTGGAGGGAGAGCACACACACAAGGGGGCCACTGGAGGGAGAGCACACACACAAGGGGGCCACTGGAGGGAGAGCACACACAGGGGACACTGGAGGGAGAGCACACACAGGGGACACTGGAGGGAGAGCACACACAGGGGACACTGGAGGGAGAGCACACACAGGGGGACACTGGAAGGAGAGCACACACTAGGGGACACTGGAGGGAGAGCACACACAGGGGGACACTGGAGGGAGAGCACACACACAAGGGGACACTGGAGGGAGAGCACACACACAGGGGACACTGGAGGGAGAGCACACACAGGGGGACACTGGAAGGAGAGCACACACAGGGGGACACTGGAGGGAGAGCACACACAGGGGGACACTGGAGGGAGAGCACACACACACACAAGGGGACACTGGAGGGAGAGCACACACACAGGGGACACTGGAGGGAGAGCACACACAGGGGGACACTGGAAGGAGAGCACACACAGGGGGACACTGGAAGGAGAGCACACACAGGGGGACACTGGAGGGAGAGCACACACAGGGGGACACTGGAGGGAGAGCACACACACACACACAAGGGGACACTGGAGGGAGAGCACACACAGGGGGACACTGGAGGGAGAGCGCACACACAGGGAGACACAGGAGGCAGAGCGCGCACACAGGGGGACACAAGAGGCAGAGCGCACACACAGGGGGACACTGGAGGGAGAGCACACACAGGGGACACTGGAAGGAGAGCACACACAGGGGGACACTGGAGGGAGAGCACACACAGGGGGACACTGGAGGGAGAGCGCACACACAGGGAACACTGGAGGGAGAGCGCACACACAAGGGGACACTGGAGGGAGAGCGCACACACAAGGGGACACTGGAGGGAGAGCACACACACAGGGGACACTGGAGGGAGAGCACACACAGGGGGACACTGGAAGGAGAGCACACACTGGGGGACACTGGAGGGAGAGCACACACACACACACACACACACACACGGGGACACTGGAGGGAGAGCACACACACAGGGGACACTGGAGGGAGAGCACACACACAGGGGGACACTGGAAGGAGAGCACACACAGGGGGACACTGGAAGGAGAGCACACACAGGGGGACACTGGAAGGAGAGCACACATAGGGGGACACTGGAGGGAGAGCACACACAGGGGGACACTGGAGGGAGAGCACACACAGGGGGACACTGGAGGGAGAGCACACACAGGGGGACACTGGAGGGAGAGCACACACAGGGGACACTGGAGGGAGAGCACACAAAGGGGACACTGGAGGGAGAGCACACACAGGGGGGGAACTGGAGGGAGAGCACACACAGGGGACACTGGAGCGAGAGCACACGCAGGGGGACACTGGAGGGAGAGCACACACAGTGGGACACTGAAGGGAGAGCACACAGGGGAATACTTGAGAGAGAGCACACACACAGGGGACACTGGAGGGAGAGCACACACAGGGGGACACTGGAAGGAGAGCACACACACAAGGGGGCCACTGGAGGGAGAGCACACACAGGGGGACACTGGAGGGAGAGCACACACACACACACACACAAGGGGACACTGGAGGGAGAGCACACACACAGGGGGACACTGGAGGGAGAGCGCACACACAGGGGGACACTGGAGGGAGAGCGCACACACAGGGGGACACTGGAGGGAGAGCACACACAGGGGGACACTGGAGGGAGAGCACACACAGGGGGACACTGGAGGGAGAGCACACACACACACACACGAGGGGACACTGGAGGATGAGCACACACACAGGGGACACTGGAGGGAGAGCACACACGGGGACACTGGAAGGAGAGCACACACAGGGGGACACTGGAGGGAGAGCACACACAGGGGGACACTGGAGGGAGAGCACACACACACACAAGGGGACACTGGAGGGAGAGCACACACACACAAGGGGACACTGGAGGGAGAGCACACACAGGGGGACACTGGAGGGAGAGCACACACAGGGGGACACTGGAGGGAGAGCACACACAGGGGGACACTGGAGGGAGAGCACACACAGGGGGACACTGGAGGGAGAGCACACACAGGGGGACACTGGAGGGAGAGCACACACAGGGGGACACTGGAGGGAGAGCACACACAGGGGGACACTGGAGGGAGAGCACACACAGGGGGACACTGGAGGGAGAGCACACACAGGGGACACTGGAGCGAGAGCACACGCAGGGGGACACTGGAGGGAGAGCACACACAGTGGGACACTGAAGGGAGAGCACACAGGGGAATACTTGAGGGAGAGCACAAACACAAGGGGACACTGGAAGGAGAGCACACACACAAGGGGGCCACTGGAGGGAGAGCACACACAGGGGACACTGGAGGGAGAGCACACACAGGGGACACTGGAGGGAGAGCACACACAGGGGGACAATGGAAGGAGAGCACACTAGGGGACACTGGAGGGAGAGCACACACAGGGGGACACTGGAGGGAGAGCACACACACACACACAAGGGGACACTGGAAGGAGAGCACACACACAGGGGGACACTGGAGGGAAAGCGCACACACAAGGGGACACTGGAGGGAGAGCGCACACACACGGGGACACTGGAGGGAGAGCGCACACACACGGGGACACTGGAGGGAGAGCACACACAGGGGGACACTGGAAGGAGAGCACACACACAAGGGGGCCACTGGAGGGAGAGCACACACAGGGGACACTGGAGGGAGAGCACCCACAGGGGACACTGGAGGGAGAGCACCCACAGGGGACACTGGAGGGAGAGCACACACAGGGGGACACTGGAAGGAGAGCACACTAGGGGACACTGGAGGGAGAGCACACACAGGGGGACACTGGAGGGAGAGCACACACACACACAAGGGGACACTGGAGGGAGAGCACACACACAGGGGACACTGGAGGGAGAGCACACACAGGGGGACACTGGAAGGAGAGCACACACAGGGGGACACTGGAGGGAGAGCACACACAGGGGGACACTGGAGGGAGAGCACACACACACAAGGGGACACTGGAGGGAGAGCACACACAGGGGGACACTGGAAGGAGAGCACACACAGGGGGACACTGGAAGGAGAGCACACACAGGGGGACACTGGAGGGAGAGCACACACAGGGGGACACTGGAGGGAGAGCACACACACACAAGGGGACACTGGAGGGAGAGCACACACAGGGGGACACTGGAGGGAGAGCGCACACACAGGGAGACACAGGAGGCAGAGCGCACACACAGGAGGCAGAGCGCACACACAGGGGGACACTGGAGGGAGAGCACACACAGGGGACACTGGAAGGAGAGCACACACAGGGGGACACTGGAGGGAGAGCACACACAGTGGGACACTGAAGGGAGAGCACACAGGGGAATACTTGAGGGAGAGCACACACACAGGGGGACACTGGAGGGAGAGCACACACAGGGGGACACTGGAGGGAGAGCGCACACACAGGGAACACTGGAGGGAGAGCGCACACACAGGGAACACTGGAGGGAGAGCGCACACACAAGGGGACACTGGAGGGAGAGCACACACACAGGGGACACTGGAGGGAGAGCACACACAGGGGGACACTGGAGGGAGAGCACACACAGGGGGACACTGGAGGGAGAGCACACACACAAGGGGGCCACTGGAGGGAGAGCACACACAGGGGACACTGGAGGGAGAGCACACACAGGGGACACTGGAGGGAGAGCACACACAGGGGACACTGGAGGGAGAGCACACACAGGGGGACACTGGAAGGAGAGCACACACTAGGGGACACTGGAGGGAGAGCACACACAGGGGGACACTGGAGGGAGAGCACACACACAAGGGGACACTGGAGGGAGAGCACACACACACAGGGGACACTGGAGGGAGAGCACACACAGGGGGACACTGGAAGGAGAGCACACACTGGGGGACACTGGAGGGAGAGCACACACAGGGGGACACTGGAGGGAGAGCACACACACACAAGGGGACACTGGAGGGAGAGCACACACACAGGGGACACTGGAGGGAGAGCACACACAGGGGGACACTGGAAGGAGAGCACACACAGGGGGACACTGGAAGGAGAGCACACACAGGGGGACACTGGAAGGAGAGCACACACAGGGGGACACTGGAGGGAGAGCACACACAGGGGGACACTGGAGGGAGAGCACACACACACACACACACACACAAGGGGACACTGGAGGGAGAGCACACACAGGGGGACACTGGAGGGAGAGCGCACACACAGGGAGACACAGGAGGCAGAGCGCGCACACAGGGGGACACAAGAGGCAGAGCGCACACACAGGGGGACACTGGAGGGAGAGCACACACAGGGGACACTGGAAGGAGAGCACACACAGGGGGACACTGGAGGGAGAGCACACACAGGGGGACACTGGAGGGAGAGCGCACACACAGGGAACACTGGAGGGAGAGCGCACACACAAGGGGACACTGGAGGGAGAGCGCACACACAAGGGGACACTGGAGGGAGAGCACACACACAGGGGACACTGGAGGGAGAGCACACACAGGGGGACACTGGAAGGAGAGCACACACTGGGGGACACTGGAGGGAGAGCACACACAGGGGGACACTGGAGGGAGAGCACACACACACACACAAGGGGACACTGGAGGGAGAGCACACACACAGGGGACACTGGAGGGAGAGCACACACACAGGGGGACACTGGAAGGAGAGCACACACAGGGGGACACTGGAAGGAGAGCACACACAGGGGGACACTGGAAGGAGAGCACACATAGGGGGACACTGGAGGGAGAGCACACACAGGGGGACACTGGAGGGAGAGCACACACAGGGGGACACTGGAGGGAGAGCACACACAGGGGGACACTGGAGGGAGAGCACACAAAGGGGACACTGGAGGGAGAGCACACACAGGGGGGGAACTGGAGGGAGAGCACACACAGGGGACACTGGAGCGAGAGCACACGCAGGGGGACACTGGAGGGAGAGCACACACAGTGGGACACTGAAGGGAGAGCACACAGGGGAATACTTGAGAGAGAGCACACACACAGGGGACACTGGAGGGAGAGCACACACAGGGGGACACTGGAAGGAGAGCACACACACAAGGGGGCCACTGGAGGGAGAGCACACACAGGGGGACACTGGAGGGAGAGCACACACACACACACACACACACACAAGGGGACACTGGAGGGAGAGCACACACACAGGGGGACACTGGAGGGAGAGCGCACACACAAGGGGACACTGGAGGGAGAGCGCACACACACGGGGACACTGGAGGGAGAGCGCACACACACGGGGACACTGGAGGGAGAGCGCACACACAGGGGGACACTGGAGGGAGAGCACACACAGGGGGACACTGGAGGGAGAGCACACACAGGGGGACACTGGAGGGAGAGCACACACAGGGGGACACTGGAGGGAGAGCACACACACACACACACACACACGAGAGGACACTGGAGGATGAGCACACACACAGGGGACACTGGAGGGAGAGCACACACGGGGACACTGGAAGGAGAGCACACACAGGGGGACACTGGAGGGAGAGCACACACAGGGGGACACTGGAGGGAGAGCACACACAAGGGGACACTGGAGGGAGAGCACACACACACAAGGGGACACTGGAGGGAGAGCACACACAGGGGGACACTGGAGGGAGAGCACACACAGGGGGACACTGGAGGGAGAGCACACACAGGGGGACACTGGAGGGAGAGCACACACAGGGGGACACTGGAGGGAGAGCACACACAGGGGGACACTGGAGGGAGAGCACACACAGGGGACACTGGAGGGAGAGCACACACAGGGGACACTGGAGGGAGAGCACACAAAGGGGACACTGGAGGGAGAGCACACACAGGGGGGGAACTGGAGGGAGAGCACACACAGGGGACACTGGAGCGAGAGCACACGCAGGGGGACACTGGAGGGAGAGCACACACAGTGGGACACTGAAGGGAGAGCACACAGGGGAATACTTGAGGGAGAGCACACACAGTGGGACACTGAAGGGAGAGCACACAGGGGAATACTTGAGGGAGAGCACACACACAGGGGGACACTGGAGGGAGAGCACACACAGGGGGACACTGGAGGGAGAGCACACACAGGGGGACACTGGAAGGAGAGCACACACACAAGGGGGCCACTGGAGGGTGAGCACACACAGGGGACACTGGAGGGAGAGCACACACAGGGGACACTGGAGGGAGAGCACACACAGGGGACACTGGAGGGAGAGCACACACAGGGGACACTGGAGGGAGAGCACACACAGGGGACACTGGAGGGAGAGCACACACAGGGGGACACTGGAAGGAGAGCACACACTAGGGGACACTGGAGGGAGAGCACACACAGGGGGACACTGGAGGGAGAGCACACACAGGGGGACACTGGAGGGAGAGCACACACAGGGGGACACTGGAGGGAGAGCACACACACACACACACAAGGGGACACTGGAGGGAGAGCACACACAGGGGGACACTGGAGGGAGAGCACACAAAGGGGACACTGGAGGGAGAGCGCACACACAGGGAGACACAGGAGGGAGAGCGCACACACAGGGGGACACTGGAGGGAGAGCGCACACACAGGGGGACACTGGAGGGAGAGCACACACAGGGGACACTGGAAGGAGAGCACACACAGGGGGACACTGGAGGGAGAGCACACACAGTGGGACACTGAAGGGAGAGCACACAGGGGAATACTTGAGGGAGAGCACACACACAGGGGGACACTGGAGGGAGAGCACACACAGGGGGACACTGGAGGGAGAGCGCACACACAGGGAACACTGGAGGTAGAGCGCACACACAAGGGGACACTGGAGGGAGAGCACACACACAGGGGGCACTGGAGGGAGAGCACACACAGGGGGACACTGGAAGAAGAGCACACACTGGGGGACACTGGAGGGAGAGCACACACACACACACACACACACACACAAGGGGACACTGGAGGGAGAGCACACACACAGGGGACACTGGAGGGAGAGCACACACACAGGGGACACTGGAGGGAGAGCACACACACAGGGGACACTGGAGGGAGAGCACACACACAGGGGACACTGGAGGGAGAGCACACACACAGGGGACACTGGAGGGAGAGCACACACAGGGGGACACTGGAAGGAGAGCACACACAGGGGGACACTGGAAGGAGAGCACACACAGGGGGACACTGGAGGGAGAGCACACACAGGGGGACACTGGAGGGAGAGCACACACAGGGGGACACTGGAGGGAGAGCACACACAGGGGGACACTGGAGGGAGAGCACACACAGGGGGACACTGGAGGGAGAGCACACACAGGGGGACACTGGAGGGAGAGCACACACAGGGGGACACTGGAGGGAGAGCACACACAGGGGACACTGGAGGGAGAGCACACAAAGGGGACACTGGAGGGAGAGCACACACAGGGGGGGAACTGGAGGGAGAGCACACACAGGGGACACTGGAGCGAGAGCACACGCAGGGGGACACTGGAGGGAAAGCACACACAGAGGGACACTGAAGGGAGAGCACACAGGGGAATACTTGAGGGAGAGCACACACACAGGGGACACTGGAGGGAGAGCACACACACAAGGGGGCCACTGGAGGGAGAGCGCACACACAGGGGACACTGGAGGGAGAGCACACACACAGGGGACACTGGAGGGAGAGCACACACACAGGGGACACTGGAGGGAGAGCACACACAGGGGACACTGGAGGGAGAGCACACACAGGGGACACTGGAGGGAGAGCACACACAGGGGACACTGGAGGGAGAGCACACACAGGGGGACACTGGAAGGAGAGCACACTAGGGGACACTGGAGGGAGAGCACACACAGGGGGACACTGGAGGGAGAGCACACACACACACACACAAGGGGACACTGGAGGGAGAGCACACACACAGGGGACACTGGAGGGAGAGCACACACAGGGGGACACTGGAAGGAGAGCACACACAGGGGGACACTGGAGGGAGAGCACACACACACACAAGGGGACACTGGAGGGAGAGCACACACACACACAAGGGGACACTGGAGGGAGAGCACACACACAGGGGACACTGGAGGGAGAGCACACACAGGGGGACACTGGAAGGAGAGCACACACAGGGGGACACTGGAGGGAGAGCACACACAGGGGGACACTGGAGGGAGAGCACACACACACACAAGGGGACACTGGAGGGAGAGCACACACACACACACAAGGGGACACTGGAGGGAGAGCACACACAGGGGGACACTGGAGGGAGAGCGCACACACAGGGGGACACTGGAGGGAGAGCGCACACACAGGGGGACACTGGAGGGAGAGCGCACACACAGGGGGACACTGGAGGGAGAGCGCACACACAGGGGGACACTGGAGGGAGAGCGCACACACAGGGGGACACTGGAGGGAGAGCACACACAGGGGACACTGGAAGGAGAGCACACAGGGGGACACTGGAGGGAGAGCACACACAGCGGGACACTGAAGGGAGAGCACACAGGAGAATACTTGAGGGAGAGCGCACACACAGGGGGACACTGGAGGGAGAGCACACACAGGGGGACACTGGAGGGAGAGCACAAACAGGGAACACTGGAGGGAGAGCGCACACACAAGGGGACACTGGAGGGAGAGCACACACACAGGGGACACTGGAGGGAGAGCACACACAGGGGGACACTGGAAGGAGAGCACACACTGGGGGACACTGGAAGGAGAGCACACACTGGGGGACACTGGGAGGGAGAGCACACACACACACACACACACACACACACACACACAAGGGGACACTGGAGGGAGAGCACACACAGGGGGACACTGGAGGGAGAGCACACACAGGGGGACACTGGAAGGAGAGCACACACAGGGGGACACTGGAAGGAGAGCACACACAGGGGGACACTGGAGGGAGAGCACACACACACACACACACACACACACACACACAAGGGGACACTGGAGGGAGAGCACACACAGGGGGACACTGGAGGAAGAGCACACACAGGACACTGGAGGGAGAGCACACACAGGGGACACTGGAGGGAGAGCACACACAGGGGACACTGGAGGGAGAGCACACACAGGGGGACACTGGAAGGAGAGCACACACAGGGGGACACTGGAGGGAGAGCACACACAGGGGACACTGGAAGGAGAGCACACACAGGGAGACACTGGAGGGAGAGCACACACAGGGGGACACTGGAGGGAGAGCACACACAGGGGGACACTGGAGGGAGAGCACACACAGGGGGGCACTGGAGGGAGAGCACACACAGGGGACACTGGAGCGAGAGCACACACAGGGGGACACTGGAGGGAGAGCACACACAGTGGGTCACTGGAGGGAGAGCACACAGGGGGATACTTGAGGGAGAGCACACACACAGGGGACACTGGAGGGAGAGCACACACAGGGGGACACTGGAGGAAGAGCACACACAGGAGGACACTGGAGGGAGAGCACACAGGGGGACACTGGAGGGAGAGCACACACAGGGGGACACTGGAGGGAGAGCACACACAGGGGACACTGGAAGGAGAGCACACACAGGGGGACACTGGAGGGAGAGCACACACATGGGGGCACTGGAGGGAGAGCACACACAGGGGGACACTGGAGCGAGAGCACACACAGGGGGACACTGGATGGAGAGCACACACAGGGGGACACTGGAGGGAGAGCACACACAGGGGGACACTGGAGGGAGAGCACACACAGGGGGACACTGGAGGAAGAGCACACACAGGGGACACTGGAGGGAGAGCACACACAGGGGACACTGGAAGGAGAGCACACACAGGGGGACACTGGAGAGAGAGCACACACAGGGGAACACTGGAGGGAGAGCACACACAGGGGGACACTGGAGGGAGAGCACACACAGGGGGACACTGGAGGGAGAGCACACACAGGGGGACACTGGAGGGAGAGCACACACACACACACACGAGGGGACACTGGAGGATGAGCACACACACAGGGGACACTGGAGGGAGAGCACACACGGGGACACTGGAAGGAGAGCACACACAGGGGGACACTGGAGGGAGAGCACACACAGGGGGACACTGGAGGGAGAGCACACACACACACAAGGGGACACTGGAGGGAGAGCACACACAGGGGGACACTGGAGGGAGAGCACACACAGGGGGACACTGGAGGGAGAGCACACACAGGGGGACACTGGAGGGAGAGCACACACAGGGGGACACTGGAGGGAGAGCACACACAGGGGACACTGGAGGGAGAGCACACACAGGGGACACTGGAGGGAGAGCACACACAGGGGGGGAACTGGAGGGAGAGCACACACAGGGGACACTGGAGCGAGAGCACACGCAGGGGGACACTGGAGCGAGAGCACACGCAGGGGGACACTGGAGGGAGAGCACACACAGTGGGACACTGAAGGGAGAGCACACAGGGGAATACTTGAGGGAGAGCACACACACAGAGGGACACTGGAGGGAGAGCACACACAGGGGGACACTGGAGGGAGAGCACACACAGGGGGACACTGGAAGGAGAGCACACACACAAGGGGGCCACTGGAGGGTGAGCACACACAGGGGACACTGGAGGGAGAGCACACACAGGGGACACTGGAGGGAGAGCACACACAGGGGACACTGGAGGGAGAGCACACACAGGGGACACTGGAGGGAGAGCACACACAGGGGACACTGGAGGGAGAGCACACACAGGGGGACACTGGAGGGAGAGCACACACAGGGGGACACTGGAAGGAGAGCACACACTAGGGGACACTGGAGGGAGAGCACACACTAGGGGACACTGGAGGGAGAGCACACACAGGGGGACACTGGAGGGAGAGCACACACAGGGGGACACTGGAGGGAGAGCACACACAGGGGGACACTGGAGGGAGAGCACACACACACACACACACACACACAAGGGGACACTGGAGGGAGAGCACACACAGGGGGACACTGGAGGGAGAGCACACAAAGGGGACACTGGAGGGAGAGCGCACACACAGGGAGACACAGGAGGGAGAGCGCACACACAGGGGGACACTGGAGGGAGAGCACACACACAGGGGACACTGGAGGGAGAGCACACACACAAGGGGGCCACTGGAGGGAGAGCGCACACACAGGGGACACTGGAGGGAGAGCACACACAGGGGACACTGGAGGGAGAGCACACACAGGGGGACACTGGAAGGAGAGCACACTAGGGGACACTGGAGGGAGAGCACACACAGGGGGACACTGGAGGGAGAGCACACACACACACACAAGGGGACACTGGAGGGAGAGCACACACACAGGGGACACTGGAGGGAGAGCACACACACAGGGGACACTGGAGGGAGAGCACACACAGGGGGACACTGGAAGGAGAGCACACACAGGGGGACACTGGAGGGAGAGCACACACAGGGGGACACTGGAGGGAGAGCACACACACACACACAATGGGACACTGGAGGGAGAGCACACACACAGGGGACACTGGAGGGAGAGCACACACAGGGGGACACTGGAAGGAGAGCACACACAGGGGGACACTGGAGGGAGAGCACACACAGGGGGACACTGGAGGGAGAGCACACACACACACAAGGGGACACTGGAGGGAGAGCACACACACACACACACACACACACACACACAAGGGGACACTGGAGGGAGAGCACACACAGGGGGACACTGGAGGGAGAGCGCACACACAGGGGGACACTGGAGGGAGAGCGCACACACAGGGGGACACTGGAGGGAGAGCGCACACACAGGGGGACACTGGAGGGAGAGCGCACACACAGGGGGACACTGGAGGGAGAGCACACACAGGGGACACTGGAAGGAGAGCACACAGGGGGACACTGGAGGGAGAGCACACACAGTGGGACACTGAAGGGAGAGCACACAGGAGAATACTTGAGGGAGAGCGCACACACAGGGGGACACTGGAGGGAGAGCACACACAGGGGGACACTGGAGGGAGAGCACAAACAGGGAACACTGGAGGGAGAGCGCACACACAAGGGGACACTGGAGGGAGAGCACACACACAGGGGACACTGGAGGGAGAGCACACACAGGGGGACACTGGAAGGAGAGCACACACTGGGGGACACTGGAAGGAGAGCACACACTGGGGGACACTGGAGGGAGAGCACACACTGGGGGACACTGGAGGGAGAGCACACACACACACACACACACACACACACACAAGGGGACACTGGAGGGAGAGCACACACAGGGGGACACTGGAGGGAGAGCACACACAGGGGGACACTGGAAGGAGAGCACACACAGGGGGACACTGGAAGGAGAGCACACACAGGGGGACACTGGAAGGAGAGCACACACAGGGGGACACTGGAAGGAGAGCACACACAGGGGGACACTGGAGGGAGAGCACACACACACACAAGGGGACACTGGAGGGAGAGCACACACAGGGGGACACTGGAGGAAGAGCACACACAGGAGGACACTGGAGGGAGAGCACACACAGGGGACACTGGAGGGAGAGCACACACAGGGGGACACTGGAAGGAGAGCACACACACAGGGGGACACTGGAGGGAGAGCACACACAGGGGACACTGGAAGGAGAGCACACACAGGGGGACACTGGAGGGAGAGCACACACAGGGGGACACTGGAGGGAGAGCACACACAGGGGGACACTGGAGGGAGAGCACACACAGGGGGGCACTGGAGGGAGAGCACACACAGGGGACACTGGAGCGAGAGCACACACAGGGGGACACTGGAGGGAGAGCACACACAGTGGGTCACTGGAGGGAGAGCACACACAGTGGGTCACTGGAGGGAGAGCACACAGGGGGATACTTGAGGGAGAGCACACACACAGGGGACACTGGAGGAAGAGCACACACAGGAGGACACTGGAGGGAGAGCACACACAGGGGACACTGGAGGGAGAGTACACACAGGGGGACACTGGAAGGAGAGCACACACACAGGGGGACACTGGAGGGAGAGCACACACAGGGGGACACTGGAGGGAGAGCACACAGGGGGATACTTGAGGGAGAGCACACAGGGGGATACTTGAGGGAGAGCACACACACAGGGGGACACTGGAAGGAGAGCACACACAGGGGGACACTGGAGGGAGAGCACACACACACACACAAGGGGACACTTTAGGGAGAGCACACACACAGGGGACACTGGAGGGAGAGCACACACACAGGGGACACTGGAGGGAGAGCACACACAGGGGACACTGGAGGGAGAGCACACACAGGGGGACACTGGAAGGAGAGCACACACAGGGGGACACTGGAAGGAGAGCACACACAGGGGGACACTGGAGGGACAACACACACAGGGGACACTGGAGGGAGAGCACACACAGGGGGACACTGGAGGGAGAGCACACAGGGGGACACTGGAGGGAGAGCACACACAGGGGGACACTGGAGGGAGAGCACACGCAGGGGACACTGGAAGGAGAGCACACACAGGGGGACACTGGAGGGAGAGCACACACATGGGGGCACTGGAGGGAGAGCACACACAGGGGGACACTGGAGCGAGAGCACACACAGGGGGACACTGGATGGAGAGCACACACAGGGGGACACTGGAGGGAGAGCACACACAGGGGGACACTGGAGGGAGAGCACACACAGGGGGACACTGGAGGGAGAGCACACACAGGGGACACTGGAGGGAGAGCACACACAGGGGACACTGGAAGGAGAGCACACACAGGGGGACACTGGAGAGAGAGCACACACAGGGGACACTGGAGGGAGAGCACACACAGGGGGACACTGGAGGGAGAGCACACACAGGGGGACACTGGAGGGAGAGCACACACAGTGGGACACTGGAGGGAGAGCACACACACACACACGAGGGGACACTGGAGGATGAGCACACACACAGGGGACACTGGAGGGAGAGCACACACGGGGACACTGGAAGGAGAGCACACACAGGGGGACACTGGAGGGAGAGCACACACAGGGGGACACTGGAGGGAGAGCACACACACACAAGGGGACACTGGAGGGAGAGCACACACAGGGGGACACTGGAGGGAGAGCACACACAGGGGGACACTGGAGGGAGAGCACACACAGGGGGACATTGGAGGGAGAGCACACACAGGGGACACTGGAAGGAGAGCACACACAGGGGGACACTGGAGGGAGAGCACACACAGGGGGACACTGGAGGGAGAGCACACACACACACAAGGGGACACTGGAGGGAGAGCACACACAGGGGGACACTGGAGGGAGAGCACACACAGGGGGACACTGGAGGGAGAGCACACACAGGGGGACACTGGAGGGAGAGCACACACAGGGGACACTGGAGGGAGAGCACACAAAGGGGACACTGGAGGGAGAGCACACACAGGGGGGGAACTGGAGGGAGAGCACACACAGGGGACACTGGAGCGAGAGCACACGCAGGGGGACACTGGAGGGAGAGCACACACAGTGGGACACTGAAGGGAGAGCACACAGGGGAATACTTGAGGGAGAGCACACACACAGGGGGACACTGGAGGGAGAGCACACACAGGGGGACACTGGAGGGAGAGCACACACAGGGGGACACTGGAGGGAGAGCACACACACAAGGGGGCCACTGGAGGGTGAGCACACACAGGGGACACTGGAGGGAGAGCACACACAGGGGACACTGGAGGGAGAGCACACACAGGGGGACACTGGAGGGAGAGCACACACAGGGGGACACTGGAGGGAGAGCACACACACACACAAGGGGACACTGGAGGAAGAGCACACACAGGGGGACACTGGAGGGAGAGCACACACAGGGGGACACTGGAGGGAGAGCACACACAGGGGGACACTGGAGGGAGAGCACACAAAGGAGATACTGGAGGGAGAGCACACACAGGGGGACACTGGAGGGAGAGCACACACAGTGGGACACTGAAGGGAGAGCACACAGGGGAATACTTGAGGGAGAGCACACACACAGGGGGACACTGGAGGGAGAGCACACACAGGGGGACACTGGAGGGAGAGCACACACAGGGAACACTGGAGGTAGAGCGCACACACAAGGGGACACTGGAGGGAGAGCACACACACAGGGGGCACTGGAGGGAGAGCACACAGAGGGGGACACTGGAAGAAGAGCACACACTGGGGGACACTGGAGGGAGAGCACACACAGGGGGACACTGGAGGGAGAGCACACACACACACACACACACACACACACACACACACACACACACACACACACACACACACACAAGGGGACACTGGAGGGAGAGCACACACACAGGGGACACTGGAGGGAGAGCACACACACAGGGGACACTGGAGGGAGAGCACACACAGGGGGACACTGGAGGGAGAGCACACACAGGGGGACACTGGAGGGAGAGCACACACAGGGGGACACTGGAGGGAGAGCACACACAGGGGGACACTGGAGGGAGAGCACACACAGGGGACACTGGAGGGAGAGCACACACAGGGGACACTGGAGCGAGAGCACACACAGGGGACACTGGAGCGAGAGCACACGCAGGGGGACACTGGAGGGAAAGCACACACAGAGGGACACTGAAGGGAGAGCACACAGGGGAATACTTGAGGGAGAGCACACACACAGGGGACACTGGAGGGAGAGCACACACACAAGGGGGCCACTGGAGGGAGAGCGCACACACAGGGGACACTGGAGGGAGAGCACACACAGGGGACACTGGAGGGAGAGCACACACAGGGGACACTGGAGGGAGAGCACACACAGGGGACACTGGAGGGAGAGCACACACAGGGGACACTGGAGGGAGAGCACACACAGGGGACACTGGAGGGAGAGCACACACAGGGGGACACTGGAAGGAGAGCACACTAGGGGACACTGGAGGGAGAGCACACACAGGGGGACACTGGAGGGAGAGCACACACACACACACACAAGGGGACACTGGAGGGAGAGCACACACACAGGGGACACTGGAGGGAGAGCACACACAGGGGGACACTGGAAGGAGAGCACACACAGGGGGACACTGGAAGGAGAGCACACACAGGGGGACACTGGAGGGAGAGCACACACAGGGGGACACTGGAGGGAGAGCACACACACACAAGGGGACACTGGAGGGAGAGCACACACACAGGGGACACTGGAGGGAGAGCACACACAGGGGGACACTGGAAGGAGAGCACACACAGGGGGACACTGGAGGGAGAGCACACACAGGGGGACACTGGAGGGAGAGCACACACACGGGGACACTGGAGGGAGAGCACACACACACACACAAGGGGACACTGGAGGGAGAGCACACACACACACACACACAAGGGGACACTGGAGGGAGAGCACACACAGGGGGACACTGGAGGGAGAGCGCACACACAGGGGGACACTGGAGGGAGAGCGCACACACAGGGGGACACTGGAGGGAGAGCGCACACACAGGGGCACACTGGAGGGAGAGCGCACACACAGGGGGACACTGGAGGGAGAGCGCACACACAGGGGGACACTGGAGGGAGAGCGCACACACAGGGGGACACTGGAGGGAGAGCGCACACACAGGGGACACTGGAGGGAGAGCACACACAGGGGACACTGGAAGGAGAGCACACAGGGGGACACTGGAGGGAGAGCACACACAGTGGGACACTGAAGGGAGAGCACACAGGAGAATACTTGAGGGAGAGCGCACACACAGGGGGACACTGGAGGGAGAGCACACACAGGGGGACACTGGAGGGAGAGCGCACACACAAGGGGACACTGGAGGGAGAGCGCACACACAGGGGACACTGGAGGGAGAGCACACACAGGGGGACACTGGAAGGAGAGCACACACTGGGGGACACTGGAAGGAGAGCACACACTGGGGGACACTGGAAGGAGAGCACACACTGGGGGACACTGGAGGGAGAGCACACACACACACACACACACACACACACACACACACACACAGGGACACTGGAGGGAGAGCACACACACAGGGGGACACTGGAGGGAGAGCACACACAGGGGGACACTGGAAGGAGAGCACACACAGGGGGACACTGGAGGGAGAGCACACACAGGGGGGACACTGGAGGGAGAGCACACACACACACACACACACACACACACACACACACACACAAGGGGACACTGGAGGGAGAGCACACACACAGGGGGACACTGGAGGGAGAGCACACACAGGGGGACACTGGAAGGAGAGCACACACAGGGGGACACTGGAAGGAGAGCACACACAGGGGGACACTGGAGGGAGAGCACACACACACACACACACACACAAGGGGACACTGGAGGGAGAGCACACACAGGGGGACACTGGAGGGAGAGCATACACACACACACACACACACACACACACACGGGGACACTGGAGGGAGAGCACACACAGGGGACACTGGAGGGAGAGCACACACACACACACACACACACGGGGACACTGGAGGGAGAGCACACACAGGGGGACACTGGAGGGAGAGCACACACAGGGGGACACTGGAAGGAGAGCACACACAGGGGGACACTGGAAGGAGAGCACACACAGGGGGACACTGGAAGGAGAGCACACACAGGGGGACACTGGAAGGAGAGCACACACAGGGGGACACTGGAAGGAGAGCACACACAGGGGGACACTGGAGGGAGAGCACTCACAGGGGGACACTGGAGGGAGAGCACACACACACACACACACACACACACACACACACACACACACACAAGGGGACACTGGAGGGAGAGCACACACAGGGGGACACTGGAGGGAGAGCACACACACAAGGGGACACTGGAGGGAGAGCACACACACAAGGGGACACTGGAGGGAGAGCACACACAGGGGACACTGGAGGGAGAGCACACACAGGGGACACTGGAAGGAGAGCACACACAGGGGGACACTGGAGGGAGAGCACACACAGGGGGACACTGGAGGGAGAGCACACACAGGGGAACACTGGAGGGAGAGCACACACAGGGGAACACTGGAGGGAGAGCACACACAGGGGACACTGGAAGGAGAGCACACACAGGGGACACTGGAAGGAGAGCACACACAGGGGGACACTGGAGGGAGAGCACACACAGGGGACACACTGGAGGGAGAGCACACACAGGGGACACTGAAGGGAGAGCACACACAGGGGACACTGGAAGGAGAGCACACACAGGGGGACACTGGAGGGAGAGCACACACAGTGGGACACTGGAGGGAGAGCACACAGGGGGATACTTGAGGGAGAGCACACAGGGGGATACTTGAGGGAGAGCACACACAGGGGGACACTGGAGAGAGAGCACACACACAGGGGACACTGGAAGGAGAGCACACACAGGGGGACACTGGAAGGAGAGCACACACAGGGGGACACTGGAGAGAGAGCACACACAGGGGGACACTGGAGAGAGAGCACACACAGGGGGACACTGGAGGGAGAGCACACACAGGGGGACACTGGAGAGAGAGCACACACACAGGGGGACACTGGAGGGAGAGCACACACACAGGGGACACTGGAAGGAGAGCACACACACAACTGGACACTGGAGGGAGAGCACACACAGAGGGGACACTGGAGGGAAAGCACACACAGGGGGACACTGGAGGGAGAGCACACACAGGGGGACACTGGAGGGAGAGCACACACACAGGGGACACTGGAGAGAGAACACACACAGGGGGACACTGGAAGGAGAGCACACACAGGGTGACACTGGAGGGAGAGCACACACAGCACAGGGGGACACTGGAGGGAGAGCACACACAGGGGGACACTGGAGGGAGAGCACACACAGGGGGACACTGGAGGGAGAGCACACACAGGGGGACACTGGAGGGAGAGCACACACAGGGGGACACTGGAGGGAGAGCACACACAGGGGGACACTGGAGGGAGAGCACACACAGGGGGACACTGGAGGGAGAGCACACACAGGGGGACACTGGAGGGAGAGCACACACAGGGGGACACTGGAGGGAGAGCACACACAAGGGGGCACTGGAGGGAGAGCACACACAAGGGGGCACTGGAGGGAGAGCACACACAGGGGACACTGGAGGGAGAGCACACACAGGGGGGCACTGGAGGGAGAGCACACAGGGGGATACTGGAGGGAGAGCACACAGGGGGATACTGGAGGGAGAGCACACACATGGGGGACACTGGAGGGAGAGCACACACAGGGGACACTGGAAGGAGAGCACACACGGGGGACACTGGAAGGAGAGCACACACAGGGGACACTGGAAGGAGAGCACACAGGGGGACACTGGAAGGAGAGCACACACAGGGGGACACTGGAGGCAGAGCACACACAGGGGGACACTGGAGGGAGAGCACACACAAAAGGGGACACTGGAGGGAGAGCACACACAAGGGGGCACTGGAGGGAGAGCACACACAAGGGGGCACTGGAGGGAGAGCACACACAAGGGGGCACTGGAGGGAGAGCACACACAAGGGGGCACTGGAGGGAGAGCACACACAGGGGACACTGGAGGGAGAGCACACACAGGGGGGCACTGGAGGGAGAGCACACACATAGGGGACACTGGAGGGAGAGCACACACAGGGGGACACTGGAGGGAAAGCACACACACAGGGGGACACTGGAGGGAGAGCACACACAGGGGGACACTGGAAGGAATGCACACACACAGGGGGACACTGGCGGTAGAGCACACACACACAGGGGGACACTGGAGGGAGAGGACACACAGGGGGACACTGGAGGGAGAGCACACACACACACACACACACACACACACACACACAAGGGGACACTTTAGGGAGAGCACACACACAGGGGACACTGGAGGGAGAGCACACACAGGGGACACTGGAGGGAGAGCACACACAGGGGGACACTGGAAGGAGAGCACACACAGGGGGACACTGGAGGGAGAGCACACACAGGGGGACACTGGAGGGAGAGCACACACAGGGGGACACTGGAGGGAGAGCACACACAGGGGACACTGGAGGGAGAGCACACACAGGGGACACTGGAGGGAGAGCACACACAGGGGGACACTATAAGGAGAGCACACAGGGGGACACTGGAAGGAGAGCACACACAAGGGGACACTGGAGGGAGAGCACACACACACAGGGGACACTGGAGGGAGAGCACACAAAGGGGGACACTGGAGGGAGAGCACACACACACACACAAGGGGACACTGGAGGGAGAGCACACACAGGGGACACTGGAGGGAGAGCACACACAGGGGACACTGGAGGGAGAGCACACACAGGGGGGCACTGGAGGGAGAGCACACACATAGGGGACACTGGAGGGAGAGCACACACAGGGGGACACTGGAGGGAAAGCACACACACAGGGGGACACTGGAGGGAGAGCACACACAGGGGGACACTGGAAGGAATGCACACACACAGGGGGACACTGGCGGTAGAGCACACACACACACAGGGGGACACTGGAGGGAGAGCACACACAGGGGGACACTGGAAGGAATGCACACACACAGGGGGACACTGGCGGTAGAGCACACACACACACAGGGGGACACTGGAGGGAGAGGACACACAGGGGGACACTGGAGGGAGAGCACACACACACACACACACACACACACGGGGACACTTTAGGGAGAGCACACACAAGGGGACACTGGAGGGAGAGCACACACACACAGGGGACACTGGAGGGAGAGCACACAAAGGGGGACACTGGAGGGAGAGCACACAAAGGGGGACACTGGAGGGAGAGCACACACACACACACAAGGGGACACTGGAGGGAGAGCACACACAGGGGACACTGGAGGGAGAGCACACACAGGGGACACTGGAAGGAGAGCACACACAGGGGGACACTGGAAGGAGAGCACACACAGGGGGACACTGGAGGGAGAGCACACACAGGGGGACACTGGAGGGAGAGCACACACAGGGGGACACTGGAGGGAGAGCACACACAGGGGGACACTGGAGGGAGAGCACACACAGGGGGACACTGGAGGGAAAGCGCACAAAGGGGGACACTGGAAGGAGAGCACACACAGGGGGACACTGGAGGGAGAGCTCACACAGGGGGACACTGGAGGGAGAGCACACACAGGGGGACACTGGAGCGAGAGCACACACAGGGGGACACTGGAGCGAGAGCACACACAGGGGGACACTGGAGCGAGAGCACACACAGGGGGACACTGGAGCGAGAGCACACACAGGGGGACACTGGAGCGAGAGCACACACAGGGGGACACTGGAGCGAGAGCACACACAGGGGGACACTGGAGGGAGAGCACACACAGTGGGACACTGGAGGGAGAGCACACAGGGGGATACTTGAGGGAGAGCACACACAGGGGACACTGGAGGGAGAGCACACACAGGGGGACACTGGAGGGAGAGCACACACAGGGGACACTGGAGGGAGAGCACACACAGGGGGACACTGGAAGGAGAGCACACACAGGGGGACACTGGAGGGACAACACACACAGGGGACACTGGAGGGAGAGCACACACAGGGGGACACTGTAGGGAGAGCACACACAGGGGGACACTGGAGGGAGAGCACACACAGGGGGACACTGGAGGGAGAGCACACACAGGGGGACACTGGAGGGAGAGCACACACAGGGGACACTGGAAGGAGAGCACACACAGGGGGACACTGGAGAGAGAGCACACACAGGGGACACTGGAAGGAGAGCACACACAGGGGGACACTGGAAGGAGAGCACACACAGGGGGACACTGGAAGGAGAGCACACACAGGGGGACACTGGAGGGAGAGCACACACACAGGGGACACTGGAGGGAGAGCACACACAGGGGGGCACTGGAGGGAGAGCACACAGGGGGATACTGGAGGGAGAGCACACAGGGGGATACTGGAGGGAGAGCACACACATGGGGGACACTGGAGGGAGAGCACACACAGGGGACACTGGAAGGAGAGCACACACGGGGGACACTGGAAGGAGAGCACACACGGGGGACACTGGAAGGAGAGCACACACAGGGGACACTGGAAGGAGAGCACACACAGGGGACACTGGAAGGAGAGCACACAGGGGGACACTGGAAGGAGAGCACACACAGGGGGACACTGGAGGGAGAGCACACACAAAAGGGGACACTGGAGGGAGAGCACACACAAGGGGGCACTGGAGGGAGAGCACACACAAGGGGGCACTGGAGGGAGAGCACACACAAGGGGGCACTGGAGGGAGAGCACACACAGGGGACACTGGAGGGAGAGCACACACAGGGGGGCACTGGAGGGAGAGCACACAGGGGGATACTGGAGGGAGAGCACACACATAGGGGACACTGGAGGGAGAGCACACACACACACAGGGGGACACTGGAAGGAAAGCACACACACACAGGGGGACACTGGCGGTAGAGCACACACACACAGGGGGACACTGGAGGGAGAGCACACACACACACACACACACACGGGGACACTTTAGGGAGAGCACACACACAGGGGACACTGGAGGGAGAGCACACACAGGGGACACTGGAGGGAGAGCACACACAGGGGACACTGGAGGGAGAGCACACACAGGGGACACTGGAGGGAGAGCACACACAGGGGACACTGGAGGGAGAGCACACACAGGGGGACACTGGAGGGAGAGCACACACAGGGGGACACTGGAGGGAGAGCACACACAGGGGGACACTGGAGGGAGAGCACACACAGGGGGACACTGGAGGGAGAGCACACACGGGGGACACTGGAAGGAGAGCACACACGGGGGACACTGGAAGGAGAGCACACACGGGGGACACTGGAAGGAGAGCACACACAGGGGGACACTGGAAGGAGAGCACACACAGGGGGACACTGGAAGGAGAGCACACACAGGGGGACACTGGAAGGAGAGCACACACAGGGGGACACTGGAGGGAGAGCACACACAGGGGGACACTGGAGGGAGAGCACACACAAGGGGGCACTGGAGGGAGAGCACACACAAGGGGGCACTGGAGGGAGAGCACACACAGGGGACACTGGAGGGAGAGCACAGGGGGGCACTGGAGGGAGAGCACACACATGGGGGACACTGGAGGGAGAGCACACACGGGGGACACTGAAAGGAGAGCACACACGGGGGACACTGGAAGGAGAGCACACACAGGGGACACTGGAAGGAGAGCACACACAGGGGGACACTGGAGGGAGAGCACACACAGGGGGACACTGGAGGGAGAGCACACACAGGGGGACACTGGAGGGAGAGCACACACAGGGGGGCACTGGAGCGAGAGCACACACAGGGGACACTGGAGCGAGAGCACACACAGGGGACACTGGAGCGAGAGCACACACAGGGGGACACTGGAGCGAGAGCACACACAGGGGGACACTGGAGAGAGAGCACACACAGTGGGACACTGGAGGGAGAGCACACAGGGGGATACTTGAGGGAGAGCACACACACAGGGGACACTGGAGGGAGAGCACACACAGGGGGACACTGGAGGAAGAGCACACACAGGGGACACTGGAGGGAGAGCACACACAGGGGGACACTGGAAGGAGAGCACACACAGGGGGACACTGGAAGGAGAGCACACACAGGGGGACACTGGAAGGAGAGCACACACAGGGGGACACTGGAGGGAGAGCACACACAGGGGGACACTGGAGGGAGAGCACACACAGGGGGACACTGGAGGGAGAGCACACACAGGGGGACACTGGAGGGAGAGCACACACAGGGGGACACTGGAGGGAGAGCACACACAGGGGGACACTGGAAGGAGAGCACACACAGGGGGACACTGGAGGGAGAGCACACACATGGGGGCACTGGAGGGAGAGCACACACAGGGGGACACTGGAGGGAGAGCACACACAGGGGGACACTGGAGGGAGAGCACACACAGGGGACACTGGAGGGAGAGCACACACAGGGGACACTGGAAGGAGAGCACACACAGGGGGACACTGGAAGGAGAGCACACACAGGGGGACACTGGAAGGAGAGCACACACAGGGGGACACTGGAAGGAGAGCACACACAGGGGGACACTGGAAGGAGAGCACACACAGGGGGACACTGGAGGGAGAGCACACACACAGGGGACACTGGAAGGAGAGCACACACAGGGGGACACTGGAAGGAGAGCACACACAGGGGGACACTGGAAGGAGAGCACACACAGGGGGACACTGGAAGGAGAGCACACACAGGGGGACACTGGAGGGAGAGCACACACACAGGGGACACTGGAGGGAGAGCACACACACAACTGGACACTGGAGGGAGAGCACACACAGGGGGACACTGGAGGGAGAGCACACACAGGGGGACACTGGAGGGAGAGCACACACACACACACACAAGGGGACACTGGAGGGAGAGCACACACACAGGGGACACTGGAGAGAGAACACACACAGGGGGACACTGGAAGGAGAGCACACACAGGGGGACACTGGAGGGAGAGCACACACAGCACAGGGGGACACTGGAGGGAGAGCACACACAGGGGGACACTGGAGGGAGAGCACACACACACACACACACACACAAGGGGACACTGGAGGGAGAGCACACACAGGGGGACACTGGAGGGAGAGCACACACACACACACACACACACAAGGGGACACTGGAGGGAGAGCACACACAGGGGACACTGGAGGGAGAGCACACACAGGGGACACTGGAGGGAGAGCACACACAGGGGACACTGGAAGGAGAGCACACACAGGGGGACACTGGAAGGAGAGCACACACAGGGGGACACTGGAAGGAGAGCACACACAGGGGGACACTGGAAGGAGAGCATACACAGGGGGACACTGGAGGGAGAGCACACACAGGGGGACACTGGAGCGAGAGCACACACAGGGGGACACTGGAGGGAGAGCACACACAGGGGGACACTGGAGGGAGAGCACACACAGGGGGACACTGGAGGGAGAGCACACACAGGGGGACACTGGAGGGAGAGCACACACAGGGGGACACTGGAGGGAGAGCACACACAGGGGGACACTGGAGGGAGAGCACACACAGGGGGACACTGGAGGGAGAGCACACACAGGGGGACACTGGAAGGAGAGCACACACAGGGGGACACTGGAGGGAGAGCACACACATGGGGGCACTGGAGGGAGAGCACACACAGGGGGACACTGGAGCGAGAGCACACACAGGGGGACACTGGAGGGAGAGCACACACAGGGGGACACTGGAGGGAGAGCACACACAGGGGGACACTGGAGGAAGAGCACACACAGGGGACACTGGAAGGAGAGCACACACAGGGGGACACTGGAAGGAGAGCACACACAGGGGGACACTGGAGAGAGAGCACACACAGGGGACACTGGAAGGAGAGCACACACAGGGGGACACTGGAAGGAGAGCACACACAGGGGGACACTGGAGGGAGAGCACACACACAGGGGACACTGGAGGGAGAGCACACACAGGGGGACACTGGAAGGAGAGCACACACACAACTGGACACTGGAGGGAGAGCACACACAGGGGGACACTGGAGGGAGAGCATACACAGGGGGACACTGGAGGGAGAGCACACACAGGGGGACACTGGAGGGACAACACACACAGGGGGACACTGGAGGGACAACACACACAGGGGGACACTGGAGGGACAACACACACAGGGGGACACTGGAGGGACAACACACACAGGGGGACACTGGAGGGAGAGCACACACAGGGGGACACTGGAGGGAGAGCACACACAGGGGGACACTGGAGGGAGAGCACACACAGGGGGACACTGGAGGGAGAGCACACACATGGGGGCACTGGAGGGAGAGCACACACAGGGGGACACTGGAAGGAGAGCACACATAGGGGGACACTGGAGGGAGAGCACACACAGGGGGACACTGGAAGGAGAGCACACACAGGGGGACACTGGAGGGAGAGCACACACATGGGGGCACTGGAGGGAGAGCACACACAGGGGGACACTGGAGCGAGAGCACACACAGGGGGACACTGGAGGGAGAGCACACACAGGGGGACACTGGAGGGAGAGCACACACAGGGGGACACTGGAGGGAGAGCACACACAGGGGGACACTGGAGGAAGCACACACAGGGGACACTGGAGGGAGAGCACACACAGGGGGACACTGGAAGGAGAGCACACACAGGGGGACACTGGAGAGAGAGCACACACAGGGGACACTGGAAGGAGAGCACACACAGGGGGACACTGGAAGGAGAGCACACACAGGGGGACACTGGAGGGAGAGCACACACACAGGGGACACTGGAGGGAGAGCACACACAGGGGGACACTGGAAGGAGAGCACACACACAACTGGACACTGGAGGGAGAGCACACACAGGGGGACACTGGAGGGAGAGCACACACAGGGGGACACTGGAGGGAGAGCACACACACACACACACACACACAAGGGGACACTGGAGGGAGAGCACACACACAGGGGACACTGGAGAGAGAACACACACAGGGGGACACTGGAAGGAGAGCACACACAGGGGGACACTGGAGGGAGAGCACACACAGCACAGGGGGACACTGGAGGGAGAGCACACACAGGGGGACACTGGAGGGAGAGCACACACAGGGGGACACTGGAGGGAGAGCACACACACAAGGGGACACTGGAGGGAGAGCACACACAGGGGACACTGGAGGGAGAGCACACACAGGGGACACTGGAGGGAGAGCACACACAGGGGACACTGGAAGGAGAGCACACACAGAGGGACACTGGAGGGAGAGCATACACAGGGGGACACTGGAGGGAGAGCACACACAAGGGGGCACTGGAGGGAGAGCACACACACAAGGGGGCACTGGAGGGAGAGCACACACAGGGGACACTGGAGGGAGAGCACACACAGGGGACACTGGAGGGAGAGCACACAGGGGGACACTGGAGGGAGAGCACACAGGGGGACACTGGAGGGAGAGCACACACATGGGGGACACTGGAGGGAGAGCACACACAGGGGACACTGGAAGGAGAGCACACACGGGGGACACTGGAAGGAGAGCACACACAGGGGACACTGGAAGGAGAGCACACACAAGGGGGCACTGGAGGGAGAGCACACACAGGGGGACACTGGAGGGAGAGCACACACAGGGGGACACTGGAGGGAGAGCACACACAGGGGGACACTGGAGGGAGAGCACACACAGGGGGACACTGCGGGGGTGGGGGGACCAGGAGAGTATCATGGGCCAGGGCAAGTTCTTAGAAAAACATCATGCATACAACTGCTGTGCTGTCTGTTATTACCACACTGACCTGCTGCTGCACACAAGGCAGGTCAGTGTGGGTGACTGATGCGAAGATGAGACTCCGCTCCGCTGTCTGTCCGATCTGTGTGCACTCTGCACTGCAGCCTTCAGCTCCCTTATGACACAACAGTCCCCCGCGGCAGTGAGATATGCTGAATTCCCCAGGGGGAGAGGTGGCCGGAGGCGCGCCTGTCTCAGTCTGCAAAAATCCCCGTACGGCTGCCGCTGATGGCTCCATGATTGCTCCTTCACTCTGATCCATCCCGGTGTTGTGCCGAGAACGGCTTCCCCGTCGAAATCTGTTCCCCCTGTCTCTCGGCGGAGATCGGAACTCCGCCTCTCCAGCCCTCTGCACTGCCGCTCCTCCCACTCTTCCCCGAATGTTAAACATCCTTCTACCGTCCCCGCCCCCGTGCGCGTCCCCTGTACAATGTTAATAGTCCATCCACACAAATATATATGTATATATTATCACTCCTATATATGTATATATTATCACTCCTATATATGTATATATTATCACTCCTTATAAAATATATATCTGGTACAATATTATTACTCCTTCCATATATATATATATATATATATATATATATATATATATATATATATATATATATATATATATATATATATATATATCTAACATATCTATATGTGTGTATATATAGATATATCTAAATATATATATATATATATATATATATATATATATATATATATATATATATATATATATGCACACATATAGATATATATATATATATATATATAAACTATACACACGTCATCATTATTATCCCTTCATATTAATGTGTCTAATTTATTCTTACCCCTCATACGGCTTCATTATTATCCCCGCCTATTATTTAATATTATTTATTGAACACTGGAAATTCTCCCCACAGTCCCTATTATTATTATTATTATTATTATTCCTACCACCTATTATATATCTATCAGTATACACGTCATCATTATCATCTCTTCCTATTATTTTATCTAATTTTTTTATTGCCCCTCCTATTATTTTATTTATTATTAAACCTCCTATTATTTTATATTCATTGTTAATCCTTCTATTATTTTATATTATTGTTACACCTTCTATTCATTTCATCTAATTTATTATTACCCCCTCCCAGTGGCAGATGGTGCTGAAAATTTTTTGGGGGGGGCGCAAACAAACTGAAAAAATCTGAAAAAAAAAAATCTTTAAACGCAGCCACTGTGCACATCTGTTTCTCTGACTGCTCTACTCTTTGTATCAATCATCCTCACTCTTCTTTCTTACCCCAGACCCTTTCTGTCCAGGGGAAGCGGATTTTGATAGCAAGCTGACTATTGCTATCGAATCTGGTTCCCCCTCCCAATATAGCTTCCACAGCATTTCAAGGGTTAAAAACACTTGTATATGGCTTCTCTGACTGTTCTACTCTTTGTATAAATCATCCTCACTCTTCTTTCTTACCCCAGACCCTTTCTGTCCAGGGGAAGCGGATTTTGATAGCAAGCTGACTATTGCTATCGAATCTGGTTCCCCCTCCCAATATAGCTTCCACAGCATTTCAAGGGTTAAAAACACTTGTATATGGCTTCTCTGACTGCTCTACTCTTTGTATCAATCATTCCCATTCTTCCTTCTTACCCCAGACTCTTTCTATCCAGGGGAGGTGGATTTTGATAGCGAGTTGACTCTTGCTATCGGATCTGGTTCCCCCTCCCAAAACAGCTTGCACTGCATTTCAGGGGTTAAAAACACTTGTATATGGCTTTTCTGACTGCTCTACTCTTTCTATAAATCATCCTCACTCTTCCTTCTTACCCCAGACCCTTTCTGTCCAGGGGAAGCGGATTTTGATAGCAAGCTGACTATTGCTATCGAATCTGGTTCCCCCTCCCAAAACAGCTTGCACGGTATTTCAGGGGTTAAAAACACTTGTATATGGCTTCTCTGACTGCTCTACTCTTTGTATCAATCATCCCCATTCTTCCTTCTTACCCCAGACTCTTTCTATCCAGGGGAAGCGGATTTTGATAGCGAGTTGACTCTTGCTATCGGATCTGGTTCCCCCTCCCAAAACAGCTTGCACTGCATTTCAGGGGTTAAAAACACTTGAATATGGCTTCTCTGACTGCTCTACTCTTTGTATAAATCATCCTCACTCTTCTTTCTTACCCTAGACCCTTTCTGTCCAGGGGAAGCGGATTTTGATAGCAAGCTGACTATTGCTATCGAATCTGGTTCCCCCTCCCAATATAGCTTCCACAGCATTTCAAGTGTTAAAAACACTTGTATATGGCTTTTCTGACTGCTCTACTCTTTCTATAAATCATCCTCACTCTTCCTTCTTACCCCAGACCCTTTCTGTCCAGGGGAAGCGGATTTTGATAGCAAGCTGACTATTGCTATCGAATCTGGTTCCCCCTCCCAATATAGCTTCCACAGCATTTCAAGGGTTAAAAACACTTGTATATGGCTTCTCTGACTGCTCTACTCTTTGTATCAATCATCCTCACTTTTCTTTCTTACCCTAGACCCTTTCTGTCCAGGGGAAGCGGATTTTGATAGCAAGCTGACTATTGCTATCGAATCTGGTTCCCCCTCCCAATATAGCTTCCACAGCATTTCAAGGGTTAAAAACACTTGTATATGGCTTCTCTGACTGCTCTACTCTTTGTATCAATCATCCCCATTCTTTCTTCTTACCCCAGACTCTTTCTATCCAGGGGAAGCGGATTT
This sequence comes from Lithobates clamitans, assembly GCA_037952925.1. NCBI lineage: Eukaryota > Metazoa > Chordata > Amphibia > Anura > Ranidae > Lithobates > Lithobates clamitans. Next base: position 1,791,893 of record JBBGZY010000378.1, on the reverse strand, counting down.
TGATAGCGAGTTGACTCTTGCTATCGGATCTGGTTCCCCCTCCCAATATAGCTTCCACAGCATTTCAAGGGTTAAAAACACTTGTATATGGCTTCTCTGACTGCTCTACTCTTTGTATCAATCATTCCCATTCTTCCTTCTTACCCCAGACTCTTTCTATCCAGGGGAGGCGGATTTTGATAGCGAGTTGACACTTGCTATCGGATCTGGTTCCCCCTCCCAAAACAGCTTGCACGGCATTTCAGGGGTTAAAAACACTTGTATATGGCTTCTCTGACTGCTCTACTCTTTGTATAAATCATCCTCACTCTTCTTTCTTACCCTAGACCCTTTCTGTCCAGGGGAAGCGGATTTTGATAGCAAGCTGACTATTGCTATCGAATCTGGTTCCCCCTCCCAATATAGCTTCCACAGCATTTCAAGGGTTAAAAACACTTGTATATGGCTTTTCTGACTGCTCTACTCTTTCTATAAATCATCCTCACTCTTCCTTCTTACCCCAGACCCTTTCTGTCCAGGGGAAGCGGATTTTGATAGCAAGCTGACTATTGCTATCGAATCTGGTTCCCCCTCCCAATATAGCTTCCACAGCATTTCAAGGGTTAAAAACACTTGTATATGGCTTCTCTGACTGCTCTACTCTTTGTATCAATCATTCCCATTCTTCCTTCTTACCCCAGACTCTTTCTATCCAGGGGAGGCGGATTTTGATAGCGAGTTGACACTTGCTATCGGATCTGGTTCCCCCTCCCAAAACAGCTTGCACGGCATTTCAGGGGTTAAAAACACTTGTATATGGCTTCTCTGACTGCTCTACTCTTTGTATCAATCATCCTCAGCCTTCCTTCTTACCCCAGACTCTTTCTATCCAGGGGAAGCGGATTTTGATAGCGAGTTGACTATTGCTATCGGATCTGGTTCCCCCTCCCAAAACAGCTTGCATGGCATTTCAGGGGTTAAAAACACTTGTATATGGCTTCTCTGACAGCTCTACTCTTTGTATAAATCATCCTCACTCTTCCTTCTTACCCCAGACCCTTTCTGTCCAGGGGAAACAGATTCTGATAGCAAGCTGACTGTGTGTTAAATTTGGTGTTATCGCTCTTACTTTCTCATTCTGGTCACTGGAAGTTCAACATGGCACCTCATGGCTAGGGATGAGCCAAACACCCCCGGTTTGGTTCGCATCCAGAACATGCGAACAGGCAAAAAATTAGTGCGAACACCATTAAAGTCTATGGGACACGAACATGAATAATCAAAAGTGCTCATTTTAAAGGCTTATATGCAAGTTATTGTCATAAGAAGTGTTTGGGGACCTGGGTCCTGCCCCAGGGGACATGAATCAATGCAAAAAAAAGTTTTAAAAACTGACGTTTTTTCAGGAGCAGTGATTTTAATAATGCTTAAAGTGAAACAATAAAAGTGTAATATTCCTTTAAATTTCGTACCTGGGGGGTGTCTATAGTATGCCTTTAAAGTGGCGCATGTTTCCTGTGTTTAGAACAGTCTGACAGCAAAATGACATTTCTAAAGGAAAAAAAGTCATGTAAAACTACTATCGCTAGCGCCAGCTATAATGAATTGTCGGTCTGGCAATACACATAAAAGTTTATTGCTAAAAACGGCATGGAATTTCCCCACAGGGGAACCCAGAACCAAAATTTTTAAAAAAAATGGTGTGGGGTCCCCCCAAAAATCCATTCCAGACCCTTATCCGAGCACGCAACCTGGCAGGCTGCAGGATAAGAGGGGGGACGAGAGAGCGCCCCCCCCTCCTGAACCATACCAGGCCACATGCCCTCAACATTAGTACAACTGGGGGAATCCGTGGTGGAGAAGGATTTGGGGGTTTTGGTAGATCATAAGCTCAATAATAGCATGCATTGCCAAGCTGCGGTTTCCAAAGCGAGCAAAGTTCTTTCTTGTATTAAGAGAGGTATGGACTCCAGAGAGAGAGATATCATTTTGCCCCTGTTCAAATCATTAGTAAGACCTCATCTGGAATATGCAGTTCAGTTTTGGACACCAGTTCTCAAAAAGGATATCGGGGAACTGGAGAAAGTGCAGAGAAGGGCAACCAAACTGATAAGAGGCATGGGGGAGCTCAGCTATGAGGAAAGATTAGAGGAACTGAATTTGTTCACTCTTGAGAAGAGGAGAATAAGGGGGGATATGATCAACATGTTTAAATATATAAGGGGTCCATATAGTGAACTTGGTGTTGAGTTATTCACTTTACGGTCAACACAGAGGACAAGGGGGCACTCTTTACGACTGGAGGAAAAGAGATTTCATCTCCAAATACGGAAAGGTTTCTTCACAGTAAGAGCTGTGAAAATGTGGAATAGACTCCCTCCAGAGGTGGTTCTGGCCAGCTCAGTAGATTGCTTTAAGAAAGGCCTGGATACTTTCCTAAATGTACATAATATAACTGGGTACTGACATTTATAGGTAAAGTTGATCCAGGGAAAATCCGATTGCCTCTCTGGGATCAGGAAGGAATTTTTTCCCCTGCTGTAGCAAATTGGAGCATGCTTTGCTGGGGTTTTTTGCCTTCCTCTGGATCAACTGTGGGTATAGTATTGGGTATATTGGATTGTACGTTTTTTTTTTTTTTTTTTTTTTATGGTTGGACTGGATGGACTTGTGTCTTTTTTCAACCTGACTAACTATGTAACTATGTAACATTGGGAGGGTGCTTTGGGGAGATGGACCTCATCCCCACAACCCTTGCCCGGTGGTTTTGGGGGTCTGCGGGTGGGGGGCTTATCGGAATCTGGAAGCCCCCTTTAACAAGGGGACCCCCAGATCCCGCCCCCCCCTGTGTGAATTGGTAATGGGGTACAAATGTACCCCTACCATTTCACAAAAAAAGTGTCAAAAAGGTTAAAAAACACAAAACCGTTTTTGACAAGTCCTTTATTGATTTCTTCTTCTTTCCGCTTCTTTCTTCTGGTCTTCCTTCGGTGTTCTACTTCCTCCATCTTCTTCTTCTTCCTCTGCTCTTCTCGTCCCGCATCTTTCTCCGGATTCTCCTCCGCTCCGTCCGCACGATCTGCCTCAGTGGAGTCTTCCGCTGTGTGACGCTTCGGTTCTTCTGACACTTCTTATATAATGGAGGGCGGGGCGGGGTGGGGCGTGTCCCCGCCCCCTCTGACAACACGGGGAAAGCCATAGGAAAGTACCAGGAAGTCCCTGTGCGTCACCGGGTGGCCCCACCCTTCGTTATGTAAGAAGTGTCAGAAGAACCGAAGCGTCACACGGCGGAAGACTCCCACTGAGGCGGATCATGCGGACGGAGCGGAGAAGAAGCCGCAGGAAGATGCAGGACGAGAAGAGCGGCGGAAGAAGAAGATGGAGAAGAAGAAGATGGAGAAGAAGAAGAAGATGGAGAAGAAGAAGATGGAGAAGAAGAAGATGGAGGAAGAAGAAAAAGAATACCGAAGGAAGACCAGAAGAAAGGAGATGGAAGAAGCGGAAAGAAGAAGAAACTAATAAAGGACTTGTCAAAAACCGTCTCATGCGTTTAACCTTTTTGACACTTTTTTTGTGAAATGGTAGTGGTACATTTTTACCCCATTACCAATTCACACGGGGGGGGGCAGGATCTGGGGGTCCCCTTGTTAAAGGGTGCTTCCAGATTCCGCTAAGCCCCCCGCCCGCAGACCCCCACAACCACCGGGCAAGGCTTGTGGGGATGAGGTCCTTCTCCCCAAAGCACCCTCCCAATGTTGAGGGCATGTGGCCTGGTATGGTTAAGGAGGGGGGGGCGCCTGCCAGGTTGCGTGCTCGGATAAGGGTCTGGTATGGATTTATGGGGGGACCCCACACCATTTTTAAAAAAAAATTTGGTTCTGGGTTCCCCTGTGGGGAAATTCCATGCCGTTTTTAGCAATAAACTTTTATGTGTATTGCCAGACCGACAATTCATTATAGCTGGCGCTAGCGATAGTAGTTTTACATGACTTTTTTTCCTTTAGAAATGTCATTTTGCTGTCAGACTGTTCTAAACACAGGAAACATGCGCCACTTTAAAGGCATACTATAGACACCCCCCAGGTACGAAATTTAAAGGAATATTACACTTTTATTGTTTCACTTTAAGCATTATTAAAATCACTGCTCCTGAAAAAACGTCAGTTTTTAAAACTTTTTTTGCATTGATTCATGTCCCCTGGGGCAGGACCCAGGTCCCCAAACACTTCTTATGACAATAACTTGCATATAAGCCTTTAAAATGAGCACTTTTGATTATTCATGTTCGTGTCCCATAGACTTTAATGGTGTTCGCACTAATTTTTTGCCTGTTCGCATGTTCTGGATGCGAACCAAACCGGGGGGTGTTTGGCTCATCCCTAGCCATGAGGTGCCATGTTGAACTTCCAGTGACCAGAATGAGAAAGTAAGAGCGATAACACCAAATTTAACACACAGTCAGCTTGCTATCAAAATCCGCTTCCCCTGGACAGAAAGGGTCTGGGGTAAGAAGGAAGAGTGAGGATGATTTATACAAAGAGTAGAGCTGTCAGAGAAGCCATATACAAGTGTTTTTAACCCCTGAAATGCCATGCAAGCTGTTTTGGGAGGGGGAACCAGATCCGATAGCAATAGTCAACTCGCTATCAAAATCCGCTTCCCCTGGATAGAAAGAGTCTGGGGTAAGAAGGAAGGCTGAGGATGATTGATACAAAGAGTAGAGCAGTCAGAGAAGCCATATACAAGTGTTTTTAACCCTTGAAATGCTGTGGAAGCTATATTGGGAGGGGGAACCAGATTCAATAGCAATAGTCAGCTTGCTATCAAAATCCGCTTCCCCTGGACAGAAAGGGTCTAGGGTAAGAAAGAAGAGTGAGGATGATTGATACAAAGAGTAGAGCAATCAGAGAAGCCATATACAAGTGTTTTTAACCCTTGAAATGCTGTGGAAGCTATATTGGGAGGGGGAACCAGATTCGATAGCAATAGTCAGCTTGCTATCAAAATCTGCTTCCCCTGGACAGAAAGGGTCTGGGGTAAGAAGGAAGAGTGAGGATGATTTATAGAAAGAGTAGAGCAGTCAGAAAAGCCATATACAAGTGTTTTTAACCCCTGAAATGCCGTGCAAGCTGTTTTGGGAGGGGGAACCAGATCCGATAGCAAGTGTCAACTCGCTATCAAAATCCGCCTCCCCTGGATAGAAAGAGTCTGGGGTAAGAAGAAAGAATGGGGATGATTGATACAAAGAGTAGAGCAGTCAGAGAAGCCATATACAAGTGTTTTTAACCCTTGAAATGCTGTGGAAGCTGTATTGGGAGGGGGAACCAGATCCGATAGCAAGAGTCAACTCGCTATCAAAATCCGCTTCCCCTGGATAGAAAGAGTCTGGGGTAAGAAGAAAGAATGGGGATGATTGATACAAAGAGTAGAGCAGTCAGAGAAGCCATATACAAGTGTTTTTAACCCTTGAAATGCTGTGGAAGCTATATTGGGAGGGGGAACCAGATTCGATAGCAATAGTCAGCTTGCTATCAAAATCCGCTTCCCCTGGACAGAAAGGGTCAAGGGTAAGAAAGAAGAGTGAGGATGATTTATACAAAGAGTAGAACAGTCAGAGAAGCCATATACAAGTGTTTTTAACCCCTGAAATGCCGTGCAAGCTGTTTTGGGAGGGGGAACCAGATCCGATAGCAAGAGTCAACTCGCTATCAAAATCCGCTTCCCCTGGATAGAAAGAGTCTGGGGTAAGAAGGAAGAATGGGGATGATTGATACAAAGAGTAGAGCAGTCAGAGAAGCCATATACAAGTGTTTTTAACCCCTGAAATACCGTGCAAGCTGTTTTGGGAGGGGGAACCAGATTCGATAGCAATAGTCAGCTTGCTATCAAAATCCGCTTCCCCTGGACAGAAAGGGTCTGGGGTAAGAAGGAAGAGTGAGGATGATTTATAGAAAGAGTAGAGCAGTCAGAAAAGCCATATACAAGTGTTTTTAACCCTTGAAATGCTGTGGAAGCTATATTGGGAGGGGGAACCAGATTCGATAGCAATAGTCAGCTTGCTATCAAAATCCGCTTCCCCTGGACAGAAAGGGTCTGGGGTAAGAAAGAAGAGTGAGGATGATTGATACAAAGAGTAGAGCAGTCAGAGAAGCCATATACAAGTGTTTTTAACCCCTGAAATGCAGTGCAAGCTGTTTTGGGAGGGGGAACCAGATCCGATAGCAAGAGTCAACTCGCTATCAAAATCCGCCTCCCCTGGATAGAAAGAGTCTGGGGTAAGAAGGAAGAATGGGAATGATTGATACAAAGAGTAGAGCAGTCAGAGAAGCCATATACAAGTGTTTTTAACCCTTGAAATGCTGTGGAAGCTATATTGGGAGGGGGAACCAGATTCGATAGCAATAGTCAGCTTGCTATCAAAATCCGCTTCCCCTGGACAGAAAGGGTCTGGGGTAAGAAAGAAGAGTGAGGATGATTTATACAAAGAGTAGAACAGTCAGAGAAGCCCTATACAAGTGTTTTTAACCCTTGAAATGCTGTGGAAGCTATATTGGGAGGGGGAACCAGATCCGATAGCAATAGTCAGCTTGCTATCAAAATCCGCTTCCCCTGGACAGAAAGGGTCTAGGGTAAGAAAGAAGAGTGAGGATGATTGATACAAAGAGTAGAGCAGTCAGAGAAGCCATATACAAGTGTTTTTAACCCTTGAAATGCTGTGGAAGCTATATTGGGAGGGGGAACCAGATTCGATAGCAATAGTCAGCTTGCTATCAAAATCCGCTTCCCCTGGACAGAAAGGGTCTGGGGTAAGAAGGAAGAGTGAGGATGATTTATAGAAAGAGTAGAGCAGTCAGAAAAGCCATATACAAGTGTTTTTAACCCTTGAAATGCTGTGGAAGCTATATTGGGAGGGGGAACCAGATTCGATAGCAATAGTCAGCTTGCTATCAAAATCCGCTTCCCCTGGACAGAAAGGGTCTAGGGTAAGAAAGAAGAGTGAGGATGATTTATACAAAGAGTAGAGCAGTCAGAGAAGCCATATACAAGTGTTTTTAACCCCTGAAATGCAGTGCAAGCTGTTTTGGGAGGGGGAACCAGATCCGATAGCAAGAGTCAACTCGCTATCAAAATCCGCTTCCCCTGGATAGAAAGAGTCTGGGGTAAGAAGGAAGAATGGGGATGATTGATACAAAGAGTAGAGCAGTCAGAGAAGCCATATACAAGTGTTTTTAACCCCTGAAATACCGTGCAAGCTGTTTTGGGAGGGGGAACCAGATTCGATAGCAATAGTCAGCTTGCTATCAAAATCCGCTTCCCCTGGACAGAAAGGGTCTGGGGTAAGAAGGAAGAGTGAGGATGATTTATAGAAAGAGTAGAGCAGTCAGAAAAGCCATATACAAGTGTTTTTAACCCTTGAAATGCTGTGGAAGCTATATTGGGAGGGGGAACCAGATTCGATAGCAATAGTCAGCTTGCTATCAAAATCCGCTTCCCCTGGACAGAAAGGGTCTGGGGTAAAAAAGAAGAGTGAGGATGATTGATACAAAGAGTAGAGCAGTCAGAGAAGCCATATACAAGTGTTTTTAACCCCTGAAATGCAGTGCAAGCTGTTTTGGGAGGGGGAACCAGATCCGATAGCAAGAGTCAACTCGCTATCAAAATCCGCCTCCCCTGGATAGAAAGAGTCTGGGGTAAGAAGGAAGAATGGGAATGATTGATACAAAGAGTAGAGCAGTCAGAGAAGCCATATACAAGTGTTTTTAACCCTTGAAATGCTGTGGAAGCTATATTGGGAGGGGGAACCAGATTCGATAGCAATAGTCAGCTTGCTATCAAAATCCGCTTCCCCTGGACAGAAAGGGTCTGGGGTAAGAAAGAAGAGTGAGGATGATTTATACAAAGAGTAGAACAGTCAGAGAAGCCCTATACAAGTGTTTTTAACCCTTGAAATGCTGTGGAAGCTATATTGGGAGGGGGAACCAGATCCGATAGCAATAGTCAGCTTGCTATCAAAATCCGCTTCCCCTGGACAGAAAGGGTCTAGGGTAAGAAAGAAGAGTGAGGATGATTTATACAAAGAGTAGAGCAGTCAGAGAAGCCATATACAAGTGTTTTTAACCCCTGAAATGCAGTGCAAGCTGTTTTGGGAGGGGGAACCAGATCCGATAGCAAGAGTCAACTCGCTATCAAAATCCGCTTCCCCTGGATAGAAAGAGTCTGGGGTAAGAAGGAAGAATGGGGATGATTGATACAAAGAGTAGAGCAGTCAGAGAAGCCATATACAAGTGTTTTTAACCCCTGAAATACCGTGCAAGCTGTTTTGGGAGGGGGAACCAGATTCGATAGCAATAGTCAGCTTGCTATCAAAATCCGCTTCCCCTGGACAGAAAGGGTCTGGGGTAAGAAGGAAGAGTGAGGATGATTTATAGAAAGAGTAGAGCAGTCAGAAAAGCCATATACAAGTGTTTTTAACCCTTGAAATGCTGTGGAAGCTATATTGGGAGGGGGAACCAGATTCAATAGCAATAGTCAGCTTGCTATCAAAATCCGCTTCCCCTGGACAGAAAGGGTCTGGGGTAAGAAAGAAGAGTGAGGATGATTGATACAAAGAGTAGAGCAGTCAGAGAAGCCATATACAAGTGTTTTTAACCCCTGAAATGAAGTGCAAGCTGTTTTGGGAGGGGGAACCAGATCCGATAGCAAGAGTCAACTCGCTATCAAAATCCGCCACCCCTGGATAGAAAGAGTCTGGGGTAAGAAGGAAGAATGGGAATGATTGATACAAAGAGTAGAGCAGTCAGAGAAGCCATATACAAGTGTTTTTAACCCTTGAAATGCTGTGGAAGCTATATTGGGAGGGGGAACCAGATTCGATAGCAATAGTCAGCTTGCTATCAAAATCCGCTTCCCCTGGACAGAAAGGGTCTAGGGTAAGAAAGAAGAGTGAGGATGATTGATACAAAGAGTAGAGCAGTCAGAGAAGCCATATACAAGTGTTTTTAACCCTTGAAATGCTGTGGAAGCTATATTGGGAGGGGGAACCAGATCCGATAGCAATAGTCAGCTTGCTATCAAAATCCGCTTCCCCTGGACAGAAAGGGTCTGGGGTAAGAAAGAAGAGTGAGGATGATTTATACAAAGAGTAGAACAGTCAGAGAAGCCATATACAAGTGTTTTTAACCCTTGAAATGCTGTGGAAGCTATATTGGGAGGGGGAACCAGATCCGATAGCAATAGTCAGCTTGCTATCAAAATCCGCTTCCCCTGGACAGAAAGGGTCTAGGTAAGAAGGAAGAGTGAGGATGATTTATACAAAGAGTAGAGCAGTCAGAGAAACAGATGTGCACAGTGGCTGCGTTTAAAGTTTTTTTTTTTTCAGATTTTTTCAGTTTGTTTGCGCCCCCCCCAAAAAATTTTCAGCACCATCTGCCACTGGGAGGGGGTAATAATAAATTAGATGAAATGAATAGAAGGTGTAACAATAATATAAAATAATAGAAGGATTAACAATGAATATAAAATAATAGGAGGTTTAATAATAAATAAAATAATAGGAGGGGCAATAAAAAAATTAGATAAAATAATAGGAAGAGATGATAATGATGACGTGTATACTGATAGATATATAATAGGTGGTAGGAATAATAATAATAATAATAATAGGGACTGTGGGGAGAATTTCCAGTGTTCAATAAATAATATTAAATAATAGGCGGGGATAATAATGAAGCCGTAGGAGGGGTAAGAATAAATTAGACACATTAATATGAAGGGATAATAATGATGACGTGTGTATAGTTTATATATATATGTATATATATATATATATATATATATATATATATCTATATCTATATGTGTGTGTATATATATATATATATATATATATATATATATATTTAGATATATCTATATATACACACATATAGATATGTTAGATATATATATATATAGATATATATATATATAGATATATATATATATATAGATAGATATATATACGGAAGGAGTAATAATATTGTACCAGATATATATTTTATAAGGAGTGATAATATATACATATATAGGAGTGATAATATATACATATATAGGAGTGATAATATATACATATATAGGAGTGATAATATATACATATATATTTGTGTGGATGGACTATTAACATTGTACAGGGGACGCGCACGGGGGCGGGGACGGTAGAAGGATGTTTAACATTCGGGGAAGAGTGGGAGGAGCGGCAGTGCAGAGGGCTGGAGAGGCGGAGTTCCGATCTCCGCCGAGAGACAGGGGGAACAGATTTCGACGGGGAACCATTCTCGGCACAACACCGGGCAGCTCCCTCCTCACGGCAAGTAAGGATTTAGTTCACTGCTCCTCGGAGCAGGCATAGTGTTCTCAATTCCGCAATCTGCATGATAAGGCACCTTCAGGGGCAGACTGAGCCTCTCATGGGGCCCCCCGCGGGCCCTCGGTCAGTGACCGAGTGCCCGAATGGTCGTCCGCCCCTGGATATGCGTATATGATTTTACATTTTGACCATAGATACATGTTAGTGCTTTCTTTTTCTTTAAGCTACTCTGTTAAGATGTTTCAAAATATATTTATCATATTTTACCAGATGGTTCCTTATAAACAAACAACCCTAAATATACTGACAAACTACTAATACTATACATATTCTTTTTTGTTAGGTTTTATCCGTTTTGAAGCATTCCCTTATGACATTTAAACACCAAAGTGAAACACAAGTGTTAAAGCTTTACTGTATATTCTCTCTGCAGTTCTTGCTGTCTGAGGTTTGTATTGGATCTATTGCTTTTTTATTTTTTCATTTTATATTCCCTAACTGTGTGTCTCCTTCTGATCATTTTGTAAGCCAGACTTTTATAATTTTATGAAATCTAAGGCAATGAAAATGTCTGTTACCTAAATTAATAGCTTGTGCAGGTCAAAAATGTATACTAAAAATGTAAAGCAAACAAAAACCCATTGCCAAGTGCAACAGCAATGTTTCTTATTGTATTTTAATAAATGACCTCTGGCTTAGGGTGGTAAAGAAAGCCAAGTATAAATGCAGTATGGTTGCTGCCATTGCTGGCTTTCTTATTCTGAAAATGTTAGTTGGCACATATTCTAGAATAACATACAGCGAGTGAAGTTAGAAGTCCTGTTTACATATTTGTGCCTCATTGTGACATTAAAGATAGAGATTCAGCTTGACAGTAAGGCAACTAGCATTTACAAGTGTCAGCAGTTGCAGTCCCAGTATTGCTCGCTCTTTCTCTCTAGTATTCTGAAAAATATATGTATAGTGATGTAACCACTCTCGCTATGCAATACAATATGAAAATAATTATATATATATATATATATATATATATATATATATATATATATATATATATATATATATATATATATATATATATATATATATACACTTTTTTTTTTATAGAGATTGCAAATTAAGCTTTTGAAATCTTGTGGCTAAATGATTTGCCAGATTTTTAAGGGTAAATTCACTCAGGATTTTTTTCCAATTTAAGCTTTATGAGTGTTTGAATAATTGGGGGGGGGGGGGATAGCAAACAGTATTTTATAGATATCCTGCACTAGCCCCTTGCAAGAAGGACCCACCCGGAACAGAGCCTCAAAAGTCTGGAAGATTGTTGTGTATCAAAAAATTACTGCGTGTCAGATTTTCAAGTATCCACAGAATGCCATTTTAGATAGATCAAATTGATTTTGAAGATCTTTAAAAAATTAAAACAAAATATTAAAAAATATAAGAGCATTCTACAGTTCTCCCAGTATTTCTAGAGGAACTACTTGAGGGAGAGCTAAAGCCAAACTTACTGATAAAATTGTGTAGGTGTAAAACACATTTTTCATGAGAAAAACATGAATCGAACTATCCACCCAACAGTTGTAGCCCCTTAAACTAATTGTAGGCGTGGAATCGGAGCAGGTCAATTACAGCTGAGGTGAGGTATGGAAGCCACCTGGGTAGTTTCCGCACTACGCTCTACATACGGGCCAGTGAAGACATCCTTCCGTCTGGCAAGAGAGCACTGGGTGCAGTCTGTCTCTCTCTGGAAGGGAGTGCCAAAAATGATCCGCAGTCATAATCTCAGTCTTGGAGGGATGATGGCTGCAGAGAGCGTGTGGTGGTGTAGGAGGCCAAGCAGTTTATTGGAGGTCCGGAGGATGGATAGGCAGACACAGGAAACAGAGCTGAAGTCATCTTGGCAGGACCAGGACCAAAAGCTGGACTGAAGCCAAAGCAGCCCATAATTATCATAGGGGTGTTTGGAGTCAGTGAGTGGAGTTTTGAGAGCTTTCACCTGCCTTTGTTTTCTGATTTCAGGTGTTGCTAATACTCTGCTATCTGAGTTGAGGTAGGCCCATTGAAGAGACTCAGGCAGCCACATGTGCACACAAGGCCATTCAAGCCATGCCCCCCCCCCCCCCCCCCAAATTATTAGTTTTATTTAAAAAATTAATTAGCATGTTAATTAGGGGAAAACTGAGGAATCAAATACAATCAGACTAAACTTTAGCTGTAATTTCTTTCACATCTCTATTATTCGGATCATTCCATGTAGGAGCTTCATGGAACTCAATTCACATTTACTTACTGTCTGAACTGTATTTATAAAAGCTTATAATCAGCACATAAACTGCAGTTGTATGTTGTCATTAAATCCAAGGTTGCTACAATATTTCATCTGTACTTGGCAAAGTCTTGTTTTATAAATACTTATTCACAAATCTGTTATTCATCTTTTGATAGGGATATCTGAATCATGACTGTTATCCTACAGAATTTACAGGACTTGTTACCCATCTACATTATCATGAGCCATCCAATTTTGTATTTGTCGCTTTTCTTGAAAAAGGTCTTTTTCATCAGCTGTGTAAGCCACTTCCCGGAGGTACGTTTTCAGGGTCATTTTCTTTAAATTATATTTCTTTATGACAAATCTGAAAAGATACTACTGAATAAATACATACTCAGTGGGCACCTCATCATGTATATCTGCTCATTAATGAAATAACCATGTGGTTGCAACTTAACTACTTCAACCCCGGAAGGATTTGCCCCCTTAATGACCTGGCCATTTTTTTGCGCCTGCGTAAGCCGCCGTACAGCTACAGCGCTTTACGCAGGAGACCCAACCTGCCACTGTATAACGACGGAGGCCGGTCAGCAAGTGGTTAAAGAATATCTAAACCCAAAAATAAAAAGTGAAGGTATTTCAGCTCACCTGGGGATCTTGCCAGGAACATGCTTCCTGTCCTAGGGTGACAATTGTATTGTATCCATGAGGAGCAGGTTTGTTGCCCTAGAAAGGAAGTGTGTTAGCGCTATATATATCACCTCCCCCACTCATTAAAACATAGGAGAAAGTGTTTTGTAGTCAGAGATAGTTAGGAACAATGTTAACTGTTCACAGAGGAAGAGAGCACAGATATCAGCTCATAATATTTCTGGTATATTTAACAGACCATAAGGGAGAAAATAAAAGTATTTGTTAGAATTTACATACACTTCACTTAAAAGGTAACTCCACTTTTGTAGAAATAAAAGATGGCAAATAAAATAGTATGGCATATACAATTGCCAGAGGAAGGCAAAACTTGTTAAATTACGGTTTACTTAAAAGGAGAAAAAAATGTTTCCTAGTCAGGCAATCAGATAAATCATTAGATAAAGCTTACCAATAACAATCTTTATTAGAACAAAAATACATACAAATGTAAAAGGTATATATCAAAAGGGTTAACCTTAAAAAATATTGTTGAATAACTGTGTTATAATTGAACTGAACTAAAAGCCAAATTATAAAGAGCCAGAGTACCCCTAAGGTGGGTGGGTTACCCCAATACAGAATCAATATGGTACACGACCCACATCCACACAGGCCTCCACCTGGGTTAGTAAAGGTACTCCGGGGGGAGTATCATGGTGTAGGGATGGTGTATGTATGGTTTTTTACATGGGACAAGTAAAGAATGTAATTTTTAATTTTAATAGGGGTTGTTCTAGGGATATGTGGGTAGGTAGGGTCAGCGATGATGGAATAAATGAGAATAAGGTCAGGGAGAAAGTAATGAGGGGTAGGTACCGGGAGCCTATAAGGGAAACTTAAAGAATGGCAACAACTTTGAAAATCATCTCAAATAACGTAAGGGGGTTAAGCTCACCGAATAAGAGAAAGCGCCTGTGGATCGAGCTGCAACACTATGGAGCGGACGTTGTCTTTTTACAAGAGACTCATTTTAAGGGTGACTCTATCCCTAGCTTACCCCAGAGTACTATGAACCAATGGTACCATGCAGTGTCCCCAGTCGCAAGGGCCAGAGGGGTCACAATGTCTTTTAAGAAGTCATGCCCATGGAAAATCGAGACAGTACAGAGTGACCCTGAGGGACGTTTCTTATTTGTGAAGGGTACACTGTATGGTGCACGATATACATTTGCGACGATCTATGCACCAAATGAAGGGTCAGTAAATTTTTTCGTTAAAATATTTAAGAAATTGGAACAATTTAGAGAGGGCTGTCTGATGATGGGCGGGGACTTTAACCTGGTGCTGGATCCCAATATGGATACATTAACAGGAAGAACTGCCTTGTCATTTAGAGCCCTAAAACGAATTAAACAACTTATACGCTCTCAACATCTGGTGGACTGTTGGTGGGTATCACATGCAGGAATCAAAGACTTTAGCTATTATTCAAAAACACATGACATGTACTCGCGTTTGGACCTCCTCCTGGTGGACCAGTTCCACCTGGAGAATGTCATTGCATGCACAATTGGTCCCATCACTACATCAGATCATGCCCCAATAGCATTAACGTTCCAACTAATTCAGATGGGGGGGGTCTGGAGCGAACGTGGCGCATGAACGAGTCGCTATTGGATAGGGAAGAAATAGTAGAGAAATTGGGAATTAAAATAAAAGAGTATTTTGAAATAAACAAGACAGGGGAAGTGTCTGATCAAATGGTGTGGGAGGCCCATAAAACTGTCATAAGAGGGGATTTAATAGCATATGGCTCGTATATAAAAAAAGAAGGGAAAAAAAGAGATAAAAGAACTATTAGATAAAATCAGCGAACTGGAGGGGAAGCACAAGAGGAAGCTTGACCCTACAGATAATAGGCGCCTGGAGGCTTTACGAGCGGAGCTCTCACAGTGCCTAGAACAAAAAGTTAGAAATAAAATTAGGTTCTTTGCAAATAGGGCATATGAACAGGGTAATAAGTGCGGGCGGCTATTAGCTAAACAGCTTAAA
This sequence comes from Lithobates clamitans, assembly GCA_037952925.1. Lineage (NCBI taxonomy): Eukaryota > Metazoa > Chordata > Amphibia > Anura > Ranidae > Lithobates > Lithobates clamitans. The sequence goes on along the minus strand of JBBGZY010000378.1, from coordinate 1,776,612 downwards.
AAGCAACAGGAATCCAAACACGTCCATAGTTTACTGGTTAGAGGTAAGAAGGTAGTTGGAACGAAAGCCATAGTTGCAGAATTTAGTAAATTTTATGAGGCATTATACAATATTTCCGAAGTAGATAATGAAAGCCCCGAGAGAAAAGAGATACAGGATTACATCAATGAAGCATCAATGCCTAGGCTGTCTAAAACAACTATAGAGGAGTTAGAGCGTCCAATCACGGTAGAGGAGCTGGAAAGGGTAATAGCAACATTGCCATTAGGGAAAAGCCCAGGCCCAGATGGGTTGACTAATATATACTATAAAAAATGCCTTCCAGTATTAATAGAACCACTGTGCAAATACTTCAATTCAATTAACGCATCTAACCCACTACCACCAGAAGCCCTTCTGGCGTATATAACAGTATTGCCAAAAGGAGAAAAAGATCCCCAGAATTGCGCAAACTACAGGCCTATTTCCCTTCTTAATTCGGACACTAAATTGTTAGCAAAGATCTTGGCTCTGAGGCTCCAGGAGTACATAGGGGGGATGATACATCTGGACCAGACTAGGTTCATGGATGGGCGTGAGGCGAGAGATAACACTATTCGGGCGCTTAATGTCCTCCACTGGATGCAGTCGGGTCCAGATAGGGCCCCAAGGATCATTCTGTCAATGGATGCCGAAAAAGGCCTTTGACAGGGTGAATTGGGGCTTAATGAGAGAAATATTGAAGGGGATAGGCCTGGGGGAGTGGATGATGGGATGGATAATGTCGATGTATGCAGGCCCTAAAGCAAGAATTAAAGTAAACGGAATGTTGTCAGAAAGCTTTAGTATCCGAAATGGTACGAGGCAAGGATGCCCATTATCACCCTTAATATTTGCAAAAACATTAGGGCCATTCTTACGTAAAATTAGAAATAACAGAGAGATAAGTGGGATGCAAATAGGACAGGTGGAACATAAGGTCGCAGCCTATGCTGATGACCTACTCTTTTTTTCTCTCGTCTCCTCAGACAGCTTTAGCTGCACTTATGTTGGAGGTACAAAAGTTCGGCACCTTATCTAATTTTAAAATCAATCTGGGAAAGTCAGTTATCCTTCCTATCCATGTCCCAATGGGACTGGAGATGACGCTACGACGTACGTATGCATTTGTCTGGGGGAGAGAGTCCCTGACGTATTTGGGGGTACGTATTAGTGTTGATATGAAAAGACTATATGAAGTCAATTATGGCATATTATTGACGGAGATAGCGGAAGAGCTTAAAAAATGGAAAGGTCAATATCTAACTTGATTTGGGAGGATTAACGCCATAAAAATGAGTATACTTCCTAGATTAATGTATATGTTGTACACAAAACCAATTAAGGTACCGGGGTCCTTTTTCAGACAAATGCGTAGGATGTTTGTGGCGTTTGTATGGAACGATAAAAGACCCAGATTAGCCCACGACCTTCTGAGAAGAAATAAGACCGAGGGGGGACTGGGAATACCGGACATAGCCTTATATTATAAGGCTATGAGTCTAGTCCGGATTTTGAACTGGCGCCATGATACTCATAAAAAACTTTGGGTTCAAGTAGAAAATGCAATGGAAGGGAGGAACCTAGCAGGAGCACCTTGGATTCAGAGCCCATCAAGAGGGTTGTCTCAATGGGTGTCACCATTAACTCAGAACACATTGGAAGTTTGGGATAAGTTGAATAAGAATGGGGATTATGCCCCCTGGATATCACCTCTGGCTCCTCTGGAAGGAATCACCTGGTTCCCCCCGGGGGAGGAGATGGGGTATCTGGGGGCCTGGGGTGGAGGTGGAGACTCCACCTGTGGCAGGTTTGCCCCGGACGGAGTCTTGTTATCTCTGACAGAGATGGTGTCTAGATATGGGACAGTGCATATGGCAGAGTGGAAATACAATCAAATAGTGAGTTTTTTTAATAAAAGCAAATCATCAATAAGACCTATGAACTCTCTCACTATATTTGAGAAACAATGTGTGCAGAGATCTAGTCCCAGGAATGTACTGTCGCAAATGTATAAAGGGATACTTAGGGGACAGGAAGGAACAACTCCATACTATATAAGGGAATGGGAGAAGGAATTGGGACAGGTACTGACTAATAATCAAATTAAAAGGATGATTGCACTAACGCACTCTTCATCCATCAGCTCAAAGGTACAAGAGATGGCGTACAAGTTTTTGTCAAGATGGTATAGGACCCCAGTCAAATTGGCACAAATGTTTTCAACCATAAGTGATAGATGTTGGAGGGGATGTGGTCAGGCACATTGCTCCATCTGTGGTGGACATGCCCAGTAATTAAAAGATTCTGGGAGTCTGTGTCTCCATGGATCAAGAAATTGACGGTGGGGCACTTGGAATTTCAACCACTACATTACTTGTTCCATGGGATGCCGGGCTCTAATAGAAAGTATCGGGAGGGCATAACACCTCACGTATTAAACGCAGCGAAAAAAATCATACCAAAATTTTGGAAGCAGATACAAGGTCCCTCAATATTAGATTGGAGAAGGGAAGTGAGCTTAATAATGGAAGCGGAAAGATGGGTTCATATGGTAAAGGGCCAACAAAGGAAATTTGAAAAGAAATGGGCAGGCTGGAAGGATTGTTTAGCTGAGATGGAAAAAAAAGACGAAGATGATTAAAATGAGAAGGAGGTGGAGGTACTGCCCTTGTAAATATGTAAAATAAAAGATACTGACCTAGGAGAAAAGAAAGGAATATTGGAATTAGCTCGCTGGCCCATTATGTCGGGGAGGGTTTGGAGGGGGTGGGGTTGTGGTTTTCTTGTGTTTTTCCTTTCCCCCTTTTCCTTCCCCCCCCCCTTTTTTTTTTTTTTCTCTCTCGAGATAACATGACGGGTAAGGGTAATAACACTTATAGTTTGGCCAACGAGGGCCTTCTACACAAATTAAATAAATTGATAAACACGGGTTTTGTTTTTTTTATAACATGACGGGTAAAGGGTAACAACACTTATAGTTTGGCCATGGAGGGCCTCCTCCCAAAATAAATATAATGATAAACACAGGGTTTGGGGTTTTTTTTTTTTTTTTTTTTTTTTTGTGATGTGGGGGATGGAATTGGGAACCACATAAGTTTGTTTTTTTTTTTTTGTTGTTTTTTTTTTTTTTTTTTCCTTTACTCGGTTTTCTGGTGTCTTGGTGGGTAAAGGGTAATAACACTTACTAGAATAGTTTGGCCAATGAGGGCCTTGTACACAAATATAAATTGATAAACACGTACACTTTTTATCCAATTATGTACACTTATACACTTTTTTTTTTCTCTCCTTCTCACGAAGGGTAAGAGGTAACAACACTTGTTAGGTCCGTTTGGCTGATAAGGGCCTCGTGCACAAAGAGAGGAAAGGGAAGGGGAAGGGTTAAGGAATAACTACAGGATTACCAAGGGGTTTGGAAGGGAAGGGGGGGGGGGGATAAGATGTAAGTGAATGTGGTAGTAGAAGATGTAATGTAATGTAATAAGGGTTTGGGGTGGGTGATGAGGGTTTTTTTGTAACAATGTATGAGGATTGTTGTATTATAAAATGGAAATAATAAAAATTTTGATTATTAAAAAAAATATATATGGTACACGATCCAAAAAGAGTGCTGCCCTGACGGTTATACAAGGGGTCCAGCGGCCACGCTCAGGGTAGATCAACTTGGCTCAATATTGGTTTGGTATGTGCTCAGCTAGTTTCGCACTATGTCGCGCTTCTTCAGGAGCTGTTCATAGAAAAACATGATGGTACCAAAAGAAAATGTGGTTGGATGGATGTAGGACCAAACTGGGATCTGTGCACAGCCCAAACTTCTATTCTCTGAATAGAAATTCCAAAAATTCCAATTCCATGCGTATCTACTTGTGTGGACTGCATGTAAAGGACCCCCCTCCCCTTTTTTAATCTTTGCATAATGGATAATCGATGTTTGGTGGTGACACCATTCGTCTTTACTTTGATCTTCCTCTTTTGCAGTTTCTATTCACCTCAACGTGACGGCATTCTGGGAAATTATGTATATATGGGACACCCGCCTGTTAGACCCCTTTCACACTGAGGCAGTTTTCAGGTGTTTTAGCGCTAGAAATAGCCTCCAGAAAAGTGCCTGAAAACTGCTTCCCATTCATTGCAATGTGTGCTTTCACACTAGGGCGGTGGGCTTGTGGGACAGTAGAAAAAATCCTACAAGTAGCATCTTTGGGGCGGGTTGGGAGTGCTATAAATAGAGCTCCCAAAATGCCCCTGTCCATTGAAATGAATGGGCAGCGCTTCCATATAGCCTTAAAAGCAATTTGAAAGCGCTGCAAAACGGGTCTTTCTATTTATTCATACCACATTATAACAACAGGTTCTGGTGGTCTCCTTTTATTGCACCCCCATATCTGCTGTTTGGGCTGTGCACAGAACCCTGTTTTGTCCTGCATCCATCCTCATTTTCTTTTGGTACTATCATGTTTTTATATGAACAGCTCCTAAAGAAGCATGATATTGCGCAAAACTAGTTGAGCACATACCGACCCAATATTGAGCCAAGTTGATCTACCCTGAGCATAGCCACTGGACCCCCTTGTATAACCGTCAGGACAGCACTATTTTGGGTACAATATTGATTCTGTATCGGGGTAACCCACCCACCTTAGGGGTGCTATGGCTCTCTATAGTTTGGCTTTTAGTTTGGTTCAATTATAACAGTTATTGAACAATACTTTTTAAGGTTCACCATTTTGATATATATATATATATATTTTATATTTGTATGTATTTTTGTTCTAATTAACCAATTGCCCACTGGGCACTTAAACCCCCTTCCTAACCAGACCAATTTTCAGCTTTCAGTGCTCTCACATTTTGAATGACAATTACTGTCATGCAACACTGTACCCATAATGAAATTTTTGTCCTTTTTTTCACATAGAGCTTTCTTTTGGTGGTGTTTGATTACCTCCTGGGTTTTTTATTTTTTGTGCTATAAATGAAAAAAGACTGAAAGATTTGTAAACAAAAATGCATTTTTTTCGTTTGTGATAAAATTTTGCAATTTTAGTAATTTTTGTACATGAATTTTGGCCAACATGTGTAGTGCTACATATCTTTGGTAAAAATAACCCAAATCAGTGTAAATTATTTGGTCTTTGTGAAAGTTATAGAGTCTACAAGCTATGGTGCCAATCACTGAAAATTGATCACACCTTCTGTACTGACGGCCTATCTCATTTCCTGAGACCTTAACAAGCAAGGACAGTACAAATACCCCCCAAATGACCCCTTTTTAGAAAGTAGACAGTCCAAGGTATTTAGTAAGAGGCATGATGAGTTTTTTGAAGTTGTCATTTTTACCCACAATTCTTTGCAAGTTGAAGATATATTCTTTTTTTTTCACAAAAATAGCATATTAACTGGTTATTTCTCTCACACAGCATATGCATACCACAAATTACACCCCAAAACACATTCTGCTACTTCTCCTGAGTATGGCGATACCACATGTGTGAGACTTTTATACAGCCTGGCCACATACAGAGGCCCAACATGCAGGGAGCGCCGTCACGCGTTCTAGGGAAATTAATTATACATATCATTTCTAGACTACCCCTAATGCCGCGTACACACGAGCGGATTTTCCGTCAGAATTCCACTCAAGCTTGGCTTGCATACACACGGTCACACAAAAGTTGCATACACACGAGCCAATTTTCCGTCAGAAAAATCTTGGATAGTTTTTCTGACGGAATTCCGTTCAAACTTGGCTTGCATACACACGGTCACACAAGTTTGCTGAACTTTGGACCATCAACAACACTACGACGAGCCAAGAAAATGAAGTTCAATGCTTCCGAGCATGCGTAGGAATTTTGCGCTTCGGAATTGCTACGGAATTTCCAAACTGAACTTTTTCTGATCGAAAAATTGAGAACATGCTCTCAATCTTTTGCTGGCTGGAATTCGTCCAGCAAAAGTCCGATGGAGCATACACACAGTTGCATTTTCCGACCAAAAGCTCTCACCGGTCTTTTGCTGGCCGAATTTCCGATCGCGTGTACGCGGCATTACACTTTTGAAGGTCCTGGAGAACCAGGACAATGAAAACGCAAAAAAATGACCCCATTTTGGAAAGTAAACACCCCCTATGAGGCATTATGAGTCTTTTGAACATGTCATTTTTTTCAACAAGTTTTTGGAAAACGTGGAAATAAAATGAAAACTTATTTTTTTTTTTTTTTTATACAGAAAGTTGTCCATTTATTTAAGATATTTATAGCATGTATATAGAAAAAAATTACACCCCAAAATACATTCTGCTACTCGTCCCGAGTATACCACATGTGTAAGACTTTTCACAGCCTGGCTACATACAGAGGCCCAACGTGCAGGGAGCACCATCAGGTGTTCTAGGGACATACATTTCAAATCTAATTTGACTACCTATTACACTTTTGTGAGGCACTGGTGGGCACTGTAGTGTCACTGATGTGGAAGCGGATGAGCACTGATGTGGCACGGATGAGCACTGATGTGGCACGGATGTGGCACAGATGAGCACTGATGATCACTGATGTGGCATGGATGTAGCACAGATGATCAATGATGTGGCATGGATGACCACCGATGTGGCACAGATAAGCACTGATGTGGCACGGATGATCACTGATGTGGCACAGATGAGCATGAATGAGCCATGGATTGGAATAGATGAGGATGGATGAGCCATGGATGGGGATGGATAAATCATGGATGGAGCACGGATGGATGAGCCATGGATGGAGCATGCATGGATGGGGATGGATGAGCCATGGATAGAGCATGGACGGATGGAGGAGCCATGGGTGGAGCATGCATGGATCATGGATGGGGATGGATGAGCCATGGATGGTGCACGGATGGATGGATGAGCCATGGATGGAGCAGGCATGGAGCATGGATGGATGAGCCGTGGATGGAGCACAGATGGAGCATGGGTAAGCCATGGATGGATCACGGACGGAGCATGGATGGATGAGCCACGGATGGAGCATCGATGGATGGATGCTCCATGGATGGAGCATGGATAGAGCATGGATAGAGCATGGATGGAGCATGGATGGAGCACACATAGAGCATGGTTGAATGGATGAGCCATGGATGGAGCAGGCATAGAGCATGGATGGATGAGCCATGGGTGGAGCATGCATGGATGGATGGAGGATGGATGGATGAGTCATGGAGGGAGCACGCATTGAGCATGGATGGATGGATGAGCCATGGATGGAGCAGGCATGGAGCATGGATGGATGGATGAGCCATGGATGGAGCATGCATGGATGAGCCATGGATGGAGCACGCATTGAGCATGGATGGATAAGCCATGGCTTGGCACAGATGAGCGATGTGGGCACTTCAGATCCAGCCCACCACGCTGCTGCACCGTCCCCCTCTCCTCACAAGCTGTACCGATAGGCGTGAGGAGAGGGGAAGAGCCAAACTGGACAAGCTCCGGTTTGTTTACAAGTGATCACGCCGTCATTAGACAGCGTGATCACATAGTAAAGTGCCTCTGTCATTGACCCTTTACCCCGATCTGGGAGACCCAACGGTCATGGAGATTCCCGGGTGCACACCCCAGGGGGCGCACAGGAGTGCGATTCTGGGAGAACGCCATAGTACGCCCTCCCAGAGTTATCCGATCGCGATGTAGCCATCATTCGGCTATGGCCCGGTCGGCACACGGTTAACATTGTTATTGGTAAGCTTTTAAATATGCCTACAAAGTCCATTTACTTTTCTCCATTCTCTCTATTAGATTAAAATTAGTACATGGCATAGTGTACCTTTTAGGTTGTCCACAGCACCACCCTGTGAGGACACCATTATTTGTTTCTAGCATCATATTCAGTAAAGAGACAGTCCAATCCAGCAAAGAGAGAGCCTCATATGTTCAGCAAAGAGATGGCCCAATCCAGCAAAGAGACAGCCTCATATATCCAGCAAAGAGACATCCCAATCCAGCAAAGAGACATCCCAATCCAGCAAAGAGACATCCCAATCCAAGAGATGTCCCAATCCAACAAAGACAGCCCCGTCCAGCAAAGAGACAGCCCCATCCTGTAAAGAGACAGACCCATATATTCAGCAAAGAGACGGCCCGTTCCAGCAAAGAGACGGCCCGTTCCAGCAAAGAGACATGCTCATCCAGCAAGAGACATGCTCATCCATATAGACAGTCCAAACAAGCAAATAGACATGCCCATCCAGCAAAGAGATGGCCCAATCCAACAGAAACATCCCCATAATTCAGTAAAGAGACATCCCAATCCAACAAAGACAGCCCCATCCAGCAAAGAGACAGCCCCATCCAGGAAAGAGACAGACCCATATATTTAGCAAAGAGACGGCCCGTTCCAGCAAAGAGACGGCCCATTCCAGCAAAAAGAGAGCCGTTCCAGCAAAGAGACCTGCTCATCCAACGAGAGACCTGCTCATCCAGTAATAGACAGTCCAAACAAGAAAATAGACAGTCCAATCCAGCAAAGAGACATGCCTATCCAGAAAATAGACAGTCCAAACCAGTAAAGGGACAGTCCAATCCAGCAAAGACACATGCCCATCCAAAGAGACAGCCCCATCCAGAAAGGAGACATGTCCATCCAACAAAGAGACATGTCCATCCAGCAAAGAGACATGTCCATCCAGCAAAGAGACATGTCCGTCCAGCAAAGAGACATGTCCGTCCAGCAAAGAGACATGTCCGTCCAGCAAAGAGACATGTCCGTCCAGCAAAGAGACATGTCCGTCCAGCAAGGAGCCATATCCATATCCGTCCAGCAAAGAGACATGTCCAATCCATTAAAGAGATATCCCCAGCCAGCAAAGAGACAGTAACAGGAACAACACAGTTCCAATCAGCAGCATTATCAAGTAATTTACCTAAAAATGTCAAACTTGCCTCCACAGACCACAGTGAACAATCGCAGTAAGCACAGTCAGCCAAGAGACCGGCTACCCACATGATTGATCCGCAGCTCTTCCACACAGCTGAGCTGACTGCCACCAAAACGACCTTCCGGGCTGCACTGCAGGGAGAGGTGGAACGGAGTGCACTCTGTCTTTCACTCTCTCCAGCTGCTGCCTGTGTTCTGAGCTCTATCGCCTTATGCTCACTCTGTGGCCGCCCTGCCAGCTGCTTTGCACAGACACAGTACAGTGCATGCAAACTCAGAGAATGCTTTCCTCCCACACTGTCTGTGGTGGAGCTGCCAGAATGCTGTTCTGGCACGCTCTGCCAGAACAAAAGCCCTCTGCGGAAGACAATCCCCAATCAACACTGAGTGTGTTGATGGGTAAATCAGCACTTTTTTTGTTCAACCAAATGGTTGAATAATATAATGTATAATGAATGTATAATGTATGGCCCGCCTAAGACATTGAAAACAAAGGGGTCTATGTATAAAAAATGTGTTGGACGAATGTCACAAGCATTTGCGTAGCCCTCACAAATTAGTGCCATAATTTTCTATGATTGTCAACTCATTGTGACAATTCAGCATTTGCCTGATGGAGACATTTCAGGAAAAAATTATATTATGACCACTAGGTGAAGCTGATAAGGCTAGACGCATGCTTGCTACATTCATCCAACACATTTTTTTATACATAGACCCCTTACTGTTTTTCTGCACCCTGATTTTATTATGTTATCATGTTTTATTATGTTATCATTTTATTATGTTATCATGCTTGCTACATTCATCCAACAAGTTTTTTTATACATAGACCCCTTACTGTTTTTTCTGCACCCTGATTTTATTATGTTATCATTTGCAATGAAACTTCAGTTTAACTTTAGTTTTTTCATAAATGGAAGTAACCATTTATATTTTTAAGTTGACTTGAACCTTAACATGGGCTAAGAGCCCTATCATCTAACTGTACAACATTTAAAGTGTTATTAAACCCTAAATTAAAAAGATAGTGCTGCAGAGCTCAGCACTTACCTTGTTTGAAGTCATGTTTCCATTTTTAGCCTGTGTTTGTCTGGAAATCTACACCTTTGTCTTTCTGTCACTGTACACTCTGCTCCTAGTAGCATGCCCTTTACCCTGCAGTACACCTGACTGGCTTATTGTTCTGTTATTCTTCCTTTCTGACTCCTGCTGTACAGTCTGTACAGTTGACTGCAAGAGACTCATACCAAGTCAAATTCAGGTACTTGGACTGCTTGCATTAAAACACTGCATATTGCCCCCAGGATAGGCCCAATCTCCAGCCTAGCAGCCCGGGGCATACTACACATGTCCACCCAGACAGCCTTCCAGGTGGCACAGAACACAGATCACCTGACTCCTCTCAGATATATATAGGCTCTCCCAGCAGGCCAAGGGATTCAAGAAAACCCTTGCCCGTTGGCTAAGATACTCCACATACATAACCTGACCTTGAGTTGTCCTTCTCATATCTAGAACCACCAATTGCCCGGCTACCTAATGGTAGAGAAAAGTACAACAAGGCCAAACTTGGGGTTAAATCAATGGATCTCTAACAATTGACCAGGGTAACTACTCCGGGCAAGTAAATTTGTGAGGAGCTCCCTGACTACACCCCAGGACACTACAGAGGAGATTACCAGACATGCTAAAAGTTCAATGTGTATGCCACTTGACCAGGAAAATGATCAGATCCTTGCATGTGTGACCAGCTTTAGCGTCTGTGGGGGATGGATCAGATATTTTGCAGAATGCCCATGTTTAGAAGAAAATGCACACTTAATAACTATTTATGTATCAATTATTATTATCTTCCTGTTTTAATAGTGAACTAATACTGGACCTCCTGGCCAAATAGATCTTGGGAAATACTCTTTGGTATGCTCTCTGGTTTTTTTTTTTTTTTCAGATAATAATCAGATCTGACAGAGCCCCAAACTATTGCTGGCACAATTCATTACAGTTTTTAGGAGAGATTACTACAGGTTCCAATGCTTCAAACTACTTCTAAGTGTTATACTAAATAAAGCTGAAGGCCACACTGCAGAAAAAGTTACCCTTGCAGTTGGACCCCCTAATCACTGCCAGGGTTAACTGCTTTTTTTGTCTAGGTTTATTTTCATTAGGTGAAATACTTATCTTATTCTATGCTCCTGGGGGCATCCTCAATTGATGCCCTAAACCTGCTTCTCTTAGCTCTTTGATTCCAGAGGTCCTGCCTTGCACATGAGGACCCCAAGGGTTTGCCATATTTCAGGAGCATCAGACAACGGAGCAAACCACCTGCTGCTAGGAAAAGCAAGCAAGGAAAAAAGTAAGTAATTAAAGTTATTCATCTTTCCCCAGACAAAACAAGCAGTTTACCTTTTGTAGTGTGGAGGAGAACCACTGTTGGGTAACTTTGTCTTCAACCCCAAGTTCAGCTTTACAAGTAGTATACCTTCAGTTTGTCACTGACTAATATTTGATTAAATGTAATTTAAATATGCTTTATTAGGGAAATACATAGTAATAGCTTGTTAGTGCTTAATGATGACATTTATCTGTCTCTTTTATTATTTAGACCCAACAAAATTTCCAGATTCTGTAATGCAAACATTAGTTCTGATACTGGCAAACCTATTTGGAAGACTATATTTAGCACCATGCATACGTTCACTTAAAAGAAAGTTTTACCAGTCAAAGGTAAGAGAAACAAAATATTTGTGACTGCTAGCACAGCTGCCATGTAGAGCATGTGGCAAGGAAGGACATTTCCAGCAACATAGACATCATAAAGTAGTATATCATCAGGAAACAATCTGACAGCAAAAGAATGTGCTGTGTACGGTGCGATGTTCATGTACTCATTAGACACTTCTATTTCCAGTGTTACCTTATAGGAACAGCTCTGTTGGTCAGGACAGCTAAGCTTGTCAATATTTTTCCTAGATCTAATAGCCAGTGGTGTCTACTAAAATATGCTCTCACCCATAGATCTCTATTTTGTCAGTTTACACTAAAATAATATTATATGTGATAAAACATGAATCCCTAGTATTAAATACGATCTAATGGTAAAGGCATTATGACCAAATTATTACAGACAATGAAGAAAACATTTAATGTTTTTAATAAGTGCCAGCCAACACATATCATCATTGCATTTTATCAAAGAATTTTGAGGCAAAAACATTTTATGCCGTGTACACATGGGCGGACTTTTCGACCAGACTGGTCCGACGGGACGAATCCGTTGGACAATCCGACCGTGTGTGGGCTTCATCGGACCTGCAGCGGACTTTTTCGGTCGAAAATCAGACAGACTAGATTTGGAACATGTTTCAAATCTTTCTGATGGACTCGAGTCCGGTCGAAAAATCCGCTTGTCTGTATAATAGTCCGAAGGACGAAAACTGACGCTAGGGCAGCTATTGGCTACAGGGCTGGCTATCAACTTCCTTATTTTAGTCCGGTCGTACGTCATCACCTACGAATCCGTCGGACTTTCGTGTGATCATATGTAGGCAAGTCCGTTCGTTCGAAAGTCCGTCGGAAGTCTGTGAAAAGTCCGTCGAAAGTCTATCGGAAAGACCGTCAGACCTTTGATGCCGAAAAGTCCGCCCGTGTGTACACAGCATTAATAAAGCACTTGCCATCGAACAAAATAATTAAAATCAAGTCAATACAGTACATTAGTATTTTGTTTCAATAATTATAATTCAGGAACGAGGAACAGAGGTGAGACACTGGTCATCACCAGGAAGGTCAGGACCACTGCAATAGCAGGCCAAGCAGCTACATGGCTAATGGAGTTTTGTAAATATTGACTATGCAGGTGGACATTCAGAGGTGGCACAACTTTTAGAATTGTTCCATTGTGCCAGACAAAAATGCATTATTTTCTTTTTGTGGAGTTTATTCTTCTTATAATTCAATAAAAAATAAGAACAATCAGCAGTACCCAGAAATCAGCTAATACAACTTAAAAAGAAGGATTGCATATAGTCAATCCCATGAAAATGAAACCAAGAGTTACCTCATTAAAAATATAAATCTAACACTAACGTTATTGAAAAAGACTTATATTTATATATATAGCGCACCCCCTAAGGAGCCGCAAGTAGAATGGGATCCCCCAACCTGCACAACCAGGCACACCAAATTTTCCACAGGCACTCAAGAGACAGAAAAGCCTGTGGCTATGTTTTTTTTTTTTTTTTTGTTTTTTTTTTTTTGTTTTTTTGAGGGATAATGACTTGGATAGGGATGGGAGATTATGGGATGCCCACTTGACTTCAAAACAACTTCAGGGACAACTCTTCCTATATAAAGTCTCTATATACACTCCATGCCATCCTCCAGCACTCACTCGCTTGCAGAAACCCAGCTGGCACACCGTAAGGATCTGACAAGGCACTCAGTCTGATCAAAGCAAAAGCCTGTTATAGGCAGGAACACGAGGTCCCTTAGTTGTGTAGCAAAAGTTCAGTGTCCAGCTCACATTCCTTCTGTGGCTACTGATCCCAGCACCACCTCTTCAGACACTGCCAACCTGCCTGGCTGCAGCTTTCACTAGCCCCCAGGCTAACTTCTCCCACAGTCCTCCAGACTGACACTCACCACCCCACCCGGCTGACTCTCAGATTATCTCCCAGATGTGCTGACCTTCTCCCACTGTCCTCTTTCCTTTCGCCTGTGCATCCAGGAAGGGCTCCCTCTGTGTGTGTTTTGGGGTATCTTCCAGCACCAGAGCCCCAGACCCGAGGTCAGACTAGAGGGCTCCCTGTAAGGGCCTTCTCAGCACTCCATGTCATCTTTCATCCGACTCCCTGCTTCCATGGCTCATGTCTATTTACGAGGTGAGTCTGCCTCCTGCCAGCCCATTTGCTGGGGATTGGCTGAGGCCCTTCTAAATATGCATGACAGCTCCTCCTAGCTTCCACCAAAACAGGGAGAGGCACCAGAATAGCTGTCAGATGAGTCATTCAGCCCCCTGAATCACTAAACCCTGACCCAGATTCACAACCCAGGCCTGGCACTCAGCCAAGTTACCTACATTAACAACTAAAGCTATTTACATCTAGCACACTAGAGGGTGATATAGCTGTGAAAAAGTATTTTCCCCCTCCCTGATTTTTTTTTTTTTATTTCTTAAATGATTCAGATCATCAAACAAATTTTAATATTACACAGAGAGAACCCAAGTAAATACAAAATTACTTTTTTTTAAATTATGATTTCATTTATTAAGGGACAAAGCTGTCCAAACCTGCCTGGCCCTATGTGAAAAAGTAATTGCCCCTTAACCCTAATAACTGATTGTGCCACCCTTGGCGGCAACAACTACAATCAAGCATTTGCGATGAGGAGGAATTTTGGCCCACTCTCCTTTGCAGTCTTGTTTTAAATCAGCCACATTGGAGGGTTTTCAAGCCTGAACGGTCTGTTTAAAATCATGCCACAGCATCTCAATCGGATTTAAGTTTGGACTTTGACTAGGTCACTCCAAAACCTTTACTTAGTTTTTCCTTTTTTCTTTTTTTTTTTGAGCCATTTAGAGTGGTTGAAGGGGGAGAGAGATCAATCCCACCAGTCGCAGCAAGCCTCCCACTGACAGAGAACAGGTGGAGCTGTACGATCATGTAACCCCTCTGAAGAAGTGAAAAAAAAAAATAATTTTTCCCTGTGATTTATTTAAAACAGTATGTAGCATGTTTATCAGCAGCAAGGAGGCAAGGCTTTAAACATTGTTTGTTTATTTTAGCCTTTCCTTCTACTTTCTAGGGGATCTGCATATACATCTGTGAAGGTTCTCATTTACCCAGGTCATGGTATAACTAGTAGTAGTCACATTCAACTGGACTTGTTCTGATATGTTGAATTTTCATAGCTTGCCAAGCCACTTACCATGTAATTTCTTCAGAACTGAAGTAGTAAATACAAAACGTCTTAAACTTTATAGAACAAGTTCAGGTGGATGTGACCAACTACTACCTGCACTTACACTTTTCTCCGTGTCCTCTTCACTTTGTCTCCTTAAAAAGTCCCACAAATATGATTTTTTTTTCTGAATTTAGAGCAGAATTTCCACTATCATGCAGTGCCTCTTGCACTGCAGTAGCATAAAAAGGGTGTGGCCATCAGTATGGTCACTGCTGATTCACAATCCTATAGCTTGTTAATCAGTATCTGGCTATACCCAGTACTGCCTCTACTGAATTCTGGTTTGACACCACTATATCTGTTGCTGAAGCCCCCCCACCATCCCACCATGTCTGAAGGTATATGCAAGTAAAATGGCTTTTTACTGGTATCCTTGGCAAAAACAAACATTTAACCTTTACAGTGTGGGAGGAGCCCCTATTGCAAGAGTATTTTTTAATACTCCAGGAATTCAGTTTTAAAAAAGAACTGATTAGGGAAGCAAAAATAAATTTATGATGCTGGATGGTGAGCCTTAAGCACCCAGAGGAGAATAATTGGACAAGTGGTGTGTGGAGTATGCTACGGCAAACTGTGAATGTGATATAATTGCAGTGGAGGAGCTTAAAGTTTGAGCCTACTCAAGGTAACATATGCCATAGAAACATAGTTACAGGCGCAGAAGACACTGCCTCCAAAATAGGATGAAAAAACATGGTTTCTGCAACCAGTGAAAATATATCTATGGACTCAAATGGTCCTATAACAGAGTGTTATTGATGTACAGGCCTGGACTGGGACAAAAATTTGGCCCTGGACTTTATCCAGACCGGCCCACTTTAATTTTATATAACTATATATATATATATATATATATATATATATATATATATATATATATATATATATATATGTATATATATAAACTATACGCAACAGCGCAAAAAAAACATAAGTAACAACATTCCATAGGACAGGGCATAGCCACACCAGTGCCCATCAGGGCAGCCACACCAGTGCCCATCAGCACAGCCACACCAGTGCCCATCAGCACAGCCTCACCAGTGCCCATTAATGCAGCCGCACCAGTGCCCATTAATGCACTACGACGAGCCTACGACGTCACCCCGTCCGTTCTCGTGTTGGGCTTTACACGAACCTAGGAAGCGGAGGCAACAGACGGAGACGCCGATGTTCGTTTTTACCACGGAAATATGCTGTTTTTCAACCGAGTTTCTGTAAGTGCAATTCCTTTTTAATAAATTGACTGTTCGGACATATTACGCTATGGATTGTTTTTTTGTCTTGCATCCCTGAGAACCATCTGCTGCTTACGGTTACCTTACGTCAAGGTTGTGGGGAGACCCAATTCCCTGTGCTGATTCTGACTGCCGTAATAGCAGTCACCAGGATCCGGTAAGCGCATTTGATATTCCACCCTGGGTGTGAAGAGATATAGAAGATTTCCCCACCTGCATCTTTATCTTCCTTTTTTTGGCACTTTTCTTTCTAATCACAGATTTTTTCCTCAGTTTGTGGACTTTATTTATTTATTTTTTTAGGGTGATTTTACCTTTTATATACTTATTATTTTTCACATTTTGTTATCTATTATTTTTTTGGATATTAGTGTTCATTCCTATGTTAATTTGTTTTACATTGTAGAAATACTTATTTTGTGTATCACTTTAATCATTTCTTAGCGCCGCATCCTTTTTATTATTTTCTATTGTGAGGTTTGGAGACTAGATCTTGGTGCTGGCTGCTTTGTTTTCACAACTTATAATATTATTTCATCATCCTTTGAGCGCAGCTTTTATATCTGTTTTTTCCATCGTATTATTATTGTTATTCATTAAGATCCCCTTTTACACACATATATACCATATGCAATTTTGATTGCCAATCATTTTCAACTTGGTGTTGGATGGGCCATCTTTAGACTCTGGAGCAATACAAAAAAGTGTAGGTATGAGGTACTTTATCGAGTATTGAATCTCTTGAAACTGATTAGTTTACATTTTGTATACTGTATATTAGGGATGAGCCGAACACCCCCCGGTTCGGTTCGCACCAGAACCTGCGAACGGACCGAAAGTTCGCACGAACGTTAGAACCCCATTGACGTCTATGGGACTCGAACGTTCGAAATCAAAAGTGCTCATTTTAAAGGCTAATTTGCACGGTATTGTCCTAAAAAGGGTTTGGGGACCCGGGTCCTACCCCAGGGGACATGTATCAATGCAAAAAAAACTTTTAAAAACGGCCGTTTTTTCGGGAGCAGTGATTTTAATGATGCTTAAAGTAAAAAAAAAAAAAGTGAAATATTCCTTTAAATATCGTACCTGGGGGGTGTCTATAGTATGCCTGTAAAGTGACGCGTGTTTCCCGTGTTTAGAACAGTCCCTGCACCAAATGTCATTTTTAAAGGAAAAAATCTCATTTAAAACTGCTTGCAGGTTTAATGTAATGTCAGGTCATGGCAATATGGATGAAAATCAGTGAGACAAATGGCATGGGTACCCCCCAGTCCATTACCAGGCCCTTTGGGTCTTGTATGGATATTAAGGGGAACCCCGCACCCAAATTAAAATAAGGAAAGGTGTGGGGCCACCAGGCCCTATATACTCTGAACAGCAGTATACAGGCGGTGCAAACAAGACAGGGACTGTAGGTTTGTTGTTAAGTAGAATCTCTTTGTAATTTTGAACGGGTACATTTTTAACGTGTTTAGCTCCAACCAAAAAATCTTTTTTAAGCTTTTTGGAAAACATAGGGAAGGGTTATCACCCCTGTGACATTTGTTTTGCTGTCTTTCCTCCTCTTCAGAAGATTTCACCTCACTTTTTGTCCCAATGAAAAATGTTTTTTGAAAATTTGGGTTTTTTTGTGGAACAAGGATTGGAAAGCATCAGTGGAAAGGAGAATTTTTTTTACCATATTAACTCTTACAGGAGATAATTTCCCTTCCTAGGGGTAGATTTCATCTCACTTCCTGTTGTCTCCTTCCGTTTGCAAGTAGGAGTCGTTTGTAAGTTAGATGTTTGAAAGTAGGGTCCTGCCCTATATACTCAGCAGAAATTTGGGCCTTAGGTGTTGCTGTGGCCACAACACTGTAAGCCCTCGCAGGGCCCTGCTGTGAAATATTAGACCAAGAATTGTAATTACACGCCCCTGTTAGACAGGAGCAGAAAAATTGGGCCTTGGGCACTGGTGCTGGTGCCACAACACTGCAACCCCTCACAGACACTCTAGTTGGAATGCAGGAACGAGCCCTGCTGCAAAGTATTGCATCAAAAATTGTAATTACATGCCCCTGTTAAACAGGGGCTGAAAAATTGTGCCTTAGGCAATGGTGGTGGCGCCCAGAACCAAAAATGTTCTTACAAGCTATCAGCGTGATGATTGAGGAGGAAGAGGATAATTTCTCAGGGATAGTCACTCAGCATCAGCATAGGCAGTCTTTGAAGGGATCTGAGATTTCAAAAAAAATTATTCGGTTACATCAGCATCAGGTGCTTGGTAGCTGGTGGTGATCCAAGACTGATTCATTTTTATGAAGGTCAGTCGATCGACCGAGTCGGTGGACAGATGCACCCTGTGATCGGTTACCACGCCTCCAGCAGCACTGAATGTGCGTTCCGAAAGAACGCTGGATACAGGACAGGCCAGTAGCTCAATTGCATACTGTGCAAGCTCTGGCCAGTGATCCATCCTCAAGACCCAGTAACCCAGAGGATTTTCGGTGGGAAATGTGTCCAAGTCTGATCTTGCCCCTAGGTATTCCTGCACCATGTAAAACAGACGCTGGCGATGGTTGCTGGAACCGATCATACCTTGGGGCTGTGGACCAAAAAATTGTCTGAACGCATCGGTCAGACGCCCACCTTCTCCACTGCTCCTTCTTTGACTGACCGAAGCCTCAGCAACACGTTGTCCAGAAACAGGAGTTTGTAACCTCCCAGTCTCTGGGAACGCGTTGCACAGACCTTTCTGCAAGGCCTCCCGAAGATGTTTCATCCTCTGCTCCCTCTGCGATGGCAAGATAAGGTCCGCAACCTTACCCTTGTAACGTGGATCAAGGAGGGTTGCCAGCCAGTATTGGTCCTTCTACTTGATACCACGAATACGAGGATCCTTACGCAGGCTTTGCAGGATCAGGGAGGCCATGCAGCGTAGGTTTGCTGAGGCATTCGGTCCGGAGTCCTCTGGGTCACTAAGGACGACATGGTCCGCAGCCACCTCCTCCCAGCCACGTACAAGTCCATGTGTTTCTTGGGACTGATCCCTTAAAGACTGCTGCTGATGCTGAGTGCCAGGCTCCACCTCCATACTGACACAATCTTCCTCCTCCTCCTCCTCCTCCTCCTCCTCCTCTTCCTGTGTGATCGGCGGGCACGCAGGAACACTGTCTGGATAAAGGGGGCCTTGAGAGCTAAGGAAGTCCTCCTCTTCCTGCCTCTGTTCTGTTCTGCCTCAAGTGCCCTGTCCATTATTCCACGCAGCGTGTGCTCCAACAGGTGGACAAGGGGGACAGTGTCACTGATGCATGCACTGTCACTGCTCACCATCCTCGTGGCCTCCTCAAATGGTGACAGGACAGTGCATGCATCCCTGATCATGGCCCACTGGCGTGGGGAAAAAAAACCAAGCTCCCCTGATCCTGTCCTGGTGCCATAGTCGCACAGGTACTCATTGACGGCCCTCTGCTGCGTGTGCAGCCGCTGCAGCATGGCCAACGTTGAGTTCCACCTGGTGGGCATGTCACAGATTAGGCGGTTCTTGGGCAGGTTAAACTCCTTTTGGAGGTCCGTCAGCCGAGCACTGGCATTATATGACCGGCGGAAATGCACACAGACTTTCCTGGCCTGCCTCAGGACATCCTGTAAGCCCGGGTACCTGCCCAAGAACCGCTGCACCACCAAGTTAAGGACGTGAGCCAAACAGGGCACATGGGTCATTTGTCCCTGTCGGAGGGCAGAGAGGAGGTTGGTGCCATTGTCGCAAACCACCATTCCTGCCTTAAGTTGGCGTGGCGTCAACCACCTCTGAACCTGCCCCTGCAGAGCTGACAGAACCTCTGCCCCAGTGTGGCTCCTGTCCCCCAAGCACACCAGCTCAAGCACCGCATGGCATCTTTTGGCCTGCGTACTTGCGTAGCCCCTTGAACGACTACAGAGCACCGCTGGTTCCGAGGAAGAGGCCATGGAGGAAGAAGAAGAGGAGGGGGTGGAGGAGAGAGGTGTGTCACAATCATTAGCATTTTGGAGGCGTGGTGGCGGAACAACCTCCAACACTACTGCACCTTGTCCTGCATCCTTCCCAGCTGCCAGCAGAGTCACCCAATGCGCCGTGAAACTTAGGTAACGTCCCTGTCCATGCCTGCTGGACCATGAGTCAGCGGTAATATGCACCTTACCACTGACCGCCCTGTCCAGCGAGGCATGGACATTGCCTTCCACATGCCGGTAGAGAGCCGGAATCGCCTTCCGTGAGAAAAAGTGGCGTTTGGGTACCTGCCACTGAGGAACCGCACATTCCACAAACTCACGGAAGGGGGCAGAGTCTACCAACTGAAAAGGCAGCAGTTGAAGTGCCAGCAATTTTGCCAAGCTAGCATTCAACCGCTGGGCATGTGGATGGCTGGGAGCAAACTTCTTTCGGCGGTGCAGCAGCTGGGGCAGGGAAATTTGCCTGGTACAATCTGACGTCGGTGTACCAAAAGCAGATTGCCCACAAGTACTTGGCTGTGACACACCTAATTCTACACCTTCATTCCTCTCAGTGCAGGTCTCAGAGAGGACTGAAGGTCTAGTGGGGTTGGAAATCTCAGCTGATGAGGAGCAAGGAGAGGTCCTCTTTGTTCTTTGGTGTGGGTCTTTTAGATGCGCTTGCCAACGAACTGCATGGCAGGTCAACATATGTCTGGTCAAGCATGTGGTACCCAAGCGGGAGATGTTTTGGCCACGTGAGATACGCTTGAGACATATGTTGCAAATAGCAGCGGTGCGATCTGATGCACTCGTCTCAAAAAAGGCCCACACCAAAGAACTTTTTGAATAACGCGCAGAGACTGCAGCGCCCTGCACATGTGATGCAGTCAATGTGCTGCCCTTAGGCTGGCCCCTGGAGGGCATCCTGCCTCGTTGGTGATGTGCCGCCTCCTCTTCCTCCTCCTCCTCCTCCTCTCTCCTATCAGGCACCCACGTTGAGTCAGTGACCTCATCATCCCCTCCCTCCTCATCACTGGAGCAAACCCGGCAGTATGCTGCAGCAGGGGGAGCATGACTGCCAGATTGCTGTCCTTCTTGGGCACCCCCTGTGTCCGTGCTCATGTTACTGCCTTCATCGAGCTCAGTATCATCATCAGAGCCTTCCAAACGCTGGGCATCCTCCTGGAGCATGTACCCAACACTGTGGTCAAACAGTTCGAGGGACTCCTCAGGAGGACATGGTGGAGCTAGGGAAGGAGTCATTGATGACATTGAGCCGAGGGAAGAGGCCGCTGCTTTGCCAGACAAAGCACCCTGGGCATGGGTGAGAGAGGATGAGGAGGATGAGGACGGCTTGGTCATCCACTCGACCAAGTCTTCCGCATGTTGCGGCTCAACACGGCCAGCTGCCGAAAAAAAGGCCAAGCGTGTCCCATGGCCACGTGCTGATGAGGATGCACCGTCTCCACAACCAGCACTAGACACAGAGCCTGCTTGCCCTCTCTTATTGGCTTGTGACTGTCTGCCTCTCCTTCTTGGCCTTCCAGACATACTAATGGCCTGTAGCTGCACTAAGCTGGGATATATAGATATAGATAGATATATATATATATATATATATATATATGAGAACACCACCAACCTTCTACAGGTAGCTTTAGCTGAACACTGTGAGGTGGACGCACCCCACTAACTTGTAGGTTTAGCTGAACACTGTGAGCAGGACGCACTGCACTAACTGTAAATAGTCTAGCTGCCTGACCGTGGTACTAATAGGATCAAAAGAACACCAGTAATTTTCTTTAGGTAGCTGTAAATACTTTAACAAGACAAGCCTGCCTGTCAGTAGGAAGATAACAGGAACGGATCTAGCTGAACACTGTGAGCAGGACGCACTGCACTAAATGTAAATAGTCTAGAAGATAACAGGAACGGATCTAGCTGAACACTGTGAGCAGGACGCACTGCACTAAATGTAAATAGTCTAGAAGATAACAGGAACGGATCTAGCTGAACACTGTGAGCAGGACGCACTGCACTAAATGTAAATAGTCTAGAAGATAACAGGAACGGATCTAGCTGAACACTGAGCAGGACGCACTGCACTAAATGTAAATAGTCTAGAAGATAACAGGAACGGATCTAGCTAAACTGAGTACAGTGTATATATATATATATATATATATATATATATATATATATATGTATGCAACACCTGGGATGCATATATATACACAATACACTGTAAGTGCAGCTAACTGACTGACTGTTCTGCCTAATCTATCTAACTCAAATCAAACACTGTCTCTCTGTCTATCTCTTTCAATGCCGGAACACACACTACACAGGGCCGCCGTGCAGGCGGCCTTATATAGTGTGGGGCGTGTACTAAATCCCCTGAGCCATAATTGGCCAAAGCCTCCTTGGCTTTGGCCAATTACGGCTCTCTGTTCAGGCGGCGCTGTGATTGGCCAAGCATGCGGGTCATAGTGCATGCTTGGCCAATCATCAGCAAGCAATGCACTGTGATGCCGCAGTGAATTATGGGCCGTGACGCGCCACACGAATTTGGCGCGAACGGCCCATATCGTTCGCAATTCGGCGAACGACCGAACAGCCGATGTTCGAGTCGAACATGGGTTCAACTCGAACACGAAGCTCATCCCTACTGTATATTATGCAGTACAATTAGTGACTATTTACCAGTAGTCTTTTGTGGTATATCTATTAGGGATGAACTCTATGTTCGGGTCGAACATGAGTTCGACTCGAACATCCGGTGTTCACCCGTTTGCCAAAGAACAAACATTATGGGGTGTTCTCGGGGAATTCGAGCGCTGCAGAACGCCCCATAAGGCACTCCGAGATCGCAGTGCATTGCTGTATGATGATTGGTTAAAGCATGCACCTGACCTGCATGCTTTGGCCAATCCCAGCACCCTCTGCTAAGAGAGCCATAATTGGCCAAGGGCAGGGTGCCTTTGGCCAATCATTGCTCAGGGAGGCTAAGTCCACGCCCCACACTATATCAGGCTGCCCACACGTCAGCCCTGTGTAGTGTTGTTGGCGTGGACGGAGAGATAGTGTGATTTAGATTAAGCAGGCAGGTTATTGAGTTAGTGGCAGTGTATTTGATATATATATACAGTCAGTCTAGTGTGTATATATATATATATTTATATATACTCTGCAGCATCCAGTCAGTGTAGCCTAGATCTACATTCTACATTCTACATTCCGTGGTGTACTATTTCTAATCTACTTCAGGCGGTGTATTTGATGCATCCAGTGTAGCCTATATCTACAGTGCATTCCGTGGTGTACTGTTTCTACTAGTTTTCTGGTGGTGTACACAGTACACAATACAGTGCAGCCGTAGTGCAGTTGCTACTACACTTCTGGTGGTGTACGCACTACACAATACAGTGCAGCCATAGTGCAGTTGCCACTACTTTTCTGGTGGTGTACACAGTACGCAATACAGTCTAGTGTGGTGTTGCAAAACAAAATCCCCATTATGTCCTGAAGGCCACCAATATGAGGCAGATGCTCACAGGACACTAAAAGAGGGCAAGCAGGCTCTGTCTACAGTCAACAGTGCTGGTCGTGGACATGGTGCATCCTCTGCAGTTGTCTGTGGGCACGCTTGTCCTATTTCTCTGCTGCTGGCTGCTGGCCGTGTTATTGAGCCAGATCATGCAGAAGAGTTGGTGGAGAGGATAACAAAGCCGTCCTCATCCTCCTTATCCTCTGCCACCCAGGCTCAGAGTAGTTTGCCTTCCTATGCAGCTGCCAAAGTGGCCTATTCCATTGGCTCCTTGTCCAGTCACTCCTTCCTTAGCCCCACCATCATGCATGAAAGAGTCCCCCGAACTATTCGACCACAGGGTCGGGTACATGCTGCTGGAGGATGCGCACCAGTGCTGGTCGTGGACATGGTGCATCCTCTGCAGGTGGCCCTGGGGCACGCTTGTTGTTTATTTATTTATTTTTTTCTGCTGCTGGGGCAGGGGCAGAAAAATTGGACCTGTGGTGGTGGTGCCAAAACACTGTAACCCCTCACAGATACTCTTGTTGGGCGCAGAAATGGGCCCTGCTGTGAAATATTAGATCAAAAATTCTGGGGACTGAAAACCATCCCTTGAAGACTGCTGCTGAGTGTTATCCTCCATGTCCATGCTGACACAATCCTCCTCCTCCTCCTCTTCTTCCTGTGTGTTTGGCGGACATGCAGGAATACTATCTGGATAAAGGGGGCCTTGAGAGGTAAGGAAGTCCTCCTCTTCCTTCCGCTGTTCTGCCTCAGGTGCCCTATCCATTATTCTACGAAGCGTGTGCTCCAACAGGAAGACAAGAGGGACAGTATCACTTATGCATGTATGCATTGTTGCTGCTCATCATCCTCGTGGCCTCCTCAAATGGTGACAGGACAGTGCATGCATCCTGGATCAGTAGCCACTGGTGTGGCGAAAAGAAGCCAAGCTCCCCTGACCCTGTCCTGGTGCCATACTCACACAGGTACTCATTGATGGCCCTCTGCTGCATGTGCAGCCGCTGCAGCATTTCCAATGTTGAGTTCCACCTGGTGGGCATGTCACAAATGAGGCGGTTGGTGGGAAGGTTGCATTCCCTTTGAATGTCAGCCAGCCGAGCACTGGCATTGTATGAACAGCAGAAATTACCACAGACTTTTCTGGCCTGCCTCAGGAGATCTTGTAGCCTGGGTACCTGCTCAAGAACCGCTACACCACCAAATTCAGGATGTGTGGCAAACATGGGACATGGGTCAAGTGTCCCTGTCGAAGGGTGGAGAGAAGGTTGGTGCCATTGTCGCATACAACCATTCCTAGCTGAAGCTGGCGTGGCGTCAATCACCTCTGAGCCTTCCCCTGCAGAGCTGACAGAATCTCTGCCCCAGTGTGGCTCCTGTCCCCTAAGAAGACCAACTCAAGCACTGTATGGCATCTTTTTGCCTGAGTGCTTGCGTAGCCCCTTGAACGCTTACGGAGCACCGCTGGTTCAGAGGACAAATCTGCAGAGGAGGCCATAGAGGAAGAAGAACAGAGGGGGGGTGGAGGAGAGAGCTGTGGAAGAATCACAACTAGCCTTTTGGAGGCGTGGTGGGGGAACCAGCTCCAACAATACTGAATCCTGTCCTGCATCCTTCCCAGCCGCCAGCAGAGTTACCCAGTGCGCCGTGAAGGAAAGGTAACGTCCCTGCCCATGCCTGCTAGATCATGAGTCAGCGGTAATATACACCTTACTGCTGACCGCCCTGTCGAACGAGACCAAAACATTGCCTTCCACATGCCGGTAGAGAGCCGGAATGGCCTTCCGGGAAAAAACGTTTTGGAACCTGCAACTGAGGTACAGCACATTCCACAAATTCACAAAAGGGGCAGAGTCTATGAACTGAAAAGGCAGCAGTTGCGTGTGCTAGCAATTTGGCCAAGCTAGCATTCAGATGCTGAGCATGTGGATGGCTGGGACCGAATTTCTTTTTACGGTTTAGCAACTGGGGTAGGGAAATTTGCCTGCTAAAATCAGATGGTGGTGTACTGCAAGCAGATTGGCTGCAAGTATTCAAGACACCTATTGCTATACCTTCATTCCTCTCAGTGCAGGTTTTTGAGAGGACTGGAGGTATAGTAGGGTTGGAGATCCCAGATGAGGAGCAAGGAGAAGTCCCCCTTTTTCTTTGATATGGGTCTTTCAAGTGCTGTTGCCAGCAGACTTGTTGCCTGTGAGCCTCTGCCTCTTCTTGGTGGCCTTCCGGACATGATGTATATTTTGTTTTGCAACACCGCACTACACTGTATTGTGTACTGTGTACACCACCAGAAAAGTAGTAGCAACTGCACTCCGGCTGCACTGTATTGCAATTACAATTTTTGATTTAATGTTTCACAGCAGGGCCCCTTCCTGCGCCCACTAGGGATGAGCTTCCAGTCGAACGCATGTTCGACTCCAACATCGTATTCGGTCGTTCACCGAATTACGAACGTTATGGGCATGTCACGGCCCATAATTCACTGCGGCATTGCAGTGCATTGCTGGCTGATGATTGGCCAAGCATGCACTATGACCCGCATGCTTGGCCAATCACAGCGCTGTGTGTACAGAGAGCCGTAATTGGCCAAAGCCAGGGAGGCTTTGGCCAATTATGGCTCAGGGGATTTAGTACACGCCCCACAGTATATAAGGCCGCCTGCGTGGCAGCCTTGTGTAGAGTGTTGTGGTGGAGAGAGATAGATAGACAGAGAGACAGTGTCATTTGATTTAAGTTAGATAGAGTAGGCAGGTTGAGTCAGTTAGCTGCACTTACAGTGTATTGTGTGTATGTGTATATATATATATATATATACACTGTATTCAGTTTAGCTAGATCCGTTCCTGTTATTCTCTTCCTAATATACTGACAGGCAGGCAGGCAGGCTCTTGAAGTATTTTCAGTTAGTCTACTGTGTATCCTGCACAGTTGCACCTACAGTATAGCTACTTGAAGACAAGTGCTTGTGTTCATCTTCTGATCATAATAATAGCACAGGCAGGCTCTTTAAGTATTTACAGTTAGTGTACTGTGTAACCCTGCACAGTTGCATCTACAGTATAGCTACCTGAAGACAGGTGCTTGTGTGCTACTTCTGATCCTATTAATAGTGCATGCAGGCTCTTGAAGTATTTCCAGTTAGTGTACTGTGTAACCCTGCACAGTTGCACCTACAGTATAGCTGAAGACAAGTGCAGGTGTTCTCATACTAATAATACTACAGGCAGGCAGTTGATTCTGCTAGCTGCAGTATAATCGGTATATATATACATCCCAGTTTTGTGCAGCTACATCTCACTGCAGGCCAATAGTATGTCTGGAAGGCCAACAAGGAGAGGCAGACAATCACAAGCCAATAAAAAAGGGCAAGCAGGCTCTGTGTCTAGAGGCAACAGTGCTGGTCGTGGACACGGTGCATCCTCATCAGCACAAGGGCCGTGGGACACGCTTGGCCTTTTTTTTTCGACAGCTGGCCGTGTTGAGCCGCAACATGCAGAAGACTTGGTCGAGTGGATGACCAAGCCGTCCTTACCCTCCTCGTCCTCTCACCCAGGCTCAGGGTACTTTGTCTGGCAAAGCAGCTGCCAACGCGGCCTCTTCCCTCGGCTCAATGGCATCAGTCACTCCTTCCCTAGCCCCACCATGTCCTCCTGAGGAGTCCCCCAAACTGTTTGACCACAGTGTTGGGTACATGCTCCAGGAGGATGCCCAGCGTTTTGAAGGCTCCGATGATGGTACTCAGCTAGAGGAAGGCAGTAATGTGAGCCCAGACAGAGGGGATGCCCAAGAAGGACAGCAATCTGGCCATCATTTTCCCCCTGCTGCAGCATACTGCCAGGTTTGCTCCAGTGATGAGGAGGGAGGGGATGATGAGGTCACTGACTCCACGTGGGTGCCTGATAGGAGGAGGAGGCACATCATCAACGAGGCAGGATGCCCTCCTGGGGCCAGCTTAAAGGCAGCACACTGACTGCAACACACCGCAGAGCTCCGCATGTCCTGGGCGCTGCTGTCTCTGCGCGTTATTCCAAAAGTTCTTTGGTGTGGGCCTTTTTTGAGACGAGTGCATCAGATCGCACCGCTGCTATTTGCAACATATGTCTCAAGTGTATCTCGCGTGGCCAAAACATCTCCCGCTTGGGCACCACATGCTTGACCAGACATATGTTGACCTGCCATGTAGTTCATTGGCAAGCGTACCTAAAAGACCCACACCAAAGAACAAAGAGGACTTCTCCTTGCTCCTCATCAGCTGGGATCTCCAACCCCACTATACCTTCAGTCCTCTCTAAGACCTGCACTGAGAGGAATGAAGGTGTAGAATTAGGTGTGTCACAGCCAAGTACTTGTAGGCAATCTGCTATCGGTACACCGACGTCAGATTGTACCAGGCAAATTTCCCTGCCCCAGCTGCTGCACCGCAGAAAGAAGTTTGCTCCCAGCCATCCACATGCCCAGCTGTTGAATGCTAGCTTGGCAAAATTGCTAGCACTTCAACTGCTACCTTTTCAGTTGGTAGACTCTGCCCCCTTCCGTGAGTTTGTGAAATGTGCGGTTCCTCAGTGGCAGGTTCCCAAATGCCACTTTTTCTCACGGAAGGCGATTCCGGCTCTCTACCGGCATCTGGAAGGCAATGTCTTGGCCTCGCTGGACAGGGCAGTCAGTGGTAAGGTGCATATTACCGCTGACTCACTGTCCAGCAGGTATGGACAGGGACATTACCTAAGTTTCACGGCGCATTGGGTGACTCTGCTGGCAGCTGGGAAGGATGCAGGACAAGGTGCAGTAGTGTTGGAGGTTGTTTCACCACCACGCCTCCAAAATGCTACTACTGGTGATTCTGACACACCTCTCTCCTCCACCCCCTCCTCCTCTTCTTCCTCCATGGCCTCTTCCTGTGCTTTGTCCTCAGAACCAGCGGTGCTCCGCAGGCGTTCAAGGGGCTACGCAAGTACGCAGGCCAAAAGATGCCCTGCGGTGCTTGAGCTGGTGTGCTTGGGGGACAGGAGCCACACTGGGGCAGAGATTCTCTCAGCTCTGCAGGGGCAGGTTCAGAGGTGGTTGACGCCACGCCAGCTTAAGGCAGGAATGGTGGTTTGCGGCAATGGCACCAACCTCCTCTCCGCCCTCCAACAGGGATAACTGACCCATGTGCCCTGTTTGGCTCACGTACTTAACTTGGTGGTGCAGCAGTTCTTGGGCAGGTACCCGGGCTTACAGGATGTCCTGAGGCAGGCCAAGAAAGTCTGTGTGCATTTCCGCCGGTCATATAATGCCAGTGCTTGGCTGGCTGACCTCCAAAAGGAATTTACCCTGCCCAAGAACTGCCTAATCTGTGACATGCCCACCAGGTGGAACTCAACATTGGCCATGCTGCAGCAGCTGCACACACAGCAGAGGGCCATCAATGAGTACCTGTGTGACAATGGCACCAGGACAGGGTCAGGGGAGCTTGTTTTTTTTTTTCCATGCCAGTGGGCCATGATCAGGGATGCATGCACTGTCCTGTCACCATTTAAGGAGGCCATGGGGATGGTGAGGAGTGACAGTGCATGCATCAGTGACACTGTCCTCCTTGTCCACCTGTTGGAGCACATGCTGCGTGGAATAATGGACAGGGCACTTGAGGCAGAACAGAGGCAGGAAGAGGAGGACTTCCTTAGCTCTCAAGGCCCCCTTTATCCAGACAGTGTTCCTGCGTGCCCGCCGATCACACAGGAAGAGGAGGAGGAGGAGGAGGGTTGTTGTTGGGATGTAAGTATGTTCTAAAAGCAAGTGAAACCTCGTATGTTATCCCGCCTATAGTGTTCCTTCAAACCCATTCAGATCTGGAGACCATTCTGACAAGAAATTAATGACACACATACAAGGCATTAAGTTCAGAATGATCTGGGCTTTTACTTTCGTGTTTTCACTTATATAACCAAAATGACATCACAACAAAAGTCCAACCCCTTTCATTAATATATGGTAAAATACAGACATACAGGATGTTTAAAACGAGCAAAAATAGAATATGATTACCTCATATAGAAATTAACAACAGTAAAAGGCTAACAGGAAAGGACTTACACGTCATTTTAAAAGAAGTCAGGCCATTTACAAGAAATTGAAACTTAACTTCTCATAAACGTCACATATACATATTATTCTAAAATGGATACACATTTTTATAGCTAAAAGGGTGGACAGCAAGCTAAAATATCCCTACAGTTGTGTCAGCATGGAGGTGGAGCCTGGCACTCAGCATCAGCAGCAGTCTTTAATGCAGTGTTTCTCAACTCCAATCCTCAATGCGCCCCAACAGGTCATGTTTTCAGACTCTCCATGATTTTGCACAGGTGATTTGATCAGTTTCACTGCCTTAGTAATTACTACAGCCATTTCATCTGAGGGAAATCCTGAAAACATGACCTGTTGGGCGCCTTGAGGACTGGAGTTGAGAAACACTGCCTTAAAGACTGCTGCTGATGCTGAGTGCCAGGCTCCACCTCCATGCTGACACAACTGTAGTGATATTTTAGCTTGCTGTCCTTTCCTGTTAGCCTTTTACTGTTGAGATTGAGAAAGTTGAGAAACACTGCTTTAAGGGATCATTTACAGTCCCATGGACTTGTACGTGGCTGGGAGGAGGTGGCTGCGGATCATGTTGTCCTTAGTGACCCAGAGGACTCCGGACCGTATGCCTCAGCAAACCTATGCTGCATGGCCTCCCTGATCCTGCAAAGCCTGCGGAAGGATCCTCGTATTCGTGGTATCAAGGAGAGGGATTGTTACTGGCTGGCAACCCTCCTTGATCCACGTTACAAGGGTAAGGTTGCAGACCCTATCTTGCCATTGCAGAGGGAGCAGAGGATGAAACATCTTTGGGAGGCCTTGCAGAAAGGTCTGTGCAATGCTTTCCCAGAGAATGGGAGGTTACAAACTCCTGATCTTGGACAACGTGTTGCTGAGGCTTCGGTCAGTCAAAGAAGGAGCGGTGCAGCAGGTGGCCGTCTGACCGATGCGTTCAGACAATTTTTTTAGTCCGCAGCCCCAAGGTATGATCGGTTCCAGCAACCATCGCCAGCGTCTGGTTTACATGGTACAGGAATACCTAGGGGCAAGATCTGACTTGGACACCTTTCCCACCGAAAATCCTTTGGGTTACTGGGTCTTGAGGATGGATCACTGGCCAGAGCTTGCACAGTATGCAATTGGGCTACTGGCCTGTCCTGCATCCAGCGTTCTTTCAGGATGCACATTCAGTGCTGCTGGAGGCTTTGTAACCGATCACAGGGTGCGCCTGTCCACCGACTCGGTCGATCGACTGACCTTCATAAAATGAATCAGTCTTGGATCACCACCAGATACCAAGCACCTGATGCTGATGTAACCGAATCATTTTTTTTTTTAAATGTCAGATTCCTTCAAGACTCCCTATGCTGCTGCTGAATGACTATCCTCTTCCTCCTCAATGATCATGCTGATAGCTTGTAAGAATATTTTTGGTTCTGGGCGCTGCCACCAGTGGCTGAGGCCCAATTTTTCTGCCCCTGTTTAACAGGGGCGTGTAATTACAATTTTTGATGCAATACTTTGCAGCAGGGCTCATTCCTGCGCTCCAACTAGAGTATCTGTGAGGGGTTGCAGTGTTGTGGCACCAGCACCAGTGCCTAAGGCCCAATTTTTCAGCCCCTGTTTAACAGGGGCGTGTAATTACAATTTTTGATGCAATATTTTGCAGGAGGGCTCATTCCTGCGCTCCAACTAGAGTATCTATCTGTGAGGGGTTGCAGTGTTGTGGCACCAGTGCCTAAGGCCCAATTTTTCTGCCCCTGTTCAACAGGGAATTGTAATTACAATTCTTGATCTAATATTTCACAGCAGGGCCCGTTTTTGTGCCCACCAAGAGTAACTGTGAGGACTTACAGTGTTGTGGCACCAGCACCACCACCATCACCAAAGGCCCAATTTTTCTGACCCTGTTCAACAGGGGCATGTAATTACAATTCTTGATCTAATATTTCACAGCAGGGCCCTGTGAGGGCTTACAGTGTTGTGGCAACACCAACACCTAAGGCCCCAATTTCTGCAGAGTATATAGGGCAGGCCCTACTTTCAAACATCCAACTTACAAACGACTCTTACTTGCAAACGGAAGGAGACAACAGGAAGTGAGATGAAATCTACCCCTAGGAAAGGAAATTCTCTCCTGTAAGTGTTAATATGGGAAAAAAACGTTTCTCCTTTCCACTGATGCTTTATCACCAATCCTTGTTTCACTAAAAACCCCAAATTTTCAAAAAACATTTGTCATTGGGACAGAAAGTGAGGTGAGGAGCACAGACAGCAAAACAAATGTCATAGGGGTGATAACCCTTTCCTATGTTTTCCAAAAAGCTTAAAATAGATTTTTTTGGCTGGAGCTACACTTTAAAAATGTACCAGTTCAAAATTACAAACAGATTCTACTTAACAACAAACCTACAGTCCCTGTCTTGTTTGAACCGCCTGTATACTGCTGTTCAGAGGGCCTGGGGCCCCACGCCTTTCCTTTTTTTAATTTGGGTGCGGGGTTCCTCTTAATATCCATACAAGACCCAAAGGGCCTGGTAATGGACTGGGGGGGTATCCATGCTGTTTGTCTCACTGATTTTCATCCATATTTCTGGGACCGGACATTACATTAAAGCCGTAAGCAGTTTTAAATGACTTTTATTCCTTTAAAAATGTCATTTTGTGCAGGGACTGTTCTAAGCACAAGAAACACGCGCCACTTTACAGGCATACTATAGACACCCCCCAGGTACGATATTTAAAGCATTATTTCACTTTTTATTTTTACTTTAAGCATAATTAAAATCACTGCTCCTGAAAAAACGGCCATTTTTAAAACTTTTTTTTGCATTGATACACGTCCCCTGGGGCAGGATTCGGGTCCCCAAACCCTTTTTAGGACAATACCATGCAAATTAGCCTTTAAAATTAGCACTTTTGATTTTGAACGTTCGAGCCCCATAGACTTCAATGGCGTTCTAACGTTCGTGCAAAGTTTTAGTCCGTTCGCAAGTTCTGGTGCGAACCGAACCGGGGGGTGTTCGGCTCATCCCTAGCGCCCACCAAGAGTATCTGTGAGGGTTTACAGTGTTCTGGTACCACCAATACCTAAGGTCCAATTTTCTACAGAGTATATAGGTGTTAGGTACCTGGTAGTAGAGCCTGACTTGTAGGAGAAGACCTCTCATACAACGCTGGTTCAGGAGCCACTGGAGTGGGAACAGTGGTCTCCTGAGTGCAGTGGGGTAGGAGTGCCTGTTGGAGTATAGTCTCTGATGTTTGAGGCAGAGATCCCTCCTGGGATGGCTGGACTGCAGGTGAGTGGAGACTGGAAGCAGCAGCAGACTTGACACACTGGAGGTGAGAGATCACAGGAGCTGAAGCTGAAGGTGCAACAGCAAGTGGGAGCAGCAGGCACAAGCAGAGTCAGACAGTCTGGGTCGGCAGGTAACTGGTACAGGTAATCACGGCAGGCAGAGGCAGAGTCGGTGAGCAAGCAGAGGTTGGCAACGGTAGTAGGTAAGACAGCAGAATGGTCAGGCAGGCCGGGTCGGGTTTGGAGCAGGTCGGATGGTCAAACAAGCCGGGTCAAATCAGGTAGCAGACAATCAGATGCAGGTTCAAACAGAATCACAGAGCTGAGACGAAGCAGTGATGTTCCCATGGAACAGGGGAACTTTTATGTGCTCAATGGTGCCAAACCGGCGCTAACGCGAACGCATGCACCCGCGCCGCGCACCCGCGTGCGCCCGAGCGCCGCGCTGATGCACAGCAACAGCAGCAGTTTGATGCTGCGTCTGTACAGGGGCGCGCCGGCGCATAGGCGCATGCAAGCGCCCCAGTCTGGTGCTGGTAGATCCCTGACATTGCCCCCCCCCCCCAAGGGGCAGCCTCCGGATGCCCAAAAGCCTTTTCTTCTCAGGATGTGTAGAAAAATAGGCACAAACTAAACGCCTAGCATGCACATTACTGTCCGGTTCCCACGAGTTACTTTCTGGGCCGTAGCCTTTCCACTTGATTAATAATTGGTTTTGTCCTTGCCTTCTTCTACAATCAAGGATAGCCTCAACCTCAAATTCCTCGTTGCCATTAATTACAATAGGTTCAGGAGGTCTTGTTCCTCTAGCAGGAAAGGGATCAGGTACAGCAGGTTTAAGCAGAGATACATGGAATACCGGATGTATTTTAAACGAATCAGGTAAAGTCAGTTCATAAGACACTTCATTGATTTTTCTTCTAACTGGAAAAGATCCCATAAATCTAGGTGCCAACTTCTTAGAAGGACATGCTAATTTGATATTAACTGTAGAAAGCCATACCTGGTCGCCAATCTGTAAGTTCAGCTCCCCCCTTCTTTTCCGGTCGAAGATTCTCTTACCATCTGCCTGAGCCTTGGACACTGCTTCCTGCAACAACCGGTTGTTGTGACTGAGGAACTCCACTGTACTTTGTACTGCTGGAACCGAAGACTCTGAAAGGAAATCAGGTAGAAAGGTTAGGTGAAAGCCATAATTGGCGAAAAAAGAGGATTGACCGGTGTCAGAATGTTTGGCGTTATTGTAATTAAATTCTGCTAAGGGTAGCAGAGATACCCAATCATCTTGTGTGAAAGATGTGAAACATCTGATGTATTGTTCAAGGGTCTGATTGGTCCTTTCTGTCTGACCGTTCGTTTGAGGATGATAGGCCGAGGACAGGGCCAATTCAATTTTTAGGGTTTCACACAGGGCTCTCCAGAAACGTGAGGTGAATTGAACCCCTCTATCAGAAACTATGTTTACAGGTACTCCATGAAGTCTGATGATCTCCTTGACAAATATACGAGCAGTTTCGATGGCAGACGGGGTTCCCCTTAAAGTTATAAAATGAGCCATTTTGGTTAAACAGTCCACTACCACAAAGATGGCTGAGCACCCTTCAGAACATGGAAGCTCCACAATAAAATCCATAGAAATCATTTTCCACGGTCTGTCGGGTACAGGTAACGGTTTTAATAGGCCCCAAGCTCGATTCCTGGATGACTTATTCTGGATGCAGATGGGACAGGAACTGACATACTTTTCACAAAAGTCTTTCAGATTGGGCCACCAGAATGTAGCCAAAGTGGCCCGCCAGTGGGTGATCGTGGAGAAGCGTCAAAACCCTGACCCGAACATCTTCAGGAACGAAAATTTGGCTTCCTTTCCAGAACAGACCATCTCTGTTTACCAAAGTAATCCCAGTAGGCCTGGCTGACTCAGAAGATGCTTCCTTAATCTGGGAGAGTAAATCTGTTTGTAGAAGTAAGAAACTGTTTGCAGGTAAGATGGTGTCAGGAGTAGATAAGTCCTTAGGATTGTCATGCATTCGTGATAATGCATCCGGTTTAATATTTTTTGAGCCTGGACGGTAAGTGATATGGAAGGAAAAACGTGAGAAAAACAGAGCCCAGCGGGCTTGTCGAGGCTTCAGCCGTTTGGCAGATCGTAAGTATTCCAAGTTTTTATGGTCAGTGTAAATTAGTACTGGATGCATAGCCCCCTCCAACAGGTACCTCCACTCTTCCAGTGCAGTCTTAATAGCGAGAAGCTCTCGATCACCAACGTCATAATTTTTCTCCGCAGGGGAGAGTTTACGGGAGAAGAACCCTACGGGATGCATTACATCTTTGCTACCTTTACGTTGCGAAAGAATCGCACCTACCGCAATCTCGGAGGCATCTAAAATAAACGGTAAAGATGGTTCAGGATGGCTGAGGATAGGTGCTGAGGTAAACAGTCTTTTGAGATTTTCGAAGGCATCTTGGGCAAGTTGATTCCAGGAAAAGCGGGTATTCTGTTTGGTTAACTGCGTGATGGGTGCAATTATGGCTGAGAACCCCCTGATGAACTTTCTGTAGAAGTTCGCAAACCCCACAAACCGCTGAATTCCCTTCTTGTCCAGGGGTACCGGCCAGTCCAGAACAGCGGAAACCTTCTGTGGGTCCATCTTGATGCCTGTTGCAGAGATTATTAACCCCAGAAATTGAATGCTCTGTTGTTCGAACTCACATTTTTCCGCTTTTGCATAAAGTCTGTGTAAGCGGAGACGAGCCAACACCCTGCAGACATGTTCTTGATGCAATTCACGGGATTCTGAAAAAATCAAGATATTGTCCAAGTATGCGATTACAAACACATCTAAAAAGTCCCTGAGAACATCGTTAATCAGGTGTTGGAAGGTCGCAGGGGCGTTGCAGAGTCCAAAGGGCATGACTAAGTATTCATAATGCCTGAATCAGGTTCGGAACGCTGTCTTCCACTCATGACCAGCCCGGATGCGGATCAAATTGTATGCCCCTCTCAGGTCAAGTTTAGTGAAAATGACGGCAGTCCTTAATTTTTGGAAGAGTTCAGGTATCAAGGGTAGGGGATACCGATTTTTGACCGTGATTTTGTTTAGTTCACGATAGTCTATACATGGACGGAGAGACTTGTCCTTCTTAGTGACGAAAAACATTCCGGCACCAGCTGGGGAGGTAGAGTGGCGTATAAAACCTTTGGCCAGGTTCTCATCTATATATGTCTTTAGTACTTCCTGTTCTTTTTTTGATAATGGAAAAATGCGTCCGAATGGAATTTCGGATCCTGGCAGCAATTCAATGGGGCAGTCGTAGGGGCGATGAGGTGGAAGAGAGTCTGCCCCCTTCTTACTGAAAACATCAATGAATTCATGATACTGTTTAGGTATGACCTGGCAAAGTTTCTGGTCGGTGTCCAGACAAAGTAGGGTGGATGAGGAATCCGAATCTTTCTTAAAACAGTGTTCTTGACAGTAAGAAGATGGGAATTTTACTTCTCCAGATGTCCAATGAATGTATGGATTGTGGGCCTGCAGCCAAGGAATGCCCAGGATGATGGGAAACATAGGAGAGGAGATGGCATCAAGAACCAGCAGTTCCTTGTGTTGGGAGGAAGTAGAAGCAGACAGAGGCAGGGTTTCCTGAGTTACTTGTCCTGATCTGATGCGGGATCCATCAGCTAGAAATACAGAGAGTCCATGGGTCTTAGTCCGTAATGGGATGTTATGCTGGCTGGCAAAGTTTGAATCAATAAAGCAGCTGCATGCTCCAGAATCAATGATGGCGTTGACCGGTATTGTCCCTTCTTGAAGCTGTAATGAAAGAGGAAGGGCAATGTGGGTAGAATTCGCAGACAGAGCAGAGACTGGTATAAACAGGAGATGGGCACTTACTTATTTTGACTGGACAGTTAAGGACATAGTGCCCAGTTCCACCGCAATAGAGGCACAGATTGAGTTGCCGGCGTCAAGCACGTTCTTCAGGCGATAAGGCAGGTCGCATCAGTCCTAATTGCATAGGTTCCGAAGAGTCAGGCGTGGCATTAACTGGATTCAAACTAGGTGAGGGTAAGTAGCGTGTCGCAGGAACTGGTGCTTTGGCTGTCATCCAAATCGGGCGGGATTGTAGGGCAGAGCGTTCAGATCGATGTTACCGGATACGTCGGTCAATTTGAATGGTCAAGGTAATCAAAGCCTCAAGAGTATTTGGTACACCCACTCGGGCAAGTTCGTCTTTTAGTCCTTCAGATAGACCCAAGCGGAACTGGTGACGCAGGGCCGCATCGTTCCACTGAGTGTCCGCGCTCCAACGCCTGAAGTCCGTGATATAGTCCTCCGCAGGTCTGCGGCCTTGCTGGAGCGCGAACAGAGCTGATTCAGCTGTGGCAGTCTGTTGAGGGTCTTCGTATAATTGTGCCATGGCTTCAAAGAAAGAAGATAAGGACTGGGTTAGGGCTGAGTCCCCCTCAAGTAGTCGATGAGCCCAGGTCTGAGGTTCCCCTTGTAGGAGGGAGATCACGAACCCCACCTTGGTGGCTTCCAGTGAGAAAGTTCGGGGCTGTAGTGCGAAGAAGAGCTGGCAGGCGTTGCGAAAGGCCCGGAACTTGGCCCGGTCTCCAGAGAATCTATCGGGAGTGGGAACCCTTGGTTCAGGTGGAAGCATCACAACGGAAGGACCTAAAGCAGTCTGTGCAGGAGTTGCGGCTGGAGAGGAGGCCAGGGGGTTAGGCCCTGCAAGGTTCTGGACTTGTCCTTCCAATCTGTTGTAGTTATCCTGGAGGGATTGTACGGCTTGAGTAAGGGCCGCAAGGTGTGTGCATATTTCTTTTAATGGAGAGGTATCTCCTGCAGGCTCGGTCATGGCTGCTCCGTACTGTTAGGTACCTGGTAGTAGAGCCTGACTTGTAGGAGAAGACCTCTCATACAAGGCTGGTTCAGGAGCCACTGGAGTGGGAACAGTGGTCTCCTGAGCGCAGTGGGGTAGGAGTGCCTGTTGGAGTATAGTCTCTGATGTTTGAGGCAGAGATCCCTCCTGGGATGGCTGGACTGCAGGTGAGTGGAGACTGGAAGCAGCAGCAGACTTGACACACTGGAGGTGAGAGATCACAGGAGCTGAAGGTGCAACAGCAAGTGGGAGCAGCAGGCACAAGCAGAGTCAGACAGTCCGGGTCGGCAGGTAACTGGTACAGGTAATCACGGCAGGCAGAGTCGGTGAGCAAGCAGAGGTTGGCAATAGGGATGAGCCAAACACCCCCCGGTTCGGTTCGCACCAGAACCCGCGAACGGACCGCAAGTTCGCACGAACGTTAGAACCCCATTGACGTCTATGGGACTCGAACGTTCGAAATCAAAAGTGCTCATTTTAAAGGCTAATTTGCATGGTATTGTCCTAAAAAGGGTTTGGGGACCCGGGTCCTACCCCAGGGGACATGTATCAATGCAAAAAAAACTTTTAAAAACGGCCGTTTTTTCGGGAGCAGTGATTTTAATGATGCTTAAAGTAAAAAAAAAAAAGTGAAATATTCCTTTAAATATCGTACCTGGGGGGTGTCTATAGTATGCCTGTAAAGTGACGCGTGTTTCCCATGTTTAGAACAGTCCCTGCACCAAATGTCATTTTTAAAGGAAAAAATCTCATTTAAAACTGCTTGCGGGTTTAATGTCATGTCGGGTCATGGCAATATGGATGAAAATCAGTGAGACAAACGGCATGGGTACCCCCCAGTCCATTACCAGGCCCTTTGGGTCTTGTATGGATATTAAGGGGAACCCCGCACCCAAATTAAAATAAGGAAAGGTCCCTATATACTCTGAACAGCAGTATACAGGCGGTGCAAACAAGACAGGGACTGTAGGTTTGTTGTTAAGTAGAATCTGTTTGTAATTTTGAACATTTTTAATGTGTTTAGCTCCAACCAAAAAATCTTTTCTAAGCTTTTTGGAAAACATAGGGAAGGGTTATCACCCCTGTGACATTTGTTTTGCGTCTTTCCTCCTCTTCAGAAGATTTCACCTCACTTTTTTGTCCCAATGAAAAATGTTTTTTGAAAATTTGGGTTTTTTTGTGG
Source organism: Lithobates clamitans (assembly GCA_037952925.1). Lineage (NCBI taxonomy): Eukaryota > Metazoa > Chordata > Amphibia > Anura > Ranidae > Lithobates > Lithobates clamitans. The sequence continues at coordinate 1,737,539 of JBBGZY010000378.1, read as the reverse complement.
AACAAGGATTGGAAAGCATCAGTGGAAAGGAGAAATTGTTTTCCCATATTAACTCTTACAGGAGAGAATTTCCCTTCCTTAGGGGTAGATTTCATCTCACTTCCTGTTGTCTCCTTCCGTTTGCAAGTAGGAGTCGTTTGTAAGTTAGATGTTTGAAAGTAGGGTCCTGCCCTATATACTCAGCAGAAATTTGGGCCTTAGGTGTTGCTGTGGCCAAAACACTGTAAGCCCTCACAGGGCCCTGCTGTGAAATATTAGATCAAGAATTGTAATTACATGCCCCTGTTGAACAGGAGCTGAAAAATTAGGCCTTAGGCACTGGTGCTGGTGCCACAACACTGCAACCCCTCACAGACACTCTAGTTGGAACGCAGGAACGAGCCCTGCTGCAAAGTATTGCATCAAAAATTGTAATTACACGCCCCTGTTAGACAGGGGCAGAAAAATTGGGTCTTAGGCACTGGTGCTGGTGCCACAACACTGCAACCCCTCACAGACACTCTAGTTGAAACGCAGGAACAAGCCCTGCTGCAAAGTATTGCATCAAAAATTGTAATTACACGCCCCTGTTAGACAGGGGCTGAAAAATTGGGTCTTAGGCACTGGTGCTGGTGCCACAACACTGCAACCCCTCACAGACACTCTAGTTGAAACGCAGGAACAAGCCCTGCTGCAAAGTATTGCATCAAAAATTGTAATTACACGCCCCTGTTAGACAGGGGCTGAAAAATTGGGTCTTAGGCACTGGTGCTGGTGCCACAACACTGCAACCCCTCACAGACACTCTAGTTGGAATGCAGGAACGAGCCCTGCTGCAAAGTATTACATCAAAAATTGTAATTACACGCCCCTGTTAAACAGGGGCTGAAAAATTGTGCCTTAGGCACTGGTGGTGGCGCCCAGAACCAAAAATGTTCTTACAAGCTATCAGCGTGATGATTGAGGAGGAAGAGGATAATTACTCAGGGATAGTCACTCAGCATCAGCATAGGCAGTCTTTGAAGGGATCTGAGATTTCAAAAAAAATTATTCGGTTACATCTGCATCAGGTGCTTGGTAGCTGGTGGTGATCCAAGACTGATTCATTTTTATGAAGGTCAGCCGATCGACCGAGTCGGTGGACAGACGCACCCTGTGATCGGTTACCACGCCTCCAGCAGCACTGAATGTGCGTTCCGAAAGAACGCTGGATGCAGGACAGGCCAGTAGCTCAATTGCATACTGTGCAAGCTCTGGCCAGTGATCCATCCTCAAGACCCAGTAACCCAGAGGATTTTCGGTGGGAAAGGTGTCCAAGTCTGATCTTGCCCCTAGGTATTCCTGCACCATGTAAAACAGACGCTGGCGATGGTTGCTGGAACCGATCATACCTTGGGGCTGCGGACCAAAAAATTGTCTGAACGCATCGGTCAGACGGCCACCTTCTCCACCGCTCCTTCTTTGACTGACCGAAGCCTCAGCAACACGTTGTCCAGAAACAGGAGTTTGTAACCTCCCAGTCTCTGGGAACGCGTTGCACAGACCTTTCTGCAAGGCCTCCCGAAGATGTTTCATCCTCTGCTCCCTCTGCGATGGCAAGATAAGGTCCGCAACCTTACCCTTGTAACGTGGATCAAGGAGGGTTGCCAGCCAGTATTGGTCCTTCTCCTTGATACCACGAATACGAGGATCCTTACGCAGGCTTTGCAGGATCAGGGAGGCCATGCAGCGTAGGTTTGCTGAGGCATTCGGTCCGGAGTCCTCTGGGTCACTAAGGACAACAACGTCCGCAGCCACCTCCTCCCAGCCACGTACAAGTCCATGTGTTCCTTGGGACTGATCCCTTAAAGACTGCTGATGCTGAGTGCCAGGCTCCACCTCCATACTGACACAATCTTCCTCCTCCTCCTCCTCCTCCTCCTCGTCCTCTTCCTGTGTGATCGGCGGGCACGCAGGAACACTGTCTGGATAAAGGGGGCCTTGAGAGCTAAGGAAGTCCTCCTCTTCCTGCCTCTGTTCTGCCTCAAGTGCCCTGTCCATTATTCCACGCAGCGTGTGCTCCAACAGGTGGACAAGGGGGACAGTGTCACTGATGCATGCACTGTCAGTGCTCACCATCCTCGTGGCCTCCTCGAATGGTGACAGGACAGTGCATGCATCCCTGATCATGGCCCACTGGCGTGGGGAAAAAAAACCAAGGTCCCCTGACCCTGTCCTGGTGCCATAGTCGCACAGGTACTCATTGATGGCCCTCTGCTGCGTGTGCAGCCGCTGCAGCATGGCCAACGTCGAGTTCCCCCTGGTGGGCATGTCACAGATTAGGCGGTTCTTGGGCAGGTTAAACTCCTTTTGGAGGTCCGTCAGCCGAGCACTGGCATTATATGACCGGCGGAAATGCACAGAGACTTTCCTGGCCTGCCTCAGGACATCCTGTAAGCCCGGGTACCTGCCCAAGAACCACTGCACCACCAAGTTAAGGACGTGAGCCAAACAGGGCACATGGGTCAGTTGTCCCTGTCGGAGGGCAGAGAGGAGGTTGGTGCCATTGTCGCAAACCACCATTCCTGCCTTAAGTTGGCGTGGCGTCAACCACCTCTGAACCTGCCCCTGCAGAGCTGACAGAACCTCTGCCCCAGTGTGGCTCCTGTCCCCCAAGCACACCAGCTCAAGCACCGCATGGCATCTTTTGGCCTGCGTACTTGCGTAGCCCCTTGAACGCCTACGGAGCACCGCTGGTTCCGAGGAAGAGGCCATGGAGGAAGAAGAAGAGGAGGGGGTGGAGGAGAGAGGTGTGTCACAATCAGCATTTTGGAGGCGTGGTGGCGGAACAACCTCCAACACTACTGCACCTTGTCCTGCATCCTTCCCAGCTGCCAGCAGAGTCACCCAATGCGCCGTGAAACTTAAGTAACGTCCCTGTCCATGCCTGCTGGACCATGAGTCAGCGGTAATATGCACCTTACCGCTGACCGCCCTGTCCAGCGAGGCATGGACATTGCCTTCCACATGCCGGTAGAGAGCCGGAATCGCCTTCCGTGAGAAAAAGTGGCGTTTGGGTACCTGCCACTGAGGAACCGCACATTCCACAAACTCACGGAAGGGGGCAGAGTCTACCAACTGAAAAGGCAGCAGTTGAAGTGCTAGCAATTTTGCCAAGCTAGCATTCAACCGCTGGGCATGTGGATGGCTGGGAGCAAACTTCTTTCGGCGGTGCAGCAGCTGGGGCAGGGAAATTTGCCTGGTACAATCTGACGTCGGTGTACCAAAAGCAGATTGCCCACAAGTACTTGGCTGTGACACACCTAATTCTACACCTTCATTCCTCTCACTGCAGGTCTCAGAGAGGACTGAAGGTCTAGTGGGGTTGGAAATCTCAGCTGATGAGGAGCAAGGAGAGATCGTCTTTGTTCTTTGGTGTGGGTCTTTTAGATACGCTTGCCAACGAACTGCATGGCAGGTCAACATATGTCTGGTCAAGCATGTGGTACCCAAGCGGGAGATGTTTTGGCCACGCGAGATACGCTTGAGACATATGTTGCAAATAGCAGCGGTGCGATCTGATGCACTCGTCTCAAAAAAGGCCCACACCAAAGAACTTTTTGAATAACGCGCAGAGACTGCAGCGCCCTGCACATGTGGAGCTTTGGGGTGTGATGCAGTCAATGTGCTGCCCTTAGGCTGGCCCCTGGAGGGCATCCTGCCTAGTTGGTGATGTGCCACGTCCTCCTCCTCCTCCTCCTCCTCCTCTCTCCTATCAGGCACCCACGTTGAGTCAGTGACCTCATCATCCCCTCCCTCCTCATCACTGGAGCAAACCTGGCAGTATGCTGCAGCAGGGGGAGCATGACTGCCAGATTGCTGTCCTTCTTGGGCACCCCCTCTGTCCGTGCTCATGTTACTGCCTTCATTGAGCTCAGTATCATCATCAGAGCCTTCCAAACGCTGGGCATCCTCCTGGAGCATGTACCCAACACTGTGGTCAAACAGTTCGAGGGAATCCTCATGAGGACATGGTGGAGCTAGGGAAGGAGTCACTGATGACATTGAGCTGAGGGAAGAGGCCGCTGCTTTGCCAGACAAAGCACCCTGGGCATGGGTGAGAGAGGATGAGGAGGATGAGGACGGCTTGGTCATCCACTCGACCAAGTCTTCCGCATGTTGCGGCTCAACACGGCCAGCTGCCGAAAAAAAGGCCAAGCGTGTCCCATGGCCACGTGCTGATGAGGATGCACCGTCTCCACGACCAGCACTAGACACAGAGCCTGCTTGCCCTCTCTTATTGGCTTGTGACTGTCTGCCTCTCCTTCTTGGCCTTCCAGACATACTAATGGCCTGTAGCTGCACTAAGCTGGGATAGAACACCTGTAATTTTCTTAAGGTAGCTTTATATACTGTAACCAGACAAGCCTGCCTGTCAGTAGGAAGATAACAGGAACGGATCTAGCTGAACACTGTGAGCAGGACACACTGTACTAAATGTAAATAGTCTAGCTGCCTGACCGTGGTACTAATAGGATCAAATAGAACACCTGTAATTTTCTTAAGGTAGCTTTATATACTGTAACCAGACAAGCCTGCCTGTCAGTAGGAAGATAACAGGAACGGATCTAGCTGAACACTGTGAGCAGGACGCACTGTACTAAATGTAAATAGTCTAGCTGCCTGACCGTGGTACTAATAGGATCAAAAAGAACACCTGTAATTTTCTTAAGGTAGCTTTATATACTGTAACCAGACAAGCCTGCCTGTCAGTAGGAAGATAACAGGAACGGATGTAGCTGAACACTGTGAGCAGGACGTACTGCACTAAATGTATATAGCAGGAACGGATCTAGCTGAACACTGTGAGCAGGACGCACTGCACTGAATGTAAATAGCAGGAACGGATCTAGCTGAACACTGTGAGCAGGACGCACTGCACTAAATGTAAATACCAGGAACGGATCTAGCTGAACACTGTGAGCAGGACGCACTGCACTGAATGTAAATAGCAGGAACGGATCTAGCTGAACACTGTGAGCAGGACGCACTGCACTAAATGTAAATACCAGGAACGGATCTAGCTGAACACTGTGAGCAGGACGCACTGCACTGAATGTAAATAGCAGGAACGGATCTAGCTGAACACTGTGAGCAGGACGCACTGCACTGAATGTAAATAGCAGGAACGGATCTAGCTGAACACTGTGAGCAGGACGCACTGCACTAAATGTAAATACCAGGAACGGATCTAGCTGAACACTGTGAGCAGGACGCACTGCACTGAATGTAAATAGCAGGAACGGATCTAGCTGAACACTGTGAGCAGGACGCACTGCACTAAATGTAAATACCAGGAACGGATCTAGCTGAACACTGTGAGCAGGACGCACTGCACTGAATGTAAATAGCAGGAACGGATCTAGCTGAACACTGTGAGCAGGACGCACTGTACTAAATGTAAATAGTCTAGCTGCCTGACCGTGGTACTAATAGGATCAAAAAGAACACCTGTAATTTTCTTAAGGTAGCTTTATATACTGTAACCAGACAAGCCTGCCTGTCAGTAGGAAGATAACAGGAACGGATCTAGCTGAACACTGTGAGCAGGACACACTGTACTAAATGTAAATAGTCTAGCTGCCTGACCGTGGTACTAATAGGATCAAAAAGAACACCTGTAATTTTCTTCAGGTAGCTTTATATACTGTAACCAGACAAGCCTGCCTGTCAGTAGGAAGATAACAGGAACGGATCTAGCTGAACACTGTGAGCAGGACGTACTGCACTAAATGTATATAGCAGGAACGGATCTAGCTGAACACTGTGAGCAGGACGCACTGCACTGAATGTAAATAGCAGGAACGGATCTAGCTGAACACTGTGAGCAGGACGCACTGCACTAAATGTAAATACCAGGAACGGATCTAGCTGAACACTGTGAGCAGGACGCACTGCACTGAATGTAAATAGCAGGAACGGATCTAGCTGAACACTGTGAGCAGGACGCACTGCACTGAATGTAAATAGCAGGAACGGATCTAGCTGAACACTGTGAGCAGGACGCACTGCACTAAATGTAAATACCAGGAACGGATCTAGCTGAACACTGTGAGCAGGACGCACTGCACTGAATGTAAATAGCAGGAACGGATCTAGCTGAACACTGTGAGCAGGACGCACTGCACTGAATGTAAATAGCAGGAACGGATCTAGCTGAACACTGTGAGCAGGACGCACTGCACTAAATGTAAATACCAGGAACGGATCTAGCTGAACACTGTGAGCAGGACGCACTGCACTGAATGTAAATAGCAGGAACGGATCTAGCTGAACACTGTGAGCAGGACGCACTGCACTAAATGTAAATACCAGGAACGGATCTAGCTGAACACTGTGAGCAGGACGCACTGCACTGAATGTAAATAGCAGGAACGGATCTAGCTGAACACTGTGAGCAGGACGCACTGTACTAAATGTAAATAGTCTAGCTGCCTGACCGTGGTACTAATAGGATCAAAAAGAACACCTGTAATTTTCTTAAGGTAGCTTTATATACTGTAACCAGACAAGCCTGCCTGTCAGTAGGAAGATAACAGGAACGGATCTAGCTGAACACTGTGAGCAGGACACACTGTACTAAATGTAAATAGTCTAGCTGCCTGACCGTGGTACTAATAGGATCAAAAAGAACACCTGTAATTTTCTTCAGGTAGCTTTATATACTGTAACCAGACAAGCCTGCCTGTCAGTAGGAAGATAACAGGAACGGATCTAGCTGAACACTGTGAGCAGGACGTACTGCACTAAATGTATATAGCAGGAACGGATCTAGCTGAACACTGTGAGCAGGACGCACTGCACTGAATGTAAATTATTAGGAACGGATCTAGCTGAACACTGTGAGCAGGACGCACTGCACTAAATGTAAATACCAGGAACGGATCTAGCTGAACACTGTGAGCAGGACGCACTGCACTGAATGTAAATAGCAGGAACGGATCTAGCTGAACACTGTGAGCAGGACGCACTGCACTGAATGTAAATAGCAGGAACGGATCTAGCTGAACACTGTGAGCAGGACGCACTGCACTAAATGTAAATACCAGGAACGGATCTAGCTGAACACTGTGAGCAGGACGCACTGCACTGAATGTAAATAGCAGGAACGGATCTAGCTGAACACTGTGAGCAGGACACACTGCACTGAATGTAAATAGCAGGAACGGATCTAGCTGAACACTGTGAGCAGGACGCACTGCACTAAATGTAAATACCAGGAACGGATCTAGCTGAACACTGTGAGCAGGACGCACTGCACTGAATGTAAATAGCAGGAACGGATCTAGCTGAACACTGTGAGCAGGACGCACTGCACTGAATGTAAATAGCAGGAACGGATCTAGCTGAACACTGTGAGCAGGACGCACTGCACTAAATGTAAATACCAGGAACGGATCTAGCTGAACACTGTGAGCAGGACGCACTGCACTGAATGTAAATAGCAGGAACGGATCTAGCTGAACACTGTGAGCAGGACGCACTGCACTGAATGTAAATAGCAGGAACGGATCTAGCTGAACACTGTGAGCAGGACGCACTGCACTAAATGTAAATACCAGGAACGGATCTAGCTGAACACTGTGAGCAGGACGCACTGCACTGAATGTAAATAGCAGGAACGGATCTAGCTGAACACTGTGAGCAGGACACACTGCACTAAATGTAAATACCAGGAACGGATCTAGCTGAACACTGTGAGCAGGACGCACTGCACTGAATGTAAATAGCAGGAACGGATCTAGCTGAACACTGTGAGCAGGACACACTGCACTAAATGTAAATAGTCTAGATAGAAGATAACAGGAACGGATCTAGCTAAACTGAATACAGTGTATATATATATATGCAACACCTGGGATGCATATATATACACAATACACTGTAAGTGCAGCTAACTGACTGACTGTTCTGCCTAATCTATCTAACTCAAATCAAATGACACTGTCTCTCTCTCTCTCTATCTCTCAGCACACCGGAACACACACTACACAGGGCCGCCGTGCAGGCGGCCTTATATAGTGTGGGGTGTGTACTAAATCCCCTGAGCCATAATTGGCCAAAGCCACCCTGGCTTTGGCCAATTACAGCTCTCTCTACTGACGGCGCTGTGATTGGCCAAGCATGCGGGTCATAGTGCATGCTTGGCCAATAATCAGCCAGCAATGCACTGCGATGCCGCAGTGAATTATGGGCCGTGACGCGCCACACGAATTTGGCGCGAACGGCCCATATCGTTCGCAATTCGGCGAACGACCGAACAGCCGATGTTCGAGTCGAACATGGGTTCGACTCGAACACGAAGCTCATCCCTAGTTGGCAACGCTAGTAGGTAAGACAGCAGAATGGTCAGGCAGGCCGGGTCGGGTTTGGAGCAGGTCGGATGGTCAAACAAGCCGGGTCAAATCAGGTAGCAGACAATCAGATGCAGGTTCAAACAGAATCACAGAGCTGAGACGAAGCAGCGATGTTCCCATGGAACAGGGGAACTTTTATGTGCTCAATGGCGCCAAACCGGCGCTAACGCACGCACCCGCGCGTGCCCGAGTGCCGCGCTGATGCACAGCAACAGCAGCAGTTTGATGCTGCATCTGTACAGGGGCGCGCCGGCGCATGCAAGCGCCCCGGTCTGGTGCTGGTAGATCCCTGACAATAGGGCAGTAGTATATATACTTCTGTTCAGAGAATATAGTGCCTGGGGGGCCCCCACACCATTTTTTTTTAATTTGGGTGCGGGGTTCCTATATATATATATATATATATATATATATATATATATATATATATATATATATATGTATATGTGTATATATATATGTATATGTGTGTATATATATATATATATATATATATATATATATTTATTGGGTCTGATAATATATATATTACCAGACCCAAAGAGCCTAGTAATGGGCTGGGGGGGACCCCATGCTGTTTTTCTTAATGATTTTTATCTATCTTGCCGAGACCCAACAATTCATTGCAACCGCAAGCAGTTTTAAATGACTTTCTTTCCTTTAGAAATGTCATTTTGCTGTGGTATGGTGTGGGGAAAACTGTGCCACTTTACAGGCATACTATAGACACCCCTCAGGCACGATATTTAAAGGAATATTTCATTTTTATTGTTTCACTTTAAGCATTCTTAAAATCACTGCTCCCAAAAAAACGGCCGTTTTTAAAACTTTTTTTTGCATTGATACATGTCCCCTGGGGCAAGACCCAGGTCCCTAAACACTTTTTATGGCAATAACTTGCATATAAGCCTTTAAAATGAGCACTTTTGATTTTTCATGTTCGTGTCCCATAGATTTTAAAAGTGTTCGAACTAATTTTTTGCATGTTCGAACCGGGGGGTGTTCAGCTCATCCCTAATATCTATTTAAATCCTTGCAATGTAGTCTAATATGTGTAGGATTTCATAATAGTTGTAGTCCTTTCAATATTTAAAAAGTCTTTACTGCAATTTGAGAACTATTTTGAGTTCTCTCTGATGACTTTAGTTTAAAGCGTGCATTTTTAATCCACAAGGTGATTTACTACCATAAACATTGAGCCTATGATTGTTTAGTATTTATCCAATTTAGGGAGTAGGGGTGCAGTTGGTATGTTTACATGGGCTCAGTAATTAATATTAGTGATATGTAGTCCCTAGGCATTGCTATTTATGAATCTTTTGAGATAAAGACCCTTTTTTATATGGGATTATGAAATATATGGGATGTGTAGGTTTAGAAGGGTGTCTTATTAAATAATCATAATCATATATCTGTGACACTCTATTAAAAGACCATTTGAGTTCATGAATATATATTCACTGGTTACGGAGTCGACATGTTTTTCATCTTCTTCTCATCATCTTTTGGAGGCAGAGTCTTCTGCGCCTGTTCACCCATGAAGTCTTCCTTCTGCTATATTTTCTTAATTAGTTACACATTTTCTGTTCTCCTATGCAGATAGTATAGGATAAAGGAAACCATAACACATTATTGAAATTTAGGAGATATGGGTGGACAGCACTCAATGGGTTGGATGTTGGGATAAAAACAAAAATATAACCAAAAGTGAAAACAGGAAGTAAAAAAAGTCATGAATAAAAAAAAAGAACATTTATGACTTTTTTGACTTCCTCTTTAATAAAAAAGAACATTGGGGTTCATTTACTAAAGGCAAATCCACTTTGCACTACAAGCGCACTTGGAAGTGCAGTCGCTTTAGATCTGAGGGGAAGATCTGAAATAAGGGGAAGCTCTGCTGATTTTATCATCCAATCAAGTACAAGCAAAAATGCTGTTTTTTATTTTCCTTGCATGTCTCTCTCAGATCTACAGTGACCACACTTCCAAGTGCACTTGTAGTGCAAAGTGGTTTTGCCTTTAGTAGATAAACCCCATTGTTTTTATCCCAACATCCAACCCATTAAGCGCTATACACCCATATCCCCCTTGTATCCCCCTTTTATAACCACATTTCCACATGTTTTTTTGGTCAGTTGCTCTGGGTCTGGTCATTTTTACAATTTATTAGACTTCCATAACATGACCCACGGTTTAGTGCTTGAGCATTTAAGGTTTCTTTTTTCACATTATTGAAATTGTTGAATTGCAAATGGCAAATTGTTTATTGATTTAATTGTATACTTACAGATATACAGTGTTTAAATTAAAATTATAGAAAACGGGCTGGTGGGTAAATAAACAGAAAAGAAGCTTCTGGCAAAAAAAAAATAGTCAGTCAAACTAAGTAACAGTGATAATTGTGTAAATGGCCGAACTAAAATATGATATACAAGGTGACTAAATTAAAATGAAATATAGCATAAAAATATAGAACAAACACATGTACATATATAAGTGAAAAAAAGTCCAGATTAGGTCTTACAAAAGGGTGGTGTTTTGGAAGACTGAATCTGGACTTTTTTTTTTACTCAGAGTGTTGAAATTCCTGAAGAAGCAGGCTTTGACCTGTGAAATGAGTTGAACAAGCAAGAAAACCCCATCTGGCAAAACATAATTAGGGGCTGTTGACTACGTACAGCTTTATATGTGTATGGTTTAGCAAAATACATAACCATTTGATGGGATTTTAATTTTTATATGATGGCATAAAATGTTTGTTATACTTTTGTAACCATTGGTGTGGTACCTTTAAAGTCCTGTTTAGATACTTTGTAGGGGCTTTTATGGCTAGATATTTTGTGGAGGATGTAGTACATGTAAATCCATAAACCTAAGGAGGCAACAATTGTGCCCCTACTCCTTATTCATTTTGTTTGTAACATAGTCATAGTATCCAACAAATATGCTGTGATTGCTGTGCCATAAGCAAGAGTCTAACATACCTCAGCACAATTATTGTACATGTAGTGTAGGAGGAGGTGCCTAGCGTACACAGTGCAGTGGTCAGGAGTATGAATTAGACATCATAGGGCATATAGTGCAGGACTCAGAAGTGTGTAATGCACAGAGTGCATGGCTTAGGAGTAAGTAAGGCACGTTGTGCAGAGGTTAAAGGTACATAACCCAAAGAGTGCACACTACAGTACAATGCACAGGTCAGCAGACAAAGTGCAACAAAATGTTATCTCCTGTTCCAAGCCAAAATCTCATCCCACTAGTACAAATACAGAACCTGTACAGTAGAACTCCCCCACTAGTACAGATCTGCCCCAATAATGGGCCCCCTGCTTGAAACCCACTCATCAGAAAAAAATCAGGCAGTTCAGAGTGAGGACCAGTCCTATTTCATCTTGGTCATGTGATCCAAGTCAAGAAAGCTAAGGTAAGCCTTTCTTGCTCTGAACTTGTACTGTGTATATTTGAGGTCTGACAGATGCAAAGCAAGCACTTTGGGTGCCTGATGACTTTCAGTGCTAGCTGCTGTAGCATGGACACCTTGTGGGGAAGAATGTGGACCCCATTATCCCCCATTATCCATGTATGCCTCTACTTACTGCTAATCATTATATTTAGGCATTATTATCAAGTTGATACATTGTCCACATTTTGCACTCACATGTCCTTCTGGTGTATGGCAATATTTATGGCATTGATGTATACAATTGAAACAAATCACACAATGTATTTTGCTTTCTACAGGTTTTTCTAGAAAAACTCCCTGAAGACTTTGCTGCTGCTGTTAAAGAATATAACAAGAAGGTTGCCACAGTCTTTGGCCACTGCATTCTTACAGCTTCCAAGCTGGCAGATATGGAGAAAGAATATCAGCTACCTCTCACACAAATCAGTATGTGTATTAATAGACCTAACTATGTTAGCAATGCATCATGGCATATAATACTTTTATGTAAACAATGTGTCCATGTGCTGGATCTTCCACAGCCAGCCAGTTCACATCAATTCTGTGAATATTTTACAACATGATATCTAAATCAGCCAGCGCTGATTAATCTGTGTACATAAAAAAACATGGAAATTGGAGGGTTAAGTTGTGTTCCAATATTTTAAGTTTTTTTTATGTACATGTGTCATTCAGCGCCAGCTGATTTAGGTATTATTTTGTATAATGTTATTAAATGAAATAGTATTACATATGCAAAATATTAGTGGCCATACTTACTAATTTCCACATCACAAGTTTTTCTGGTTATAATGCACATCAAACTGACTGCAGAATTATCAGATAGAATGGTATCTGTAAAATGGAAGTATGTCATCTGTCATTTATGTCTTGTGTAGACTAGTTAAACCCAGTTTCTTTCAGTTGCTTTGAATCACATACAATATATTTTGCATTGCCTTCAGCTGTTCATTGAGATTTTTCAAGTTGCATCTGAGTTGCATCAATTTCCTTTGCGCTGCTCTTGCATTCACATTGACTTACATGGGAGCAAAAAGCAGTTCAAAATGTAAACAAAAGTCTATCTACATAACCCCTTATGCCCCATACACATGATCGCACTTTCTGACAACAAAACCATGGAATTTTGTTCGAAGGTTGTTGTCTCCAACTTGTCTTGCATACACACGGTCACACAAATGTTGGCCAACAATTACGAACATAGTGACGTACAAGACGTACGGCAAGCTGATAAAAAAGAAGTTCTATAGTCATGTGATATCACCATTGCGAACGCTAGTTTTACAAGACCGAGCACTTCCGGCTCGTACTTGATTCCGAGCATGCGTGGACTTTTGTGCGACGAACCTTTGTACACACGATCAGAAAGTCCAACAACAAACATTTGTTGGTGGAAAATTTGAGAACCTACAAGACAACATTTGTTGGCGGAAAGTCCGACAACAAATGTCAGATGGAGCATACACACGGTCGGACTTTCCGCCAACAAGCTCACATCCAACATTTGTTGTCAAAAAATCTGATCGTGTGTACGTGGCATAAGTCTTCATGCGCATAGGACGTTTCTCAACCTCTCCTGAACGCTGGGACATCACAGCTAGTAATCCACGTTTAAAAACGTGCGTTTAGCAGTGTTTGCAAGCTGCGTTTAGCAGCATTTGCATTCAGAAGCGTTTATTAAAGATAACCTCAGGAGACCCTCCCAAATTATTAGAAAGCACTAAAAACAAGTATTTATTAACTATTTCAGCCATTCTGTGAGAGAACAGTGTGAGTAGCAGCTGAGAAAGCAGTGTGCTTGTAGCTAGCTGTTATTTTTTGGTTGGTTTGTTAGTATGGATCCCATGATGAGCATGTGTGAGGAAATGCTCCTGATGTTGGTTTTGCTGAGGCTCCAAAGACGTAGAAAATTGCGTGAGAGGACCAGAGTTCATCGCTACTGGACACATACATTGATGGCTCAACACATGTCCACAGGATACTTTCTAATGTTTCTGTATGTTTAGCTGCATAATTACCCAGAGAATTTTTTTAAATTTTACACGCATGTCAATTGTCACCTTTGACGTTCTCTTGGAAAAGACCCCGTCTAGTTCGCATTGACACCAACATATCACTGTTGGTGTCTCTCAACTTCAGCGTCAAGTAAAGTCGTGTATTGTACAGCATAATTGGCTGATGAGGGGAATGTCACATGGTATATCAAGCTTGCAGGCAGTGATAATTGAGTTTTTGGTGTGTTTTTAGCATTTTTCCAGGCTCAAAAGTAATAAATAAAATGTTTCCCTTTTAAAAACGCTTCTAAACCTAAACGCGGGTAGCCGTTTGGCGCTTGAAATGCTCTAAACACAACTTCTGAACGCATTTTTTTGGGTTCCAAAAAAAGCCTCTAAACTCAACTGCATAGAAACGACTATAAACAAACCTGTGTACATGTACTGATAAGATAACATAGTTATACAGTTCAGGAGAAGTTGAAAAAAAATGCCCAACTGCTCCTAAACGTCCATTTACCAGCAGCAGTGTACATGAGGCCTTACATGCAGTGGGGTATTTAGGTTTTGTGCTGCCCTAGGCCTGACTAAACTTGTACACCCCCTAATTTAAATATGACCCGCTGTCAAGGCCACAACCCTTCCTGTTTAAGACCCGCCCTGTCATCTGTAAACCACACTCCTTCCTATGTAGGCTCCACCTTTTCCTCTTAGAGCTCCACCTCTTCCTCTTTGTACATTAAAAGTTATATAAGACCCCTAACCCTTCCTCTGCACTTGAAAGCATTCAAAACACCATGATCAGCATTTTTGAATACTATCGATTTTTGAAAACTGGCGCTGTTGGTTCCTGAGTAAACTAGAAGTGCGTCCCCTTCCGCTGCTTGTAATAACAGCCAAGTGGCTGCTTAGCCGCATCAGTTATTACAAGAGAGTCGACCATCGGCTCTAAAAATCAGTACTGGCTGCAGGCATCACTCCGGTACAACCACTTGAAGTCAAATGATGTACAGGTACGTGATTTGGCAGCAAGTGGTTAAACTAAAAAACCATCAAATATGTGTGTGTGTATATGTGTATAATATATATATATATATATATATGTGTATATGTGTATATGTATATGTGTGTGTGTGTGTGTATATTTAATTAGGGATGAGCCCGATGTTCGAGTTGACCATCGGGTGTTCGCCAAATTTAAAACATTATGGGGCGTTCGTGGGAAATTCGAGCGTCCGTTGAACGCCCCATAATGAACGGCGAGACCGTCAATGCACCTGACCTGCATGCTTTGGCCAATTGCAGCACGCTCTGCTGTGAGAGCCATGATTGGCCAAAGGCAGGGTGCCTTTGGCCAATCATGGCTCTGGGGGTTGAGTCCACGCCCCACACTTTGTTAGGCTGCTTACATAGCGGCCGTACATAGTTTTATGAATGAGAGCAGCAAAGTTACATTTGTAAAGGAAAAAATTTAATTTAACCACTTAAGGACCGAGCCTCATTCTGAGATTTGTTGTTTACAAGTTTTTTTACAAACAGTTTTTTTTTTTGCTAGAAAATTACTTAGAACCCCCAAACATTATACGTTTCTTTTTCTAACACCCTAGAGAATAAAATGGCGGTCGTTGCAATACTTTCTGTCACACCGAATTTCTGCAGCGGTCTTACAAGCGCACTTTTTTTGGAAAAAAATACACTTTTTTAAATTTAAAAATAAGACAGTAACAGTAAAGTTAGCCAAAATTTTGTTTATATTATAAAGATAATGTTACACCAAGTAAATTGATACCCAACATGTCATGCTTCAAAATTGCGCCCACTCGTGGAATGGCGACAAACTTTGACCCTTAAAAATCTCCATAGGCGATGTTTAAAAGATTCTACAGGTTGCATGTTTTGAGTTACAGAGGAAGTCTAGGGCTAGAATTATTGCTCTTCCTCTACCGATCACAGCGATACCTCACATGTGTGGTTTGAACACCGTTTTCATATGCGGGCGCTTCTCACATATGCGTTCGCTTCTGCGCGCGAGCTCGTCGGGACGGGGCGCGTTTAAAAAAAAAAAAAGGTTTTTTTCTTATTTATCTTACCTTTTTATTTTTACACTGTTGTTTTTTTTTTTTTTTTTTTTTTAAATTGTCACTTTTATTCCTATTACAAGGAATGTAAAGATCCCTTGCAATAGAAAAAAGCTTGACAGGACCTCCTTAAATATGAGATCCGGGGGGTCAACAAGACCTCAGATCTCATATTTACACTAAAATGCAATAAAAAAAAAAAAAAAAAAAAGTGTCATTTAAAAAAAATCTTTTAAAAAAAATGGCCCTTTAGGAGCTGTGGGCAGAAGTGATGTTTTGACGTAGCTTCTGCCCTGCATTGTTATTGAGACAGGTGGGGGCCATCTTCCCCTCACTCGTCTCCATACCTAACAGGAGACAAGACGCGATCGCCTCCGCCGCTGCCGACGGCTCCGGTAAGCGGCGAAGGGCACTGGAGCGCGGCGGGAGAGGGTCCTCGTGGCGAATCCCCTGCAGAGACCACCTTTTATCTTGTAGCGGACCGCCCGCTGAAGAAGAGGATACCAGGCTTATGGCAGCTAGCTGCTGCCATAACAACGATATCCTCCTTCAAACAGCAGACGTAAAACAGCGGCGGGCGGTCCATAAATGGTTGAAACTGCTCGCGGCTGTAATGTATTGCTGGGTCCCGGCAATATGGATAAAAATCATTGAAAAACACGGCATGGATTCCCCCCCAGTCCATTACCAGGCCCCTTGGGTCTGGTATTGATATTAAGGGAACCCCGCACCAAGATTTAAAAAAAAATTGGCGTAGGGGTCCCCCCAAAATCCATACCAGACCCTTATCCGAGCATGCAACCTGGCAGGCCGCAGGAAAGAGGGGGACGAGAGAGCGCCCCCCCTCATGAACCGTACCAGGCCACATGCTCTAAACATGGGGAGGGTGTTTTGGGGTCCACCCCAAAACACCTTGTCCCCATGTTGATGGTGACAAGGGCCTCTTCCCCACAACCCTTGCCCGGTGGTTGTGGGGGTCTGCGGTTCTTATCGGAATCTGGAAGCCCCCTTTAACAAGGGGACCCCCAGATCCTACCCCTCCCCCCATGTGAATGGGTAGGGGGACAAAGTGTCAAAGAAGTAAAAATGACAGACAGTTTGGTACAAGTCTTTTATTAAAAAAATAAAAAAGTGTCCCGTGATGTCCATCCATCTTCGATCACAGAGTCCGACGACCCGAGAATAAGAAAAACGGAAAAAACTCTGCCTCCATGGGAGACGTCCCACGACTGCAGCCTTTTTGCGCTAACAGCTCTTATATAGCTGAGGGCGGGGCCACCCGGTGATGTAAGTGTGTGACCCTGCCCCCTTCTGATGTCTTGTGATGTCACATAACATCAGAGGGGGGTGGGGTCACCCGTTTATGTCACCGGGTGACCCCGCCCTAAGCTTTATCACAGCTGTCATCGCAAGAAGCCTGCAGTCGTGGGACACCTTCCATGGAAGCAGAGTTTTTTTTTTTGTTCTTGGGTCGTCGGATCCCATGATCAAACATGGATGGACATCGCGGGATATTTTTTAATAAAGGACTTGTCCCAAATTGTCACCTGTCATTTTTACTTTTTTTGGTGAATGAGTAGGGGTACAATGTACCCGATACCCATTCACATAGGGGGGTCAGGATCTGGGGGTCCCCTTGTTAAAGGGGGCTTCCAGATTCTGATAAGCCCCCCGCCCACAGACCCCCACAACCACTGGGCAAGGGCTGTGGGGAAGAGGCCCCCCATGTTGAGGGCATTTGGCCTGGTACGGTTCAGGAGGGGGTGCGCTCTTTCGTCCCCCCCTTTTCCTGCGGCCTGCCAGGTTGTGTGCTCGCATAAGGGTCTGGTATGGATTTTTTTTTAATATTTTGGTGCAGGGTTTCCCTTAATATCCATACCAGACCTGAAGGGCCTGGTATTAATTATGGGGGGACCCTCACGCAATTTAAAAAAAAAATAATGGTGTGGGGTTCCCCGTAATATTCATACCAGACCCAAAGGGCCTGGTAATGGACTGGGGGGACCTATGCCGTTTCTTTCAATGATTTTTATGTATATTGCCGGGACCCGACAATACATTACAGCCGCAAGCAGTTTTAAATGACATTTTTTCCTTTAGAAATGTAACTTTGCTGTGGTACTGTTCTAAACACGGGAAAGATGCGCTACTTTACAGGCAGACTAAGGATACCCCCTTGCACGATATTTAAAGGAATATTTCATTTTTATTGTTTTTTGCATTGATACATGTCCCCAAACACTTTTTATGGTAATAACATGAATATAAGCTTTTAAAATTAGCACTTTTGATTTTTCACGTTCATGTCCCATAGACTTTAACGGTATGTGCCCAAATTTTTTGCCTGTTCGCAAGTTCTGGTACGAACCAAATGGGGGGAGGGGGGGATGTTCGGCTCATCCCTTATATACAGTGGGGACGGAAAGTATTCAGACCCCCTTACATTTTTCACTCTTTGTTATATTGCAGCCATTTGCTAAAATCATTTTAAGTTCTTTTTTTTCCTCATTAATGTACACACAGCACCCCATATTGACAGAAAAACACAGAAATGTTGACATTTTTGCAGATTTATTAAAAAAGAAAAACTAAAATATCACATAGTCCTAAATATTCAGACCCTTTGCTCAGTATTTAGTAGAAGCAAGTGAAAAGATAAAGATAAAGAGGGTGTACACTGCGCTAAATAAACACAAAAATGGGGAGCAGCTACATACAGGGTGACAAAAACCATAAATCATGTAGAGAAACAAAAAATGTAGCGCATAAAATGTGCAGAAAGTGTTACGGTCAATAAAATGACTGACAAACAAATGTCCATAAATGATTCAAACGTGGCATATTAAACTTAAAAGTCTCTAAAGGGTGGTGGATGAAGTCCAATGAATGGAGCAAAACAGCATGGGATATCCCCCTAGGAAAGGTGTAGGAATATATGAAGACAAATAATCCAAACGGACGTATCATCGAATCTTCCCCCAACACTGTGTCTCTTGACTGCATACAACTAAGTGAAGATGGTGTGTAGGAACTCTTACCAGAAGTGGTGGACTCACTTGTCAGCGACAGAGAGTCATACGAGCAGGTTGCCTCTAAGGGCCTGAAGCACGAACATCACGACTCTGCGAACCTTCCGGGTCGAACTCTGTGTGGATCTCCCGGGATTGCCAGGTAGGTCCTCCCAAAGGGTGGTCAGGTTGCAAATCGGAGGAAATGGTGCTTCACGTGGAAACTTGAAGTGAAGACCGGTTTGGTGTCTCAAAGGGTATGTGGAGAGAAAACAAACAGGCTCCACATGGCGTAGATAAAAAAGGTAGGATTTTTATTGCTAAAAACCAGGCAATGGTAAAAAGTGATCACAAGATATAAAATCAAAGTAAGGGCAACAAGAAGGATGCTGAAAGCGCCCGACGCGTTTCGATCGATAGATCGTCTACTGGGGCATACAGCATCCCCTCCAAGTTGCCTCATATTTATGGAAAAACATTCAAAAAGGAAAATTGCCTATGCTAGCAAACAGCTTTCCCCATTGGATGAATGGGGTCACCTGATCGCACGTGACTAGACTTGACAGGTGTATAACATTATTAGTGTGCATTAATGGTATAGTTAACCTGTTAGGTACCATAAAAAGGACTACTGATAAAACAGTGATTGTCTTATATAGCCTCTGTCCCTTAAATGTTGATAAATAGACAAAGAAAATAAACCTTCTGGTTTGGTACTACCTCTGCTGACACTTTAGTGCTTGTATCCGGATTGTAAAGGGGTCCGTACCAATCAGAAGTCCTATACTCGGAGACAGGCGGGGCCGACAGCCAATCGCAACCAAGACATGACGCTACTGTCGGCGCCGCCCGACTTCTGCGTGACAGAGATGAGGAAATGACGTCGGGGCGCAAGGCCCGCCCGACGTCCGTCCGCTGTCACATGACCTTCGTCTCTGATGGTTAGAGAGAAGAAAAGAGGCGGGGTGTGCGTGGGACCGGACGTTCTCAGTGTCGGTTCACACGCTCACCCCCCGTGTCACCGGAAGTGACATTCGATACAGGCAGAGACCGGGGGTCCCGCCTGAAAGATAGAGAACTGGTAATCCTTGTCTGGGGAGTGGAAATAATTACTAATAACATGTAAAGTGGAACAAAATGTATGACAGGGAGCCGGACCGAGAAGGGGATGTTGTCCAAATACAACATTGTGCAGCTCTCTCTCTGAAATGCGAGATACAAAATACAAAATACGGGGACCACAAAAACATGATCCCATAAAAGAGTAACATATCTAAAGTGACAAAGAGCCCTGAGAAGGGATTGAGAAAAAATGTCTGATCTCAGCTATGCTAGGTAAAGTAACATAAGAAAATGAATGAAAAAAATGTGATAAATGTAAAAAGGTTAACGCTGCCACGCAAGCAGTGTAAACAGTGCTGCTACCAGAGGGTGAGCCCCAAACATGGGAGAAAATATATAAAGCTCACCACACATTCACAATGTGAGCGTGCCCCCCAAAAAACAGCGCCCCCATAGGGAAGATTGGAGAAAAACTGAATATGTAAAATAAAATATTTCACAAAGGGCATTTGTGACAGGAAAAAAAAAAAAAAAAAAAAAAAAAAAAAAATAGTTGAAAGACCAGATGAGTGCAATGTAAATAGAGCTAAGATGAGTTGATAAACGAGTTGAGGTCCCACTCAACGTTCAACCCAAACGGAAAAAAGGACCTCAACTCGTGTATCCAAAACGTCTCGAGGCGTGAAACTCCTCGCAGGCGTGACTCGCCTCTCCAGTGTGGTGTAAATCTGTCAATAACCTGGAACAAGGTACCCTTAGGGTCCTTGTCATGGCATTCCAAGTAATGTCGTGGTACTGTGTGCTTGTCCCTGCCTTTTAACGAACACGTGACGGCAATCATAAAAGGCAGGGACAAGCACACAGTACCACGACATTACTTGGAATGCCATGACAAGGACCCTAAGGGTACCTTGTTCCAGGTTATTGACAGATTTACACCACACTGGAGAGGCGAGTCACGCCTGCGAGGAGTTTCACGCCTCGAGACGTTTTGGATACACGAGTTGAGGTCCTTTTTTCCGTTTGGGTTGAACGTTGAGTGGGACCTCAACTCGTTTATCAACTCATCTTAGCTCTATTTACATTGCACTCATCTGGTCTTTCAACTATTTTTTTTTTTTTTTTTTTTCCTGTCACAAATGCCCTTTGTGAAATATTTTATTTTACATATTCAGTTTTTCTCCAATCTTCCCTATGGGGGCGCTGTTTTTTGGGGGGCACGCTCACATTGTGAATGTGTGGTGAGCTTTATATATTTTCTCCCATGTTTGGGGCTCACCCTCTGGTAGCAGCACTGTTTACACTGCTTGCGTGGCAGCGTTAACCTTTTTACATTTATCACATTTTTTTCATTCATTTTCTTATGTTACTTTACCTAGCATAGCTGAGATCAGACATTTTTTCTCAATCCCTTCTCAGGGCTCTTTGTCACTTTAGATATGTTACTCTTTTATGGGATCATGTTTTTGTGGTCCCCGTATTTTGTATTTTGTATCTCGCATTTCAGAGAGAGAGCTGCACAATGTTGTATTTGGACAACATCCCCTTCTCGGTCCGGCTCCCTGTCATACATTTTGTTCCACTTTACATGTTATTAGTAATTATTTCCACTCCCCAGACAAGGATTACCAGTTCTCTATCTTTCAGGCGGGACCCCCGGTCTCTGCCTGTATCGAATGTCACTTCCGGTGACACGGGGGGTGAGCGTGTGAACCGACACTGAGAACGTCCGGTCCCACGCACACCCCGCCTCTTTTCTTCTCTCTAACCATCAGAGACGAAGGTCATGTGACAGCGGACGGACGTCGGGCGGGCCTTGCGCCCCGACGTCATTTCCTCATCTCTGTCACGCAGAAGTCGGGCGGCGCCGACAGTAGCGTCATGTCTTGGTTGCGATTGGCTGTCGGCCCCGCCTGTCTCCGAGTATAGGACTTCTGATTGGTACGGACCCCTTTACAATCCGGATACAAGCACTAAAGTGTCAGCAGAGGTAGTACCAAACCAGAAGGTTTATTTTCTTTGTCTATTTATCAACATTTAAGGGACAGAGGCTATATAAGACAATCACTGTTTTATCAGTAGTCCTTTTTATGGTACCTAACAGGTTAACTATACCATTAATGCACACTAATAATGTTATACACCTGTCAAGTCTAGTCACGTGCGATCAGGTGACCCCATTCATCCAATGGGGAAAGCTGTTTGCTAGCATAGGCAATTTTCCTTTTTGAATGTTTTTCCATAAATATGAGGCAACTTGGAGGGGATGCTGTATGCCCCAGTAGACGATCTATCGATCGAAACGCGTCGGGCGCTTTCAGCATCCTTCTTGTTGCCCTTACTTTGATTTTATATCTTGTGATCACTTTTTACCATTGCCTGGTTTTTAGCAATAAAAATCCTACCTTTTTTATCTACGCCATGTGGAGCCTGTTTGTTTTCTCTCCACATACCCTTTGAGACACCAAACCGGTCTTCACTTCAAGTTTCCACGTGAAGCACC
Organism: Lithobates clamitans; assembly: GCA_037952925.1. Taxonomy (NCBI): domain Eukaryota; kingdom Metazoa; phylum Chordata; class Amphibia; order Anura; family Ranidae; genus Lithobates; species Lithobates clamitans. The sequence goes on along the minus strand of JBBGZY010000378.1, from coordinate 1,715,056 downwards.
ATTTCCTCCGATTTGCAACCTGACCACCCTTTGGGAGGACCTACCTGGCAATCCCGGGAGATCCACACAGAGTTCGACCCGGAAGGTTCGCAGAGTCGTGATGTTCGTGCTTCAGGCCCTTAGAGGCAACCTGCTCGTATGACTCTCTGTCGCTGACAAGTGAGTCCACCACTTCTGGTAAGAGTTCCTACACACCATCTTCACTTAGTTGTATGCAGTCAAGAGACACAGTGTTGGGGGAAGATTCGATGATACGTCCGTTTGGATTATTTGTCTTCATATATTCCTACACCTTTCCTAGGGGGATATCCCATGCTGTTTTGCTCCATTCATTGGACTTCATCCACCACCCTTTAGAGACTTTTAAGTTTAATATGCCACGTTTGAATCATTTATGGACATTTGTTTGTCAGTCCTTTAGTAGAAGCACCCTTTTGAGCTAATACAGCTATGAGTCTTTTTGGGAAAGATGCAACAAGTTTTTCACACCTGGATTTGGGGATCCTCTGCCATTCCTCCTTGCAGATCCTCTCCGGTTGTGTCAGGTTGGATGGTAAACGTTGGTGGACAGCTATTTTTAGGTCTCTCCAGAGATGCTAAATTGGGTTTAAGTCAGGGCTCTGGCTGGGCCATTCAAGAACAGTCACGGAGTTGTTGTGAAGCCACTCCTTCATTATTTTAGCTGTGTGCTTAGGGTCATTGTCTTGTTGGAAGGTAAACCTTCGGCCCAGTGTGTGGTCCTAAGCACTCTGGAGAAGGTTTTCGTCCGGGATATCCCTGTACCTGGCCGCATTCATCTTTCCCTCAATTGCAACCAGTCGTCCTGTCCCTGCAGCTGATAAACACCCCCACAGCATGATGCTGCCACCACCATGCTTCACTGTTGGGACTGTATTAGACAGGTGATGAGCAGTGCTGGTTTTCTCCACACATACTGCTTAGAATTAAGGCCAAAAAGTTCTATCTTGGTCTCATCAGACCAAAGAATCTTACTTCTCACCATCTTGGAGTCCTCCGGGTGTTTTTTTAGCAAACTCCATGTGGGCTTTCATATGTCTTGAACTGAGGAGAGGCTTCTGTCAAGCCACGACTGGTGGAGGGCTGCAGTGATGGTTGACTTTCTACAACTTTCTCCCATCTACCGACTGCATCTCTGGAGCTCAGCCACAGTGATCTTTGGGTTCTTCTTTACCTCTCTCACCAAGGCTCTTCTCCCCCGATAGCTCAGTTTGGCCAGACGGCCAGCTCTAGGAAGGGTTCTGGTCGTCCCAATTGTCTTCCATTTAAGGATTATGGAGGCCACTGTGCTCTTAGGAACCTTAAGTGCAGCAGAAATTTTTTTGTAACCTTGGCCAGATCTGTGCCTTGCTACAATTCTGTTTCTGAGCTCTTCAGGCAGTTCCTTTGACCTCATGATTCTCATTTGCTTTGACATGCACTGTGAGCTGTAAGGTCTTATATAGACAGGTGTGTGGCTTTCCTAATCAAGTCCAACCAGTATAATCAAACACAGCTGGACTCAAATGAAGGTGTAGAACCATCACAGGGATGGTCAGAAGAAATGGACAGCACCTGAGTTAAATATGAGTGCCACAGCAAAGGGTCTGAATACTTAGGACCATGTGATATTTCAGTTTTTCTTTTTTAATAAATCTGCAAAAATGTCAACAATTCTGTGTTTTTCTGTCAATATGGGGTGCTGTGTGTACATTAATGAGGAAAAAAAATTAACTTAAATGATTTTGGTAAATGGCTGCAATATAACAAAGAGTGAAAAATTTAAGGGGGCCTGAATACTTTCCGTCCTCACTGTATGTGTGTGTGTGTGTGTGTGTGTGTGTGTGTGTGTGTATATGTGTGTGTATATATATATATATATATATATATATATATATATATATATATATATATATATATATATGTATATGTATGTGTGTGTGTATAGATAGATATATGTATATGTGTGTGTGTGTGTGTATATGTGTATATATATATATATATATATATATATATATATATATATATATATTATACAGGCAGTCCCCGAGTTACGAACACCCTGACTTACGTACGGCCTCAAATGCCCGCCACTTGTGCTCCACGCGGGTCCTGGATACCTTTTCAAGCACTTCCGAACACATCCCACACTGCCGTACTACGCAGAAATTTTTTTGTACTAATTGTTTTAATAAAGTTATATCAGGTTAAACCGCAGTTTGTTCCTTTTCCTTCACTGAAGGTAAGGACACCTTGGGTCCTATTCCCACTCCCCTTTATTTTGACTACTTCTCCTGTTCTGATAAGGAACACCACCCTATTAGGTGAGCCGGTAACCTGTTACCTGAATTGACCAAGATACTGGTCATCAGGACCCCACCCATTGCATTTTTACTACGATTTGTATGCCTTTTTGGTAATTTGGACCATTCCTGAGGCGGGAAGTGTTATTTGACATTAGAAAGCCTTACAAAAGGATTGCATTTATTACTACTGCAAGTGTAACTGCTCAGATACTTGTACACTGATGGCGTTTGTAATTGGAGATGACATAGAGGAGGAAATCAGACTCGCTTTCAGCGACAGAGGGGAGCCACTCCCTCTGCTGATGAATCAATACAAAATTTATTTAAACTTTATAAAAAGCTTACAATAAAACAACTAAATAGGAAATGGGACATTCTATCTCTAGAATCCTATATTGCTAAAGGTTTAATTCCCAGAGGGTTACGTGAGCGTGTCATTCCAGCAGAACATCTACATAATGAACATTTTTTAACTAAATGGAAGCAGGAATGTATTGATCATGGAGTGTCCGTAATGAAACTCATAGTGGAGGAGGAAAAACTACAGGCTTCTGAGTTACAATCACAAATTGATGCTAGTCTGCAACAACTTGAACCCTTCAAGGACCAACTGGAATTTGAAAAACAAAACGAAATTTTGAAAAGAGAAGTTATAAAAAAACACACAAAATGTAAGACACACTAAACAATCTAAATTCCGAAGAGATCTTGACGATTATGTCAAGGGAGAAATCTTTGATCTGACTAAGATTAGGGTTAGAAGCACCCTTGAGAAAAGGCCGGCAATGGTCACGCTCCTCAACCAGAGGAACACCAAATACCTCAGAAAGCAACAAAGATACAGAAAGAATGGTTGGTTTTTTAGGACAAGAACGCTCACCTTTGGAAGTGACAACTGCTACCAAAGGGATCCTAAAGCCCACAAGAGGAACAGGAGGAAGAGGAAAAGGAAATTACAAGAGTGCTAGGGACAGAAGAAACGACCAGGGTCAATACCCGGAGCCAGCGGAGATAACAGAAATAATCTCCCCACTATCATTAGACATCATTTTCTTAAACCCTCATCCTGATCAACACTCCAAGACTATTATTAACCTCTCGGAATTTAAATTAGAAGAAAGGCATAGAAAATTGCTTGAAAAAGGACTCTTACTCACCTACTGGGTCAATGCACGAGTTTGAGGTATATAAAGATATCACTTTGTTTTTACGAAAAAGTCTATCTGAGACAGTTACATCAAAGACCTACCCAAGATGAAGATGAAAACCCCCCAACTGAATCCCAAGATGATGAAGCTCTAGATATACTTAACTCCTTATTAATGGAAAGTAAGGATGATGATCAATCCATCCCTGCTCCCTCTACCCCATGGAAACAAGACGCCAATCTACTTATAAAATCAACAAAAATGCCCCCTTTCCGAAAAAATAGATGGTTTGGGGTCTTCTTAGACCTGGTTCAAGATGACCTTACTAAGGAGAATTGGCAAAGAGGAAGAAAAGACAACCTGTATCCTGAACAATGCCAATGCCGGGCCTTACGAGAGCTGTAGGAGGCACCAAATTTGGTGATAAAGAAAAGCGACAAGGGGGGCAATGTGGTATTGCTCTCAACAAAATACTATGAAAATGAGAGAAAAAGACAGTTAAATGACCGATCCACCTATGAAAAACTTCCTGCTAACCCCTTTACCTCTATAACCAATGAACTGAATTTTAAACTTATGTTTGCGCAGGATGCCGGCCTCTTCTCATCTCAGAATGAGTATGAGTATCTGAAAGTGAAAGATTTTAAAACCCCTACCATCTACATCATTCCTAAAGTCCATAAATCCCTGACGAACCCACCTGGCAGGCCAATCATTTCAGTGGTGAAGAGTCCTCTGGAGCAGTGTTTCTCAACTCCAGTCCTCAAGGCGCACCAACAGGTCATGTTTTCAGGATTTCCCTCAGATGAAACGGCTGTGTTAATTACTAAGGCAGTGAAACTGATCAAATCACCTGTGCAAAATAGTGGAAATCCTGAAAACATGACCTGTTGGTGCGCCTTGAGGACTGGAGTTGAGAAACACTGCTCTGGAGAAAATTGGAAGATACTTAGATGCCCTACTGAACGAAATGGTCTTTGAGTTACCCTCATACATTAGAGATACCCTTTGTGTATTAGCAAAAATTGAAGAGGTAACCGTATCTCCTGGAACACTCCTGGTAGGCATTAATGTAGAGACTCTTTATACATCTATACCCCATGCATGGGGCTTGGCCGCAGTGGCACACTTTCTTGACCAGAAATTTCCACGTATGGGACCTCAGAATGAGTTCATCCTTGAGATGCTGCAGTTTGCCCTTATTATTAAATGCTTTGAATTCCTAGGGGTCTATTATAGACAAATACAAAGCACCTCCATGGGGGCCCCTTGGGCAACTTCCTACGCATGCTTACGTCTTGGTTATTGGGAAGAGGAAGTTGTTTATTGCTCTGAATCTTATCTAGACCATGCCAAAGTGTGGCTAAGATTTATCGATGATGTCCTGCTGCTGTGGCAGGGGTCTATCGAAACCCTTGAAGAGTTCTTGAGCAAACTGAATGAAAACAGGAGTAATATACGCCTAACATTTATCTATGACTTGAATGAAATTTCATTTCTGGACCTCCTAATAAGGATAGATGGAGACCATCTGTCCACGAAGACGTTTCGTAAAGCAACAGCAGTAAACACCCTTCTTGAGGCAACCAGCCATCATCCTAAGTCCTTGGTCAGAGGTATACCAACGGGGCAGTTTCTGAGAATTAGACGCAACTGCTCACTGGATCAACTCTATAAAAGATTTAGAGAAAGAGGTTACCCGCATTGATCTTTAAAGAACTCAAGAAAACGAGCATCCGCAATTGACCGGAAAGAACTGCTAATACCAAAGAATGACCAAGATGCCAACAAGAGCCTTTCTGATCAAGTGAAAATCACCACTTATGGTACACAGTGGGAAGATGTGCGAACGATCTTGAATAAACATTCGCACGTACTGATTCGAGCTCCCCAGATGGCTTCTATAGTTGCCCCTAAACCCTTCATGGTAGCAAGAAGAGACTGATGAACTCGTCAGATCTGAATATACCAGACCTAATCCACACAATTGGCTCACGGACCTGCCTCCATTGCGAGGGATGTATGCTTGTGGAAAATGCCAGATTTGTAGATAGATCTGACTCATTTACAAATGTAACAGGAAGAAAGGTGTATCAAATTAAACATTTCATCAACTGCAATACTAAACGAGTACTATATATGCTGGAATGTCCCTGTCCTGTATATAGGCAAAACAAAGCGTCCTTTAAAGGTCCGTATAGGGGAACATATCTCAAGTATTCGTTCCCCAGATGACGATACCCCCATAGGAGAACACTTTTCAAAATATCACAATAGGGAACCAAACGGACTAAAAATTAAGGGGTTCTATGCCTTAAAACTCCCAGTAAGAAGAGGTGACTTTGACCTGATACTACTTCAAAAAGAAAAGGAGTTGATTTTTCAGGTGGGGACGTTCCACCGGATTGATCGATTTGTCAAAATATCATAATAAGCCTCAGTTTGTACAAATGTATCTATCATCTGTATTTCGCTTTACATTCACATCTTAATACAACTACTATTGAATTTAATAGATGTGATTAAAAGCATATAATGTCAACTTGTGAATGGCGATTTTACCTTATACATCAATGATTATATACTATGAACTGCAATAGTCATATACTGCCACAAGATGGCAGCGGTGTAAAAACACTTTTTCCTTACAGCAGTCTGAATTCCCCTATGGGGTTAACATGACCATGTCTAGGTAGGAAGTGATGTAACAGGAAGTAATTCCCTGAGTGTCACTCTGCCTACAACCCTGAAGAAACCCACGTTACAAGTGGGTGAAAAATGTTGGTGTGTGTGCCTACACGTCCTCTGCCGATAGCCAACCTGGGCTTTTCATCACTCTTCATCCTATCCCCGCAAACTGGAAATCCACGAACAACCCAAAACTGGAAGTAAATGGCCAGGTGGCTCCATGCTGGTTTTGAGTGGATAACATCCTGTGCGTGTCACCAGGACTAGGAATACAGAGATTTGCATCCTGCACACCTGTGTACCCCTGAAAAGGACTCTGGATTCACCACCTTGTTGCTGCAATTGAGGACCAATCTAATATCGTCTAAACAGTGAGTCTCTTTTTAACTGGTATATCCAGCAAGCAATCGCAGCCTGAACATTTTTGAGGCTCTGTGTTTTGACTCAGCTGACTATATTTTTCCATCCAACATATGTGCAGTGCTATCTTTAATGTTTCATGGAAACATGATGCTGAATGACTAACAGGCTTGTTGTGGATATATTGTTTCTCCTTGACTCAAGTCGCATGTTTGCATCACAGCGTGCTGCATTTTTTTACTATCTTTATGATTGACAGTGCTACATCCAGAAATCAAACCTGTCTTGTTCACTAACTAGCAGGGATACTTTCTAGCCATAATTGCATTTATTTGTCTGTGATGACCAATGCTTTCTTCAACATTGTAAAGACTTAAAGAGGGAGTCCACCCACATCAACCAAAAAAAAAAAAAAATATTAAAAGCCAGCAGCTACAAATACTGCAGCTGCTGACTTTTAATACATGGCCACTTACCTGTCCCAGGGTCCAGCGATGTCGGCAGGGGACGCCGAGAACCCGCTCGGTTCTCGGCAGCTACCGCCGCCATCCTAGGTGAGGGAATCAGGAAGTGAAGCGTTGCGGCCCTACTGCGCATGCGCGAGTCGCGCTGCACGATCTGGATGGTCCCCGCTCTCTCCTGGGAGCTGTGTGTTTCCCAGGAGACAGCGCGAAGGGACAGGAAGAGACATAGGCTCCCATGGGAGTCTATGCCGGATATGAGTTCAAATACCTGTCTTAGACGTGTATCTGCACCCCCCTCCCCCCTGAAAGGTGCCAAATGTGACACCGGAGGGGGGAAGGGTTCCGAAAAGCGGAAGTTCCATTTTTGTGTGGAACTCCGCTTTAATGCAGCAGCTCTATAGACATATAGGGAGTCTGGAGGTCCATGGTTAAGCACAATATGAGTACAGACTTGTGCTACCAAGGTTTCCCAGAACTCACCTCGCCTAAACACATGTAAGCATTATATATTAAGTCACACTTAATAACTTGAGATGATTGACACGTGTGGATGACTGGGATATGTCTTAGCTCATGGGCATGCGTTTTTAAGTGACAACGTTGTCAGTTTTTACCATGTGCAATCTCCAATTGTTTATGCTTTCCTTTCAATGCTAAATTTTTTTTTTCTACTAATTGTTCTAATAAAGTTTATATAAGGTTAAACAGCAGTTTGTTCCTTTTTTCCTTTACTGAAGGTAAGGACACCTTGGGTCCTAATCCCACTCCCCTTTTATTTTGTCCTCAGATAACATAACAAGCGCCCGGAACATCCCACATCCATGCACAGACGGCAGTTACACTTACAAATGCAGTGTTGCGACTTACAAACAACTTTGACTTAGGGACAAACCTATAGTCCCTATTGTGTCCATAACTCGGGGACTGCCTGTATATATATTCGGCGTATAAGACAACTTTAACTAAAAAAGAAACGGCCAAAAAGCGGGGGTCGTCTTATATGCTGGGTATAAAATGCTGCCCGCGCGGTAATACTGTAGCTTCGGCTACATACCGTATACACTGCTGAGCCGATCCCAGCAAGTGATATAGTCCCTAGTCATTATACAAATAAGTGAAATAATCAGTGGCAGCAAACACAAGTCCAAATATATTACAAGATAAGAGTAGTCTTACTAATCCAGTGACATATTGTGATAGCACATATAGGTGAGCAGGTCCAAGATATAATTGCATATACAATTAAAAGTCCTAAATGTATATGATGCAATTTAAAATGTGTGCCTGCTGCTATCGCCATACCTGGGGGCTTCCCTCCTCTCTTCTCTGCGCTATTAACACAGAGCAGTGGGAGGAATTTACATATTGTAACCTCCTCCCAAAGGTGCCACGGAGGAGGGTAGGTGGAGCATTAAGCTGCAGTACTTAGACCTGCCAGTGGCAGATTTAGTATGGGCAGCCGCCGGTCTGTCCGAACATCAGGCCAGTCACCGGCCGGTATTATCATAGTGTGGCCGGGGGCGCCGACCGATTTGCCTCCTAGACCCTGCTCCCCACCCCAGTCCGCCCCATAATACTGGCGCTACACTAAATGTTTTTTGTGCGGGAGCCAGGAGGAGGCTGTCTTTTTCATGCGGGAGGGGGCAGCTTTTTTGCCACCCCCCTGCAAAGTGCCACCCTAGGCCAAGATACAGCGTTGTTTACAGTAAAGCTGGCCATAAACCTATAAATTTCCTTTGTTCAGCCTGTCTATAGATTCATCTATCTATGCTAACAGCACAGATGGATGAATCTCCCACTGTGTGCTATTGTATTCTGACAGCAAATACTGCCAGCTGTAAGACTATAAGAACAGTGCTTGCATCTGATTGGATGCAGGTGCCATTTGTCTGACAATTTTCTGATAACAGCTCATATGCTTTCGGCATTGTGGGATGCTTTAATAACCCAAAAAGGAGATACCCTACCAAAAGCACCATTAACATGATCCCTGATGACCCAAAAGGTGAGCTATCATAAATTGAGCTACAGTATCTCACAAAAGTGAGTACACCCCTCACATTTTTGTAAATATTTAATTATATCTTTTCATGTGACAACACTGTAGCAAAGTGTAATTTCTTCAATGTAAAGTAGTGAGTGTACAGCTTGTATAACAGTGTACATTTGCTGTCCGCTCAAAATAACTCAACACACAGCCATTAATGTCTAATCCGCTGGCAACAAAAGTGAGTACACCCCTAAGTGAAAATGTCCACATTGGGCCGAATTAGCCATTTTCCCTCCCCCGTGTCATGTGACTCGTTGGTGTTACAAGGTCTCAGGTGTGAATGGTAAGCAGGTGTGTTAAATCTGGTGTTATCGCTCTCACTCTCTCATACTGGTCACTGGAAGTTCAACATGGCACCTCATGGCAAAGAACTGTGAGGATCTGAAAAAAAATTGTTACTCTACATTAAGATAGCCTAGGCTATAATAAGATTGCCAAGACCCTGAAATAAGCCACAACACAGATGCCAAGACCATATAGCGGTTTAACAGGACAGATTCCTCTTAGAACAGGTCACACCATGGTTGACCAACGCAGTTGAATGCACATGCTCATTGTCATATACAGAGGTTGTCTTTGGGAAATAGATGTATGAGTGCTGTCAGCATTGCTGCAGAGGTTGAAGGAGTGGGGGGTCAGCCTGTCAGTGCTCAGACCATACGCCGCACACTGCATCAAATTGGTCTGCATGGCTGTCGTCCCAAAAGAAAGCCTCTTCTGAAGATGATGCAAACAGCCCGCAAACAGTTTGCTGAAGACAAGCAGACTAAGGACATGGATTACTGGAACCATGTCCTGTGGTCTGATGAGACCAATATAAACTTATTTGGTTCAAATAGTGTCAAGTGTGTGTGGCGGCAACCGGGTGAGGAGTGCAAAGATACTTTTTTTTGCCTACAGTCAGGCATGCTGGTGGGAGTGTCATTGTCTGGGCTGCATGAGTGCAGCCGGCACTGGGGAGCTTCCTTTTTATTGTGGGAACCATGAATGCCAATGTGTACTGTGACATACTGAAGCAGAGCATGATCCCCTCCCTATAGAGACTGAGCTGCAGGGCAGTATCCCAACATAACAACCCCAAACGCACCTCCCAAGATGACCACTGCTTTGCTAAAGAAGCTGAGGGTAAAGGTGATGGACTGGCCAAGCATGTCTCCAGACCTAAAACCTACTGAGCATCTGTGGGCCATCCTCAAATGGAAGGTGGAGGAGTACAAGGTCTCTAACATCCACCAGCTCCGTGATGTCGTCATGGAGGAGTGGAAGAGGACTCCAGTGGCAACATGTGAAGCTCTTGTGAACTACATGCCCAAGAGGGTTAGGGCAGTGCTGGAAAATAATGGTGGCCGCACAAAATATCGACACTTTGGGCCAATTTGGACATTTTCATATAGGGGTGTACTCACTTTTGTTGCCAGCGGTTTACACATTAATGGCTGTGTGTTGAGTTATTTTGAGGGGACAGCAAATTTACACTGTTATACAAGCTTTACACTCACCACTTTACATTGTAGCAAAGTGTCATTTCTTCAGTCTTGTCACATGCAAAGATATAATAAAATATTTACAAAAATGTGAGGGGTGTACTCACTTTTGGGAGAAACCGTATGTGTAACTTCCTGCCCTCCTTGTGGTACAAGTAGGTTGTCATTCTCCCTGGTGAAAAATCTCTTCCTATCTTTTTAGACACAGGCAAACATGTATTAGACCAAATATGCTAAATGATGTAACTGACATACCAGCAAACATTATTTTGATTTCACTAGAAACACTTGTTAAAGGGGAACTTTAGTCAGAAAATTAAGTCCCGCTAGATCACTTCAGGCTGGCCCATTTTGCAGGTATAGCTATGTAAAACATTAAAAATAAGTCTATAGTGTTTAAAATCCAGTAATACACTGTCTCCCCCTGCTCTGCACATGCTCAGTTGCTTTCCATTTTAGGCTTTTTTTTTTTAGGCACTGTTGACAGCCTTAAAGTTGATTTAAACCCTCCTATCCTTTTACAGCCAGGGAAGCTGCTCCTGTTTGATCTGCAATGTCATGGTGCTGCACATGTAACCAGTTATCACACCAGCCATTTGATGGTTTGACATTTTGGTTGAGGACACAAGAAAATGTGACAGTTAGCAATTCTGGCATTCCAGGAATGTAACTGTTTTTTGAAACCGTTAAATCAATGGGTTTCGTTATCTTTATGATTAACTGCTGTTCAGGGGCTCTGGGCTTCAGCAAAATGGCAGCCCTCAGCAAGAACAAAGAGGAGCAATGCTGGAGGCACTTTACAGCACACACTAATTTTGGTAGCATAATTATTATTGTGAAATGTATGTTCCTTGCTGCCAATTGAAGAAGAGATGAAACATATTGGGGAATGTGCTGAAAAATGTTGGCAAATGTACAGCAAATGTGCTTAATGGAGGATGAGTTCTGGGGTAAAGTCTAGTTGAATTTTGCCAGCCTAGCTATTTTCTCTCATGGATTAGGCTGGCACTGGTTGTACTTGGGCAGTAAAAAGGGGCATATTAATGCATATGTCCTTTAGAGAAACCTATGTGTTGCAGTTGTTTTATCATTTATTTTATATTTGTTTAAGCATACTTAAAGAGTAACTCATTAAGTGTATTTAAGATTGAAATAAGGAAGCACTCATCCGGTGTGTCCAATCAGATTTTTCAGGCAAGGAGTGCATGGATTCAAGACTTGTGGATCATCTCATGTCACACTCCGAAGGAAGAAGTGGGATATCCCCATTTGCATGTCTGTCTGGAAATACAGATCATGACTTGATGAAAATGAAAAACATAAGCAGTGTAAGTGTCAAAAGAAATGTTTGATCACAATCACCAAAATATGTAATTTCTCTATTTTTTGCTGGAGTATACAACTTCTGATTAGATCTAATCAGAAGCTGTGCCTTACAATGAATGCGTAGATTTTTATTTATTTATTTTTTGCTATATGTACAGTGATCTTTGTTTTTCAAACACTATAACATAGTTAAAGAGAAAATACAGCACAAGTACTACCCTTTTAGACACCTCGGGTGACATTTATCAAAACTCTAGCAGTCAGAATCTGGAGCACAGGTAAGGAAAAACAGCAAGACATCTAAAAAGAAGCCAAGAGCTTCCCATGCTGGCTATTTATGAAAAATATTAAATATTCCTCATTTAAATTTTTTTTTATAATATTGCTTAAACAAGCAGTAAAAGGAGATTTTGTGAGAAGGATTCTAAATTGGAATTGCCAGAAATAAATACAGTAAAACCTTGGATTGAGAGTAACTTGGTTTGAGAGCCTTTTGCAAGACAATATATCTAAAAGAGCAGCGCTGACAATGAAATAAATAATGATAGAAAATATACAGTAGGTGACCGCGAGATTTAACACCTGCGAGCCCTGTCGCGGGAGCCAGCCCCAAGCTGGTTTGCTCATCGGGAAAGGAAAACTGTTTTTTCCTTTCGCGATGAGCGACAAGCATTGCTGACAGGTGTCTGGTATGAATCATGAGGGGGAACACCGCGCCAAATTTTAAATAAAAACCTGCATGGGTTCCCCACCAGGGGCATACCAGGCCCTTAGGTCTGGTATGAATTTTAAGGGGAACCCCCTACGCCGAAAAAACAGGGTGGGGGTCCTCGCCAAAATCCATACCAGACCCTTATCCGAGCACGCAGCCCGGCCGGTCAGGAAAGGGGGTGGGGACGAGCGAGCGTCCCGCCCTCCTGAACCATACCAGGCCGCATGCTCTCAACATGGGAGGTTGGGTGCTTTGGGGAAGAGGGGCGCCCTGTGGCCCCCCACCCCAAAGCACCTTGTCCCCATGTTGATGAGGACAAGGGCCTCTTCCCGACAAGTATAGGAATGGAAAAAACACAGCGCTCAAGAGTCTTAATACTACTAAGCTGCAGCTCAAATGTGCGATATCCACATTAATATAGAGAAAAGAAAAAGGAACTGCGTTGTACCCTAAAAACATATATGTGAATATATGCGACAAATAATGTGAAATCCTTAACTGGGTGAAATTATGAAAAACCAAACTGGTGTCTAACTATTACCAGATGTATATAAACCAATACCACACAATATATAGTGAAACCAAATTAAAACACCAAGTCCATAAATCAATTGGACAGATAGTCCACTAGGCAGTGGGAAGAGGCCCTTGATTGCTGTTCATAGGGATCGGTGTGCGAAGGGGGAAAGTAGGGAAACACCCATCATAGTGATCCTCCACCACCTAAAGTGCACGCTTACCAAATAGCAAGCTAAATAAGCTTGATCGAATAAACCGGAGGCCAGATAGACATGGATCTGAAGCGTCACTTTGTGTACTGTAACAGGCAGCAGGTAGACTGGGTGGAATGAAGACTTGGATTTCCAACCAACATCAGAGCATCCCTCTGGCGGCGTGGCCGCAGGCAGATTAGGGAAGTACCAATCCCTGAATTACAACCATAGAAAAAAAAAGAGGGATATCCATAATGTGACTTCGTAGATGAAATTTATTTAAAAAAGGTAAAACGCTTACAATTATGCAGTGAAAAGAGAGCAGAAATCGCCGGCCGGCTGGCGAGCGCCCATCCCAGTGAGAGGCGATGACGTCAGAGCGTCACCTTCCCACCTTTCCTCTTCCCGACAACCCTGGCCATTGGTTGTCGAGGTCTGCGGGCGGGGGGGCTTATCGGAATCCAGGAGCCCCCTTTAATAACGTCCACTTTCAGTACGTCCACCTCCCTATGCGCGTTTCATTATCAAGACGTCGTCTCTGGGATCAGGCGACGCACTGAGTCATCGCATATAAATAACAAAAAAGATGAAGTGGAGATGATGGGGTCAATTATAAAAATAAAAACAATTTGAAAAAATATTAATTTAGCACACGAACCCAGGGTTTGTTTGTTTTTTTTGTTTTTTTTTTCCCTTGGTTCATGTGCTAAATGTATTATTTTTTCAAATTTGTTTTTATTTTTATAATTGACCCCATCATCTACACCATTTTCTTTTTTTTTATGGTGTGTTTTATAAAACAAATTTTTTTTTTTTTTACTTTTTATTTTTTTATTTTTTATTTCTTACCTTTTTTAAATAATTAGTTCTTCAGTATTTATCGCTACTTTGTGGTTTTCACAAGTAGATTTAAATACCCAATCATTGTTACTCGATGATCGGGTGTACTATATAGCTCTCTGTCCTGAATACTGTTTGTTGACTATTTGTCAATAAAGTTCTGTTTTTTTTTTATATAATCATTTTCCAGCTCTTCGGGTCCTGCCGCTTGAGGTTCACATCGAGGCGTGGTTCCGTTTTTAACTTCCGTCTTAGATTACCGGTTTCCTGCCACTTTAAATTCACATCGAGGCTTGGCTCCGGTTTTTTGTTATTTATATGCGATGACTCAGTGCGTTGCCTGAACCCCAAGATGACGTCTTTTGATTATGAAACGCGCGTAGGGAGGTGGACGTACTGACGTCATCGCACTTCTCAGTGACAGGTGTTTCTAAATGCATGTTTTTACCTTCATAAATGTAAGTGTATTACCTTTTTTTTTTACATTAAAATTACTGTGGTTCAGTCTGCACTTTGGAGTTCTCCTAATTTTTTTGGGCAATATCCTATTTAACCCTTGGCGCCTGTTATTCGATTCTCGAGCCATTAGAAGTGTGGTCCAGGCTTCCTCCTGTTGGTGGGGTGATCCAACATCCATGTGGAAAAAGGCCCTGGCTGGGTATTAGCCGCAGGCTCCCCTATAGCTTGCCTCTGGTAAGCGTATATCTATATATGTGGTGGCACTAACGCTTCATGACAGACATTTGCATGTCTGTCTGGAAATACAGATCATGACTTGATGAAAATGAAAAACATAAGCAGTGTAAGTGTCAAAAGAAATGTTTGATCACAATCACCAAAATATGTAATTTCTCTATTTTTTGCTGGAGTATACAACTTCTGATTAGATCTAATCAGAAGCTGTGCCTTACAATGAATGCGTAGATTTTTATTTATTTATTTTTTGCTATATGTACAGTGATCTTTGTTTTTCAAACACTATAACATAGTTAAAGAGAAAATACAGCACAAGTACTACCCTTTTAGACACCTCGGGTGACATTTATCAAAACTCTAGCAGTCAGAATCTGGAGCACAGGTAAGGAAAAACAGCAAGACATCTAAAAAGAAGCCAAGAGCTTCCCATGCTGGCTATTTATGAAAAATATTAAATATTCCTCATTTAAATTTTTTTTTATAATATTGCTTAAACAAGCAGTAAAAGGATTCTCGAGCCATTAGAAGTGTGGTCCAGGCTTCCTCCTGTTGGTGGGGTGATCCAACATCCATGTGGAAAAAGGCCCTGGCTGGGTATTAGCCGCAGGCTCCCCTATAGCTTGCCTCTGGTAAGCGTATATCTATATATGTGGTGGCACTAACGCTTCAAGGTGGTTTTGTCAGCACTTCTATACACGTTGGTTTGGATTGTGTTTTCAACGAATCGTCACAGTTGCATTCAAGCATTCACTTTGGACTTTTTCGTTATATTTTTTCTATCATAATTTTAATTGTCGTAGCTCGCGGGATCAGGATAGCAGGTGCGCACGCATGCGCCTTACAGCAGCGGGTGCCGATGCTCGTGGCTAACAGTCTCGATGACCGCCGGCCACGAGCGATCACGAGCAGGAGGGATAGAACAAGGAAGTGTGTGTGTGTGTGTGTGTGTGTGTGTGTGTGTGTGTGTGTAAACACACAAATCAGTGTTTTGTTCTGAGAGGAATGACAGATCGTGTGTTCCTATTAGCTAGGAACCACGATCCGTCACTTCCTCTAGTCAGTCCACTCCCCCTTCAGTTAGAATCACCTCCCAGGGAACACAGTTAACCCCTTGATTGCCCCCTAGTGTTAACTCCTTCAGTGACATTTTTACAGTAATCAATGCATTTTTATAGCACCGATCGCTGTATAAATGCCAATGGTCCCAAAAATGTGTCAAAATTGTCCGATGTGTCTGCCATAATGTCTGTGATAAAAATCGCAGATCACCGCTATTAGTAGTAAAAAAAAAAATAAAAATGCTATAAATCTTTCCCCTATTATGGACTATAAAGTTTGTGTTCGCACTTACTATAGGTTTTTGTTTGAGTGCTGTATTTATATAGAACCATACAGTTTACCCACTGAATAAATGTGTGTACCAACAATGGAGAAGCAATTGCTCTCTGAAAAAAACAACTTGCCAGGGCCGATATCTGGCCTTTAATGGTACTTGTGGCCAAATTCAATTCAACCCTGAATGGAGAAGAGCCAAAAAGTGACCAATCGCGTGTTTATGGGGATGAAACTTCCTAGCCACACACCAGGACACGTAGGCCTCCAAGTCCAATGATAAATCTCCCCAAAAGAAGGCTTTCTGGCCTTTTACAAAGTAGGAATGGCTGCATACTATGTTTTCCTGGGCCAAGCTGGTGTGACTAAAATCATTGGTGTTCTTTCCTCTCTAAACCTGAAAAACAGACACAGAAGAAGCTGGACTGGTGGGAAGGCATAACTTAGGAAGAAAATGATCCCATGGTGTTACCCAATCGCCTGCAGATCCCTTGTCCTTGTTGTTTTGTATCAAATCTGGATGCTAGACTATCCATGTCTGGTGCGCCCCATCACTGACAAGTGCTCTGAATACCTCGGGATGAAAAGATCACTCTCCTGGAATCAATTGCTGGCAACTGAGGAAGTCCACCTGCCAATTCTCTACATCTGGGATATGTACTGCCGACAGCACCGGGACATACACTCTTCCCAGGACAGAGTGTGGCTCACCCCCATCTGGGCAGCACAACTCCTGGTGCCCCCCCTGACGGTTGATATACTGTATGCCTCCACCGTGGCATTGTCCAGATTGGACCCTGGACTGAACGTCACTCAGCTGATCTGACCAGTGCAGGGAAGCCCCTCCGATGTTCTTCCTGTATGGGAGGCCATATGTAGGGGAGGACTTCCTGCCTGTCTGTTCTGCCATTGTCCAGTCACCTATTGGTGGTGCATAACCCATATAGTCATGATTTATAGCCTTCTCTGTGTCCCATGATGTGTAACAAAGAAACATACTTTACACACACTCCATTGTCCTGCAACTTTACCTTAGTAATGAGATTGCGATAATTCTGAATTGCACAAAACAGGCTAGCAGGTCCCAGACTAAGAAGGGGGGCTGTCAAGTCAGGTCACCAAGTGCATCAATTCAGGGTTGCCAGATTTTATAGAGCTTTAGGGACAAGTTCTATTATATATTTTAAATTTAGACAGGAGAACATCAATCAGCCTCTTTAGCTAAGTAAACCACAAAGGTGATGTGCCCTTCCAATTCAGCAGAATAATTCAGGAGGCTGAGCCAGCTGCCAGTCCGGCTTTCGGGTGGATCCCGACATCCTGACAAGTTGGGATCATTTCAGAGCCTGGACCTGCTCTGTGACGTCAGCCGACAGTGGACTTTAGGCTAAAAACGGGTCACAGGAGTCTAGAACTGAGTCCACTCTTGTGACACACAGGAAAAGTAACTTCTCCTTTTAAGTATTTGAAGGACAGTGTTTCAAGTAAGTGAAGCATTAAGTGAATTAGTTCTAAAATGTACGGATCAGGATGCATCTATAGGGCAAGTCATTGATTGCTTTCAGCTGACCTCCAGACCTGATACTTTGCCAAATCCCTCCACCGTTGCTAACGAAGCAGTAAATGTCTTTTCACAATTATCCAGGTATATCAGAAAGTTATCAGCATTAAAGATTTTCTCCTCTACCAATCTCATCCTCTGCCAACATATGCTTTCAAAAAGCTTTAACTCTTTACTTTACTTCCACAGCTTATGTTGCAAACAGCTCAAATACCTCAAAAGTATATTCCTTTATTGAATCCGACAAGAAGAGACCTTGGTGGAAGAAAAATGTTTCTTAATTCTTATGCTCTTGATTTTTTCAAACATGGCTCCCTATCAGCAATTAATATGGACAATGGGTATGTAATTCTTCCAAAAACACTGTAAATTTACTGTACATAGTCTAAACTTGTATTATATATTAAAGCAGTATTAAACCAAAAAATAAAATCGTAACGTATTGCAGCTTACCAATCCTTAGATGTGTGGCTCCATTACAAAAAAAAATTCTAGGCTTTTTTACCTTGTGATCCAGCCACGTACACACGAGCGGACAATTAGACCGCGTGTGGGCTTCATCGGACCTGCAGCAGACTTTTTGGGTTGAAAATCTGACGGACTTTAGATTTGGAACATGTTTCAAATCTTTACGTCGGAACTCCGCCGGACCCAGTTCCTATTGAAAAGTCCGCTCGTCTGTATGCTAGTCCGACGGACAAAAAACGTCGCTAGGGCAGCTATTGGCTACTAGCTATCAACTTCCTTATTTTAGTCCGGTCGTACGTCATCACGTACGAATCCGTCGGACTTTGTTGTGATTGTGTGTGTGTGTGTAGGAAAGTCTGTCGGATAGTCCGTCAGACCAGTCCGGTCGAAAAGTCTGCTTGTGTGTATGCGGCAGGGTGTCTGTTAGACTTGCCAAACCCCCCCATGATCTTTTTTTACTGACAAATTATACTGACAACCTGAAATGTGACAGAAACCCACTATTTTGGGGGTTTAGAGGTTTTACAGGTCATGTTAATCATAGCCCTAAGCACAAGCAGTTTTAGCAAGTTTCTTTGAAGCCTTTAAAGTTCCATTCACCTCCAGTTTGAGAATGATAAACATATATCCTAAACAAAGTGCTGACTGTCACTTAAACCAGCTGCTAGTAGGCTTCATTAATCTTCAGCCCTATTTAAAGCTTGTTAAGAAACTCATTGGGGCCAACTGATAGCTTGTTTAAATATATAACAGCACTCCCAACAAGATTTGTGTTTCACAATCTCAAACTGGAACTATGGAGTTCTTTAAAGGCCTCAGCAAAGATGCTCCAAGCCTGTCAAACTTTGCATAAGCTTGCCTTTATACCAGCTAAAACGCACATTAAAAAGACCTAAAACTAGTTTGGTTTTTATACTTTATATACAGAGCCTTCTTTTCATTCTATCGATGCTTATCGAATCCTACTCTTTCCTAAACATTTCAAACACTGGCCTCCTGACATCAGCCAAGACAAAATGTAAAGCTTGTTTTTTATTTTTTAGGCTTAACTTAGGTGAAGCATATTCCCAACTGAAAGACTTCAAACTAACCATTGCATCCATAAGGTGAGATATACAATTCTACACTAATGATGGAATGCTAATACATTGGATTTTCATTTAAATTTTTTTTTATACTGTACTGTTATACTTAATATTTAAGTAACAACATGTTTATTTTTACTAACATTAAATACAGGGTGTATCCATGAAACATTTTGCAGACCATTTGGTTTTCATAGGCCTGATTCACATCTGTGTGTCTGTCTGATTGCCACTGTGGGTTCGCACTTGTTCCCACAACCTCCCGCATTCCCCAAATTTGGGTAATGACATTAGATGTATCCCTGGCCCTTTTTGCTTACATTTAGTAGCGTACATTTTAGGTAGGGGGTGCAGCCATGTGTGGCAAGCTATCACATATATGGCAGATTCCCAGCACAGGCACAGCCCACTCTGCGTACTAGCATACCTCTAAGCCAGATCAGAGTTGTTCTTAATTACCACTAGTTTCCTAAACAGAACTGGCAGTATTTCTTTAAGAATATGTCGCTGCCAAACTACTTGAATTTGCTGTATGTGTCAGTTTAGTTACTGACACTTGGGTATGAACTTTGGAAACTACCAGTAGAAAACGGTTGTTAGGGCCATTTTCAATTCCCCTAATTTTAATAAAGTCAGATAAGTGTAATTCTAATAGACTGGGATGTGTCTAGAGCAGTATTTCTGGTACAATAATTTTTACTGTAAAGAAGAAAAGCATAACAAAGAGATGTGGTCCATATCAAAGGACTTTTATTAGTATTCACTGTCCACTGGGCAACCTAGAGGGATAAACCAAAGGTCCATATGGGTCACCAGAGCCTAAGTGCCATCCAACAGGGGCCCAGGTTGCAGGTGCACTGGTGTACAGTGAAGGGTAATGCTTGTACTGGTTTATTTAAAGTGGTTGTAAACCCTTACAGACCACTTTTCACTACAGATAAGCCTATAATAAGGCATTGCGGCTCCGGCCAATCACCGCGCCGGAGCCCGCAATACTTTGATCTAAGGTGAGTATTTCATAATGAGCTAGTATGGTATGCATACTAGCTCATTATGTCTTTGCCTTGCAGGTTTTTTTTCTAGGGTTTACAACCACTTTACCACTCCTGGCACAGGTTGGGTGGGCAATCTGTGGAGAAATACAGAAAAAATAAAATAAAAATAAACATTTTGGAATCTAGCAACAGTGGCTGCTTGCCTACCACAAATAGGCCCTAAGTTCGGAGCCAGGGTCACCTAAAGCAGAGGGGTCTGAAGGCGACCAGAAGCACAGTCTCTCAGCAGCAAAGAAAAGAGGGAAAAAGGAAAAGGCAAAAGAATAAGGAACGAGATAGGGAAAAGGGGGGGTCCTGTAGGTGGGAGAGGTAACAAATCTGTTCTCAGGGGAGACCCAGGCTGTTCAGATGCAAGGTGGGGAGAGTGTAGGACCACCAAGGTGACCATACTTTGAGAAGTTTAGAGTGAGAATCATTTAGAATACTCAACATTTTCTCATTGATCATAAGATCGGTTAAAGTGCTCTTCACCATAGCAAACGGAACAGGGGGCTTCTTTCAAGCTCTGGCTATTACCCATTTAGCAGCTATAAACAAATAAGAAGCCAGTTTTTGTTGGTATGAAAATAAGAACTGAATAGAGCAATGCAGCTAGAGCAGTATTTAACACTGATCGCCAATCGAAATAAATTTCCTTACATAGAGCAGGTGTTGTACTGCATGAAATTGGTATTCTTTCACTTCAAATGCAGCAGTGTCTTTGAATACAATCTCAAATTCATGAAACTTCCCAGCAGCAGATCCCTGTTAAAAAGACTGGTCGCTAAGCTTTCTCTCCTTGTGCAGGGTGATGTTCTAAGGTAGTCCTGATGCAGACAGCATTCCCGCCTATACACGCCCACTAGCTTTGACAGGTATGCTATAAAATATGCAGAGTCAGTTTGCCTAGCTGTTCCACACAGGTAGCAGTTGAGCAGACTATTCCACTGCAAGGCTATTTTTTTTAAACCAACTAAGCAACGACATGAACTTCCTATTTAAAACAATCAATATTTTATTAAAGATATATTTTGAATTTCATCATACTGGTTTTTGCAGTGTTCTGTTTCATAGTCTTGTACTTAATGTAGGTGTGTAATTCAAATGTAAGAGGAGGGAAGTATACCAGACACTAATAGTCTTTTGGGCCTGGGATTGCCATTGTAGAATAATTGTATGTCTTTTGTGATGAAAAAGTGTCTTAATAGTAGGGATTTTTTGGCAGTGAGCATGCTTTCCACCCAGAGCACATGGAGGTGGTGTTGGAGTGGCTAACCAAGCCTTCATCATCCTCCTCTTTCTACTGGGCACACAGTAGCTTAAAGTCATCAGCAGCTAGCATAGTGCCCTGTTATTCTTCCTCTCTAACAGCTACTCCTATTATTTCCCCTCCATCTGGCATGGAGCAGTTGGCTGAGTTATTTGAACATAGTATCGGCCACTTGATACAAGTGTTCAAGAGTCTATGGAACGGTTTAAGCAAAACAATGCCACACGGTGTTGCAGCTGGTATGCCTAAGGGACAGGAGCCACATTGGGTCAGAGATTCTGTCAGCTCTGCAAGACCCAAAGATGGTTAACCCCCACACCACCTTATGCCAGGAAACTGGTTCAGGGGATCTGGGGTTCCCTGTCCCCAAGATTAGCTCAGATTAAGATGAATGGAAGTCTTTATCACTAATGCATACAATTTTCTTTTTGTGTCTTTCTAAAAAATACATAAGTTAATGATATTTCTGGCTGGAAGAAGCTGATTTTTTGCCCCTAAATGTGCCTCCTGTAAAAAAAGGATGGGATTCTGTTCTGCAAATATGTGCCTAATCACTGCTTCAAAATTATTCTCCCATTAATTGAGATTCCCCACAGCAAATCTGAGCTTATGTCTACACAAACATTTCATCTAATTTTTGTGTTCATTGCTGAAATCAGCCTGCGTTCTCCCTCAGAAATAATGGTCTATCCAAAAAAGCTTAGACGGTATACTTGAATCGCTTCCATTTTTACATGGTTGCATGGTTTTTATTCAGATTGAAAAATGACACAAGTGAACCTGGTTCAACCAATAAAAAAAAATTAGAATACAAAAAATAGTTATCCATATGTAGAAGATATTTTTCTGGTATATATTTTTTAAAATAAAAAAAAAATAATAAATTTATTTTTCCCAGATACTATCTGCCTGTTTTCTACTTCAACACTATTTGTCTGAAAGGATATAAATAATGTGCTGCAATATTGTTTCTCTCTTTTGTATGGAAAGAAATAACCCATAGAGAAGAGAGAAATACCGTATATACTCGAGTATAAGTCATTCCGAGTATAAGTCGAGGCCCTAATTTACCACAAAAAAAATGGGAAAAACTTATTGACTCGAGTATAAGACGAGGGTGAGAAATGCACAGCTACTGTAAGTGGAAAAGAGGGTCAACAATGCCCATTTGCAGCATCACTGTGCCCATTTGCATGCCTCACTGTGCCCATTTGCAGCCATAGGTCCCCTGAACTTCAAACTCGGTAGTTAAGGGTTCCTAGATGCCCCCTAGCTGCAGCCAAAATTTGGGGTCTCTGAACCCAAAGGGTCCCGAAATGACATTGCTGCAGATGGACACAGTTGACCGAATTTGGGGCCCTGTATCTTGGGGCCACTTAGTGCTAAGAACCCCAAATTTGGTGTGCAAACCTAGTGGAACTAGTCACATAAAATATCCAAAGCTGGGGTTTCTAGCACCAAGTGGCCCCGAGATACAGGGCCCCAAAAATCAGTTCAGAAAATGTCAAGCACTTTTCTGCAGCAGAAAATGACATTTTCCGAACCAGTTTTGGGGCCCCGTATTTCAGGGCCACTTGGTGCTAGGAACCCCAGCTTTGGATATGTTATGGTACCAGTTCCACTGGGTTTTCACACCAAATTTGGGGTTCCTAGCACTAAGTGGCCCTGAGATATGGGGCCCCAAAGTTGGTTCAGAAAATGTCAAGCACTTTTTTGCAGCAGAGAATGACATTTTCCGAACCGACTTTGGGGCCCCGTATCTCGGGGCCACTTAGTGCTAGGAACCCCAAATTTGGATATGTTGTGGTACCAGTTCTACTGGGTTTGCACACCAAATTTGGAGTTCCTAGCACCACGTGGCCCTGAGATACGGGGCCCCAAAGTCGGTTCGGAAAATGAAATTTTTTGCTACAGAAAAGTGCTTGACTCAAGTATAAGTCGAGGGGGGCACTTTCAGCACACAAAAATGTGCTGAAAAATTCGACTTATACTCGAGTATATACGGTAATATAAAGAAGCAGATGCTATCTTCTTTGTTGTATGACCGACATTTATCAGCCTGTTCAAGCAGGCCTAAAAGCGGTGGGGCAAATCTGTTGACATGTACCACCTTGATTCATTCTTGGGAAAAAAGAAAATAATGTCTTTTTTCTAGCTGCAACCTACTTTTTATAACTTCAAATCTTTATTGGGTTTAGTAGTAGGTACATCAGTAACAACGCATCATGAAGAGGGATGACATGATAAAGTGGATATATGTCGCAGGACATAAACATACATATAAGTTAGTTCTTGAGAAATACGAAGATTTTAATCTGGGTCTTTAACCTGTGGCAAAGAAAATAAGTAAGATAGATCCCATAAAAAAATTCTAGTTCAAATTGAACATGAGGAGAAAGTTCTCTGAACAAAAAAGGGAACATAACAGAGCAAAACACACTGCTGTATGTGGTAAGACTAATGCCCTGTACACACGGTCGGACATTCCGACAACAAAATCCATTGTTTTTTTCCGACGGATGTTGGCTCAAACTTGTCTTGCATACACACAGTCGCACAAAGTTGTCAGAAAATCCGATCGTTCTGAACGCGGTGATGTAAAACACGTACGTCTGGATTATAAAAGGGGCAGTGGCCAATAGCTTTCTTCTCTTAATTTATTCTGAGCATGCGTGGCACTTTGTCCGTTGGATTTGTCTATCGGAATTTAAAGGATCGGATTTTGTTGTCTGAAAATGTTATAGCATGCTCTCAAACTTTGTGTGTTGGAAATTCCGATGGAAAAAGTCTGATGGAGCCCACACACGGTTGGTATTTCCGACAACAAGCTCTGATCGCACATATTCCGTTGGAAAGTCCAGGTGTGTACAGGGCATTAGACTCCTATGTCTAATAGAATACAAAGGTGGTTCCATATTTCCTGGGATGCTGCAATATAAATTGACTGTTGGCAAGTATGGCCTATGACAGTGAGAGTATACATAATGGGGTCAGGGAGAGTGATTCCATTGAAAAGTAAAAAACTTAATGGTCTAAGAAGGACATCTATAGTCTTGCAACCAGGGGTTCTATTGTTGGAGTTTAGTTTAAAATGCCCTTAGCAAATAACTATTCATACAGAAAATGGGTGTTGAGTGTCTGGGTAACTGAGGAGATAGAGGATATTTGTATGTTTCTCCACATTCTTGCAATTTTTGAGTCTAGCCGCAATGAAAGCATGGGTTATAAATGTATGAAACTGGGTCTGACATATTCATTTTTTTTTCTCCAATAAATTTTTTATTGGTATTTCAGTACAGTACAAATAATACGCATTGTGAAACCGAGATGCTTCTAGTCGGGTGTAACATTAGATAACTAGAAATATAAAAGACAAAATGACATAAGAAGAAAGGAAGTGAGATAATTTGCCGATATAACCATATTCTGTACCTAGTTTGGTAACAGAGTGATGGGGGGGGGGGGGGGTGAAACCAGATTTTGAGGTATTCTAACACCTTTTAAATAAAGCATAAACAGTAGTAGTGATGTAGCACACAAAAAGGATTCATGTGTGGGTTTTAGACCATATATTCCATTTTTTGGTAAAAGTATATCTGGTAAGAGAGTTTAAAGCTAGGAGATGTTAACAAGTGTTGTTTTGTTGGACCAAGGATAACACTTCAGTAGCATTTGGGGAGGAATCAGATCTCCATTTCCGAAGCACTATCTGGTGGGCATCTTCTGGAGGAAGGTGGGTATGTGTCAATTCCAATATTAAGGAATGCTAGCTTGGAGCATGGGGGTCTCAGAATGCCTGTGATCGATGCTATGTGTTTAACCACTTGAGCCCCGGACCATTATGCTGCCTAAGGACCAGAGGTCTTTTGCCAATTTGGCACTGCGTCGCTTTAACTGCTAATTGCGCGGTCATGCAATGCTGTACCCAAACGAAATTTGCGTCCTTTTCTTCCCACAAATAGAGCTTTCTTTTGATGGTATTTGATCACCTCTGCGGTTTTTATTTTTTGCGCTATAAACGGAAAAAGACCAAAAATTTGGAAAAAAAATGATATTTTCTACTTTTTGTTCTAAAAAAAATCCAATAAACTCAATTTTAGTCATACATTTAGGCCAAAATGTATTCGGCCACATGTCTTTGGTAAAAAAAATGTCAATAAGCGTATATTTATTGGTTTGCGCAAAAGTTATAGCGTCTACAAACTAGGGTACATTTTCTGTAATTTACACAGCTTTTAGTTTATGACTGCCTATGTCATTTTTTGAGGTGCTAAAATGGCAGCGCAGTACAAAACCCCCCCAAATGACCCCATTTTGGAAAGTAGACACCCCAAGGAAATTGCTGAGAGGCATGTTGAACCCATTGAATATTTTTTTTTTTTTTCCCAAGTGATTGAATAATGACAAAAAAAAAAAAAAAATATTTACAAAAAGTTGTCACTAAATGATATATTGCTCACACAGGCCATGGGCCTATGTGGAATTGCACCCCAAAATACATTCTGCTGCTTCTCCTGAGTATGGGGATACCACATGTGTGGGACTTTTTGGGAGCCTAGCCGCGTACGGGGCCCCGAAAACCAAGCACCGGCTTCAGGATTTCTAAGGGTGTAAATTTATGATTTCACTCTTCACTGCCTATCACAGTTTCGGAGGCCATGGAATGCCCAGATGGCACAAAACCCCCCAAAATGACCCCATTTTGGAAAGTAGACACCCAAGCTATTTGCTGAGAGGCATGTTGAGTCCATGGAATATTTTATATTTTGACACAAGTTGTGGGAAAGTGACACATTTTTTTTATTTTTTTGCACAAAGTTGTCACTAAATGATATATTGCTCACACAGGCCATGGGCATATGTGGAATTGCACCCCAAAATACATTTAGCTACTTCTCCTGAGTACGGGGATACCATATGTGTGGGACTTTTTGGGAGCCTAGCCGTGCACGGGACCCCGAAAACCAATTACCGCTTTCAGGATTTCTAAGGGTGAAAATTTTTGATTTCACTCTGCACTGCCTATCACAGTTTCGGAGGCCATGGAATGCCCAGGTGGCACAAAACCACCCCAAATTACCCCATTTTGGAAAGTAGACACCCCAAGCTATTTGCTGAGAGGCATGGTGAGTATTTTGCAGCTCTCATTTGTTTTTGAAAATGAAGAAAGACAAGAAAAAACTTTTTTTTTCAATTTTCAAAACTTTGTGACAAAAAGTGAGGTCTGCAAAATACTCACTATACCTCTCATCAAATAGCTTTGGGTGTCTACTTTCCAAAATGGGGTAATTTGGGGGGGGGTTTGTGCCACCTGGGCATTCCATGGCCTCCGAAACTGTGATAGGCAGTGAAGAGAGAAATCAAAAATTCACGGCCTTAGAAAGCCTGAAGGCGGTGCTTGGTTTTCGGGGTTCCGTACGCGGCTAGGCTCCCAAAAAGTCTCACACATGTGGTACCCCCGTACTCAGGAGAAGCAGCAGAATGTATTTTGGGGTGTAATTTCACATATTCCCATGGCATGTTTGAGCAATATATCATTTAGTGACAATTTTGTGCAAAAAAAAAAAAAAAAATTGTCTCTTTCCCGCAACTTGTATCGCAATATAAAATATTCCATGGACTCGACATGCCTCTCAGCAAATAGCTTGGGGTGTCTACTTTCCAAAATGGGGTCATTTGGGGGGGTTTTGAACTGTCCTGGCATTTTATGCACAACATTTAGAAGCTTATGTCACACATCACCCACTCTTCTAACCACTTGAAGACAAAGCCCTTTCTGACACTTATTGTTTACATGAAAAAGTTTTTTTTTTTTTTTGCAAGAAAATTACTTTGAACCCCCAAACATTATATATTTTTTTTAAAGCAAATGCCCTACAGATTAAAATGGTGGGTGTTTCATTTTTTTTTTTTCACACAGTATTTGCGCAGCGATTTTTCAAACGCATTTTTTGGGGAAAAAACACACTTTTTTTTAAATTTTAATGCACTAAAACACACTATATTGCCCAAATGTTTGATGAAATAAAAAAGATGATCCTAGGCCGAGTACATGGATACCAAACATGACATGCTTTAAAATTGCGCACAAACGTGCAGTGGCGACAAAATAAATACATTTTTAAAAGCCTTTACAGGTTACCACTTTAGATTTACAGAGGAGGTCTACTGCAAAAATTACTGCCCTCGATCTAACCTTCGCGGTGATACCTCACATGCATGGTGCAATTGCTGTTTACGTTTGACGACAGACCGCTGCTTGCGTTCGCCTTAGCGCGAGAGCAGGGGGCGACAGGGGTGCTTTTTTTTTTTTTTTTTTCTTTATTATTTTTTGCTTTTTTATCTTATTTTTAAACTGTTCCTTTCATTTTTATTTTTTTTTAATCATTTTTATTGTTATCTCGGGAAATGTAAATATCACCTATGATAGCAATAGGTAGTGACAGGTACTCTTTTTTGAAAAAATTGGGGTCTATTAGACCCTAGATCTCTCCTCTGCCCTCAAAGCATCTGACCACACCAAGATCGGTGTGATAAAATGCTTCCCCAATTTCCCAATGGCGCTATTTACATCCGGCGAAATCTAAGTCATAAAATGCTCAGCTTCCGGTTTCTTAGGCCATAGAGATGTTTGGAGCCACTCCGGTCTCTGATCAGCTCTATGGTCAGCTGGCTGAATCACCGGCTGCATTTTCAGGTTCCCTGTTGAGACAGGAGAGCCAGAGAAAAACACGGAAGACGGTGGGGGGGGGCATTCCCTCCCACGGCTTGTAAAAGCAGTCTAGAGGCTAATTAGCTGCTAGGATTGCTTTTACATGAAAGCCGACTGCTGGCTGAAAAGAATGATACCAAGATGATACCTAAACCTGCAGGCATCATTCTGGTATAACCACTCAAAGTTGTGAATGGCGTACCTGAAGACAAAAAAATGGTTAACAATAAAGCACAGTAAACGGTAAAGTATAAAAAATTGCATACCTGAAAAGCAAACATGATAAAACATAATAACAATAAAACATTGCAGAATAGAATACAGTAAAAAAGAGCAGAACAATAGAGAGAATAGAGAGAGAGACAACTATTTTTTTTTTATTTTATATATTTTTTTTTTATTTTTTTTACACTTTTTTTGTAACTAACTTTTATAACTGTAACTGGTTTCAGGTTCGGGTCTCTCAAAATGCGATGGCATCTTGGGAGACCCTGTGAAAGTGCGCCTAGTCTGTGCAATGCTGTACCCTACGCTAATACTCAACTAGTGCATAGTAGCGTTCAAAACATTCACCAATGCAAAGACCAGGATTGTCAGGACAGGAGGGACAATAATAGCGGGTGTCACGTCTATATCCGCGCTTGCTGCAGACACGACATCTTTTTTGGGGGGGTTCGTTGGGTAGGGGTACTCGGGAGGACATAAAGAAAATGCCTCTCAGGCAGCCGATTGCATTTGGTTGGGGATGTGAATGGGGGAAGTACGGGCGCTGCAGAAGCGGTGGGTTCCCAATTAGGATTGGCGAATGCAGCAGGAAGGGCACTATGGGCACGACGGGCCTGTGTTTGTCTTTTTGGTGGCAGCGGGACACTACTTGTGCTTGCCACCTCACCAGCTTGAACTGCACTTATGGGACTCGCCACATCACCAAGTGTTACTGCAGTGCGGGTTTGACTACGACCGGGGTGTACTAGGCCGCTGGTGCTTGCCAGTTCACCAAAACGCTACCAAAAAAACTGTTAGCGATCTCAGGGATCAGGCCTGACTCTGCGAACATAATGCAAAAAAGATGCGGCGCTAAAACATAATTATAAACTATTAAAATGAATTAATGTGAAATAACCATATAAGTAAATGATAATAACAGTGCAAGATGAGTATAAACAATATCATACACTAATATCCAAAAAATTATTGTGAATAAATTGAATACATATACGTGGATAAGTAAATAAATAAAGTCCAAAACCAAAAAAGAAAATCCGTGATAAAATAGGAAAAAAAAGTGCCAGAAAGTGCCACAAAAAAGATGAGGATGCAGTAGGGGAAATCTTCTATGGTTCCTCACACCCAAGGTGGAATTTCAGATGTGCTTACCAGATCCCGATGACTGCTATTACAGCAGTCAAAAACGGCACAGGGAAAATTTGGGGCTCCCCACAACCTCAGCATAAGGTACCAGTAAGCGACAGATGATATCTTTGCAGAACAGGCTAATGGTAGGCTTAATGACCACAGTTGTAGGCAGGACTTTCAAGCATGCCCCTTTATCTCCCCAGTGGGCAGCATTCAGTATAGGTGATGGTGGATATGACCTGTCAAAGGATTTGTATTTCTGTTTGTCCTGTCTTGAGATTTCCACAGCCCATCTAACCTGCTTACCTAACTCTTCTCTAGTCCAGTTAAGAAATAAAGCTGGGTCACCTCCCTGCCCCTCCCTGCCCCCAACCTGAACAGTGGTGGGACCCATCACTGTTCAGGTTGGGGGCAGGGAGGTGACCCAGCTTTATTTCTTAACTGGACTAGAGAAGAGTTAGGTAAGCAGGTTAGATGGGCTGTGGAAATCTCGTGCCTGTCCGTGCCGCCTTGCCGACGTACATCGGCGTGAGGCGGTCGTCAAGTGGTTAAAGATCTGTGACCAGAAGCTCATAAGGCTGGGGCATTCCCAAAAAAGTGTGTAGAAGGTTTCCTACTTGGCCACAATTGCACCAGCAGTGGGGGGGGGGAGTTTATGTGGAGAATTTAGCTAATCTGTAGGGGGTATAATACCACCTGTGAGTAATTTTAATGATCATTTCCCAATGGGCAACACACCGTGAAGATTTGTATATCGAGTTTAGGGCCGTACGCCATTGATTAGGGGTGAATCGAGTTTGGGGATCTGATTCCCACTTCATCATCGTATTTGTTTTCCAGACAACAGTTTTGTTCTGTAAAGTATTATATAGTAGACATATTCCACTTTTTGCTGTTTTTTGCAAAAAAGTCCCATATGTTGGCTGGTACCTGGATAGTGGGAATAGGGTTTTTGGATAAAAAATGTACAATACGTGCACACATAAATAAGATTCCCTAGGAGCTTGAATTCTGCATAAGGGTGTTTACTGTTTTGGATTTGTTATTCTGCATAGGTTAAAATACTGATTCAATACCTTGGCGGGATAGAGATTTAGTGGAGATTATCGGGATAACATTTTCTAGGATGTGAAGGGCGTAATTCAATGGTCCCTTCTCTTTCTTTTCAGTGGAGAAGTTAGTCAGTACTCGACATGCTAAAATCAATGCTTGGGATGGTAGTGGTAATGTGAAGATGTCCCATGGTTTCCAGGAATCACAGATGAGGTTGAACAGGCTGGTAGTAGGAGTTAGGGCTAGTTCTATTTCTGTCCACAATGGATGGTCAGTGTCGCAGAGCCAAAATTTTAAGTTGGTCCATGTGAGCAGCCTGATAATAGTCTCGCATGTCTACCCATCTTTCTCCTCCTACTGACCTGTGGGATTGGGAGCATCGGGCTCTTTTACCCTGCCACACGTAGCTACTGAGGATACTCGACAGGGTTTTCAGACAGTAATTTGGCATGGGGATGGAGAGCGATCTGAATAGGTAAACAATTTGGGGTAGTATCATCATTTTAAAGGAGGCCAGCCTACCCGCCCAGGATAGTTTTTTTCTGGTACAATGTTTTTATTGATATATAAAAGGGGGAAACCAGATAACATATTCCCACACAGGGGATATGGACATGAAACATAAGATGGAAGTTCATGTAAAAATACATAATAAAACATATTATAAGGGTATAGATTATAAACTGACATCGACCATTAAGCCGAGGCCGGTGGGTCAGTGCGTTATTCCCAAGCCTTGAGACCCAGGGGCTAAGGTAGAGCTGTTCGCAGAATGGGGAGAGAAAAAAGAATAAAAAATATATATACATTTTTTAAATAGAGGGGGGGACAAAACAAAACAAAAGTAAAAGACTCACATTCACAGTGGGGGTGGGGTGGGGGGTGGGTTGGCGGTTGGTGTAGGACAGAGCGGCGGGCAAGAGGCCCAGAAACGGAACGAGTAAGAAAGAGAGGGGGTGGGAAAGAGAAAGAAAGGTCCCCCAGGCTGGAGATGGGGTCAAATTAAATTTAGAGTCCTACACTAGTCGGGTGTAAAGTAGGGAATGCGTAGGACCAGCACGGGGCCCACCTGAAATTTGGCATGGGAGTCATGGAGGACACTGGACATTTCTTTCATGAATCATAAGGGTCGTCAAGGTATTCTTTACCTCCGGAAATGAAATGGCCGGCTTTTTCCAGGCCCTTGTTGTTGTTCATTTGGCTGCAATAAATAGGTATGTGGCTAGTTTCTGCTGGTGAGAGAAAAGGTCCGGGATCGGGCAATGGAGAAATGCAAATTTTGGGGCCCTTGCGGAAGGGTAAGTGAAATAGGGAGAATAGTAGGCCAAAGACCCTTGACCAGAATCCTACAAGACGGGGGCAAGACCACCATGTATGCAATTCATCTCCTCGCTGACCACAACCCCGGAAGCATCCGTCATTGCATGATGGGTTTGACTTGGCGATACGGGCTGGGACCCAGTACCACAGCGGTAGAACCTTTTAGGCTGCCTCCAACGTGGCAGTGTTAAAAGAGCACTTTGCTATGCTGGACCAGGCCTTACTCCAGTCTGCAAGATCTGTGGGGGACAGGTCACGTTCCCAGTTAAGCACATAGGAAAGGGTAGTGGAAGTGCCGCCGGCGGTTAGTAAGGAGTAGATTGTAGAGATGGTGCCGCGAGCGCCTGGGCAATGCTGGAAGGTGTGCTCAAAGGCAGTCATTTGATATGGAAAGGAGCCAGGATGCCAGAGGGAAGTTATCCAGTGTTGCAGCTGAATGTAACGGAAGAGTTTGGCTGGCGGAGCTTCATGGGTCTGTTGGATTGAGGACCACGTGGGGAAAGCACGGGTACCAAGAAAGTGACGAACCAGTGAGAACCCATGGGCAGGCCACCACGAGAAAATGTGTTCCGAGCCAGGTGGGAACATAGGGTTATTCAAGAGGGGGAGTAGTGGCAGGAATGGAGACATAAGTTTGCCCGAGTACCGTATCGAGTCTGATCATTTCAGACTGATGCAATGTGTATCATGAGGGGGCCGGCAGAAGGAAATCCCATTTTAGGGGGTAGTCACAGTAGGCCAGAGATGGGGACCAGCGCGCAGTTAGGCACCTCCAGAAGATCCCATAGGGGGATGTCAGACGTCGCATAGAGCGTGGAGAGTTGGGAAATTTGAGCTGCCTGATAATATTTTGCAATGTCTGGAACGCCCAGCCCACCCCGTAACCTATGAGCATAGAGAGTAGAGTGGGAAACCAGGAGTAATAAGTATTTACCGGTTGGTTCTGCTATTTCCTTGGAGCACGCGAATAGGAGGTTGCGTCTCAAGGAAATTAGAACCCCTCTCTGCTTCTCGGGGGCGGAAGCTAGATAGAAAGTAGGGAAGTGGGGGGAAACAAATTTTGGAGCAGAAGAGGAGGAAAACCTGGTCTCTTGCAAGCGCACTACATCAATGCGGCTAGATTTTAGGTGATGAAACACCTTAGACCATTTTACTGGTAAATTAAGGATATTGTGGGAATAAAACTTCAACGGAGATTGGGCCATAGCTAGGAGATGAAGGTTGGCTTACGTGATGGAGTCCAGCAGCGGTAGCCAAGTTCAGCAGGGACCCTGGTCAACAACTTTTGTGGATTTCCAGCTTGAGGGAACAAGAGAAGATAAAGATAGGGGAGAGTGCAAGAAGAGAGGCAAGAGGTGGGATGGGGGAGAGACGAAAAAAACAAAAAAACAGAAAACAGTGAAAGCGTACTAAGTTGGGTAAGACGTGTAAGGCTGGGGGCTCGACCGCCAGACACATGGCCATTCTAGGTCATGATAGCTCAAAATACAGCAAAAAGAGGAGAGTTCCAGGGAGAGCGGGGAGAAATAACTGGCTGAGCCAACTATAGAAGAAGCCCAGACTAAAGGGGTAAGGCACGCCCATTAGACAGGCGCTAACAATCAGCCTGAGAATGAGTTACAGTGAGAAACTGCTACTTGAACTTTTAACACAAAATTGTCTTATAACAGTAATAAACACATATAGAATAAACAACCCCTGAGATTCAGATCATACAGTTAGGATAGTCCCCAGCTAGCCGGCCAAGGGGGTCAGCCATTAAGTCCGTCAAGGGGTCTCCTGGAGCCAGTCACCAGGCACAGGCACCATCAAGAAGCGCGCCCCTGGAGAGTCCAAGTAAACTGAT
This sequence comes from Lithobates clamitans, assembly GCA_037952925.1. Lineage (NCBI taxonomy): Eukaryota > Metazoa > Chordata > Amphibia > Anura > Ranidae > Lithobates > Lithobates clamitans. Next base: position 1,681,235 of record JBBGZY010000378.1, on the reverse strand, counting down.
AAAAAAACAATTAATTATCAGCCTGAAAATAATTTGCGGCAATTAATGAGTTACAGCAACATATACATACAGTTCAAATTTATCTTAAAACAGTAATAAACATAATAGATAAACAACCCTTAAGATGCACATCATATAGTCAGACTTACCCCCAGCCATCCGGCTAAGGGGGTCGGTTATGGGGTCCATCTAGAAGTCTCCTGGAGCCTGTCACCAGCCACTAGCAAGGGGCGGCCCTCGGTGAGGAGTCTGTGTAAAATAAAGGACATCGCAGTTTGAGACCCAGGTAGGAGCAAGCAGGAGGTAGTGGAGGGAAAGCAAGGGTACAGGAGAGGCAAGGAAGGGGGAATGGGGGGGAGGGAAGGAAAAGAGAAGGGCAAAGGGGCATGGCGAGCTCCTGTGTCCAGTGCGCCCTCAGGACCATACGTTCAAAGAGGCGGGGGGGAACCCCATGATTCAGACCAAGCAGAGGGGTTCTTATTTCTGTGCCGCAGCGTAAGGAATCAGTGGTGTTCACTCAACGTGAAAGTCTAGAGTAAGGATCATGAAGGGGTGGCCTGGGTGGTGAGTGGCAATGAAAGTCAGGTGCCACATGTATGGGGGTGCACTAATAAGTTCGTAAGTCCTGGAGCAGCACAGTTGAATCACAGGATACAAAAAGGAATGCAAGGGCTCAGAGGTAGTCATTCAGCGCACTTGATGCTTCAGGAAGTGAGTGGTTAGGTGTAGTAGAGGACAATCACAAACATGGGCGGGGAGGGGAGGTCGTCATCGAAGCCTGCAACAGCAGGCTGGGTCCAGGCAGGCTGGGGGTAGGGGGGAGCACGCACAACCCGACTAAAGTACGGCCGTCAGTGGACTTGTGCAAATAGAAAAAAATTCAAAAGCCATTATCATTTGCAGTGGAAGGAGGGTGTAAAAGGGAAAGAATCTGATCCAACCATTGCTCACGGGGGATGGCGGGCAAAAAACGGGAAGGTCCGGGGGACCAAAAAAAGGAGGAAAAGGATGGGACTCACGCTTCCAGAGGTCAGAACGCTGAGAGTTCGCCACAGAGTGGGAGGGGGGGTGCCTTTGTCTCTTAACCGCTTCCCACGTGCGACCTGGGTGGCTTGTGGAGGGTTGAGAGGAAGCTGATCTGGCTGGGCTTCGGGCACCTTTAGAGTTCAGGACAGACTGTGCTTCATCTGGCGAGGTCAGCGGTCGAATTCCAACCTGTCGACGGGGATAGCTGGGACAAGTTCCTGGAACAGGGCCGTGGCAGTGGAGGTGAGGTCCACGACCGTCTCAGGCATGCCCCACAAGCACAGATTACCCCTGCAAGCCCTGTTCTCAGAAACTTCCAGGCATAATAGGGCAACATCCATCTTTTTTTTATGTCAGAAATGTTCTGTTCGTGGTTCTCCAGGACAGTAGCGGCGGCATCCATCTTGTCCTCCAGGTCATTGGTGCGGGAGCCGAGCTCCCTGATTTCCTTAGTGAGGTGGGTGGTCGTTGCCAAGACTTCTGCGTGCAGCATGATCTTGAAGCGGGAGAGGTTAGCATCCCGCAGTGATGGCTGCTGGAGCGGAGCCGCTGTCGAGTCCTCACTTATCGCGGGAGACTTCTCCAGGTCCTCGGATGCGAGTTGGGAGAAGGGGTCCAGGCTCGAGGCCAGGGCTTCAAAGATGGCGTCCGGCAGAGAGGCCTCAGTCAGTGTGCGGTCCGCGGTTCTCAAGCTGGATGCTCGTGTGAGCATTGCTCTTCTCTCCACGGGGCGCGCAGCAGCTGCGGGAGTCATCTGGGCGTGGTGGGGGTTGGGGATGCCCTCTTAATATGCTTGCTGAGAGGCCGATGTGCCTGGGTGGTGAGGAGCGAGGTTAGAATATGACCATCTTTGTTCACTGCTCATGAGCACCCCCAGCGTCAGCTGCTTTTGTACCTGTACCTCTGTTGTCATATATGGAATTGATCGTTTTTTTACAATGAAGTCATTCAATTGGAGTGCGGCTGTCCAGACATTTATTTTTCACCATTACGTGTGCATTATGTGTGCAGAGCCAGCACCCACAGTCTTCACTTCAAGGAGGGTGTAACTACAAGTCCACCACCTTGAGCAGTAAACTCTTTCCTGTAGCTATGTAAAAAGGTGAGAGATGAAGTTAGTGCCCATGTGAAAGGTGTTGCATGAAAAACCTACGGCAGGGTACACACACGTTCTTGCATCATTTCCGGTCGTCGGCGCTAATGTCAGCAACAAATGCTTTACTGTTTTTTACTGAATGTGAGTACCTTTTTACATTTTCTAAATGGAATAAACAGTTGAAACAGTATCACACTATTGGGATTCCTCTCTCCTTTATATGGTGCATGATATAAGATTGGAGGACTGCCAAAACATCGGGGATCGGCCAGTCTCTAAAGTGCTACACAGTGGCAGATACTGTAAATGCTTCACACTCCAAGGGGGGGGAATTCCAGTGAGTGCAGCCACAATAGGAGCACGGATAAGACACGTATGCTGTGATCACCCTTGGAAAGTGGAAATTATCAACGCTATTTCTCACCAGCACAGAAGCACTTTATTATACACTTATTAGAAAGTGAGACTATAATTTATTTAGTTGTAACGCATGTTTTATGGCACCGACCTGTCCCTCCTTTTTGGAAATCAAGTTCACTATTTATGAATTTAATTTCACTAATGTCACTAATTTTGTATTTTTTTAATGTATTAATCACTTATAGAGTATTGATAAGTTCCAGTTATCCCGTTCAAACACTAGGAATCTAGTGCATGCCAATGCATTAGTGCAGGTTCACACATTCACACAACAAAATTTTCCTTGTTATATTTTTACGTTCATTTTTATTTTTATCACTAGTCAGAGTGTATGTGATCAGGTGCACAACACAATAGAACAGTGCCACATTTACTTCACTTTCTCTTCACGAGAAAAACGTAATTTGATGCTATGATTTAAACAGATGGGGATCATACGTGATTTAGAGTGGTTGATTGTACAGAGAGAGATTGCACTGAATAGATCCAATATTTCTTGTAAGGCTCAAAGTGAGATATTCAGGTTGGTCAAGGAGAATAAAACATCATGCATCAAACCCCACTTGGTCTCTGTGAATGAGAAGAGGGACTAGGGAGGCTAGCTGGCCAGCTAAAAGCTTAGCATATATTTTAGTATCGGAATTTGAGAGAGATGGGATGATAGCTGGTTCATCTGCTTGTTTGCCTGGTTTGGAAATAGTGATGATTAAAGCTTCAAGGGATTCTCCAGGGAGTATTCTAGTACTTTCCAGTGTACTGCAAGTGCAGTTGCTCTAGATCTAAGGGGAAGCTCTGAAATAAGGGGAAGTGCTGCTGATTTCTATCATCCATTCATATGCGAGCAAAAATGCAGTTTTTATTTTCCTTGCATGTTCCCCTCAGAACTAGAGCAACTGCACTTGCAGTACACTTTAAGTGCTTTTGTGGGTGCACTTTCAGTGCACAGACTATTTACCTTTTTAGTAAATTTAGTAACCCCATTGTGTCCATGAGTCTCATCACAGCATCCTTAAAAATATTGAAAAAAAATGGCTAAGCTTTCTCTCATTAATGTGCAATTTAAGAAGACCAGCTTCTAAACCTTTAACCTTTTTTTGGGACATAGTGTTAAAATAACAACTGTTTAAGTCCTCTTGCAGACTGTTGTTGGAAAACGCTCAGTTTTCAGGTATACGGCATTTCTTTTTACTGATCTAAAATGCAGCCCATTGTTTTCAATGTGCCTGTACACACTGGCGAGTAAACAAGTGCTGCATGTTGATCAGTAAAAAAGAAAAAAACACAGAAGTCTGAGTTGCTGGTCAGTATTTTTGCATGTATACTTGGAAATACTCACAAATATGTGCAAATGCCATGCTTGCTGCTTGTGTGTGTATACTCGCAAATACTACTTGCAAGTCATATACCACCCATCTTCACTTTTTTTTTTTCTGCCAGGAATGTCTGATGCTCATACATCAGTACAATGTGCAAGAGGCCTTAAGCTGTGCATGCCCAGTACAGACAAAGTTAATTATCACAAGCACCCCTCATAAACAAAGAGGGATAGCAGGATTTAACAGTGCTGGATTTTGCAGAAAAACAGCATTTTACCACTTCAGCCCCAGAAGGATTCCCCCCCCCCTTAATGACCAGGCCATTTTTTGCGATACGGCACTGCGTCGCTTTAATTGACAATCACGCGGTCGTGCGATGTTGTAACCAAACAAAATTTTTTGTCCTTTTTTTTTCCCCACAAATAGAGCTTTCTTTTGGTGGTATTTGATCACCTCTGCAGTTTTTTTTTTTTTTAACTATAAACAAAAAAAGACCAACAATTTTGAAAAAAAAAACTTTTTTTTTTTTTACTTTTTGCTATAATACATATCCCCCCAAAAATATTTTAAAAAAATTAATTTATTCATCAGTTTAGGCCAATATGTATTCTGCTACAATTTTTTGGTAAATAAAATCCCAATAAGCGTATATTGATTGGTTTGCCCAAAAGTTATTGCGCATACAAAATGGGGGATCGATTTAGGGAATTTACATTTTTTTTATTGTTTTTACTAGTAATGGTGGGGATCAGCGATTTTTAGCGGAACTGCCACATTGCGGCAGACAAATCTGACCCTAATTGACATTATTTGGTGACCAGTGACACTAATACAGTGATCAGTGTTATAAAAATGCACTGATCACTGTATAAATACACTGGCAGAGAAGGGGTTAACACTAGGGGGCGATCAAGGGGTTAAGTGTTTCCTAGGGAGGTGCTTTCTTACTGTGGGAGAAGTGGACTAAAGGAGTACAGAGAGATCGCTGTTCCAGATCACTAGCAACAGCATCTCTCTCTCTCTCTCTCTCTCTCTCTCTCTCTCTCTCTCTCTCTCTCTCTCTCTCTCTCTCTCTCTCTCTCTCTCTCTCTCTCTCTCTCTCTCTCTCTCTCTCTCTCTCTCTCTCTCTCTCTCTCTCTCTCTCTCTCTCTCTCTCTCTCTCTCTCTCTCTCTCTCTCTCTCTCTCTCATCTTTCAGAATGGGGATCCGCCTTATTTACATTGGCAGATCCCAGTTCTGCCTCTGTGAGGAGCGATCGCAAGTGGCCTCCTCCCGCATGTGCCCACAGAATCACATGCACGGATCGACGTACAGGTACATCGGTTCACGCAGCCGAGCCGCCTTGCCGCAGTATATCTGCGGTGGGCGGTCGGCAAGTAGTTAAAGGTTAGCTGCAAATTTTTATATGTGAACGAAATTGTTGCATGTGAATTAGAACATGTAACAAATATAAAGTAGGTGTTATTCCAACTTGAAATATACTTTAATATCTGTGGCCCAAATCTGTAACCATTTTCCATCTTTAGCCATCAAAGATTTTTTTTTTTTTTTTTCCATTTTTTAATACTGCATGCAATGTGCTTGTACTCCTTTTTCAGAAATTGTGCCCTATCCACTAACGGCTTAAAAAGGTGTGCTGCAAATTTGTGCAATTTTTGATGCCCTCAAAGGCTTAATAGCTGTGTTGAAAAACCAACATTTTTCCCACTTCCTATGTCACTATTTTCCTCAGATATTGCTTTATTTCTGTGGTGCTAAACTATACACTATTGATCTTGCCGTTTTTTAATCAATACACTGATTTTTTTTTTTTTTTATCCAGATGCTCACTCTGAAATTGAAGTCTGTGCATACAGGTTTAATATCTGTGTTGCAAATCTGTCAAATTTTTCCATCTTCAGCATCCTAAAAGATACATTATTTTATATTTCCGGTTGCAAAGTACTTATTCTCTCACTCAGAAATTGTGGTTCTATACATGAAAGGCTATGCTGTAAATCTGTGCAATTGTTTGGTCTTCAATCCTAGGAAATAGTCTTTTTTTTTTTTTTGGGCATGAAATCTGCCAGCTCTCACCATATGAAATAACCATAGGTGTGCGCAGCCTATTGCATTAGGGCGTGCATGCCAAAGCTCAAACAGGGAATTCATGGGAAGTGCTCTGTTCATTTACAAATTGAAGCAGAGTAAACAAAGTTGGGTATGTTCAGTTCAACCCTACTTATTAGCTGGATATGTAATCTAAGCTACAGATATTGTATGATAATGTATGGGCATTTGGATATTGCATTGTTAGACTTTTTGTTCCTAAGGCTATTTACAATATTCATTTTTCTTTATAATTGTTTTCTTTACAGTTATAAATTAAAATTTACACTTTACAGTTATAAATTACAATTCTTTATGTGCAGAAAACACTTTTCAATATTTGTTAAAATACATTTCACCGAGCTGTGCTTCCACAGTGTACCTTGCAATCCACAGATGCTTTTCAGAAGGAGAGTGACTGTAAAAGCATAGGATGTTTATGCCTGCCCAAGTCCTGCGGAAACTCTGCCCAAAAAATGACAGTCAAATATTCTAATCTAATAAAAGCAGATATGAGGATCATGGGAAAAGTAGTTTCCCAGGAGCACACATCACTAGGCAAGGATGTAAGGCCTTGGTACCCAAACACAGCTCTGCTCCTATATACAGCCCAGTGATGACATCATTTATAGACGAAGAGAAACAGAAGGGTTGCAGAACTACACCCTGCTAGGTACTGGACTTTAATGGCATGATATGAGACTAAGACCATGTAATTTATTAAATATCATTTTATTATAATAATTGTTAAAAATTCATGTGATTTAAAAAAAAAGGATAGCAATGGAAAATATGATACAATTGCATTATACACCTCCTGTCATACTTGTGTACAATAGACTAGTTCAGGTAGCTGGATATTCTCAAGGCTCAGACCCATATCATGCCATTAAAGTCCAGTACCTAGCAGGGTGTAGTTCTGCAACCCTTCTGTTTCTTTGAAAATTTTGGATGTAGCATAGGTAGAGTTCTCCCCTTTTCTGACATAAGTTATACTTTTAATTTCTGGGTTTTAAGAGGCAACAGTCATATAAAATGGATTTATGATTTGTGTGCAATGATGCATGCATTTAACTGAAAAACTGTGTGCCCGGAGTTCAGATTTAACAAGTCTTACAACATGTCCAGGTGAAATACATTTGTGTATTAATTAGTGAGATGCCTTTCTGGTGTTATGGTCCTTTTAAAAAGTCCTGCACCTAATTTGTGAAAGCCTTATGTCAGTTTCATTAAGAGTTTTTTAACGTGTGCAACGCTCAGTGGCCTAAGAATGCATCAAGGATGGAATATTCACAGCATGAACACTCTAGCTGCCCCCCGTAATGCTTCCACGTGATAAATTCATGTAGCTATTTCCAACTGGTACAAGAATTTGTTGCAGCCACTCACATTTGTCTTGCAGATGTTTGACACAATTCGAAAGAGTGTCTGTGACGCTACTAATGAATTCCAGGCATTATTTCATGAGAATGGCATGCGATGCTGCTGGTAAAATGTGGCATCATGACATAACCTTAAAATACATCCTCAAGAAAACATTGTATTGTGATGGTTGCACTCCAGGCTTCAAAGCAATGGATTCAATTCTTTGTAGTTTGAGAGTTCTGCTGTTCTGGTAAATCTTCTTTTGAAATAAATTAATATAAGTGGCTACTTAAAGAGGAAGTAAACCCTGACGGGTTTTACTTCCTTTTAAGTTCCATGCAGACTAAAAGCATAATGTGCTAGTTTGCATTGCATACTAGCACATTATGTGCCACTTACCTGCAAACGAAGCCCGCGCTGTCCCCGCTGGAGGCCGCATCCATCTTTGCCCCTTTTCTTTCCGGGCCCGCAGACTCTGGCACTGTGACTAACCTGAGTCACATGACGTCACTCCCGCGCATGCGCCAGTCACTGCACTCACTAGTGAAGAAACGGCAGGGATGACCGTTTCTTCACAGCACATGCGCCGATTACATCATTGGCGCACTACAAGGTAAATATCTCCTAAACGGCGCACGTTTAGGAGATATTTACTTTACCTATAGGTAAGCTTTATTATAGGCTTACCTATGGGTACAACTTCCCCATGGAGGTTTACAACCACTTTAACTTCACTCATTCCTGCTTTCATATACACCTGAACAAGGCAAACACCTTTCAAAAAAGATCAAAATTAAAAAAATATTTTTTTTTTTCTGATTTAGTATTTTCCATGTCCAAAAGTTGAATGATATATGTAACCTGTTTCTTTTTACTCTTTCCCTGCAGTGTATCCTTGACAGAATTGTGTGAAGATGAAAATGACCCAGTTGTCTTGGCATTTGACCAGCTGAATACAATGTATTCTGAGAAATTTAATATAGTGTAGATAACAGCATTTCCTGCAAGAAAACATTGCAATAAAAAGTTAACTTTGTACCATAACTCTAAAAAAAACTAGCAAACAAGCCAAGCCTAAAACAAAAAATGACTAATTAGCTTTGGATTTGTGAAATGACTATATAGAAAATGATACCATTTTATTTTTTACATTTATGGCTCCTGACTCTTCCAATAGACAACAGTTTGAATTACTCTTCAGATACACACCCAACAAGAGCTTTGTGTGTTTCTCGCTTCCTCTCTGGCACCCATTTTTCATGCAGGTTTTCTGTTTCCCCTCTTCTGTTGAAATTTCTCTGGCATGTCGACAAACATTCACAAAGTCTTCTTATGGCCTTTAAAGGGCTTGTAGCCTTGATTCACAAAAGGGCTGTTTTTTTTTTTTGTTTTTTTTTTTTGTTTTTTTTTTTTTTTGTTTTTTTTTACAGAGTACAGATACTGCTATCCACTCTCTGTTATACTCCACTGGAGTAGGCACACCAAGGCTCACATCTTGCATTGCATTATTAAAATGTGGGCTGTGATCTGGAGTCTACATTGCCCCACTAACTAGAACTTGGTGGTTGACTTTGATAGGCTGCATAACTGGGCTCTCCTCCAGGATTTAAAAAAAAATTCTATTTATAAAAGTATTGCTCTACAGGCTTCAGCATTCCAAAGCGGGTGGAGAGCTAAGCAAATTGCTGCTTTATTAATCAACCCCAAACTATTTGATCGTTTAGAACAGCCTTTCTCGGATAGGGTTCAGCAGAACAGAAGGGTGCATAGCCAATAGACAGTGGTGGATTGATCTCCAGCCTACATTGATAGCCAGTGTAAACGAGAAATGTTTTCATTGCCATCCAATGTAGGGGGAACTTCTTTACAACCACCAGTGTAAGGAGACATTTCTCCAGTGATCACCAAATTAACGGCCCCCTAAACTGACCATGAATGTAAGGAGTCGCCACTCTGAGCGCTAATGCATACCTTACAACTTTTTGAGATGGGAATGAGGGACACCTATTAGCAAAAGTATGTGGGCATAGGACACACCCTTTTAAAGGAGAACTATACAAGAAACAATGATTAGTTAAATCCACAAGTGCTTTTTACCACTACTCTTCCTTTATATTGGCTTTTGAAATTTACAAATGCAGCAATTTAGAAATTGGATGAAAGGTTTAGCACTGGGAAACTCTTTTTGAAAGATAACAAGTGAATTTTATATACAACTATATAGATCATATAGGGACAAATGAGGAGGAAAGAGGGACAGAGACTTTGTTCCAAATCAGGGACAGTCCCTCAATATCAGGGACAGTTGGGGGCTAGGCAAATGTAAGGGAGCATTACAATGACCATCAATGTAAGGGGCCACTGCACTGATCACCGATGTCAGGGGGCATTTCTCCACAGACCACAAGTGTAAGAAGACACAACAATTTTACTGTTTACATTTCTTTTGCGGTCATTGTTATGATTTATTTAATTTATGAATAAAACATTCTACATTGATAATAAATGGCTTCAGGCAAACACTAACCATGAGTGAAAGAAGTGTTTTTGTGTTATCATTCATATTCTCTGACAAATGGCCAAGAAATCATAAATTCTGCCAGAGTATGTAAACTTATGAGCACAACTGTATGTACAAATAATCTTCGGATTTTTCAAAAGGCCACAAGGCAGACAGCCATCATATGTACTGCAAAAAGAAAATACAGACAACTTAACCACTTGCCGCCCACCATATATAAAAATGATAAAAATTTAGTTTGGGTACAGTGATAGATGACCGCGCAATTGTCATTCAAACTGCGACAGCACTGAAAGCTGAAAATTGGTCTGGACAGGAAGGTGTATAAGTGCCCTGTATTGAAGTGGTTAAAAATAAAAAAACAAAGCCAATCTGACACGCTGGACCACTTAGATAATTTAACAGGTCACCGATGACTAAGTCAAGCTGAATTTATGCATCTTTTATGCCAGAACCTTTTTTTTTTCTTTGTCATCTGTCTCCCAGAGTTCCTGTATAGTTGCTTTTTACTTTCTTTTTTGGGTTGCCACTTGTCAAGTATTTTACTCACCTGGCTGGCAATAATGGGACTTGTGTTGCCAAAGTTATTTAATTATGTTTTTTTGTTTGATCTGACCTGCATTTAACCTCCTTGACTCAGTGAAGCTGCTTTTTCATTATCATTAACTTATGAAAAAAAATGTTCTGATGCTAAAAAAACATGTACACGGGTTCATTAGAACACATAGATACAATCAGAGTCAGCCACATTGGCCCTGGCCTGGGACAGAGTTGCCAGATAATGTCCCCACTAATATAGTCTTGGGTTGGTAGGCTTGCTTTTGCTTAAAGTGATTGTAAAGTCTTGTTTTTTTTTCCCCTATAAAATTAACAAACATGTTATACTTACCTGCTCTGTTGCAGTAGATTTGCACAGAGCAGACAAGATCCTTCTCTTCTCGGGTCCCTCTTCTGTAATCCTGGCCCCTCCCTCCTGTTCAGTGCCCCAATAGCAAGCAGCTTGCTATGGGGCACCCAAGCTGAGTCAGCTCGGGTGGGGCTCCATTCAGACATGGAGCCTCACCCCTCTCTCTCCTGATTGGCTAGCTGACTTTGACAGCAGCGGCAGCCAATGGTGCCATGGCTGAGACACTCGTGGACATTGCTGGACAGAGAGGGATCTCAGTGTAAGGGGTTAAATCTGCTTAGACCTGGACAATCAGTGAGAATTCTTTCAGAGCTCTGGAAGCATCCAATGCACACAAGAGAGTCGTTCAATGAATGCTTGCTTTTATTGGTGAGGGTCGTACCTTTATACAAATTATGGACAAAGAATATTGCACAAAGAAAAGGAGGGAGGGAGGACAGAGTTCATCACATGAGGCATGTTCCTATATAAACATATAGCATCTCAGACATAGTCTAAACTAGTATTTTAGCTGATGCCTGATATTATCTAAAAACATAATTTAAACTATTTAATGCTGACATTCTGACTTTGTCTGAAGACATAATTTCAAAACCAGTTCTTACCAGACCTTATCTATCCTGTGGTCATCGTGACAAACAAGACCCTAAAATAAAGATATTCCTCTGTCAGCTATTTTAGAGTTTTAGTCATGTTAACTCACCATCACCATGATCACTTAATGTTCTCTGTGCAGGGTCATTTTGTTGCGTTGTATAATTACAGATGGATTGAATAAGCTTATATATATATATATATATATATATATATATATATATATATATATATATATATATATATATATAATTTCCTGCCTGTCGGAACCAAGAGAAAATGGAACCAAAAAAAATCACCAAAACTTCCTAATCCCTTAAAGGGGTTCCACCCATCTTTGGCAATATCTCTGGCTTCAGCTTGGAGGTTTGACACCTTCTTTCGGTGTTTATCAATTATATCATATTAATCTGGAACTTCGATACTGGTATTATGAATCCATGTGCAGCACTCATAGTCCTTTGTTACTTCACAGTCCAGTCAGAGCAGCACTGGATTCGATAGCTTCTTTGTGCATATTTAGTTGTTTATGAATAGCCCTTTGTTCAATACTTAACAGTTTGAGGTCTACAGAATTATTTTCCATAATTTCATCCATAATTTTGGAGTAGTTATTCAGTCTTTTCATTATTTCTATTCCCCATCCTGTCCATGAGGGAAAACATGCCCTGGCTTGGTCTTTATCAGAAAACAACTCTCTTTTTTCTATGTGTTTAAGGGGGTACCTGGGGTATGCTCTAGCTTTCAAGAGATGTTGGTGCTTTCCTTTTTCATCCCCTATGATTCCCATAACTGGAATCAATGAGGCCAAATAACGCCACCCACGGGTACCAACCGGTATCCATGGATAGCATTCCTTGCCACAACATACATATACACTATCCCCTAGGGAAAATGATCTTTCCCTAGGGGAAACTGGTTCAAAACGAAACTCACAGGGTTGTTGATACCAGCTTCCTGATTCAAGATGGTATTTAAATTTGTATTAAGTTCTGGTTTATATTTACAGGGGCAGCAAAGAGAGGAATTTGGAGTGTGCTTGGATGCAATTTACGACATACCCAACATTTTTCATAACCTGACTTCTGAGCATAAGAATACTTATACTGAAGTAACATCATTTTATCAGGCTCCAGATTGTTCCGTGAGGACAGAGGTTCTGGTCACTGTGACTACGCAAGGGTAATCAGGCCAAAAGGGTAATCTTGCTTCTTGGTCTGGTTCAGCTGGCAAATTACGACCACATCTCCGGGTTGGAACGCGTGTTTTGGTTCCTGTGAGGATAATGGAAAAGAAGAGAATACTTTGCCGTAGATGCCATTCAACTTGATAATCAAGTTTCTACAATATTCTTCCTGTATCAAACTCGGAGCTCCCTGCTCTATTACCAAGGGTTTTCTTAATCCAGGATGTGGGAAAAAGGTCAACCCATCAGGATCTCAAAAGGGTACAAGTGATTGGTCTTGGAAGGGGTCATTCTTATTTCTGCTAAAACCGCAGGCATCCCAGTTTTCCATTTGGCAAATGTGCCACCCGTAGTTTTTTATCTTTAATCATTCGGTTCATTCCTTCCACTATACCTGAACTCTGTGGGTGATATGGAATTTCTAATCTATTTGCAAAGTCTTGTGGTAACATTTCAGCTTTCCATCCTTTATATCCTATGCCATGGTACTGTGAGATGAATAAAGGTGCACTTGCTTTTGGTATGCCTGGTTTCCCCTCTTTGGCAATGTGTCCTGTCTCAGGACTCATTGTCAGACCCTGTGTATGCCAATAGGCCAGAACTTCTGGTGAAGCCAGAGCCTGTAGGTCCTGCAAAACCTGGTCCCAGGGCAAAGTTGGGGTGTAAGGGGGGGGCATTTGGATAAAAGCTGGGACCGTCAAAGCAGCTTGTTTAGCAGTGGCGTCGGCCAGTGCATTTCCCTTTGAAATGTCATCAGTACTGTGTGTGTGCTTCCGTAGGGTGACCTAATGTAAATGATGTAGCCATTTATACAGCCATCGCACAAGAGGCCAAAGCCCTCAGACACGCTGGTATGCCTTGTATCGGAACTGGGACTTCTCTAGAATAAAAAAGGCTACAGGTCTCAGCTTTCCTCCATGCTCTTGTGCAAGGACCCCAGCCATGGTTTTACAGTTGTCCCTTGCAAACAAATGAAACACTTTCCTGTAATTCCAAACCAGGAGCCGTTACCATAGCAGTTTTAAGATACACAAAAGCATTAACTATTTAATTATTCCATGTTACAAGGTCAGGACTGTCAGGTAGATCAGCTTTTCTCAGCAAGTTATCATAGTACCTACGAAGGTTTAACACTTCCTTCTTGGTATGTGTACGGGGCAGACCCACAAGAGCCGCAGCTCTCTTGAGACTGATTCTCCTTTCACCATGGGACAGAGTAAAATCAAGACACTCAACAGTTTCCTGACACCATTGAAGGCACAGCTTTTTTCTTAGACACTTAGTGACCTGTCTATGCTAAATGTTCTAACAGTAAAACAGAATCTTTCTGACAGGCTTCCTGGGAGGGACTATATAACAGTAGGTCATTGATGTACTGAAGAGGGACTGAACCATGGCTAGGCACCCAAGAATGTAAGGTGGCCTGGAGAGCTATTGAGTAGACTTCAGGTGAGTCTATATAGCCATGGCAAGCAATTTCAGGTTATTTGGTGACCTCTATAGGAAAGTAGGTGTGTCTCTTCGTCAACAGGGACAGAGAAAAAAAACAATTACTTAAATCAATAACTGAAAAAAACACACTGCCGATGCAGGTATGGAGGTAATAAGAGATGGCACAGCAGGTACAATAGGGGCAATTGGAATCACAAGGTTATTTATGGCTCGGAGATCCGGCATAAACCTGTATGATTCACCACTCTTTTTGAGTATACAATATACAATACAATACAGTATTCTTATTCTTATACAGCGATAGAAAGAAAAAGCAAAAAGGTTGGTAGAATTCCACTGATTGTCTGGCTCTTTCCTTAAGAGTCTCTCTTTTACTATTTTCAAATCAGTCTCCCAAAGACTATAACTTTAATGTGCTTGCCAAAAGCACATGTGCTTCCCAAAAGCACGGCAGTTTACAATTAACCTCTCTACAATTTTGCACTATCAGTCTCCTAAAGACTATTGCCTTAATGTGCTTGCCAAAAGCATGACAGTTTGCAATGTGCAAGGATGCGGTATTGTCAGAGCCAAGGCAAGAAGAACAGCGTCAACAAAGCAGACACAATTCACGTACCTCAGATGATCATTGCATTCCACATGCTGCTGCCACCATTGTAAGGGGTTAAATCTGCTTAGACCTGGACAATCAGTGAGAATTCTTTCAGAGCTCTGGAAGCATCCAATGCACACAAGAGAGTCGTTCAATGAATGCTTGCTTTTAATGGTAAGGGTCGTACCTTTATACAAATTATGGACAAAGAATATTGCACAAAGAAAAGGAGGGAGGGAGGGAGGACAGAGTTCATCACATGAAGCATAATTCCTATATAAACATATAGCATCTCAGACATAGTCTAAACTAGTATTTTAGCTGACTGTTGATCCTATCTAAAAACATAATTTAAACTATTTACTGCTGACATTCTTTTTTTTTTTTTTTTTTTATAGAATTTTTTTTTTTGTTTTTATATCAAATACAGGGTAAAAAATACATCCTTATTACTCCCGGAGTCACACCAGGAGATCATATTACACATTATAAGTACAAGATAAATACACAACCCTGCTTCTTCTCCCTACCCCTACCTTCCCCTACCTTAAACCCTCCCTCTTTTACCTTCCCAACCCTACCCCCTATCCCCTTACTCCTAGACCCTTAGACCATTGCGTCACTATAGTGTTTAGTTTGAACAGTTTCCATTTTTACCATCTTTTAATAAACCCCTCTCTCCCTCCTTCCTGAGGGAATCTAAGATTTTCTAACCTGTAGACTTTGTCTATTCTCTCCAGCCACTCACCTATTTTTGGGCTATCTACCATCTTCCATTTTTTTGGTATCAAGCTCTTTGCTGCATTTAGCAGGTGCACCAGGATCAAGCTCCTATATTTCTTCACTGGGGTTTCTACTGCATGGAATAGACATACCCAGGGATCTTCAGGTAACTCAACCCTGGTAATCCCCCTGATATATCTCAATATTTCCCTTCAATATATTTTGATATATTTTGATTTTAGGGCAGCTCCACCAAATGTAGGCCAGAGATCCCATCTGTTAACATCCCCTTCAGCATTTTGTCGTTTGTCCCATTTATTTCGCTGTTATGTCTGGGGTCCTATACCACCTCGCTAAACATTTATAATTTGTTTCTATTATTTTAATATTAACGGAGAATCCGTGTACCAATTTCAAAATTTTTCCTAATTCTTGATTCTCTCCCCTGTGACCAATTTCTTCCTTCCATTTTCTAATGAACTTCGGGACTTCCAACTCCCTTCCCTCTACTACTATTTTATATATCTGTGAAATGCCACCCTTAGCTGTGTCTGTGTCACATAACCTCTCTAATAGTGTCAGGTCCTCCCCCCTCTCGATGGATGTGGTAGTGCCAGTACAAAATGCTTAAGTTGGAAATACCGCCATTCATTCATAATGAACCAATCTTTTTTTATTTTTATGTCGTGCAGTGAACAAATTTTCCCTTTTTGTGTTATATGTCTCAGTTGCAAATTTTCTTTTTTAATCCAATTTCCTCCAATCGAACTCTTCCCTGGCGTGAAATAGTTATTCTCTTTTAGTGACATTAGTGGTGAATTATATTCCCATTTATTTTGTTTGTGCAACTCATCCCATATCCTCATAACATTTTTAGTTAACCTTAACGTATTAATACCCAGTGCTCTATGTTGTGGAGGTGTCCAAATATTTTTCCCTAAATTTGTATCCGCCCTAATATTTTCTATTTTAACCCATCTTCTCTCACTCCTTCCCTTAGTCCATTCAACCAAACGCATCAAAACCACAGCTTCATAATATTTTTTTAAATCTGGTACACTTAATCCCCCGTTATCTCTCCCTCTCTGTAGGGTTGAAAGAGAAATCCTGGGTTTTTTATTCTGCCAGATCAATTTTGATACCAAGCTTTTAAGCACCCTAAAATATCCTGGAGGTATATAGATAGGTAACATCTCAAATTTATATAATATTTTATATAATAATATATAATCATTTTTAACGCATTAATCTGGCCAATCTATGACAGGGGCCGTAATGCTATTCTCTATGAAGTTTGCCTGGTAGATTTCCCCCAGGGACGCCATAAGTTTTTTATCCCCAAGTATTTTATTCCCTCCTTCCTCCAGGGAAACTGAAATTCCTGTTGTAGTCTATATTCTTCTTTTGAACTTATATTTATATTTAATATCTCTGATTTATTTGGATTAATCTTAAAGTTCGATAGATCTCCATACTCTTTTAGAACCTTTAATAAATTTGATAGTGAGATACAAGGTATGGAGATATAGAACAGTACATCATCTGCAAAAGCAGCCAACTTATGTGTCTCCTCTCCTATCTCTACCCACCCCCCACACGTCCACATTTCCCCTTACTGTCGCCAAGAGTGGTTCCAGTGCCAACACGAACAACAGCGGAGACAGGGGACATCCCTGTCTCGTACCATTGTACATCCTAAAGGGACCTGACAAAATTCTATTTATCCTTATGGCTGCCATAGGGCTCTCATACAGTGCCTGTATCCACTACCCTCCAAAACTCCTATCGTGAACCCCCAGTCTACCCGATCAAACGCCTTTTCAGCATCTATCGATAAGAGCAGACTGGGGGTTCTCCCTTCCTTTATTTTCTGAAGTAACAGTAGGGTTCTGACCCCATTGTCCTTATGCTCCCTTCCTGGGACAAAGCCCACCTGATCAGGGTGTACTAATTCCAGCATCAGGTCTCTCATCCTTAAAGCCAACACATTTGCAAACACTTTTGTGTCAGTGTTCAGCAACGATATCGGCCTATAGCTTGGGCACAATGTGATGTTTTTACCTTCCTTCCGAATAGTAGTTATAGTTGCCATTGAGGCTTGATTGCTCAGACCAAACCCCTCTCCCAACCCATTAAAGTAGGAACAAAGCCTCGGAGATAAAATTTCCCTAAATTTTTTAAGGTACTCCATCGTGAAACCATCTGGCCCCGAACTTTTTCCTTTAGATGACTCTTTAAGAACCTTACTTATCTCTGCTGTCGTAATTGGTCTCTCCAGTGTTAGTGCAACTCCCTCTGATATTCTGGGGAAATTAGTATTTTGGACATAGTTTTTAATTTTGTCTTTTTTTCTGAGCCTCCCATTTTCCCTGTTCCCCCTCTTGCCTAACCGAATATAAGTGCTCATAAAAATCTCGGAATACCTCTGCAATATCTTTTGGATTGTGCACCATTACCCCTTTTTTATTTTGTATTTTCTCTACAAAATGTATTGATCTTTTTTTCCCTCAATATCCTGGCTAAGGTTCTACTATTCTTATTCCCCCACAAATATCTATCTTTTGCTACTCTACAGAAGGTTCCCCTCATTTCTAGATCCAAGAGGTCCTTTAGCTCCTTTCTTTTAAGTACCAGTTCATGTTGAAGTCCCCTGTCATACCTTTTATTATAGTTTTCCTTTTTTTGACCCTGTTCTAATACAAATATTTCCTCAATAAGTTCCTCCCTCTTCTTATTTCTCTCCTTCTTTCTCTTTGCCCCCATTGAAATAAATATCCCTCTAATATAGGCTTTATGGGCCTCCCACAAGGAATTCTCTGCGATCTCATCTGTCTCGTTTGTAATGAAGAATTGTTCTAATTCCCTTTTCAAAATCTCTTCCCCTTGTTTATCTAGGAGGTTCTTATTAAGTTTCCATGTATATGGTTGCCTCTGTACCTCCGGGATTCTAATTGTCATGGTAACAGGGGCATGATCTGATAATGAGGTTATCTCTATATTCGTTGACACCACTAGGTCCAGCATCCTATGTTCAGTTGACCAGTAATCTATCCTCGTGTATGTCCCATGAACAGGGGAGAAAAACGTAGAATCTAATGTTTTTGCATGTTGTATCCTCCACACATCCACCAACTGATAATGATGTAAGTGAGTTTTAATTGAGTGTTTCTTATACCCTGTGCGTGGGACGTACTGTCTAGAACTGGATCCATACAAAAATTCAAATCGCCTCCAATTATTACCCTTCCTTTTTGGAACTCCCCCAGTTTTCTCAGTGTTTCCCCCAAGAACTTTGTAGGGCTATTATTTGGACAATAGATGCTTACCAGAGTGCACTCCATTCCCCATAGTTTCCCTTTAAGAAAGATGAACCTTCCCTCATGATCACATAGTCTATCCGCCAAGGAAAACTGCACCCCTCCGTCTATTCCGATCGCTACCCCCTTCGATTTATTTGACAACGAGTCTCCATAGTACCACACTGGGTACCTTGGGGAGTACAGTTTTACTTTAGTTTCATGTGACAGGTAGGTCTCCTGAAGAAAAACTACACCTGCTCTGTAGCATTCAACCTCTTTCAGAATTCAATGCCTCTTAGCAGATGTGTTTAACCCCCTGACGTTATACGTCAAGAAATTTACTGTTGACATATTAAATCAAAGGGGGCCCCTACTTTCCTGAGGGTAAATCCTGTCCCATGTTTGGGGTCTAACTTTACTTGGTCTAGGCAGTAACTCCCCCTCCTTCCCAAACCCTCCTCCCTCCAACACCCTCCCCCCAAACCATCCCCACCTCCCCCCTCCCTTTGGCCATAGTTCAGCCCCAATGCCACAGTCCTGACCCACCTCGGATCCCAAACTGCAGCTTTCTCATCTAGGGTGTAGCTCCAACCGCGACCTCCCATGTCCACACCCCTCCCCCACCCCCAAGAAGGGGGAGGGGCAGGAGCGGGCGCACGGAAAAGGCATATGCCCCCCCGAACCTCAAGCCCCCCCTCTCCCTCAACTTTATTTACTTTTACAAAACCTTTTTTCCCTCCCTCCCCCCACAAACCCGGATCTCATATAGTTCCCTATTTTATCTTGAAATCTATTTCACATGGCTCCACTATGCTCTCTGCCACGGTCCTTCTTCCACTGTTGCTCTTCCCTTTCTTACCCTCTTGTACAGTCTAGGACTGGAATATCTAATTTTTTGCAAAAGTCCTGCATCTCTTCCATGAGTTTTAGTCTTAAAGTCCTTCCCTCCTTCTGGACTATTAACGATGTGGGGAACCCTCAACTATATTTGATATTAGTCGCTCTCAGTTGTTCCAATAAGGGTTTTAGTTGTCTTCTGCGAGCCAAGGTTCCTGCCGACAAGTCAGTGAAAACTTGGAGGTCTGCTCCCCCATACTGTATTGGGTACAATCCTCTTAGCTTACTCCATATTTTAGCTTTCTCTTCATACTGATGGAATTTGACTATTACATCTCTTGGTACTTCCTCCTTCAGTCCCGGGGTTTTTCTCACCCTATGAACTCGATCGATCTTTAATTCATCTCTTTCCCCTCTACCTATGACTGGGTTAAATATTTTTTTCATTATTTTCTCTAAATCTTCTCCATTCTTTTCTGATATTGCTCTAATCCTTATGTTTTGACGCCTGTTTTGATTTTCTTGGTCCTCCAACTTATATAGGATGTCCCTGTGGTCAGTTGGTAGTTTTCTTACTTGCATTTTTAAATCCGAGATTTCTTGAGCTTGTTTTCCTGACTTTTCTTCTACTTCTTCTACTCTCTTCAGTAGAAAGCCCATATCCAACCTTACATTAGAGTTCTCAATTTTTATTGAGTCTTCTAATTTAGCGAACATTTGCACCATTTCCATTTTAGTTGGCATTTGTACTGTGTTCTTCTGTTCTTCCATACTGCTTAAATCTAGTTCCCTTTCCATTCCGATATCTTCCCTAGTTTTATCTCCTTGGTCCCCTTTTTGTTTAGCCGACTTTTTTTTTCTCTTTCTCTTTTGCCCCCTGCTGTTTCTTTTCCAATCCTGGGCTTTTGGGGTTCTCCTCCTTTGTTGTTAAATATTTCTGTATCGTGCTAGAATTTAAACTCTCTTTTGGGGTTTTGGGTTACGTCGCTTTCTGCGTACGTCCTCTCATATTCCCTTTTCTTAATTCCTTTCTGCTAGAGGATCTCCACGCAAATGAACCTACCTGGCTATATATACCTTTATTTGACTCTAACCATGGGGGTATGTGACTATTACCACACGATATTTGAGGGGGACCACTCTTTGGGCTCAGTCCTTGTTCCCCTCCTCTATACCCCTCCTTCCAACCTTTCAAAGGGAATCGAGACAATTAGATCATTTTAATTTAATCAGCATTGGTGGCTCTAGAATCTATTGGGAAAGGGGTTCCTTATGAATGGCTTCCACCCGTTGGGGTTCCAATAAAGTGTATCCCCCCACTTTGGGATAGAGACCTTAGATCCCCAGTGGTCAGAGCGTGATGTCCACACTGTAATAATGTAACTGAGAAATGGACATGGCCGGTGAGGCGAAACTGAGCCTCCATTTCCTATAGTAGCCTAGCAGCAATATGTGACAGCAAAGAAATAGGTCCCTAGATGAGAAATATAACACAGTTCATAGGCTTGCGGGAACCATATGGCTACGCTTTAAAAACTCCAATCCCAATATGGCCACAGAGAGGCTATGTCTAGCTTTACTATATTAAAAAGTGAGAGCAGTCAGTCGTTATCTTGACCTGGCAGAAATATAGTGCAGCAACTTTTCAAAGCCATAGGAATCAATATGGTACAGTCACTAGGTATGCGAGGGCCCTACAGCCACAATATAGCACAAAAGAGCCCACTAAGCTTGGGCGGAAGGCATCTGGTTATAGCCAGATAGTCCAGAATCACCAGGCAGCAGTATAGTCCAGTCACATGCAATCCAAAGTTCAAAATAAAACTGTATTTACCTGGTGGTCTGTAATCATTCCTTCATTTTACCTTACAGCAGCAGCCTTTAGTCCTCTGTTGCTCTTCTTTCAAATGCTTCTGGCTTCCACTGCATCCTTTGCTGCTCAATATTTCATCCCCCCACTCCTAATGCTGACTCCGCTGTTCAACCTTCATCAGCCTACCCTCAGGCTTACTAAGAGGGTATCCGGGAGACCAGGGAGGGGGGTGGGGATATCAGTTCCCAGCCGATCCGGACAGGCTCCCAGCGTGCTCCTCCACTCTCCTTGCCTGCGCTGTTCCCCCACCAGACCGCACCGGTCCTCTGCTTACTGTCTGTGGGTGTCTGGGATGTCAGCGTCTGGGGCTTTTATTCGCCGGTCCCCGTGGTCTCTCACCCCGCTCAGCTCCGGCTGGTTCGGCAAATCCTCCATGCGCCCTCATAGGCACCGCAATCAGGCCCCTCCCCTAGCGTGTACAAGTCACGTCCGCATCACACGATCGCCTAATGCTGACATTCTGACTTTGTCTGAAGACATCATTTCAAAACCAGCTCTTACCAGACCTTATCTCACCTGTGGTGATCGTGACAAACAATACCCTAAAATAAAGATATTCCTCTGTCAGCTATTTTAAAGTTTTAGTCATGTCAACTCTTTCTTATCCTTCACTCAGGTAAGTGTTAGGGGGGCTAAGGGGGGCTGCTGCACACAAAAGGCTTTTTATCTTAATGCATAGAATGCATTAAGATAAAAACCTTCTGCCTTTACAATCTTTTTAAGCAGGAAAATCGAACTGCTACTTAATAGTTAGGATAGGGCCAAAATAGAAATAGAAAATGCCTGAAAGTTCAATTCATCTGTTCGTGTCTTCTTTCTGAACTGAGGAGAAAGCTTACATGCACAGTGCAGTTTCTCCAATCAAAAGTGCAATCAATAATACAATGATTTCAGTTTGATTGTTAGACATTGATGAGTGTTGGGGTCTTTTTAAAGTCTATACACACACTGCTTAGTAAAAATTGCAGTGTACAAATTAGGCCTCCTGAAGTCAAAGCAGTCAAAAATGATTTCTGATTGTTTGCTCTGACATTTGGGACTCTTGCATATGGCATTCATCTATACAACAGTGGTTAACTTTTTAGCCCTTTAATACCCCTTCAGAGCACCAATTTTCGCACCCCTCTTCATAAGAACAATACTATTTTTAGGGGTATTTGTGAGGCCATGATGCAATGTTAACATATCACTGTAAACCCAAACAAAACTATTTCCTGGTACCATAAATAAATAATATGTATCGTGCTACAATATCCCCTATATTATGTTTAAATGAATAAGTAAATAAATGTGCAATCAAAACCAATTGCATTAATGAAAATAGATGTAAAAATATAAAACAACAAATAAAGTCATATTCTTAAAAAAAATGTGTCCATATATTCTGAAGCAGTCCATAAATAATCAACTTGTGAAGAAAGTGATTTAATCCATTTTAATTTCTTGTAGTGCAATAACACTTCAAACTTAATGTGACCTCCACTTTCCCCTCATAGGCACACTCTCACCTTTATAGATGGCCCTTTACATTTCAAAAGTCTAAAAACTCCCCTTTAAGCTGGGAATAGCTGCAAGCAGGTGGCCATTGCTTAATAGCTGATATCTCGCCTTTTATGGATTCTTATCAGAAAAGTAAATTCAATAGTACACAAAGACAATCCATATTGCTTTCCATAAAAACAACATTCATTTATTTAAACAACTAGTAGACTTACATGCTACAAGATTCAGAAAATCTTATCTCACATTGCACAATCTGGACTATCACTTTAATGTCACAGCCACTAACAGGAGATCTTGATCACTGTGCCCCAGTGTCGATCAGATTACATATAGAGCCCTCCCACTTGTGTGTTCTCCTTACTCCACCCTACACATTATATCACATTTGCTTTTGTCAGGGGCATGAGTTAAGGAGAACTCTCACTCATTATTTGTATGCTGATGACTGCTGAATTGAGAGTGTTAGTATAAAAATATAATATATATCAATCAAAGAAAATATAAACGCCAAACCAAATAAAATGTATACTCAGCCACATCTATTAGTAAAAGCAGTACATACTGCACACATTACACTTGTTAGGCACACAGTTAACCCTTGCATTGCCTCTAACTGTTGGCGCTATATAAATCCTGTATAGTAATACATGTTTACTATGTAAACAAGGCAGATTGCCGTTCTGTCAGAATGGAAGGTATTGATCCTGTGTTTCTGCAAAGCAGGAACACGGATCTTTGCCTTCCCCTAGTCAAGACCCCTCCCCCACAATGAGTAAGCACAACCTAGGCACACAGTTAACCCTCTTATCACCCCTGATGTTAACCCCTTCCCAGTGTCATTAGTACAGTGACAGTGTCAGGAAAGGGTCCATCCGCTGGTAAGATATATCATTTGGCATGCAGTACTGGGGTCCACCAGCAGGTGTCTCCTGGCAGTGTTGAACTGTCAGGAGAATATTTCCCTGCTGGTGTCATTTCATCTTTTGGCCGCAGTACTGATGTCCACCAGCGGATGGATCCTGGCAGTATGGAGCAGACAACACACACTGCGCTCAGCTGTGACATGAGGTCAATTACCAGCCTTATAAATACCCGGCAAGCCCTCATAGGCTTGCCTTGGTATCTCTCTCCCTGCACTCTGACCTTGCTGCTTGTTACTTTGACCTTGAGCCTGCATCTGCCTTGTCCTGACCTGACCTGACCTGATCTGATCCCATCCCTGTCCTGAGCCTATCCCCTCTGTTCCTGGTTACCTTGGATCCCTGCCCTGTATTCCATCCATCCACTCTCTTCCTGTCCTGCTGGTTTCCCGTCCTTACCCATCTGCTGATCTCCCTGTGTATGACCTTGGCCTGGCTTTGTTTACAATTACGGTATCTCCATTTACTTATATATATTGTTGTTTGTAGTGGGTTTGTTGTGTTGGTTTTGCACTGTTTATATTTCTTTTACTTGTCACTTATTTATTAAACACCATTATTTCACTTACATGTGTTTTGGGTTTTCTCTGTGCAGTCCACACAGTCTGGTCTACTAGTCTTCTGACAGTATACCAAGGCCATCCCTGACCAGACGTGGCTGCATTGAGGAAACCATCCTGGTTTATCGGGTCTGCTAATATGGATTTCGATGAAATTCTTTATTATTCTCTGCTAGCAGAAGAGGATGGTGAATATTGTCGCCAGATTTTAAAAGGGTGGACTAGTGACAGGCTGATGGAAACTATACGATCAGCTCATTCCCTAGTGGATCAGGGGTATATGTCTTTTGAAGATGTTCAGCCTCTGATCCAGTTATGTGCAAAATCAGCCCTGTCATGCATTCCCGAGGGAAGTGATGATTTTTCGCCCCCCTTCAATTATGGCCAAGTTGAATCCCTGGTTTGGTTGTTAGAGGATGATCCAGCCTATTTTATGGAACATTATTCCTCCTGTTCACAGCAAGTGTTGTCTAATTGCATCCAGTCGGTGCAATCCTTGATTAGTCAGGCTGTGTGTGAATCAGCGTTTGTTCAACCTGTGCTGCAGGTATGGTCAGATCTCCTGTCTGTTGCTAAGCCACAATACTCCAGCCCTGCCATTAATCCTCTGTCTCCCCAAAAATGTATCTCCCCGTCGCCTATGGCAACCTCAGCTACAGCCCAGTTTATCCAACCCCCTACCAAATACTACTACCCAGTCTCCAAGTGTAGCACCTATCCCGCCTTCAATCCACCTGTCTCTTCTCCTCCACCTGAAACAGTCCCACAAAACCCCTCTCTAGCTACAGTTCCTTGGTCTTCCTTCGATCCAGCTACTTTCTTTTCTTTCAGCCCTGCACCTACATACAAGACTGCACGGGCTAAACACAAAAAGAAACAAAAATTCTTTCCTACCCACACGATCCTGCCAGTAACCCAACTTGCTTCCACACCAACTAACCCACCTGATTCTGTCAAACCTCTGCCTGCTACCCAGCCTGACAGTCCAGTGCCTGCTACCGAGCCTGATGCGCCAGTGTCTTCTACTCAACCTGTTGTGCCAATGCCTGTGCCCGCTGTCCAGTTTGATGTCCCTGCCTTCCAGTCTGGTGTGTCCACCTTCCAGTCTGATGCACCCGCTCTCCAGTCTAATGCCCCTGCAATCCAGTCCGATATGCCTGCCTTCCAGCTGGATGTCTTGAAGCTTGCCTTCCAGCCTGAAGTCCCGGCGCCCGCTTTTCAGTCTGTGCCCGCTCCCCAGTCTGATGTCTTCATGCCTGCCTCCCAGCCTGATGTCCCGAAGCTTGCTTTTCAGCCTGATGTCTTGGTTTCTGCCTTCCATCTTGATGTCCCTGCCTTCCATCTTGATGTCCCTGCCTTCCATCTTGATGTCCCTGCCTTCCAGTCTGGTATGCCCACCTTCCAGTCTGGTGTACCCACCTTCCAGTCTGATGTGCCCACCTTCCAGTCTGATGCACCCGCTCTCCAGTCTAATGCACCTGCTATCCAGTCTGATATGCCTGCCTTCCAGCCGGATGTCTTGAAGCTTGCCTTCCAGCCCGAAATCCCAGTGTCCATGTTCCAGTCTGATGCCCCAGCAACTATTGACCAGTCCGATGTACCTGCTGTTCTGCCCGATGTGCCAGCGCCTGTGTCTGCTGCCCAGTCTAAAGTTCCAGCACCCGCTGCCTGGTCTGATGTCTCGGTGCCGGCTTTCCAGTCCGCTTTCCAGCCTGATGTGCCAGTGTCTACTACTCAGCCAGTTGTGCCAATGCCTGTGTCCGCTGCCCAGTTTGAGGTCCCAGTGCCTGCTGCTCAGCCCGAAATTCCAGTGTCCATGTTCCAGTCTGACGCTCCAGCGACTACTGACCAGTCCGATGTACCTGTTCAGCCTGTTGTGCGAGTACCTGCTGTTCTGCCTGATGTGCTCACTGTTCAGCCTGATGAGCCTGCTTTCCGGTTTGATGTGACCATCCTCCAGCCTGATATCCTGGTACCTGTCTTCCAGCCTGATGTCGTGATGTTGGTATCCCAGCCTGAGGTTTCGATGCCCGTGTCTCCGCCTGAAGTTTCGGTGCCCGTGTTTCAGCCTGGAGTTTCGGTGCCCGTGTCTCAGCTTGCTGAATCGGTGCCCGTTACCTGGTCCGCTGAACTGGTGCCCGTTACCCAGTCTGCTAAACCGAAGACCGTCACTTGGCCTGTCAAGCCAGTATCCGTTATCCGGCTTGCCGAACCAGTGCCCGGTGTCCAGCTCGCTGGGTAGGGACCTGTTACCCAGCCCACTGGGCCGGGGTCCGTTACCCAGCTTGCTGAGCCGGTGCCTGTAATCCGGCCTGCCCTTACGGTGCTCGCTGTTCGGCCCAATGTTCCAGAGCCTGCTGTCCATCTCGATGACCCGGAGCCTGCTGCCCAGCTCGATGACCCGGAGCCTGCTGCCCAGCTCGATGACCCGGAGCCTGCTGCCCAGCTCGATGACCCGGAGCCTGCTGCCCAACTCGATGACCCGGAGCCTGCTGCCCAGCTCGATGACCCGGAGCCTGCTGCCCAGCTCGATGACCCGGAGCCTGCTGCCCAGCTCGATGACCCGGAGCCTGCTGCCCAGCTCGATGACCCGGAGCCTGCTGCCCAGCTCGATGACCCGGAGCCTGCTGCCCAGCTCGATGACCCGGAGCCTGCTGCCCAGCTCGATGACCGGGAGCCTGCTGCCCAACTCGATGACCCGGAGCCTGCTGCCCAGCTCGATGACCCGGAGCCTGCTGCCCAGCTCGATGACCCGGAGCCTGCTGCCCAGCTCGATGACCCGGAGCCTGCTGCCCAGCTCGATGACCCGGAGCCTGCTGCCCAGCTCGATGACCCGGAGCCTGCTGCCCAGCTCGATGACCCGGAGCCTGCTGCCCAGCTCGATGACCCGGAGCCTGCTGCCCAGCTCGATGACCCGGAGCCTGCTGCCCAGCTCGATGACCGGGAGCCTGCTGCCCAACTCGATGACCCGGAGCCTGCTGCCCAGCTCGATGACCCGGAGCCTGCTGCCCAGCTCGATGACCCGGAGCCTGCTGCCCAGCTCGATGACCCGGAGCCTGCTGCCCAGCTCGATGACCCGGAGCCTGCTGCCCAGCTCGATGACCCGGAGCCTGCTGCCCAGCTCGATGACCCGGAGCCTGCTGCCCAGCTCGGCTTGTTCCTGTGTGCTGCCCAGCTCAAGTTGTTCCTGTGTGCTGCCCAGCTCAAGTTGTTCCTGTGTGCTGCCCAGCTCAAGTTGTTCCTGTGTGCTGCCCAGCTCAAGTTGTTCCTGTGTGCTGCCCAGCTCAAGTTGTTCCTGTGTGCTGCCCAGCTCAAGTTGTTCCTGTGTGCTGCCCAGCTCAAGTTGTTCCTGTGTGCTGCCCAGCTCAAGTTGTTCCTGTGTGCTGCCCAGCTCAAGTTGTTCTTGTGTGCTGTCCAGCTCAAGTTGTTCCTGTCCGGTGCCCAGCTCAAAGACTCTGACATGCCAGCCGTCTGCCCGGATGTGCCTGATGACCAGCCTGAAATGCCTTCTTCCACCATTCTGCCTGATGTCATAGACCATGGACAATTAAGACCAGTTGGAGCGTCCGGAGGCCGCTCCTTTAGGGAGGGGTACTGTCAGGAAAGGGTCCATCCGCTGGTAAGATATATCATTTGGCATGCAGTACTGGGGTCCACCAGCAGGTGTCTCCTGGCAGTGTTGAACTGTCAGGAGAATATTTCCCTGCTGGTGTCATTTCATCTTTTGGACGAAGTACTGATGTCCACCAGCGGATGGATCCTGGCAGTATGGAGCAGACAACACACACTGCGCTCAGCTGTGACATGAGGTCAATTACCAGCCTTATAAATACCCGGCAAGCCCTCATAGGCTTGCCTTGGTATCTCTCTCCCTGCACTCTGACCTTGCTGCTTGTTACTTTGACCTTGAGCCTGCATCTGCCTTGTCCTGACCTGACCTGATCTGATCCCATCCCTATCCTGAGCCTATCCCCTCTGTTCCTGGTTACCTTGGATCCCTGCCCTGTATTCCATCCATCCACCCTCTTCCTGTCCTGCTGGTTTCCCGTCCTTACCCATCTGCTGATCTCCCTGTGTATGACCTTGGCCTGGCTTTGTTTACGATTACGGTATCTCCATTTACTTATATATATTGTTGTTTGTAGTGGGTTTGTTGTGTTTGGTTTTGCACTGTTTATATTTCTTTTACTTGTCACTTATTTATTAAACACCTTTATTTCACTTACATGTGTTTTGGGTTTTCTCTGTGCAGTCCACACAGTCTGGTCTACTAGTCTTCTGACAGACAGTGTATAGTATTAGCACTGATCACTGCATTATTGTCACTGGTGATGTCAGTGGCAGTTGGTCAGATCCCACCCAATGTCAGTTAAGTGTCAGATTGCCCACCACACTATCACGGTCCCACAATAAGTTGCTGATCACCGTCATTACTAGTATAAAAATAAATAAATCAAAATTCCAGTGTATATACCATCATTTATAGATGCTATAACTTTCACACAAATCAATTAATATACATGTATTGTTTTTTTTTTTTTTTTTAGTGTTCTTGGCTACTCCTCTTCTGTGCCGGCCTCATAGCAATCACAAAAAATAAGCAACATATTCCCCCAAATGTGCAGTCAAGGAATGTATCCCATTCACCATGGGTCTACCAGAGAGTTTATTTCAATCTTCGAGCATTTTGTTAAGAAAGTGTATAATATGTAACCAACACTCTGATTGTATCAAGTATTTGCTTTCGTTTCCCTAACCGATTTCACCAATTCTTTCTTATATTCCATTGAAGGGTTTCTTTGTCATATGTATCATATTCAGATAAAAGGCATGTCATTTCAGTATTACAATCCTTCTTGTTCAAAACCAAAATTGCTGGTCTGATAGCCACATCTTTTCTTCTATCCTGATATGGTCTGATCCCTTTTTCACATAGTTTGACCTTATTACTACAGAAGAGGTCACCAAACTTTTCTCAGGAGCCTGCCACATTGACCCTGGCCTAGGACACAGGGTGCTGTCAACTAGTACGGTCACCCTCTTGCTCTATCCTATGCCCCCTCACTCACATCTTCAATCTCTCCCTATTTACTGGGATCTTCCCCTCCCCTCTAAAGCATGCACTGGTCACCCTCATACTTAAAAAGCTTTGACTGGACCCACTCTGTAATCTCTATAGTGGAAACTCCTATCTTGAACCCCTTAAATGGTGCAATAAACTGATATCGTGATCCAATTTCCTTTTGTTGTTGCAATGATTTAATAGGTTGAACCCACTGTTGTTTCTGTTCCATCAGATCGGAATCATACAAGGGTCTGGTTAATCAATCCTGATTATTCCTGTAGTCCCCCAAATTTCTTAAAAAAACTCCTTACTCTTAACATGTCAAATTCCTTGCTTAACAACCGCTTGCCGATGGCCCTACTTAGGAGTATGGCGGCAGAATGGCTCTCCTGTGCCGGATCACATACCTAGTACATGATCCGGCACTTCTGCGTAGGGGATGCGCTTGCCAGCTGTGCTTTGATTAGTCACAGCGTAAGCCGATCAGCGGGTGCCAGTCAATGATTGACCACCGGTACCCGCTGATCGGCAAGGAGGAAGACATCACAGAGCTCTGTCTATGTAAACAACACAGAGCTCTGTCCTGTCAGCAGGGATGTGCAGGTTTTTGTTTCTCTGCAAAGCAGGAAATAAAAACCGGCACATCCCTTAGTGAAAGCACCTCACAGTAAACACACAAACACTAGATAGGCACACATTTAATCCTTTGATCATTCTAGATGTTTAACCCCTTCTCAGCCAGTGTCAATAGTACAGTGATAGCACATATTTTTAGCACTGATCACTTTATTAGTGTCACTAATTCGCGCAAAGTGTCAAAAGTGTCAGATTTCCCACCATACTATCGCAGTCCCGCTGTAAGTCGCTGATTGCTGCCATTATTAGTATGAAAATAACAATTACAGTGTATTTACCATAGTTCGTAGATGCTATAACCAATCAATATACGCTTATTGGGATTTTTGTTTTACCAAAAATATATAGCAGAATACATACTGGCCTAAATTTATGAAGAAATACAATTTTTAAATTTTTTTATTGGTTATGTCTTATAGCAGAAAGTAAAAATATTGCGCAAAAAATAAAAAACCCAGTGGTGATCAAATACCACCATGAAACAAATGGTATAAATTTCATTTGTGTACAGTGTTGCATGACCACACAATTACCAGTTAAAGTAATACAATGCCAAAAAGCAAAAAAATGGCCTGGTCATGAAGGGGGGGGGGTAAATCTGCCAGAGGTCAAGTGGTTATTCTTATTTAAAATAGTACATATTGCTTTTGTTAACACTTCTTAATTTGGAAGGTCCAATTTATCTTGGAGGTCCACCACTTTATCTTTTAATTCATCAAGTTCAGGATTAATTTTATGCATTTTCATTTCCTTTTCAATAGAAATACCACTAATTCCAACTCTTTCTGAATCTTGCATCATGTACGTGTATTAGTTATTTAACCACTGCGGGATTTACCCCCTGCCTGACAGGCCATTTTTGGCGACACGGCACTGTGTCGCTTTAACTGACAATTGCACGGTCGTGCGACGTTGTACCCAAACAAAATTGTTGTCCTTTTTTCCCACAAATAGAGCTTTCTTTTGGTGGTATTTGATCACCTCTGTGGTTTTTATTTTTTGCGCTATAAACAAAAAAAGAGAGTAAATTTTGAAAAATAAACTCAATATTTTTTACTTTCTGCTATAAAACATATAAAAAAAATGTATAAAAAAACAAATGTAATCATAAGTTTAGATCAATATGTATTATACATATTTTTGGTAAAAAAATTGCAATAAGCGTATATTGATTGACTTGCACAAAAGTTATAGCGTCTACAAAATAGGGGAAAGATTTAGGGACTTTTTATTTTTTTATTGTTTTTACTGGTAATGGCGGTGATCTGCGATTTTTAGCAGGACTGTGACATTGCGGTGGACAAATCTGACCCTAAGTGACACATTTTGGTGACCAGTGACACCAATACAGTGATCAGTGCTATAAAAATGCACTGATTACTGTGTAAATGACACTGGCAGGGAAGGGGTTAACACCAGGGGGCAATCAAGGGGTTAACTGTGTTCCCTGGGAGGTGTTTCTAACTATATGGGGGATGGGCTGCCTGGGAGAAGAGAGAGATCGCTGTTCCTCATCACTAGGAACAGCAGATCTCTCTCTCCTCCCCTGTTAGAACAGGGATCTGTTTGCTTACATTGGCAGATTCCCGTTTTGGCTCTCTTTCCCGCGATCACGGGTGGCCAGACCCTCAGGCGAGCTCCCGCGGTGGGCACGTGCACACAAAAGCCGGTGCACGAACTGACATACCAGTACGTCGATTCGCACAGCCGTGCCAACTTGCTGCAGTATAACTGCGGCGGCTGGTCGGCAACTGGTTAAATACATTCATTGTGATTTTATGGAAAGCATCATGGATTATCTTTGTTTCTTTTGAGCTTACCTTGCTGTTAAGGATCCATAAAAGGTGAGATCACAAGCCATCTGCTTGTAGCTATTCCCAACTTTAAAGGGGAAAAAAAGTTTTACACCTTTTAAATGCAAAGGTCAATCTATAAAGGTGAGAGGATACCCAGAAGGGGAAGGTGGAGGACACATTAAGTTTGAAATGTTATTGCACTACAAGAAATGAAGATGGGATTAGTTCACTTTCTACACATGTTGATTATTAATGGACTGCTTCAGAATATATGGACACATTTTTTAAGATAATAAATGTTTCTATTTGTAAGGTCCCTTTTACACTAATGCGGTATGGTTTCCTTACACCACAAGTGCAGTGCAGTGTTCAAAAAAAAATAAAAATGTATCAGTTATACTTACCTATAGATAGTTGTATCATAGATAGAAGATATCTGTGGTAAAACATGCAATAAATGTATAGGTCTCCTACATTGCTTAACAATGCCTAATTTATGGGAAAGCCATAGATATCAAAAGTCTCTTAAATGGATGTCCTTTAACTGTCCCTGTTTTAGTAAGGTTCACATGTTCATCAGCATCTGACTTTATAGCAGCTTTCAGACCTCATGCACACTGGGTGTTTAGCCCTAGAGTCTAGTGCTGTATGCGCCCAAGGACGAATGCCCAGAACAGGAGAAGTCTACATTCTGGGCATTGGTTCCTCAGCGAACATGGTCCTAAACTTTAGTACCATTTGGTACAGTTTCCAGCCCCGTCCAGCTGTTGAAAATTTCAGCCTCTTATGAATCTTTAGAAGGCTGCTAGTAGCGGGGCTGGACAGTACACCTATGCCTTCCACCCACACAAAACCACCAGTGTCTGAGACACAGGAGGTCTTAAAACTGCTATAAGGTTAGATGCTGATTAACAAAGTACCTGATGCTGTATCAACTCTTCTTTCATCTCCCAGCTTCCCTTTCTTCTATATCCTTAGACAACCTTAAAGCCTGGTGGGCTGCTTGAGCTTGTAGCTTCTTAAATGTCTTGTATACAGTGCCGGGCTGAGACAGAAGAGGCACCCGCCTTGGGCACTGTGTTGCAGAGGGTGCAGCTGAGATGAGAGGCTTTTCTGTCTACGCTTCGCCCAGCCATGTTCTTTTACTGTGCAGGACTGAGCTGTCAAACTGTTTGGCACTCTGCTTCATGGTATTGTAGGTCGCACTCTTATTTTTTTTTAAATAAAACACAGTACAACAATTTGGTGTTAAAATGGCCGTGGCACCTTTATTGGTATAAAATAAATCAAATAACTTTATTCAAAAATAAAATAGAATAATTAAATTATATTTCAAACTTAAAAACAAATTCTAAACTCGCTCAGTCATAGGACTCGAGCTATAAAAGCATCAATTCATAAAACCAAAGTCCCCCCTTGATCCAAGGGTGACATAACCACATAATGGTGCCAGCGACAAGGGTGGGAGGGAAGGGGAGCTCAATCTTAAGCCACCTCAGGGCAAAAGTGAGCGGGTCTGTCACAGGGGGAGCTTATATAACCTCCTACACCTGAGGAGAAAACATTTCTCCCGCTCACTGCCACATGACTCATCATTTTTTTTTTTTTATATAAATAAAACTTTTAACCCCCTGGCGGCCACAATCCCATGTTGTGGGCTCCTTATTATGCCCACTTTTCATGGTATTGTAGGTTGTAGGTCGCACTCTTATTTTTATTTATTTTTTTAATAAAACACAGTACAACAATTTGGTGTTAAAATGGCCGCGGCACCTTTATTGGTATAAAATAAATCAAATAACTTTATTCAAAAATAAAATAGAATAATTAAATTATATTTCAAACTTAAAAACTAATTCTAAACTCGCTCAGTCATAGGACTCGAGCTATAAAAGAATCAATTCATAAAACCCCATAAAAGTCCCCACCAGCCGGGTTTGTTGAAAACAAAAACACGGCTACCCCAGCACCGCAGCCTGTTCAATACTATTTTGAAGACCTAGGTTAAAGATGTCCAAACCGACATCAGAAAGATGTACACCATCTTGTCTATAAAGACCGGAAAAACCACCTTCCAGATCAACATGACGGAAAGAGATCCCCCGAATTCCTGGCATGAACTTTTCAATTGAGTGATTGATTCTCCGTTTAATTTTTTCAAGATGTCTACCACTTGTAGAATATAACCAAGGTAATCGGGAAACCATTTCAGAGAAAATACTACATGTATTAGGAAAAACTAATTTCAAACGATGCAGATCTTGCTTTATTAAAAACATCAAATCTTAAGTCTTCAGTCTACCAACATCGTTACCCCCAAGGTGCAGAATTAAAACAGATGGAGAAGGCCAAGAAAGAATCAAAACAGAAAGATGAAGGAAAAGATCAGTCCATTGCAGACCACAAATTCCCTTCCAAAGAATATGAAACTTATCTGAAGGTAAAGATAGGTTGGAACCATAACAGCGTTTTGAAGCTCTATTATGAGTCCAGTATATAGAAGAATGGCCAACTATCCATATGAAAGATTTTGCATCTTAAATTAAAGAGATAAGTTATGTCGAATGTAATATTGAATATACTAGATTCCCATCTATCATCTCATAATAACTATATCACTCAGACTCAATCTAGCGGCTTCTGTGGCGGCTCCAATCCTGAAAGAATGGCTAGAAAATAAATTGGGAAAAGCCTAAATGAGAAAACAATGTTTAAGAATTGCAAAATTTAAATTTCGTCATAGGGGAAGAATCCATGTGAAAAGATGACCGGAAACAGGAAACGGGTCTAACCTCCATGTATTTTTGAAGTATTAACAAAGGACAAAGGATGGAGTCACAAAAGGCAAATAGATTGAGCCATCGACCTTAAAATTAAGAACTTTTATCCTTAGGATAGAAACCTCTGATAAGAGTAAACCATCTAAACTGTGTTTGTTATTTTGTAACGTTTTAGAAATACGTAGAGCGGCGAAAATTAAAGCGGGGGTCCACCTATCTATCGTTTTTTTTTTTTTGGAGTTCATTCATAAACTTTTCTTCTCATGATTATCTACTCACATGTTCTGTGTAATAAGTCCGCCTGTGTCCGATTTCGTTGTAAAGAATAACTTATAAAATTCACTGAAGGCGGTTTCCATCTTCATTGTGGGCATTTGAAGCCCACAAGCATGTATTTCCTGGATGCGGTGAATGCTGTGCTCCCAGCATTCACCGAGATGTTGTGATGACGCTGTTGCACAATGCATGCTGGGAAGCCTGAGACTAGCTCCCAGGGGACTGTGGGAGGTCTGAGAGAGGCTAGAAACACGCCTACTCCCATGGGAGGAAAACCAGGAAGTGCTAAGAAGATTAGAAAAAAAAGCTAATTACGGCGATTTAAATTTTTTTACACAGCATATCAGCATCTACACAAGGAAGAGAATGCATAGAGATAATGTTCAAAATTTGGGTGGAACCCCGCTTTAAAACAAAGGCCGCATGAAATAATAAAGCCTTGTAAACTGAAATACAAACAAAAGAAGTAGCCAAACACAGCCTGGATAATGTACTAAAGAAATTAGCCTGCGCATATCTGGAAACAATTTTCTTTCTTATGCCTTTTAGGGCTTGCCTAACAGAAAAGAAACTGTTGCAGGCCGGGAAATTATGAAGTTTAAATAAAAAGGAAACAACAGCTAGTATATATATATATATATTTTTTTATATGGTTATAGGAAAAATCTAACTGTATAAGGAGCAAAGAAAAGCTAAATCTATAAACTCAGACAGAGGTAAGCTGTGAAAACCTAACTCCAGATTAAAATTCAGCCATTTATTTATTTATTTATTATATATATATATATATATATATATATATATATATATATATATATATAGATATATATCTATATATATATATAGATATATATCTATATATATATTTTTTTTTATTTAAATGAGCATACAGTCCAAAATTTTTTACGATCGAAATTTAATAACCGAAAATACTAGATTTAAATCAGATCCCAAAGATGACTCGGGCAAAGGTACCTATCTGCAATCGAGATAAGGCATCTTCGATGACATGGAGCCTACCCGATACATACTTTGCCTTAATCAAAATGATTTTTTTTTTTTAATAAGAATACTAAATAATGTAAAGGTTTATGACTAACAATGTTTTGAAGAAAGGTAGATTCAAGCAAATATACACCCCTATTATCAATATTAATGATAATTCGATTGTAACTAATTGGTTTCATCAAATTTCTAAGCAACTATGATTGAAAGAGTTCCAGCAAAACTATATTTGTAATCTAGCTGGAAACCCAGAAGGGGGAGGGGCAATGAACCCAAACACCAATGGGAACGAAAAAATAATAGCAAACCCTTGAGAGTCAGCAGCATCTGCAAAGGAAGATTTCTCCATTGCTAGAGGAAAACTTTAGTTATAAGGGAAAAATAATTTGAGAGAAAAAAAAAAAGAGACCAATAAAAAGAAGTCATCTAAATAAGACTCATCCCAGAATGATCAGGTTCAAAATTAAGACCCGCTAAAAAAAAAAAAAAAAAAAATAGCAAACATTTCAAAATAATAACATGACAATGTGAGATTCTGGAACAATAGGTAATAATCTGAAAACTGACTGATTGTCAGCTTTTCTAAACGCACTCCGACAACGTTTTATAATTTGAATAGCATGCATAAATGTTGCAAACCTAACAGAAGCGGATGCTGGGTCAAATATATCATTGAGAGGATAGCGTTAGGTTCTTTTATAGGGACTAAACCAAACAGAAAGACAGGGGATATAAACGAGCCATTCTATTTGCTGAAATTACTTTAGCAACTTATCCTTTACTATAACAGTATGGAGAAATACTGATTTCAATTTTTTTTTTATTGCAACCTGAACCTGTAAAATATTAAATTTAAAACCTGTAGAAAGACCATTAATTATTAATTGTGCTATCACCTTGTCGGGATATAACATTAACCATGGATGCATTGCGAACAACCTCACTGGCATGCAGGCTTTTCAAATGATCCCTGTGGACCTGAGTACCGGACGACCTTTTAAAGCATTTTGAGACTGGATGACTACCGAAGCAAAAGGAACATTCATGTCGATAACGACATGAATTTAACCACCTGCATTGAGACTCAATAAATGCATAACATGTACCTTTTTTATACACTGGATTTGTAGTATTCGTATCCAATGAAGACTGAGGTTGTGGTCTTGTAAAGACAGGCTTTTGAGGAATGATAAGGTTTAACCACAATCCCACATCCTTATTACCCCATTTCATATTGGGATATATCGCAATTTTTGATGAAATGATTCGTCATAATTAAACCATCCCATACCGCCAAAGCTCTTATATGCTTCTATAATATGTTCCAGGTGCTGAAACAGCCCAGTGCATTTCTCTGGATGCTTCCCACCCATTATTGCAGAAAATATGCAGAAAGCCTGCAACCAATTAAAAAAAGATCTAGAAATAGGATGGCGCCTGTCATCAGCGCCGTCCTCGGACCTCTTATCAGATTTTGTAAGGAAATCTTTTTACAATAGGTAATAAAGACAATATATCTAAAAATTCGCCTTTCCAAATTTTTTCTTTAATGATAAAGGCAGGTGAAAACCTAACAGCGACATCTCACAAGGAAGAACCTCTTTAAAGCAGGTCTCAGAAACAGAAGCAGGCATACAAGCCGGCATATTCGTATGCGTAGAAACAGGAGTAATATTACCAACAGAATTACCTGACCAGACGTTCACTGGGGAAGGAGCTACAGGTGTGGGATGGTTAACAGATACATTTTCATGAAATCTGTTTAAAGAAATAAGCAACTGGTTAATTAACACAGCTTGAGTAGACTCACCTGCATATTGGGACTCTGGTTGATTACAAATAACTGGAATATATGGTCCTTGTGCTGTGCTGACATCCAGACCTGTATGGGATAAAAGAGACATAGGGGCCCTCACCTCATCCAGCCTGGACGGCCTGGATGCCAGTGATGCCAAAGATTCGACCTGAGGTACCTGCCTGGGATGCGAGGAGACAACACTGCTCTGGGCATAGCCATACCCGTATGTAGAGAAGCAGGAGGAGCATTGGTTAAGCTGGGCGGCGACAACTCCTCCCTGCAGGGGGTTTCCCCGAGCGATACTGAAGAGCGGGGAGTCCGGCCTCTACCCCTACTGCTGCGGATAGGAGAAAGGGAAAGAATCCGTCTGTTCCTCTTGCCGCACCGACCCACTCTTTAAACCCCAGGCAGCGAATCCTCCCGCTCCGCTGCAAAGTGAGACCGCTCCACACTCACCGCTGCTGTTTCTGTGGCTGGGCGTTCCGCCGGTAAACTCCTCTGAATAGAGCAAGCTGGAAAGTTCTGAGCTGAGGCAGGCACCGCCGGACCAGATAGGACGGAAAGCTCCGTTCTGTCCCTTGTTGGCTGGAGCTCTGCTGACGCTGTGTCCCCGAATGCGAGTCCTCTTCAGTGAGTGCCAGACACCGCTGGAGATACTACCGCCCTCCGCTTCAGCCCTTTCAAGCACTTGTCTGACAAGAGACTTCATGTCCTGTCACTGCTATGAGAGCTCGCAGTAATAACGCAGAGCTCAATCCTAAGCCACCTCAGGGCAAAAGTGAGCGGGTCTGTCACAGGGGGAGCTTATATAACCTCCTACAAAAACGTTTCTCCCGCTCACTGCCACATGACTCATCATTTTTTTTTTTTATGAATAAAACTTTACACCCCCTGGCGGCCACAATCCCATGTTGTGGGCTCCTTATTGTGCCCACTTTTCAATGTCAGTGTGACAGCTGCAAACTGATCATAGCACCCAGCTGTAATGTAGCCACAATAAATACAGGGGTTTAGCCACGTTCTCTCTGCACAATCTGCAAAATTGAGTTTGTCATCTTGGGTCCTGCTTTGTATTAATTTATGAGTAAATGCTACTATTGTAGCTTCCATTCATGCCTTATTGTTGTGTGTGAATAAAAGCAAAATAAAAAAAAAAAATTGTAAAAATTTTTTTTAGCCTCTTATTAACCCTTTATTAAAACTAAATAAATGTTTATTAACTCCTTCATTACATTAGTATTTTTTTTTATTTTGTTGTTTGTATAAAAACTTTGGAAATTTGTGTTCATTTCTGTTTCCAGTGCTAAATTTTAACCACTTGACCTCCAGAGGATTTACCCCCTTCATGACCAGGCCATTTTTTGCGATACGGCACTGCGTTAATTTAACTGACAATTTCACGGTCGTGTGACGCTGTACCCAAATACATTTTTTGTTCTTTTTTCCCCGCAAATGGAGCTTTCTTTTGGTGGTATTTGATCACCTCTGCATTTTTTATTTTTTGCGCTATAAACAAAAAAATACAGACAAATTTGAAAAAAAACATTTTTTAATTTCTGCTACAATACATATCCAATAAAAGAGTGTAAAAAAACAGAAAATTGAATTCAAATACCGTAATTTTCCTTTCCTGACGAGCTCCATGGCAGCACAGCTGGGTGAGGCCCCGCCCACCCCCTACGTAATCAGGACTATAAATTTTTCACTCACCTCAGCCTCAGTGTTCCGTAACTCGTACTACTTAACTGGGCGGGTATTGTGCTACCATGGAGTTTGTCAGGAAAGAAAAATTACGGTAAGTATTTGAATTCAATTTTCTGTCTTCCTGACAGCTCCATGTCAGTACAGCTGGGAATTAGCTAGCCACACATGAGAGGGAAATGCTTGAGAACATTTTTTAATCTACACTGGAGGCAGAAGCCAGAACACTACTGCCAAAATCTATGTAGTCAGAGTCCCTGACTCCACGCAATAGTGTGCCCCATGAAGGTATGTATGGATGTCCATGTGGCTGCCTTGCAGATCGTCTCCAAGGACACTTGTCCCGCCGCTACCCAGAAGGTAGAGACTCCTCTAGTGGAATTCGCTGTGACCCCCTCAGGCACAGACAAACCCTTCGTTCTGTAGACCAACGATATAGTCTTGACTAGCCATGAGGCGATCACCCTACCAGAAGCCTGAAGAGATGGTCCGCCTTTCTAAGTTCGGCCGTCGCGTCCACATAGGCTTTCAGAGAGGACCCCACATCAAGTGGATTTGGATTCTGAGAGTTCTCTGCGAGAAACATTGGGAGCGTGATTTCTTGTGTCATATGGAAACTAGAGGCTACCTTTGGGATGAATCCCAGCATTGGCCTGAGCACCACTCTATCTGGGAAGAAAGAGAGGAAGGGTTCTTTAAACCCCAATGCCGCTATCTCGGATACCCTTTTGGCTGAAGTTAATGCCACGAGAAAGGCGGTCTTCAATGAAAGATGCCATACAGGGACAGGAGAAACAAAGGTGTCTGATGAAAGGAAATCCAAGATTAGAGGCAAGTCCCACTTTGGAAATCTTAGAGACCTTGGCGGTCTTAGGCGGATGGTCGCTCTGAAGAATCAGATCACCAATTTATCCACGGCCCCTGGGTACCAGTGATAGCAGACACGTGGGCCTTCAAAGTACTTGTGGAGAGGCCTAGTTCCAATCCCATCTGGTGAAACTTCAGAATGTGGCAGACCCTTGGAGAATCTGGCAAAAAGTCATTACTGTATGCAAATTCCACAAACTTGTTCCAAGTTCTGGTATAGGCATTGCTGGTACTGTCTTCCTGGCTTTCATTAGGGTACTCGTGACTCTGGCTGAGCAACCCAGACTGATTAGCCTTCGCCTCTCAAGACTCAGGCCGTCAATTTCAGGCTCTCCTGGGTCGGGTCGCAGATTGGCCCCTGCTTCAGCAGGTCCGAAGTTACTGGTAGGGGGCGTGGTTCCCTGATGCTCAATGAGAGGAGCAGAGGATACCAAGGTCTCTTCGGCCAGTCTGGTACTACCGCCAGAATGGACACCTTCTCCTGGTGCAAAAAGAGGAGGATCACTGGGATCGGAGGGAAGGCATATACCGTTCTGAAATTCCATTCTGCTGTTAGAGCATCCACCCCCGTTGCTTGCGGGTGACTGGACATGGCGAAGAACCGTGGTAGTTTGGTTTTGGTCAGAGAGGCAAACAGGTCCACCTCTGGAAGGAAGGCCCATGCCACCAAGCTCCGAAAGATCTGTTTTGACAGGGCCCAATTGTTGTTGTCCAAGTCTGCTCTGGACAGGTAGTCTGCTTGAGTGTTCAGATGCCCAGGCACATATACTGCTGTTAGCAAATGTAAATAGGCTTGAACCCAATGAATGATCGGGGTCACCTCTCTCAGGAGAGCACTGCTGCGAGTGCCTCCCTGCCTATGGATGTAAGCGACTGCCGTCACATTGTCTAGCTTCAAAAGGATAGGCGCTCCTTGAATTTGACTCTTGAAGGCCAGGAGGGCCTGGAAGGCTGCCCTCAACTCCAGTATATTGGAAACTACATTGACCGCCTGAAAAGTCCAATGGCCTTGGTCCCAGTGGTCTTTGTATAGGGCTCACCAGCCTGTACCGCTGGCATCCAACTGGACTATTTGCCACCTCGTTGTGAATCAGTAGTGGCACCGAAGAAGATTCTGCTGCATTGATCACCAGTCCAAGTTGACCCTCATCTGGACTGTGATCTGGATTCTCTGACCAAAATCCCCCGATCTCCATTGATCTAGGAGACCCATTTGGAAGAGGCGCGAGTTCCACTGAGCCCATTTGACCATCGGAGTGGTTGAAATCATTATACCAAGAAGTCGCATGCATTCTATTGTTGGCAGGTACGCATTCTTTCGAGCTTCCGACATCGTCTTCAGGATGCAGATCATCTTGTCTCTGGGTATCTATCTTTGTACCTAAGTACACCAGAGAGTCGGTATGAGGTTACTCTTTTCTTGAATGATGAGCCAGCCAAACCTCTCCTACGTCAACAAGGTTGTCTTCCGGTGTGTCAGGAGCGTGTCCTTGTAAAATGTCTTCCAAATAGTGGTGTATACGGATTCCCTGCAATCATAGATGGGCCACCAGGATATTCGTGAATACCCTGGGAGATGTGGTCAGCCCAAAGGGCAGGTATACAAATTGATAGTGAAGTTGTCCTACTGCGAACCGAAGAAACCTCTGGTAGAACGGGGCCACGGGCATGTGGAAGTACGCATCCCTGGGGTCCACCGACAGTAGCCAGTCTCCTGGTTGAATGACCTTTAGGATTGTTTGGAGCGACTCCATCCTGAATCGATCCTTCTTGATGGACCTGTTGAGGTCCCTGAGGTCTATTACTGGCCTCCAAGTCCCTGACTTTTTCTGAACCAAGATCAGAGGCGAGAAGACTTCTGTTGAGGAAATGCGACTATCGCTTCTTGCTCCAGGAGGGTCTGTATGTATTTCCAAAAGACATCCTGTTTCCCCTTTTCTGGAGGCATTTTTGTTGAAACAAAGGCTCTGCAGGGCTGCTTGAGGAATTTCCAGCTGTTCTCGTACCTGGTGGTCGATATCACCCACGGCTCCCTAATCCTTTAGTCCCACACTTGCTGGAACCTGAATAACCTGGCTCCTACCTGGCAAGTGTAAGTCGGTGGGGAGTCAAAAAGACTTCTGAGGTTTTTGCCCCAAGGAAGAGGTTGGTCGTCTAGATTTGCGTTTTGTCGCAGAATTTGGCCATTGCCGGCGAAACTCCCTTCCTGGCCTGTAGGACCTGGCGTCTCTGCCTGTAGGTCTTGCCGTGTTTCTGAAGGTTGTGTTTTTCTTATGAAACAACGTCTGTGTCAAGAGACTAGTAGACCAGACTGTGTGGACTGCACAGAGATAACCCAAATGCATGTAAATGAATAAATAATATTTATTAAAATAAGTGATAACTCAGAAAATACAGATAGTGCAAAACCAACACAACAAACCTACAGCAAACAATAATATATACAGCAAGGGGCAATACCGGAATCACAGATGTCAGCCAGGCCAGGGTCATACACAGCAGGTAAGCAGGAACCAGGGATATACCAAAAACATAAACGTTAGCCAAGCCAGGGTCATACACAGGAGATCAGCAACTGAACAAGGGCAGGTTGGGAAAGGGAGATAATGGATGGGATAGGATACAGGCTCAGGAAGAGGTTCAGGGTCCGATACAGGTTTACAGGATAACAGGTTCAGGATACAGGTTCTGGGCGCAAGGAAGAAAGATACCAAGGCGAGCATGTGAGGGCTTGCCGGGTATTTATAGGGCTGACTATAATTGGCTTCACGTCACACCTGAGCGCAGGGGGGGTTGTCTGCTCCATACTGCCAGGATCCATCCGCTGGTGGACATCAGTACTGCGACCAAAAGATGAGATGACACCAGCAGGGAAATATTCTCCTGACAGTTCAACACTGCCAGGAGACACCTGCTGGTGGACCCCAGTACTGCATGCCAAACGATATATCTTACCAGCGGATGGACCCTTTCCTGACAGTACCCCTCCCTAAAGGAGCGGCCTCCGGACGCTCCAACTGGTCTTAATTGTCCATGGTCTATGGCATCAGGCAGAATAGTGGAAGAAGGCATTTCAGGCTGGTCATCAGGCACATCCGGGCAGACGGCTGGCATGTCAGAGTCATTGAGCTGGGCAGCGGACAGGAACAAGCCGAGCTGGGCAGCAGACAGGAACAAGCCGAGCTGGGCAGCAGACAGGAACAAGCCGAGCTGGGCAGCAGACAGGAACAAGCCGAGCTGGGCAGCAGACAGGAACAAGCCGAGCTGGGCAGCAGACAGGAACAAGCCGAGCTGGGCAGCAGACAGGAACAAGCCGAGCTGGGCAGCAGACAGGAACAAGCCGAGCTGGGCAGCAGACAGGAACAAGCCGAGCAGCAGGCTCCGGGTCGTCAAGCTGGGCAGCGGGCACTTCGATCTGGGCAGCGGGCACTTCAAGCTGGGCAGCGGGCACATCAGACTGGGAAGCCGGC
This sequence comes from Lithobates clamitans, assembly GCA_037952925.1. Taxonomy (NCBI): domain Eukaryota; kingdom Metazoa; phylum Chordata; class Amphibia; order Anura; family Ranidae; genus Lithobates; species Lithobates clamitans. The sequence continues at coordinate 1,637,563 of JBBGZY010000378.1, read as the reverse complement.
ACATCAGACTGGGAAGCCGGCACATCAGACTGGGAAGCCGGAACATCAGACTGGGAAGCTGGCACATCAGACTGGGATACTGGCACATCAGGCTGGGATGCTGGCACATCAGGCTGGGAAGCTGGCACATCAGGCTGGTAGGCAGGCATCGAGACATCAGGTTGGAAGGCAAGCTGCAAGACATCAGGCTGGGAAGCTGGCACATCAAACTGGGAAGCTGGCACATCAGACTGGGAAGCTGACACATCAAACTGGGAAGCTGACACATCAGACTGGGAAGCTGACACATCAGACTGGGAAGCTGGCACATCAGACTGGGAAGCTGGCACATCAGACTGATAGGCAGGCATCGGGACATCAGGCTGGGAAGCCGGCACATCAGACTGGGAAGCTGGCACATCAGACTTGGAAGCTGGCACATCAGACTGGGAAGCTGGCACATCAGACTGGGAAGCTGGCACATCAGACTGGGAGGCAATCTTCGAGACATCAGGCTGGAAGTCAAGCTGCAAGACATCAGGCTGGGAAGCTGGCACATCAAACTGGGAAGCTGGCACATCAGACTGGGAAGCTGGCACATCAGACTGGGAAGCTGGCACATCAGGCTGGTAGGCAGGCATCGAGACATCAGGCTGGAAGGCAAGCTGCAAGACATCAGGCTGGGAAGCTGGCACATCAAACTGGGAAGCTGGCACATCAGACTGGGAAGCTGGCACATCAGACTGGGAAGCTGGCACATCAGGCTGGGAAGCTGGCACATCAGGCTGGGAAGCTGGCACATCAGGCTGGTAGGCAGGCATCGAGACATCAGGCTGGAAGGCAAGCTTCAAGACATCAGGCTGGGAGGCTGGCACATCAAACTGGGAAGCTGGCACATCAGACTGGGAAGCTGGCACATCAGACTGGGAAGTTGGCACATCAGACTGGGAAGCTGGCACATCAGGCTGGTAGGCAGGCATTGAGACATCAGGCTGGAAGGCAAGCTTCAAGACATCAGGCTGGGAGGCTGGCACATCAAACTGGGAAGCTGGCACATCAGACTGGGAAGCTGGCACATCAGACTGATAGGCAGGCATCGGGACATCAGGCTGGGAAGCCGGCACATCAGACTGGGAAGCTGGCACATCAGGCTGGTAGGCAGGCATCGAGACATCAGGCTGGAAGGCAAGCTTCAAGACATCAGGCTGGGAAGCTGGCACATCAAACTGGGAAGCCGGCACATCAGACTTGGAAGCTGGCACATCAGACTGGGAAGCTGGCACATCAGACTGGGAAGCTGGCACATCAGGCTGGTAGGCAGGCATCGAGACATCAGGCTGGAAGGCAAGCTGCAAGACATCAGGCTGGGAAGCTGGCACATCAGACTGGGAAGCTGGCACATCAGACTGGGAAGCTGGCACATCAGACTGGGAAGCTGGCACATCAGGCTGGGAGGTAGGCATCGAGACATCAGGTGGAAATGCAGAAACCAAGACATCAGGCTGAAAGGCAAGCTTCGGGACATCAGGCTGGGAGGCAGGCATGAAGACATCAGACTGGGGAGCGGGCACAGACTGAAAAGCGGGCACCGGGACTTCAGGCTGGAAGGCAAGCTTCAAGACATCCGGCTGGAAGGCAGGCATATCAGACTGGATAGCAGGTGCATTAGACAGGAGAGCGGGTGCATCAGACTGGAAGGTGGGCACATCAGACTGGAAGGCAGGGACATCAAGCTGGAAGGCAGGCATCGGGACAACAGACTGGGAGGCAGGCACATCAGACTGGAAAGTGGGAGCAGGTTGGGTTACTGGCAAGATGGTGTGGGTCGGGAAGAATTTTTGTTTCTTTTTTGGTTTAGCCCATGCAGTTTTGTATGTAGGTGCAGGGCTGTAAGAAAAGAAAGTAGCTGGGCAGAAGGAAGACCAAGGAATTGTAGCTAGAGAAGGGTTTTGTGGGACTGTTACAGGTGGAGGAGAAGAGACAGGTGGATTGAAGGCAGGATAGGTGCGACACTTGGAGACTGGGTGGTAGTATTTGGTAGGGAGCTGATTAAACTGGGTTGTAGCTGAGGTTGCCATAAGTGACGGGGAGATAGATCTTTTGGAAGGCAGATGATTAATGGCAGGGCTGGAATATTGTGGCTTAGCTAAGGACAGGAGATCTGACCATGCCTGCAGCACAGGTTGAACAAACGCTGATTCACACGCAGCCTGACTAACCAGAGATTGTACTGAATAAATGCAATCGGATAACACCTGCTGGGAACAAGCGGAATAATGTTCATCAAAGAAAGCCGGATCATCCTCTAACAACCACACCAGGGATTCAACCTGGTCACAACTGAAAGGAGGGGAGAAATCGTCACTACCTTCGGGAATGCATGACAAGGCTGACTTTGTACATAATTGGATCAAAGGCTGAACATCCTCAAATAACGCATGACCCTGATCTACTAGTAAATGGGCTGTTTGGATCGTTTCCAGCAGTTGGTCATGGGTCCAATCTTTAAGAGTCTGACGGCAATATTCATTATCCTCTGCCGCCATCAGAGAATAATAGACAATTTCATCAAAGTCCATTTTTTGCGCGCCCACCGTAACAGGACGGTTTCTCAGTGCAGCCACGTCTGGTCAGGGATGGCCTTGGTATACTGTCAAGAGACTAGTAGACCAGACTGTGTGGACTGCACAGAGATAACCCAAAAGCATGTAAATGAATAAATAATATTTATTAAAATAAGTGATAACTCAGAAAATACAGATAGTGCAAAACCAACACAACAAACCCACAGCAAACAATAATATATACAGCAAGGGGCAATACCGGAATCACAGATGTTAGCCAGGCCAGGGTCATACACAGCAGGTAAGCAGGAACCAGGGATAAACCAAAAACATAAACGTTAGCCAAGCCAGGGTCATACACAGGAGATCAGCAACTGAACAAGGGCAGGTTGGGAAAGGGAGATAATGGATGGGATAGGATACAGGCTCAGGAAGAGGTTCAGGGTCCGATACAGGTTTACAGGATAACAGGTTCAGGATACAGGTTCTGGGTGCAAGGAAGAAAGATACCAAGGCGAGCATGTGAGGGCTTGCCGGGTATTTATAGGGCTGACTATAATTGGCTTCACGTCACACCTGAGCGCAGGGAGTGTTGTCTGCTCCATACTGCCAGGATCCATCCGCTGGTGGACATCAGTACTGCGGCCAAAAGATGAGATGACACCAGCAGGGAAATATTCTCCTGACAGTTCAACACTGCCAGGAGACACCTGCTGGTGGACCCCAGTACTGCATGCCAAACGATATATCTTACCAGCGGATGGACCCTTTCCTGACAGTCTGATCCTGCGGAATAAATCCCGATTTCCCACCAGTCGCCTTTGCGATGGCCGTGTCTAATTTGTTCCCAAACAGGGAGTAGCCCTGGTATGGTATCCTGCACCAACCCTGCTTGGACGCTGGGTCATCTACCCAGGGCCTCAGCCACAGGGCTCTTTTGGCAGTTACTGCATTTAGCATAACTTTCGCCAGAATCTTGATTAGGTCAATGGATGCTTCGGCCATAAACTAAGCTGTTAGCTTCAAATTTGCTATCGAGGCTAGGATCTCAGCTTTGCCCAGGTCATTCTCCACCGCCCCCTCGGCTTTATGCATCCAGACCTCCATGGCCTTAGAAATGGCGGCCAATGCAATTGAAGGCCTATATGCTCCACCAGCCAGTGTGTAGATCTTTTTAAGATCTACATCTACCCTCTTATCCAGTACGTCCCTGAAGGATACTGCGTCCTCCAGTGGCAGGGTTACATGTCTGGCGAGGCGCATGAGTGCCGCCTCCACTACCGGAAGCTCCTCCAGGACCTTCACCTTCTCTGTTTTAAACGGATACAGCTTTGCGAACCGATTCTTGAACATCATCTTCTTATCTAAACGCTTCCACTCATCATAGAACACTTCCTGGATCTCTTCCATAAAGGGAAAATTCACTGCCTCCCACTTCATGTTTTCAAAATACTTCCTTTGCTTTTTCTGCGGTTCTTCTGCTGCATCTTCCCACAGCAGGGCCTGCCTAATCTCTTTCACAAAAGGTTGGTCTAAGGCGAAATCAAATCCATCATACTGGGTATACTCCTCTTCAGCAGAGGATGCATCTGAAGCCAACGGTGCTTGTGCCTCTGGGTTACCCTGAGTGGCCGGAAATCTTCGAGGTGACAGGGAGCGAGAGGTAGAAGAAACTGGAGCAGTTGAAGCCTGCATCTGCATTGCAAATGACTTCAGTGTCCAGTCCTATTTCATTAATGATACCAGCTCCGTCTTATCAGGTTCCTGGCTCTTTGTCACTTTTTTGAAGCAATCCACACAAGCCCTCTTACCCGCCATCGCCTTTTTAGGGCAAGCCCAGCAACCTCCTGGCTTGGGCTGATCATGATGCGAATCCGGTGGAGAACGCTGACACATTGAGGGAGAACGGGAACGAGAAGCCTCTCTTCTTTTGTGGGAGCGTCAATCTTCCTGTGAGGAGGAATGTCTCTCATTCCTTCCTGAGCTTCTATCCTCTGATCGCCGAGAAGAGCCATGACGAGACCTGAGGAGCTGGAGCAGCACAGATAGGCTTGAGGAATTAGTCTGCCAATATAGAAAAATCTTAAAATGTATATATACCTTGGTATCTCCCCTACCTTATTTGCAAGCCCTGATCTTTAAAGGGGGTAGGCATTTTGATCCTGCTGGAAAAAAAATATAAGACATGTTATGTCCTGGATAAAACGTTATAGCAGGTAATATGCAGGAGTAAATCTTGCAATTTTAGGAGGCACAGGCAGCCTTAGAGCACACAGAGCACAGTAACTGTAATAGCAGATGCTTCTTTAGGTAGCAGCACCTTTTAAAACTGGCTCCCCTAAGGCTTGCTCCACCCCCTCCTCCCCTGATTGGCTAGGCAGCTCTGCACATGCTCAGAGTGGCCGCCCAGCGTGTGTTCAACACTGGCCCGCATCTCTATCTTGGGGAACACAGAAAAGGCAGAGAACAAGCGTGGCTTGTCCCTAACAGGCACAGTGATTCGCTAAGGAGAGAGACACAGCACGCCGCCCAGCTCCCCCAAGCTGACTGTTTAAGGCAGCATGAAGCTGCCCTTAGGATCAGCAGTGGGGCTCCCTGACAAAGTTGCCATTAGCAGCTTAGGAAGCAGACCGCGTCCACCAGCAGACAAATCTGGACGGACAGCCAGCACTTAATACCAGGTAGGAGGGGAGACACCATTAGTCCTGAACTAGGAGGAAGAAAAAGGAACGCTAGGCTGAGGTAGGTGATCCTGATTATGTATGGGCTGGGTGGGGCCTCACCCAGCTGTGCTGACATGGAGCCGTCAGGAAATTACATTTCTTCATTCATTTAGGCCAATATGTATTTTGTTGCATATTTTTTGGTATAAAAATCCCAATAAGCGTATATTGATTGGTTTGCGCAAAAGTTATAGCGTTTATAAACTATGGGATATTTATTTATTTTTATTTTATTTTTTTTACTAGTAATGGCGGTGATGAGCAGGGATTTATAGCGGGATTGCAATATTGGGGCAGACAAATCGGACACCAAACTAACACTTTTGACACTTTTTGGGGACCAGTGACACTAATACAGTGATCAGTGCTAAAAAAAATGCACTGTCACTGTACTAATGACACTGGCTGGGAAGGAGTTAAAATCAGGGGGGATAAGAGAGTTAACTGTGTGCCTAGGTTGTGCTTACTCATTGTGGGGGAGGGGTCTTGACTAGGGGAAGGCAAAGATCCGTGTTCCTGCTTTGCAGAAACACAGGATCAATACCTTCCATTCTGACAGAACGGCAATCTGCCTTGTTTACATAGGCAGATTGTCATTCTGCTTGTGTCCTGTGTAATCGGCAGGATGCTGGCGCACATCAAGTCCACGGTACCCGCCGCTGGGCTCCCGCTGTGTGTGATCACAGTGAGAGCGGTTTGCCGGCGGCACACGCGCGAGCCACATACTCTGGATTTTTAGCTCACCTACTAGGTACGTGATCTGGTGCAGAGCAAATGCCCTGCTGCGGTATATCTACGGTGGGCAGTCGTGAAGCGGTTAAGAAAATACTCTGTTCCAGAAATATTATTCTAATGCTTTTATCAAAGGGAAAACACAATTTGTAGCTAACCCTAATGCCGCGTACACACGAGCGAAATTTCCGTCTGAAAAATCTTAGATCTTTTTTCGGATGAAATTCCGCTCAAGCTTGGCTTGCATACACACGGTCACACAAAAGTTTTCTGAACTTTCGACCGTCAAGAACGCGGTGACGTACAACACTACGACGAGCCGAGAAAATTAAGTTCAATGCTTCCGAGCAGGCGTCGAATTGTTTCCGAGCATTCGTCGTTTTATGCGCGTCCGAATTGCATACAGATGATCGCATTTTCGGATAGGAACTTTTCCTGACCTAAAAATAGAGAGCATGCTCTCAATCTTTTGCTGGCTGGAATTCCGCTAGCAAAAGACCGATGGAGCATACACACGGTCGCATTTTCTGCCAAAATGCTCTCATCTGAGTTTTGCTATGGGCATTTCCGATCGTGTGTACGCGGCATAATTCTTTTATATAACCCTAGGATTTTAATTAATGCTTATTTTTATTAACGCCTTCTGTTCTGTTTCAAATACCACTTTATGCATTAACATTTCTCCTTAGACCCAGTCTGTCTAGACAGTATGGTCACCTGATGACTCGGCACAATCCACAGGCAGTTTAAAGAAGAACTATGGCCAAAATGAAAAAATATGTGATGTAACTCTATAATCTGTTAAACATCTCACTGGTTGTTTTGCAAATAACAGTAAGGATATTGAGATATCTACCTTTTCCTCCACAGCGGAAAGCTCTCATGTTCACTTCCTTTAACCATTTCCCGACTGCCCACCGTAGATATACTGCAGCAGGGCGGCCACTCTGCGCCGGATCGCATACCTAATATGTGATCCGACACTTCTGGGTCTGGGGTGTGCATGTACAGTGACAGTACATATTTTTATCACTGACCACTATATTAGTGTCACTGGTCCCCAAAAAGTGTCAGTAACCCGACTGTCCGCTGCAATATTGCAGTCCTGCTATAAGTCGCTGATCGCTGCCATTACTAGTAAGGTAAATAAATAAAAATATATTATAAATATATATAGTTTGTAGTTGCTTGTTGGGATTTTTTTTTACTAAAAATACATAGCAGAATACATATTGGCCTAAATTGATAAAGAAAGTAGAATTTTTCGTTGTTTTTTTATTTTTTATTTGGTGCGCAATAGTCAGTTAAAATAGCACAGTGCCGTATGGCAAAAAAATGGCCTGGTCATGAAGAGGGGTTGATCTTCCGGCGGTTAAGTGATTAATGAGGAGACAACGCTACTTCCTCTGTCTCTAAATGCTTCTGTTGTCCCCTTTTGCGTGATGCTGCTCTGAACAGTCTACATTACAACATGCCATCATTACATCATTGCGGGAGTGGCTCGTACAGTCCATGAAAAGCTCAGGCATCTCAATCTTCACAGAAGCCCCGCCAAGGCTCAGCCCACTCCCCTCCTCACGATCCAACTGTGAAGCCCCACCCACCCCACCTATATCGCGCCCAGTCCAACTTTTTCACCGCCTACTCCTGCCTATGCCAGCCCACTCCTCTGTTTTTATACAGGCTGTTCCCATCAGCTTGGCTTCTCCTCTGATAAGCTGACAGAAGACAACAGGCAGCAAAAAGCATACAGATGAATTGAAAAATCTGTGTGCGAAGTTACCTGCAGGTAAAAACTAATAATGATACGATTATTACAAAATAAAAAACATATCAAATGTTTATACAATTAAACCTTTGTGAGATTTTTTTTTTTAATCCAACAAAATTAAAGATATATTTTACACATAAATGAGTACGTCTAATATTTTTCTCATATCACATATCCAAATCATATTATGAAAAAGATAATTATGCTTGCACTTATAACCAGAATTTAGGAAGGACAAAAATAGTCAACTGACTGCACCACATCCCATAATTAACTGTAAAGTAAAAACAAAGGCTAAATTAGCCTATACGGGGATAGGGGAAAAAAGAAATAAATTCCCTTTTCCCCTGGGACTTTTAAGGTGCTTCTTAACTCAACGATTAAACAATAATTTCCGTACCAGTTATAAATTTATTATTTTTATTTGATAAAGATTAAAAACATCTGTGTCTCACATAGAAAGAAAGAGACATAAAAAAAAAGCGCTTAAACATAAATAATTTGACATAAATTCATTAACATTGCACTTATAACCGTTTTGGTTGCAGAGCACCCTAAACATTCTGTCACCTCGGGGTGCCTATTACCCACAGAGGTAAAAGGGTGAGTGACACAGGATGATGATCAGTGCCTCAAAGGTCATGGGGGACACATGATGATCAGGGAACTCAGGAACCAAAGGGGACACAGGATGATTAGGGGACACAGGATGATTAGGGGACACAGGATGATTAGGGGACACAGGATGATTAGGGGACACAGGATGATTAGGGGACACAGGATGATTAGGGGACACAGGATGATTAGCGGACACAGGATGATCAGGGGCTCGGGGTTCACAGGGGACACAGGATGATTAGAGGCACAAGGGTCACATGATGATCAGGGGCTCGGGGTTCACAGGGGACACAGGATGATTAGAGGCACAAAGGTCACAGGAAGACCAGGGAACTCAGGAGTCACAGGGGACACCACATGATTAGGGGCTCCAGGGTCACAGGATGATTAGGGGCACAAGGGTCACGTGATGATCAGGGGACACAGGATGATTAGGGGTCACAGAGGACCCCGGATGATTAGGGAATTTTGGGGTCACAGGATGATCAGGGGCTCTGGGATCACAGGGGACACCCTCTCTCTTTTTCTCTCTCTCACTCTCCTCTTTCTTCTTCTCGTGTTTCTCTCCTTCCCTCTCTCTCTCCCTCTCCTTTTATCTCTCTATTTCTCGCTTTCCCTCATTTCTCCCTCTTATTTTCTCTCTCCCTTCTCTCTTTAAAAATACGTAAAGTATATCTAAACCTTTCAAAAATATTAGGTCAAATAAAAAGCAACATTATAAACAAATGGTTTAGTGACAACTATTCCATCTTCCACTAAGATCATTGCTGCAGCAGCACTAGCAAAGTCACATAGGTTTTGCTGACTCTACATAGCACACGCCCAGCTATTGATTGACAGATGGGCGTGTGTTATGTAAAATAGACTGAGCATGATGTAGTTCCCTGTGAGAGATGCAGATACTAGCACAGTGGAAGGAAATTACATGCCAACTCTGCAGAACTCCTCCCATCATCACTAGCATTATCCAGCAAAAGAGGAATGGTGCAGGGGATTAGAGACCACAATTGCAGCTGTATGGTAGGAAAATAATAATTTCAGTTATTATGTTTATTATCATATGTAACTTTCAGTATTTATATGAGGATTTACTAAAAAGTGTATGTTGCCTTCAGTGGCTGCTGGTAAAGTTTTAGGATGGGGGGGCGCCAGACCCCGCCCTTCCTTTTTGACCCCTCCCACTTGGTAAAAATGGGTGTGGTTTCAGTGAATAGTGGGCGTGGCTCTAAGGTGGTGTGGTTAGCGTCTGAGATGAACGAGGGATGGAGGGAGAGGGAGAGAGGGACAGCAGGCCTAGATCCTACACAACAATAGAAATATGTGTATTCTACAAAGTTTAACAATCATCAGATAAAGATACTCCAAACACCTGGTGTTGGCGCTTCAGTCATCCCGGCACCATGATTGTTATGGTGTCAGGATGATTGAAGCGCATTGTTTCTATTGTTACATTGTAATATAAAATGAAATCATTCAACTCACCATAATGCCGAATCAGTGGGACCCCCGAGTGTGTCACTAGCCACGTCGCCTACAACCAGATGCCATCAGGTGTCCCCAGCAGTCCGTCCTTACATGCAGCCTGTGTCACATCAAATGCAGCCTCTGTCCCCCCCCAAATACAGCCTCTGTCCCCCCCCAATACAGCCTCTATCCCCTTACATCAGAGTTGCCATCAGTGTCCCCCCACAGCATGTGTCCCCCACAGTAGGTGTCCCCCATCAGAGCCCCCCACAGCAGGTGTCCCCCATCAGAGTCCCCCCACAGCAGGTGTCCCCCATCAGAGTCCCCCCACAGCAGGTGTCCCCCATCAGAGTCCCCCCACAGCAGGTGTCCCCCATCAGAGTCCCCCCACAGCAGGTGTCCCCATCAAAGTCCCCCCACAGCAGGTGTCCCCATCAAAGTCCCCCCACAGCAGGTGTCCCCCATCAAAGTCCCCCATCAGAGCCCCACCAGAGCCCCCCACAGCAGGTGTCCCATATCAAAGCCCCCCACAGCAGGTGTCCCCCATCAGAGTCCCCCCACAGCAGGTGTCCCCCATCAGAGTCCCCCCACAGCAGGTGTCCCCCATCAGAGTCCCCCCACAGCAGGTGTCCCCCATCAGAGTCCCCCCACAGCAGGTGTCCCCCATCAGAGTCCCCCCACAGCAGGTGTCCCCCATCATAGTCCCCTATCAGAGCCCCCCACCAGAGCCCCCCACAGCAGGTGTCCCCATCAGAGCCCCCCACAGCAGGTGTCCCCCATCAGAGCCCCCCACAGCAGGTGTCCCCCATCAGAGCCCCCCACAGCAGGTGTCCCCCCACAGCAGGTGTCCCCCATCAGAGTTCCCCCACAGCAGGTGTTCCCCATCAAAGCCCCCCACAGCAGGTGTCCCCATCAAAGTCCCCCCACAGCAGGTGTCCCCCATCAGAGCCCCCCACAGCAGGTGTCCCCCATCAGAGCCCCCCACAGCAGGTGTCCCCCATCAGAGCCCCCCACAGCAGGTGTTCCCCATCAGAGCCCCCCAAGAGCAGGTGTCCCCCAAAGCAGGTGTCTCAATCAGAGTCCCCCCACAGCAGGTGTCCCAATCAGAGTCCCCCCACAGCAGGTGTCCCCCATCAGAGTCCCCCCAAAACAGGAGTCCCCCATCAGAGTCCCCCCACAGCAGGTGTCCCCATCAGAGTCCCCCCAAAACAGAAGTCCCCCATCAGAGCCCCCCACAGCAGGTGTCCCATCAGAGCCCCCCACAGCATGTGTCCCCCATCAGAGCCCCCCACAGCAGGTGTCCCCCCATTCTACACACAGCGGTACTTACCTTCAGTCTCCTGCAGTGTCCTCCTCCACACACTGGCACCAGCATTCTTCCTGTTTCCTCTCTCGGGCGCAATGAGAGAGAGAGGCAGGAAGTGACATCTGACTCAGGGCAGATGTCAATCAAATCTGAAGTGCCAAGTAGCTTCCGCCCGGCGCCTGTAGTATGTATTACTATGGCCGGGCGGAAGCTACTCGGCGCTTCAGAAAACGCCCCAAGGCGGGCTAAACGCCCGCAAATGCAGCGCCACGTCTGCAATCTCATGATTGCATAGACGTGGCGCTTCCTATAAGTGCACTGTGTCCGGCGTCGCACTGTATCCGGCGTCTGAACACAGTGCACTTAAGGACCTTTTTTTTTCTTTTTCTTTTAAAGGGCCAGTAGTAAAAAAATTTTTTTTTTTTTTTGCTGCCTGGAGGGGGGGGGGGGGGGGGGGGGGTGTGTGTGCGCCCAGGCGCCCCCTATGGACGGGCCGCCACTGGTTGCCTTTAGTTGTACTTTAAGGCCTCATGCAAACTGGATGTTATAAAAAAAAAATTCCAGTAGCATTAGCTGTAGAAAGTTTTGCAGCGTTTTTACAGTTGTATTTTCCAGCTTTAGCATTTTTTAGCTGTAGTGTTTTTAGCTTTTTTTTAGCAGAACTATACACCCACAAAAGCTTATGGCTCAAAAACGCAGATAAACGCCAAATAGCCACGTTTTTTCATAATTTTTAAGCGTTTATTAGAGTTAGAGCCTTTTTACAGCTGAGAAAACTCCTCTTAAAACCTACTAGTTCTGGGGGGTGGTTCCAGGCAGAAAACATCCCTGCCAAAAAACGCTGATAGATACAGAAAAGTGGGGGTTAGATACAAAGTGGGGGTTGTTTACGAAAGGCAAATCCAATTTGCACTACAAGTGCACTGCAAGTGCACTCGGAAGTGCTTTTGCTGTGACTCCGAGGGGGACATGCAAGGAAAATAAAAAACAGCATTTTAGCTTGCACATGATTGGATGATAAAATCAGCAGAGCTTCCCCTCATTTCAGATCTACCCCTCAGATTTACAGCGACTGCACTTCCAAGTGCACTTGTAGTGCAAAGTGGATTTGACTTTCATAAATAACCCCCTATATTACTTCAGATAATTGCAGGACAGAGAATGTTTTTGTACTCTTGAAATCTGAGAAGCCAATGACTTTCCTAAGCCCTGTGCCTGTGAATAACTAACCCATTTACTGAGGGAACAATAAAGAAGTGGGGAGGGTCTAGCTAGGACTAAAATAACTAGCACTAAACAAAAGGGGAAGACAGAGGAAGATACCAAAATCAGAGTAGTAAACAAGTTGCAGTGGCTCAAAAATGCCACTAGATGTGAGCATAATACAAAACAATAACAACCAAATGCAGTTCAATACAGCAAACATTCCTTCATTAACATTGAGTGTGGATGGGGGCATCAAATAAAACATGGTCTATGTATGACCAGTTTAAAGGGTAAGTATTGCCAAAGCTCTTTTGTCCATGCTTCTCCTGTGGGTCACAGGAGTGCTAAAGCCCACTGTCAGCTGACATCACAGAGCTGGTCCGGGCTCTGCAGAGATCCCGACAATAATGTCAGGATCTGTCCTTTTGCCTGACAGTGTGCTCAGTGAGCCATTGAGCCAGCTGCTCCCGCCCCCTCTCACAGCATAGTGCTTCAGTGAGCATAGTTGCCAACAATGTAAAAAATTTTTAGGGACACTTTTTTTGGCTGTAGGTGGAGTTGCATTATAATTAGAGGGCGGGGCATGTGTCTGTAGGCGTGGCTTAGGGGAAACGGTAAAATGCAAAATAGGCGTGGTTTATGTGAAATAGTGGGCGTGGCTTAAATGGGCGTGGGTCAGATGGGTGTGGTTAGAGTCTGAGATGAATGAGGGATGGAGAGGGAAAGGGGGAAAGGGGGGGAGAGGGAGAGGGATGGAAGGACAGCAGCCCCAGATCCTACACCACAATAGCAATATGTGTATTCCAGAGTTTAACAATCAGCAGATAAAGAAACTCCTAACACCTGGTGTTAGCGCTTCAATCATCCCGGCACCATGGTTGTGGTGTCAGGATGATTGAAGCGCATAATTTCTATTACATTGTAATATAAAATGAAATCATTCAACTCACCATAATGCAGAATCAGTGGAAGCTCTGAGCGTGTCACCTGCCACATCGCCTGCCACCAGATGCCCCCAGCAGAGTCCGTCCTTACATCAGGTGCCCCCATCAGCGGAGCCTTCCTCACATCTGTGTCCCCAGCAGCGGAGTCCTCCTTACATCTGTGTCCCCAGCAGCGGAGTCCCTCCTTACATCTGGTGTCCCCATCAGTCCTCCTTACATCTGGTGTCCCCATCAGTCCTCCTTACATCTGGTGTCCCCATCAGCGGAGTCCTCCTCACATCAGCGTCCGTCCCCAGCAGCGGAGCCGGCCTCACATCAATGTCCCCATACAAAAAATAATAATAAAAATGCCATGAATCTATCCCCTATTTTGTAGAGGCTATAACTTTTGCGCAACCCAATCAATATACGCTTGTTGCGATTTTTTTACCAAAAATATGTAGCAGACTACATATTGGCCTAAACTGAGGAAAAAATTTGTTTTTCACATTTTTTTTTTTGGATATTTATTTTACCCAAAAGTAAAAAAATATTGTTTTGTTTTTTTTTTTAATTGTTGCTTTTTTTGTTTAAAGCACAAAAAAAAAATGCAGAGGTGATCAAATACCACAAAAAGAAAGCTCTATTTGTGGGGGAAAAAAAAGGACATCATCAAACTTGGGTGTAGTTTCGCATGACTGCACAATTGTTAGTTGAAGCAACGCAATGCCGTATTGCAAAAAATGGCCTGGTCAGGAAGGGGGCAAGTCCTTCCAGTCCTTAAGTGGTTAATGCAGATACTGGAAACAGGTCATTTCTATAGTTAGTGCGTGTTCAGTTGCTCTTTTGTTATTGACAGATTCCCTTGAGGATCAATTAGAGTCAGTAGGAATCATGCTGTTTGTGTGCATGCACCCACTAGTGCATCATTATGACAGACGGGAGCTTAAAGCCTAAGATACAGGAGTGAGCAATAGCTGGAGCTGGGAGGAGGGGACAGGATAGACGCAGTGAAAGCAAACAGATGATCTATTCTGTTTGGTTGCTCTTTCCACTGCTCTAATCAATGCTGTTTAGCGTAAACAAGTCCGCTACATCATACAGTCCAAGTAGTAGGAAAGATTTTTTGTAGTTGTTTAAACAAAAATCATGTGCCAGATCCAATGGATCACCTAAGCCTACAGGTACTTCTTACCCTGGAAATGTCAATGCCTCCCTTCTTCATGCCGGCCACGTTTGTCGTGTACCCTTCAGCGGCATCTAGTGCGTTCTCTGTGTGTTCAGTGGAGGGGAGGAGCTTCCCCTCTCCACTGACTACAAGGGGAGCAGTCCTCACGGCGGCAGCGGCGGCCATCTTCTTGTAGCCCGCCGACTGTTTTTTGCTAAAACATTCCAGATTTTCCTGGGACAAAAAAGCGCAATCCCGAGAATTTAATCGGGATGAGCTCCAATTGGGACGAGGGTCCCAAAATCAGGATTGTCTCGGGAAAATCGGGACTGTTGGCAAGTTTGAGTGAGCGCTGGAGGGGCAGAGTACCAGCACTGTCAGTCACTGCTCTGTGCTCAGAGTGGACCCAAGAACTTAGAGATCAGCAGTCTTTGACAGCTCAGTTCTTGGTGTAGAAGCAGCAGGGGATTGGATTCATGCTGCATCTGCACAGGTGACTAATGGCCCATACACACGATCCAAAATACATTTTTGCATGCTAGTCACTTATCAAAAATGGAGAGTTTACTAAAGTTACAAAAAACTCTCATACGACAGAATAAAAAAATCGGAAGGGATGTCATGTGTTTTTGTATGATAACTGTACTGATTAAATGAAAATCGTACTATCTGGTATCATACGAGAAACATTTTCGTGCTTGTCCCATCAGATAATATCGGATGAACTGTCGTGATTGGCTCTCAAAAGCTCTGTACTTTACGATCCGATTATCGTACGAAAGCTGTATTTTTCGTCCGATTTTCGGATCATGTGTATGGGCCATATGAATATCCATTTTTTTAAGATCCCACGCTTGTCTTTTAACATCCTGTTTCGCAAGTACTTTATCTCCTGTCATGCCTGTGCAGTAGAGCCCTATAGACGTTTCTAGAGCTTGTCTCCCTGTGTCTCCTTGGCAGAGATGGAGCTAGATGGGCCTCATAGACTCCTATGGGGCTCTACTGTGCAGGCATGGCCAGGGACAGAGGACTTGTGGTGCAGCATGTAAACAATTCCGGGGAGCCATAGTCATCGGATTGAGAAAAGTATGCATCTCTGGAGGCAGAGAGGAATGGGGTGGGCTCTTTTAATTCAGCCTAAAAAGGCAAACAAGATAGGCACACTATCTGTGAAAATGAACTTATCCTTTCAGGCTGGGTTCACATCTATACAAACAAATGGCCACTGCCCCCACCTATAACTGGCCTTTGCAGCAAAGAGCACATGGAAGGGCGACACATGTCAAACAAAACCAAAGAAAATTCCCAGCTCAACTTACCAACCAGCCTGCAACCAATTGAACTATCCTGTCTAACAGTATGCATTTAAAAACAGGGATATAGTTTGCAAATACATGCATAAGCTACAGAGCCCTATCAAGGCACTGTAATAATTTCTGTAGTCCTAACTCTTAATTTGAGAGCCTCCACAATGGAAGCACATGTATCATAATGGATAGGCAAAGGACAAGTGAACCTGGAGGGAGCCCACCCCTCCTTAAAAGGCACAGGGGAGCACTTAAATTGTTACTAAACCCAGGACCCTGCATTCAATATATCTTCACTATATCTGGTCTCACACAGTACACAGAACATGGACATGCAATTATTTTAGTAAATATAAACTGCTAAATACCTTTTCAGTATATAGTAGCAGTATATAGTAGTCTTATGACTTCTATCACTTCCTGGTGAAGCTTGTAGGAGGAGTTTTCATATTGCACTGAGCTGTCCTATAAAGCTGCAGACCCTCTGTCTGGACATGTCTGGACAGTGCTGATTGGCCCTGTGATGATCACATGCACTCTCCCAAGAAAAAAGCAATACACACCAAACTGAGCATGTGCAGCTTGACTCCAAAGGCTCTGTCTTATCCAGACTTGTCCAGGGGGACAGTGCAGGGAGGTGGAGGATCTGTGCATACAAGATCAAGTAGCCTTTTTACACAATTCAGAGGATAAACTCCTTAGGTTCCACAGTGAGTATAACAAGCATGCTTTACTACTGTCAGGCTAGAAGCATATAACAGGTAACAGTTCAGGTGTTCTGATTATGCAAAGAGTTCAAAGAACAAGAGCAAGTTGGGTCATACACAGGTAGATTAGAGTCCAAACGGTACAGAATCAGGAGCGAGCAAACAGGGGCAAATGAGCCGGATCATACACAAAATACACAGGCAGATATCAGCTGGATCAAAACACATAGGTAAACTCTAACACGAGCACTGATTGAATGCTGATACAGGTGATTTAAAGGTGAGCTGGCCAATCCCTGTTGTTTCCCAGGCAAAGGCTGTGTCAGGTGAGTTGTGCTGGGTCCTAAAGGGATCCTAGTACTGACAGTACCCCCCCTTCTCGAGGGGTTGCTCCTGCACCCCCAGGCTTACTTGGATAATGAAGATGGAACAACTTCTTAAGTCGGTCAGCATGAAGATCACGAGCTGGGACCCAAGATTGATCCTCTGGGCCGAAACCTTTCCAATGAACGAGATATTGTAAGGAATTGCGCACTGGTCTGGGATCAAGAATAAATGCTACTTCATATTCCTGACTGTCCAACACATCCACAGGTTCTGGTTCATTTACTTGGAGGCTGGAATGAACAGGTTTCAACAATGAAACATGAAAGACATTTGGAATGCGCATGGATGGGGGGAGTTTTAATCTATAGGATACAGGATTAACAATCTCAGAAATTTCATAGGTCCCGATGAACTTTGGGCCAAGTTTTTTAGATGGAACATGCAGGGACAGATTCCTAGATGATAGCCACACTTTGTCACCAACTTTACATCCTGGTGCCTTTGAGCGCCTCTTGCCAGCCATTTTCTTAAAAGGCTGAACAGAGCGAGAAATAGCACGATTAACATCGGACCAGATTTTGGAGAAATTTTCAATTGTGGTGTTGGCATCTGGAACATCAGAGAGTGGAAGATCAAAAGGAGCACACATGAGGATGCAACCCATAAACACAGAAGAAAGGAGAGGTCCCTGTAGATGTGCTGGCACAATTATTAAAAGCAAACTCTGCCCATGGAAGGACGTTGACCCACTCCACCTCATCATTGGCCATCAGACAACGTACCATCTTCTCTAGAGTCCGATTAGTCCTTTCTGTTTTGCCATTTATCTCAGGATGATATGCTGAAGAATATGATAACTTAATCCCCAGCTGAGAGCAAAGGGCCTTCCAAAACTGCGCTATAAATTGAGAGCCACGGTCCGAGACAATGTTATATGGTGCCCCATGGAGCCTGAAAACATGTCTAATGAATAAAGATGGCAGTTCTTTAGCAGATGGAAGTTTCGGAAGCGGAACAAAGTGGGCCATCTTACTGAACCTGTCTATCACCACCCAGATTGTGGAACATCCCTGGGACGGAGGCAAGTCAGTGATAAAGTCCATAGATAAATGGGTCCAGGGACAGGTGGGTATTGGTAGAGGACGTAGGAGACCGGGGGGCTTAGAGGTACTGCTCTTGCTTCTGGCACAAACTTCACAGGCCTGGACGAAGGCTAACACATCCTGCCTAATCGATGGCCACCAGAGGTTGCGAGAGATAATCTCAAAAGTTTGTCTAAACCTCGGATGTGCTGCAGGTTTTGATGCATGTACCTGCTGCAATACCTGCAAACAAAGAGCCAGGGGCACAAAAAGCATATCAGAGGTAGTGGAGGGAGGGGCTTCAGCCTGTGCAGGCAACAAGGCCTCAGATGTCAGTCTGGGTGAAAGCCAAAATCCTATCCTCAGAGATAATGGGTTGTGGAGGAAGCGGAGGAGGAGACTCTGATAAAAAGCTGCGAGACAAGGCGTCAGCCTTAATATTTTTTGGCCCTGGTAAATATGAATTTGTGAAGTCAAATCTGGAGAAGAACAATGACCACCTGGCTTGACGTGAGTTCAGTCTTTTAGCAGAACGGATGTATTCAAGGTTTTTGTGGTCAGTCAGAACTATAAATGGATAGCCAGCTCCCTCCAGCCAATGTCTCCATTCCTCCAAAGCAAGCTTTATGGCTAGAAGTTCTCTGTTGCCTATATCATAATTGCACTCTGCTGGGGAATATTTACGAGACAAGAAGGCACAGGGGTGGATGGCAGCATTTACAGGATCCTTTTGTGACAAAAGTGCCCCCACCCCTATTTCAGATGAAATACCTCCACAATAAAAGGTAGCAGAGGAACAGGATGGCATAGAATTGGTGCAGAGGTAAAGGCTTTTTTTAACTGAGTGAAGGCTGCCTGGGCTTCAGTAGTCCATTTAAACGTAGTCGGAGTCTTCCTGGTGAGAGAGGTGATGGGATGCGCAATGGTGGCAAAGTTCTTAATGAATTTGATAGAAATTTGCAAAGCCCAGGAAGTGCTGAACTGCCTTCAGGTCTGAAGGTGGTGCCCAGTCTAAAATGGCTTGAATCTTGGCTGGATCCATGGTGAGGTGTGTCAGAAATTAGGTAGCCCAGGAAAGGTACTTGTTTAACATGGAATGAACATTTTTCAGGCTTTACAAAAAGGGAGTGAGTCTTTAATTGGGCCAATACCGAGCAGACATGCTTCTGATGTGTTTCAAGATTGGGAGAGTATATCAAAATATCGTCTAAATATACAAGCATGAAGCGACCTAACATGTCACGGAAAATGTCATTCATAAAGTTCTGATAGACAGCTGGTGCATTTCTGAGACCGAAAGGCATGACAAGACATTCGTAATGACCATCCTTGGTGTTAAAGGCTGTCTTCCATTCGTCGCCTGCACGGATGCGCACCAGATTATAGGCTCCCCTTAAGTGCAATTTGGAGAAGATTTTAGCTCCCTGGATTTGAGAGAACAATTCTGTGATGAGAGAAAGAGCATACCGATTGGGAACAGTTATTTTATTTTAGACCTCTGTAATCAACACAAAGTCTCAGTCCCCCATACTTCTTCGGGACAAAGAAGCATCCTGCTCCCGCGAAAGAAGTGGAGGGACGGATGAAACCCTTAGCTAGGTTTTCCTGGATTTATTCTTGCAAGGCAAGATTCTCTGGCTCAGACAGTGGAATGACTCTCCCTCGAGGAGGTGTAGTGTCAGGCAAGAGGTCAATGGGACAATCATAACTGCGATGAGGAGGTAAAGTGTCAGCAATCCCTTTAGAAAACACACCCCGAAAGTCCTTATAACAAAGTGGAATCTGTTCCATTCCCACTTGACAGGTAGCAAGTCGAACAGGGTGCTGGATGCAGTTCTTTTTACACTGATTGGACCAGGCCAAAATATTTCCTGTTCGCTAGTCAATTACAGGATTGTGCTTCTGAAGCCAAGGAAGGCCTAGGATCAAAGGAGTGGATAGAGAGTCAATGACAAGACATGAAATCTTCTCCCAATGCAAATTCCCCAATTGTAACTGGAAAAGGTTGGTGGATTGGAGCATTAAATCTTGTGAGAGAGGCAGATTATCCACGGAAATCAGGCGGACTGGGCAATCTAGAGCATGAGTTTCCAGGGACAAAGAGGTAACCAGAGTCTTATCAATAAAATTCTCAGGGGCTCCAGAATCTACCAAGGCCAGCAGTTCATGAGCCCCTGTCCCAAAGTGAATTACAGTGGGTAAAAGTATACGATTGTCCCCCTGGGGAGATGAGAGCAGACCTAAGGTGACCTCCCCGCAATCACCTAGGTCCTGGAGTTTCCCGGACGTGTAGGGCACGAACGGAGAATATGACCCTTGAGGCCACAACATAAGCAGAGTAACATGTTACTCCGGCGTGTATTTTCCTGGGCAGATAACCGGGTGGAGCCTAACTGCATAGGTTCTTCCTCAGATTTGGCACTGGAGGTGGAATAGTCAGGTGGCAAGGGAGGTATATAGTTTGCCACAGCTGTAGTTTGTTCTCGCCTCCTCTCTCGCTGGCGGCGGTCAATTCTAATGGCTAGACACATAGCCTCCTCCAGTGAGGCTGGGTAGGAGAAGTTGACCAGGGCATCCTTAATTGCATCTGAAAGGCCTATTCTAAACTGGCTGCGGAGAGCTGCATCATTCCAGCCAGATGCCGGGGCCCACCTGCGAAACTCTGAGCAATACATTTCAGCTGTGGTAGTTCTTTGCTTTAAGTTACGCAGGATTGATTCTGCAGTAGCAGCATGATCTGGATCATCATATAGCAACCCCAGGGCTTCAAAGAAGGCATCTACTGTTAGCAAGGCTGGATGGTTTTGGTTCCAGGTTAAAGGCCCAAGCATGGGGGTCACCCTGTAGTAGAGAGATAATGATTTGAACCCTCTGAGTTTCAGGGCCAGACGAGGATGGCCTTACCTTGAAATATAATTTGCAGCTGTTTTTAAAGTTGCAAAAACCCTTTATGGTCACCAGAAAACCGGTCAGGCAAAGGAATTTTTGGTTCAGATGGAGTTTTTGTAGCGGTGGTAGTAGAAGGAGATTGCACCTTGGTGAGCTCTGTGGCCATTTCCTGAACTCGATGGGATTAACGGCAAAGTTCCTGTGCAAACAACTGAGCCTGCTCAGGATCCATGATAGGTTTCCCTTTTTATGTATGGCTCGTGTTAATGTCAGGCTAGGAGCATATAACAGGTAACAGTTCAGGTGTTCTGATTATGCAAGGAGTTCAAAGAACAAGAGCACATACCATGAGCAGGTCTAAGCAGAGCAGGTCAGCTGGGACATGTAGTTCACCGCCGTAGCTGAAGGTAGATGTTTGCTGGACCTTGTAGTTCACCGCTGCAGATGAGGATAGATGTTAACTGGTGCTTGTAGTTAACCGCTGCAGATGAAGGTACTACAGTAGAATCTGGCAAAGCGTAGTCTAGGCAAGCTGGGTCATACACAGGTAAATCAGAGTCCAAACGGTACCGAATCAGAAGCGAGCAAACAGGGTCAAACGAGCCGGGTCATACACGAAATACACAGAGCAGATATCAGCTGGATCAAACACAAAGGTAAACTCTAAGGCCCCTTTCACACTGGGGCGGTCTGCAGACGCTATTGCGCTAAAAATAGCGCCTGCAAACCGACCAGAAAGTGCCACTGCTTTGTCTCCAGTGTGAAAACCCAGAGGGCTTTCACACTGGAGCAGTGCGCTGGCAGGACGGGAAAAAAAGTCCTGCTAAAGCGCCGCTAACCCCCCCACCCCAGTGTGAAAGGGGCCTTACACGAGCACTGATTGAATGCAGGTGGTTTAAAGGTGAGCTGGCCAATCCCTGTTGTTTCCCAGGCAAAGGCTGGGTCAGGTGAGTTGGGCTGGGTCCTAAAGGGATCCTAGTACTGACAACTACATATACAGACTGATTTTACTGTTGTGGGTTTAGTAACACTTTTAGGAGGGGTGGGCTTCCTCCAGGCTCACCTGCCCTCTCCCGATCCATTATGATGCATTTGCTTTTACTATGGACGCTCTCAAATTTAGAGTTGGGACTACAGAAAATAATGGGGTGCCTTGACAGGGCTCTGTAACTTATGCATGTATTTGCAAATGTGTGCAAACTATGCCCCTGTTTTTAACGCATACTGTATAACAGGACAGTTTGGTTGGTTAGCAGGATGGTCGGTATTTTGAGCTTGGAATTTCTTTGGTTTTGCTTTGCATGGGTTCACATCTATGTAGTTTGCGATTGGTGGGTTCTACAGTGCATTTTACTGTGCGTTTTTTTGCACACGCGATCTTACCGCGATTGTAGCAATTTGCGGTTTTTTTATCCTTTTTTTTTTTAGCCAATTTGTTGTTGGGCAGATTAAAAAATGCAAATTACGGCAAAATCACAGTAAAATTGTTACAAAAGTGCACTACATGCTTTTCTGCAGCTTCTTCATTGAAGTCTATGGAACCAAAAAAGCAAAAAAAGCACCGTTTTGGGCTTAAAAAAGTCCCTGACCCTTTCCAAAAACGCAGCGGCTGAAAAACACTTGGATGTAATTGTTTCCTATAGGAAACCATGTTAAATGGACTATAGTGCGTGTCTGCAAAAAGCACCAAAAATGCATAGGTGTGAACCAGGCCTAAATGCTTACTTTTTCCCCAATCACACTACTGCAGGCTTTTTGTTGTAAAAAGCAATAAAAGTTCTTGTAAAAAGTTTATGAAAGCATGTTTTAATGGTGACCAGGAGGAATATATGTAAGAATAGTTTCTCCATAAAGAGACCCTTCTAGTGTATGTTGTTATGGATAATATGTTTCTTTAAATGCTACTCTATGGTGCATCTCTGTTGTACTTCTTGTGTGGTGTTTCCTGTTCCTGCTTTGTCTTTTCAGTAAACATGGCTTCTGTACAGTAATGGCTTGTGCTGTCTCTTTACATATATCACATCAGACATGATGTCAGAAGATTTCTGGATCCATGCTCGTTCTACACACTTTGATGCTGAGAGCCTACTAGCCTTGATGTGAGTGTTCTTGGAACTGATTGTGCCTCCTAAGGCCTCATGCACACGAGACGCTGTTAAACTCGCGTTCAGAGGCAGTTGGACACTTTTTTCAATTGCCCCTGAACCCATTCAATGTTTTCCTTTGTGTCCATGTACACAGTCTCGTTTTTAGGCAGTTGCATTTAATCTTGTCAAATTTGGGGTTCCTAGCACCAAATGGCCCTGAGATATGGGGCCCCAAAGTCGGGTTGTAAAATGTCATTCTCTGCTGAACAAAAGTGCTTGACATTTAGCGACCCGATTTTGGGGCCCCATATCTTGGGGCCACTTAGAGCTAGGAACCCCAAATTTGGTGTGCTAACACAGTTGGACACTATAAAATTTCCAAATTTGGGGTTCCTAGCACTAAGTGGCCCTGAGATATGGGGCCCCAAAGTCGGGTCACAAAATGTCATTCTCTGCTGCAGAAGTGCTTGACATTTTGCGACCCGACTTTGGGGCCCCGTATCTCGGGGTCACTTAGTGCTAGGAACCCCAAATTTGGATATGTTGTAGTGCTAGTTCCACTGTGTTAGCACACCAAGTGGTCCCGAGATATGGGTTGCAATATGTCATTTTCTGCTCTGCAGACGCTTCTAGACGCAAACGCGGCTAAACACGGCATGCAAACGCGGCAAAACGGGCGTTTCTAAATGCTGGTTTCAGCTTTTAAAAACATGTATTCAGCAGAGTTTGCACTGGCGTCTCGTGTGCATGAGGCCTAACAATTGTAGTCCTGTCCTGGATGCTGAGTATTTGCAGCAAGGAAAACAGCATCATGGCAGCTAACAGCATTCCACTGCCTGAGTCAATGAGGGTGAGTGGACATGTCAGCAGTAACTGGGACAATTTCAGGGCAGAGTTTGAGGACTACTCCCTAGCTACAGGGTTAAATGAGAAGCCTGCAGCAGTGCAAGCAGCCACACTGAGAAGGGTGATGGGCAGTGAATGCTTCCATGTTTACAAGCATAATCTGTGTAGCACTGACCCCCGAAGGAGCTGCTGATTTATTTGGGCCTGTACTCTGCTTTATACCCCCTTGAATGTTTCAGTCCCCCTGACACAGCTGTGGTGTACTATTGTGCAGTTAGAACGAAATCACAAAGGCAAGTTCACAATACTCAATATAATATACCTGTTTGTAGTTACCTTACCCTCTTCTCGGCTGGTGATGAAGAGGAAAAAACAGCAATCACACAGTTGTACTTAAATAATAACCGTATTTACTGTAGTTGTTGTAAAAGGTTTAAACTACAATCCTTGTACTGTCAGACCAACATAGTCTGACAGACAACTAAACTTTATATAACAAAGGTACAATACAGGTGTATAATGTCTGAAGTAATATATGAGAGGTATAACAAAGTAAATAGGATACCGTCAGAGTGAGTGTATCTCACTCTAAGCACTGTCCTATTTCCTGCGCGCTTAAGCTGTACTAAATCAAATGTTGACCTGATTAAGTACAAATCAACACTAGGGAGCTTCCTCCTGTAATATCACACCACCCTGATATAGTAAAATAACCAAAGGCCTTATGTGTTACTGAACAGTCCTTCTTTATCTTTTCTTCTGCTAGCAACAAGGTAATTTTGTAATCCAAGGGTTAATGATTCCTTATCAAAGTATGCTGAAAAGATGAAAGCCAGGCTCTGGTGGCATGGCACTTTAACTAACTTTGATGCCAAGGACTCAGTACTAATTTCTCTTGAATCTGCTTGTGGGACTACGGGTCCCAGCAACTCTATCTTGTGTACACGTGTATATGAAAGTGCATCAAGGAACTTGTGGACAACAGCCCTCTCACCCAACCAGGACAGTGATGTCAGAAAACTCCTTTCTGATGTACAGGGTTCTGTCTCCACAGTATCTCAGTTCGTTCGCTGCGGCCACGCCGTTACGCTGTACCACTTCACAGACAGAGTCCTCGGTTACCTCCTTCAAGGGTCTCTGGAACGATCACACTGCTGCTCCAGCACGCTGTGATGTAAGGCCGGATCAAAGACTACTCACAGATGACCGGGAGTCCTCGGTTACCTCCTTCAAGGGTCTCTGGAATGATCACACTGCTGCACTAGCACGCTGTGATGTAAGGCAGGATCGCTGGCTGCTGTTCTGCTCCGCACAGGGTAGGCCGCAACTCTGTGGAACACACACACCCAAGCGTCCCAGGAACAAGAGACTTAAGATGGCTGATCTCAGCCTTTTTATAAGCTTCCCACAATGCAGTTCTGCTCCCCAAGGATCATGGGAGTCACGGTGCATTGTGGGCAGGTCAAGTTAATGTCCAGATATAAACAAACAAAACTTCCAGGTCAACTTGAAAAGCGAAAAGAAAATAAAGATTCAGTCCTTTTGCACTTTGGCCGCTAGTTGGCGCCAGAGGATAAGATATAACCTTAACATTAAGTTACATCAAAAATGTGTCCCCGCTACATCTGAATTTTACAGAGGAGCAAAAGAGTGACACCAAAACCATTCTGGATGCATTAGAAGCTTTCTTCAGACCCTCTAAAAATGTCATATATGAAAGATATATATTTGGCTGCTGTAAGCAAGAAGACTGTGAATCAATAGACAGGTTTGTCACACGGCTAAAAGAAAAAACAGCAAGCTGTGAGTATGGCTCTCTGAGAGATGAACTGATTCATGATAAAATAGTTTTGGGTATCACCAGTGAAAGCACACGCCGCCACCTATTGAAGAAACATGATTTAGATCTACAAACAGTAATTGAGATATGTTGCACTGCAGAACTTACTGACAAACATATGAAAGCTATGGAGCAGGATAAACTGATTGACAATATCAATGCAGCCTCTAAACAACAGCTTCAAAAACCAGTAGCATAAGTTTTAGTACAAGGGTCACCTACACAACTCACCTGGGAGGAAGCCTGCATCCTGCAAGTATTGCGGCAATGTGCATGTACGAGAGAAAGAAAAGTGTCCTGCATATGGGAAAATCTGTACTGCATGTGGTAAACCAAATCACTTTGCAAGAGTGTGTCTCTCCAGTAAAATGGAAGCAAGGAAGCTGCACACAATTGAGCAAATGTCAGATCCGGAGGATGCACACCTGCTTAGCACTGATATGGTTTACTCCTCAAAATACATTGGTGCTATAAACACAAAGGACAAAAAATGGTTTGTAAACCTCAGATTAAACAATATAATCCAACCCTGCCAACTGGACTCGGGTGCAACGTGTGATGTCATGAGTATAAAGGACAAAATGAAACTGGCACCCAGGGAACCCCTTCAGCCTAGTAGCACCAAACTAAAGTTGTATTCAGGGGAACTAATGGAATCATTGGGGCTATTCCAAACAGAATGCAGCATACGTGATTGTATACACAAACTGAACTTTGAAATTGTTGACGCCCATCAGAAACCGCTATTATCGGGTTAAACATGTGAGCGCCTTGGACTGATGCTGTTCACCATTCCTGCTGAGCTACATAATGTTGATAATCAGCCTGCAAAATCTCTGACTAGGCCACTGACAAAACCGCAAATTCTTCATGCCTACAGTGATGTGTTTGAGGGCCCGATAGTTCCAGGAGAGGTTAGTTTTGAACTTGATCCTACCATTCAACCTGTACAATGTGCTCCATGCAATGTGCCTATCGCCATTAAGGCACAGGTTAAAGCTCAACTAGATAAATATCAAGCTGAGGGACATCTAACTTCAGTATCAGAGCCTATAGATTGGATCAGTAACATGGTTGTTATCAGAAAGCCTGAGAATATGCATTGATCCCAAGTTTCTGAATATGGCCCTGAAACGGTCACACTACTTAATGCCAACACTCAATGATATTTTGCACAAACTACCTAAAGCACGTGTCTTCACACTTGTTGATGCTAGAGATGCCTTTTTACAGTGCTAACTGGATGAAAAGAGTAGCTACATGACCATGTTCTGGACTCTTTGGGGCAGAAAGGGATGGCTCAAACTACCATTTGGAGTCTCTGTAGCACCCGAGGTATACCAACGAAAGCAGCATGAACTATTAGGTGGTCTTCACGGAATTGAGCCTATAGCTGATGATATTCTTATAGTTGGCTGCGGTAATACAGATGAGGAGGCTGAGCATGACCATAATGAAAAGT
The DNA here is from genome assembly GCA_037952925.1 of Lithobates clamitans. Classification (NCBI taxonomy): domain Eukaryota; kingdom Metazoa; phylum Chordata; class Amphibia; order Anura; family Ranidae; genus Lithobates; species Lithobates clamitans. The sequence continues at coordinate 1,610,562 of JBBGZY010000378.1, read as the reverse complement.
TAATTGCGCTACTGGATCGTTGTAGGCAGGTGATGCTGAGGCTTAGTGTAAAGAAATTGCAAGGTGAAAGAAGTCCGTTTCCATGGACATATCCTGTTTTCACAAGGCTTAAAAGCTGACCCGGATAAGATTAAAGCCATTGTGGACATGCCACAGCCTGCTGATGCCAAAGCGGTACAGAGATTTATTGGCTTTGTTGCATACCTAGCAAAATTCCTGCCACACTTATCTGAGGTGTGTGAGCCATTAAGGCGACTTCTGGACAAAGTTGCAGTTTGGCACTGACTTCCCAAGCATGACCAGGCAGTAGAGGATATAAAACGCTTGGTAACCTCTGCCCCAGTGTTGAAATACTAATGTCACAGATCAGCGACTACATCAACTCATACAGCACACTTATGCCCTGTACACACGATGGAAAATGTGTGATAGGACCTTGTTGTCGGAAATTCCGACCGTGTGTAGGCTCCATCTCACATTTTCCATAGGAATTTCTGACACACAAAGTTTGAGAGCAGGCTATAAAATTTTCCGACAACAAAATCCATCGGAAATTCCGATCGTGTGTACACAAATCCGACGCACAAAGTGCAAGGCATGCTCAGGATAAATTAAGAAACGAAAGCTATTGGCTACTGCCCCATTTATAGTCCCGACGTACGTGTTTTATGTCACCGCGTTCAGAACGATCGGATTTTCCGACAACTTTGTGTGACTGTGTGTATGCAAGACAAGTTTGAGCCAACATCCTTCGGAAAAAATCCATGGATTTTGTTGTCGGAATGTTGGATCAATGTCCGATCGTGTGTACAGGGCATAACAGTGATGCAACTTTACAAACTTTGAAGTCTATTGTTTTGAGTGGGTGGCTAGATGAAAAAGAGGCAGTACCTGGAATTGTAAGGGAATACTGGTCCTTTAGAGATGAGATCAGCATACAAAATGGTATCTTGTACAAAGGTCCAAGGGTCATCGTGCCAAAGTCACTGAGAGCAGAGATGTTATTAAGCATACACTCCAGCCATATTGGTGGTGAAGCATGCTACAGACCAGCTCGTGATACTCTTTACTTTGTCAGTAATTGTCCCACCTGCAATGAATATGCCCACTTACAACAAAAAGAAACCATGATGTCACATGAGATACCTACACGTCTGTGGCAGATTATCAGTATGGACTTATTCAACTATGCAGGCAAGGAATACCTGCTATTAGTCGATCATTATTCAGACTTCTGGGAAATAGACCTTCTTCCCAACTTATCCACTGAAGCTACAATTAAGAGGTGCAAGGCTCAGTTTGCACGTCATGGCCAACCAGATACAGTGATCTCCGACAATGGCCCTCAGTTTGCAAGCCTACAATTCAAAAAATTTGCCACTGAATGGGAATTTGAGCATGTTACTTCCTCACCACGTCACCCACAGGCTAATGGCAAAGCTGAATCAGCTGGAAAGATTGTTAAAAATATATGCAAGAAAGCACAAAGTGGTGGTGGAGGGCCATTTTACATTGGATAAATACTCCGACTGAAGGCATGGATAGTAGTCCGGCACAAAGACTGATGTCAAGGAGATTAAAGACCTCCTTACCAGTAGCAAATAGGCTGCTTGAACCCTCTGTCATACAAGGTGTTACAGAAAAGTTAAGGATTAAGAGACAAGTGTCAAAGGCACGATATGACACTTCAGCCAGATATTTGCCAGAATTGAATATTGGGGAACGAATCCGTATGAAACCATTACCTGGGGATCGAACAGGCTGTTGGAGGTACTTGTCTGCAAAAGGTTGCTCCACGCTCCTATCTTGTGGACATTGAAGGAACTCTCTATCACTGCAATCGAGTGGATTTGAGAGTGGCAGAGCAGTCTGAATCTCAGTGTCCCGTTGATAGATCATACTCACCCATTGACAGTGAGGCATGTACAGAGGCAATGCCTCATACCAATGGCAATGACAGTTCTGAGCAAGCAAGTATACCCGATATCTGTCAAGCGCAGAGCATGCCAGCACGTGATGAATGGATCCCAGTAACTTCAGAGAGGGCTAAAGGAATCCTTGCACAAGGGCCAGTCTTCACCTGTAGTGGTAGATGTTCAAAACCACCTATGAGACTTAAGCTATATAATGTGTTATTGCTGTGCCTCTTGAATTTCACAATGTTCATTTATTAACACTAATGCCCCGTACACACGGTCGGATTTTCCGACGGAAAATGTGTGATAGGACCTTGTTGTTGGAAATTCCGACCGTGTTTAGGCTCCATCACACATTTTCCATCGGATTTTCCGACACACAAAGTTTGAGAGCAGGCTAAAAAATTTTCCGACAACAAAATCCGTTGTCGGAAATTTCGATCGTGTGTACACAAATCCGACGGACAAAGTGCCACGCATGCTCAGAATAAATAAAGGGATGAAAGCTATTGGCCACTGCCCCGTTTATAGTCCCGACGTACGTGTTTTACGTCACCGCGTTCAGAATGATCGTATTTTCTGACAACTTTGTGTGACCGTGTGTATGCAAGACAAGTTTGAGCCAACATCCGTCGGAAAAAATCCTAGGATTTTGCTGTCGGAATGTCCGAACAAAGTCCGACCGTGTGTACGGGGCATAAAAGGGGGAGATGTTATGGATGATATGTTTCTTTAAATTCAACTCTATGGTTCATCTCTGTTGTACTTCTTCCTGTGTTGTGTTTCCTGTTCCTGCTGGGTCTTTTCAGTAAACATAGCTTCTGTACAGTAATGGCTTGTGCTGTCTCTTTACATATATCACATCAAACATACGTCACTGAGAACTCCCTCCCTGGTGTCCCTAACCTGCGCTCAGCATCTGTTGATGTAGTGAGGAAACAAAACTGACACAAGTTAGGAGGAGAGGGTTTGGAGGCTCCATGCTCAGCATCTGCTCTATAACTGCCAGCAGGTTCTCCTCTAAGCCCTGAGACTGACTTCCCTGGACTGACTCACAGCTCACAAGGTATGATGATGCCGCTTCTGTCACTTTTTTTTTTTTGACACATTTGCTGAATTTACACATTCTGCAGTTTTCCTGTATTGACTGCAAGAAATAGATTCTAAAAAAATACACGCCTATATAAAGTATGTATCTATATATTTTTAGTGCTACTGCATTCACCGTAATTATAGACAATGCAGAAAGTATTTCATGTCATTATACCTTATTTATTTCTAGCTAAACTTTTTCATGATATTAGAATCCTTTGGTGCACATCACATACCAAAAAGAAAATAGTGCTAGCACCAGTATACATAAAATGCTGCTAGCAATAGAAGTAGATACACAAGTAACTTCTGCGTGATAATATAACAATAATTGCAGCACTTCAATCATAAAATATATTACATGCAAATATATTACAACATTACATGCATAAATCCTTAATATAAAAATTCATAAGGTGCAAGAAGTTCATATGTATGCCATAAATATACCACATCACCATCGCTACAAATACAGTGGGTATAGAAAAGAACCCCCCCCCTTAACCCTTTTGCTGCCAGGCCCTGTGCTCCATTTTGTACACTCAGGTGGCCAGATCATTTTTGCAATTTTGGTTTTTTTTTTTTTTCACTTATAGCTTATAATTGCGTAAATGTTCATCATATCACTATTTTCACTAAAAATACACTAAAATCCTTAATATTGCACATAAACACAAAGTAACTTACAAAATTTCTGCTAAATTACTGTAGTACTAAATCATCGTTCACATGTGGCATACTCAAGTGTACGCCCATGGAGGGCCATGTTTACCCGCACAGGGATGCACAGGTGTTCCGTGCATCCCCGTACAGACAGTCCCATTTATGTCAATTGGGATGCAAAGGCTGCACAGGCATAGCTGCTACTTCCAATCTGACATCCGTGTGGGTGTGGGTACATGACCCCGAACGCAGACAGTGTGAGCTCAGGGACATGCATGCGGACTTACATGGATGTAAAATTGGGAGCAACAGCTCTGTTCGTGCAGTAGCTACATCCCAAATGACATCAATGGGACTGTCTGCACAGAGATGCACGGAAGTCGGAACACCCGTGTATCCCTGTAAAGGTACACTGTGTAAGCCCTGTCTGAACAAGGCCTTAGGCCCCTTTCACACAAGTAGATCGATCGGGTCTGCCTGTCCATTTTTCAGACAGGCCCAATCGGACCACCCATTGTTTTCTATAGAGAGGCTGATGTAAATGGACATGTGTCCGTTTACACCCGCCTGCATCCGATCCAGTCAAGTCCACTAAAAACAGAAGGATGGGGATTCCATTCCCCATCCATCTATAGGAGTGGATGGAAATGGAAAGGTGGTCCGTTTCTGCCCCATAGAGAACAGTGGCTTTGTCTGTGTCCGCTCTGCATCAGCGGAGCGGACCTGTCATCCGCCTGCTCAGCGGGGATCAGCAGACAAATCCCCCGCTGAGCAGGTGGATATGCTTGACAGAGTCCGCTCCATGTGAAAGGGGTTTTAACAGGAGCCGGTCCATTAGGAGCGCCGCTTTCATGAAGGGCTCCATACTCATTTTTTTTTCAAGCCACATGATTAGAACCTGAGGCTCTAATTGGCTTGAAAAAGGTTGGGTTAGGTGCGCAGAGCATTGCGTCCCAAAACCACCCGCTTGTGACAATAGCGAATTTAATATTCGCTATTGTCTTCCGACTTCTCCCGAGGAATCCGTGGAGGGGTGAGTGCAGGGGGGAGACCTTCACCGTGGAGGGGAGGGTGCCGTCACCGTGCAGAGGCTGGGTGTGGGCGGACCTGGGGGGGTTGCCTCCCCCAAAAGAGTCACTGGGTCTTACTATGTTTTTTTTTTTTTTTACTGACAGTCTGATACATAATAACAATCGAGGTTACTATTATCAGCTGTCAGTGGACATTTAGAACCAATTATAGTGATCGCTGCCTGCGCCCACTGTGCTGCACGGAGGGGGGTGGTAAAGACATGTTTTCCAAGACCCCCCCCAAGCCCAAGCTTCACCCACACCCGCACCGCTCCCCGCCGCGATCCCCAGCTTGTCAGAGTGCTCGTGAAAAAGCTGCAGGCTGCGGGAGGGGAAGGACAGATGCCGCTCTCAGCATTGATGGATTGGGAGTGCAGGGTCCAGTATGGGGGGGATCAGAGTGATTGGGGGAACACATGTTGACCCCCCAAGCCCTATGCAACACCTGAAGCCAGCAGCAGCGTCAGAGGGGGGATGCCGGCTTTTGATGGTAGCTGCGGGGGATTGAGTTTGGGGGGTTGGATTGGGTAATTAGTGCTGGGGGAAGAAGGGGGGTGAATGGTATAGGAAAGGAGAGTGGGGGGAGTAGTTTTAGGTGGAAGGGAGCAGTGGGGGGTGGAGAGGCTGGGGACAGGGAAAGGGCGGCATGGAGGGGGCTCTGTCTTATCCAGACTTGTCCAGGGGGACAGTGCAGGGAGGGGGAGGATCTGTGCATACAAGATCAAGCAGCCTTTTTACACAATGCAACCCCCTTAGGTTCCACAGTGAGTATAACAAGCATGCTTTACTACATATACAGACTGATTTTACTGTTGTGGGTTTAGTAACACCTTAAAGCGGAGGTCCAGCTGAAAATTTTTATTTTAAAAGTCAGCAGCTACAAACACTGTAGCTGCTGACTTTTAATAAGCACACTAACCTGTCCAGGGTGCCCGCGATGTCGGCTGCCCGAGGCCGATCCATCCATCGGATTGGGTCCTGGCACCGCCATTCGAACTAAGAGAAACAGGCAGTGGAGCCTTGCGACTTCACTGCCCGTTTCCTACTGCGCATGCGCGAGTTGCGCGGCGCTTTGTGAATGGCCGGCTGTGTTCTGGGACACACATAGTTCCCAGAACACAACGCGCCCCATTCCCCAGAAGACAATGCGAGGGGGAGAAGAATGAAGATCACCGCGGAGTAGGAAGTGGCAGATTAGGACGATCTGCCTAGCAACAGCCATTTCTGGTAAGTAAAAAAAAAAATTTTTTAATTTTTAGGAGCATTTTTATGTAATTTTTTTTTTTTAGGGTGGACCTTCGCTTTAAGGAGGGGTGGGCTTCTTCCAGGTTCACCTGCCCTCTCCCTATCCATTATAAAGCATGTGCTTTTACTATGGACGCTCTCAAATTTAGAGTTAGGGCTATAGAAAATAATGGGGTGCCTTGACAGGGCTCTGTAACTTATGCATGTATTTGCAAATGTGTGCAAACTATGCCCCTATTTTTAATGCATACTGTTAGACAGGACAATTTGGTTGGTTAGCAGGCTGGTTCGGTATTTTGAGCTTGGAATTTCTTTGGTTTTGCTTTGCTTGGGTTCGCATCTATGCAGTTTGCGATTGGTGGGTTCTACAGTGCATTTTACTGTGCGTTTTTTTTGCACATGCAATCTTACCGCGATTATGCAGCAATTATTTTTTTTTTAGCCTTTCTTTTTAGTCAATTTGTTGTTGGGCAGATTAAAAAATGCAAAATAACGGTAAAATCGTGGCAAAAATGCACTCCATGCTTTTCTGCAGCTTATCCATTGAAGTCTATGGAACCAAAAAAGCAAAAAAAGCACCGTCTTGGGCTTAAAGTCCCTGACGCTTTCCAAAAACGCAGCCGCTGCAAAAAAAACATAGATGTAATTGTGTCCCATAGGAAATCATGTTAAATGGACTATAGTGCGTGTATGCAAAACAGCACCAAAAAATGCATAGGTGTGAACCAGGTCTAAATGCTTATTTTTTCCCAATCACTCTACTGCAGGCTTTTTGTTGTAAAAAGCAATAACAATTCTTGTAAAAAAGTTTATGAAAGCATGTTTTAATGGTGAACAGGAGGAATACATGTAAGAATAGTTTCTCCATAAAAGGACCCTTCTAGTAGTGTATGTCACTGAGAACTCCCTCGCTGGTGTCCCTAATATACGCTCAGCATCTGTTGATGTAGTGAGGAAACGAAACTGATTTAAGTAGGAGGAGAGGGTGGGAGGCTCCATGCTCAGCATCTGCTCTATAACTGCCAGCAGGTTCTCCTCTAAGCCCTGAGACTGACTTCTCTGGACTGACTCACAGCTCACAAGGTATGATGATGCCACTTCTGTCACTTTTTTGACACATTTGCTGAATTTACACATTCTGCAGTTTTCCTGTATTGACTGCAAGAAATAGATTCTAAAAAATACACGCCTATATAAAGTATGTACAGTATCTATGTATTTTCAGTGCTAGTGCATTCACAATGCAGAAAGTATTTCATGTTATTATACCTTATTTATTTCTAGCTAAACTTTTTCATGATATTAGAATCCTTTGGTGCACATTACATACCTAAAAGAAAATAGTGCTAGCACCAGTATACATAAAATGCTGCTAGCAATAGAAGTAGATACACAAGTAACTTCTGAGTGATAATATAACAATAATTGCAGCACTTCAATCATAAAATATAATGTTCAGTGTCAATATACAACATTACATGCATAAATCCTTAATACAAAAATTCATAAAGTGCAAGAAGTTCATATGCATGCCATAAATATACCACATCACCATCGCTACAAATACAGTAGGTATAGAAAAGAAACCCCCCCCCCCCTTTCGCTGCCAGGCCCTGTGCTTCATTTTGTACACTCAGGTGGCCAGATTATCTTTGCAATTTTTCCTTTGCTTTTTTATTTTTCACTTATAGCTTTCAGAATTTGAAAAGACCCCTTAAACTAGACATTTTCTGAAAGCACATGACCGTTGGAATGAAAGTGCTACTGATTTTTTTGGGCCCCGCAATAATTGCGTAAATGTTCATCATATCGCTATTTTCACAAAAAATAAATTATTAATTAATCGTTAATATTGCACATAAACACAACGTAACTTCCAAAATTCCTGCTAAATTACTACTAAAGCATCGTTCACATGTGGCATACTAAAGTGTACGCCCATGGAGAGCCATGTTTACCCGCACAGGTGTTCTGTGCATCCCCGTACAGACAGTCCCATTTATGTCAATTGGGATGTAACGGCTGTACAGGCATAGCTGCTACTTCCAATCTGACATCCGTGTGGGTACATGACCCCGAACTCAGACAGTGTGAGCTCAGGGACATGCATGCGGACCTACATGGATACAAAATTTGGAGCAACGGCTCTGTTCGTGCAGTAGCTACATCCCAAATGACATCAATGGGACTGTCTGCACAGAGATGCACGGAACACCTGTGTATCCCTGTAAAGGTACGCTGTGTATGCCCTGTGTGAACAAGGTCTTAGGCCTCTTTCATACAAGCAGATCGATTGGATCTGCCTGTCCGTTTTTCAGGTGGGCCCAATCGGACCACCCATTGTTTTCTATAGAGAGGCTGATGTAAATGGACATGTGTCCGTTTACACCCGCCTGCATCCGATCCAGTCAAGTCCACTAAAAACAGAAGGATGGGGATTCCAATCCCCATCCATTTATAGGAGCGGATGGTATCCGATGGAAATGGAAAGGTGGTCCGTTTCTGCCCCATAGAGAACAGCGGCTTTGTCTGTGTCCGCTCTGCATCAGCGGAGCGGACCTGTCATCCGCCTGCTTAGCAGGGATCAGCAGACAAATCCCCCGCTGAGCAGGCAGATCTGCTTGACAGAGTCCGCTCCATGTGAAAGGGGTAACAGGAGCGGCCAGTCCATTAGAGGCGCTGCTTCCCTGCAGGGCGCCGGACTCATTTTATTTTTCAAGCCACATGATTAGAACCCGGGCTCTAGTTGGCTTGAAAAAGGTTGGGCTAGGGGCGCAGAGCATTGCACCCCAAAACCACCCACTTGTGACAATAGCAAATTAATATTCGCTATTGTTTCCGCCATCTCCCGAAGAAGACGTGGAGGAGTGAGTGCGGGGGGAGACCATCACCATGGAGGGGTGAGTGCAGGAGTGGGTGTCGTCACCGTGGAGGGGTGAGTGCAGGAGTGGGTGTCGTCACCATGGAGAGGCTGGGTGCGGGCAGACCTGGGAGGGTTGCCTCCCCCAAAAGAGTCACTGGGTCTTGCTATGTTTTTTTTTTTTTTTTTTTTACTTTTTTACAGTTATGTTTTTTAATATGTTCTCTTTTTTTGAGACAGAGAAAGGGACTGAAGCTAGTCCTTTTCTCTGTATCACTTTTCTTGAATGAATCAGGAATCTGTATAGAGATTCCTCACTTATTCATAAACTGACAGTCTGATACATAGTAACAATTGCGGTTATTATTATCAGCTGTCAGTGGACATTTAGGAGCGATCATAGTGATCACTGCCTGCGCCCACTGTGCTACACGGAAGGGGGTGGTGGTAAAAACATGTTTTCCAAGCCCCCCCCCAAGCCCAAGCTTCACCCACACCCGCAACGCTCACCCCTCCCCCCGCCACAATCCCCAGCCTGTCAAATTGCCGGTCAAGCTTCAGGCTGCGGGAGGGGAAAGAGGGATGCCGCTCTCAGCATTGATGGATCGGGAGTGCAGGGGCCGGTATGGGGGGTGATCAGAGTGATTGGGAGGACACATCTGGACCCCCCAAGCCCTATGCAGCACCTGAAGCCGACGGGAGCGGCAGAAGAGGGATTCCGGCTTATGATGTTAGCTGTGGGGGATCGGGTTTGGGGGGGGTCACATCGGGTACTCAGTGCTGGGGGGAAGAAGGGGGGGTGAATGGGATAGGAAAGGAGAGTGGGGGGAGTAGTTTTAGGTGGAAGGGAGCGGTGGGGGATGGAGAGGCTGGGGACAGGGAAGGGGCGGCATGTAGGTGGGTGGTCACATTTAGGCTTCATGTACACGGAATGTTTTATGACCTCTCCTGAACGATTTAACTTGACAGATAGTAACCCACGTTTAAAACATCAGTTTTTCCGCGTTTACATGCCATGTTTAGCGGCACAACCAACAACCAAGTAAAAAGATATAACACCAACATGTCATAAAAAAAAATTAAAAAACAGAATCACTGAGTTGGAAAAAGGATCACCCCCTTATGTCAGTATTTTGTTGGACCACATTTAGTTTTAATTACAGCCTTTAGCCTGTTGGGATATGTCTCTACTAACCTTGTGCATCTATATTTTGCAATATTTGCCCACTCTTATTTGCAGAACTGCTCAAGTTCACTTAAATTTTATGGTGACTGTTTGTGGACTTCAGTCTTCAAATCAGTCCACACACATTTTCAATGGGGTTTAAGTCTGGGCTCTGACTAAGCCATGCAAGGATACAAACCTTTTTTTTCCTTCAACCACTGTGTGGTCATTTTGCTGTGTGCTTTGGGTCATTGTCATTTTGGAAGGTAAATAAGAGATGTTTGCGCTGCGCTTGATAATCTGTTGTCAAAGATCACTAATAAATAAATATCAAATAAATGACAAAATAAATACAACTTTCCACATAAGAACTTCCTATGTATAGTGTGCGAATTAACTTCTACATTGTGCATACATATCAAACAATTAAAGTGCAATGTGCATATACAATAACGCCAAAGCAAACTTAATCCAATGATGTATTAGACAACATGCAATATCTCGCATTTAGTGCAGCATGCAAAAAAAATCAAATAGCATAAAAGTGCTCAGTGCGTCTTAAACGCAGCCAATATAATCTGCGCTTAGTGATCTCTATATTATAGTGTCCATAAAATGTCCAAATCAAAATGTGCATCTGTGTCCAGCAAGATCCAAAACATCCAGTGCAATGAATTCGAGTGCTGCAAACAACCTTGGTGTATTCTGGTAACCCCCCAAAGTGATTGCGCTCACCTCAGAGCGTGTGACACAGTGGCTAGCTATGTCAAATCACGCTTGGTAGCCACTCATTGGGCTCTGCAAGGTATGCCAGATGCGATCTCCACTCACTCTGGGTTGAAAAAGGCTCCATAGACATCCAATCATAAAATGAAGAGAGACTACATAGTGTAATACTATCAAACACTATTTTATTAAGATATAAAACCACTTCCCACAGAGGGGTACTCACATTCTCCTGGTGCTGCTGTGCACCAGACAATAAAACGCTGTATAAAACCGCTAGTTTGTATGCCGCAGGGTATGTGTTTCTCCTAGCTCAGCTGTGTGCTGTTTCGTCCGTCCTGGCCCCTCCCCTACGCGTGTTCGACACAGGGGGTCACGTGTCTTCATCAGGGAGAATGTGAGTACCCCTCTGTGGGAAGTGGTTTTATATCTTAATAAAATAGTGTTTGATAGTATTACACTATGTAGTCTTTCTTCATTTTATGATTGGATGTCTATGGAGCCTTTTTCAACCCAGAGTGAGTGGAGATCGCATCTGACATACCTTGCAGAGCCCAATGAGTGGCTACCAAGCGTGATTTGACATAGCTAGCTACTGTGTCACACGCTCTGAGGTGAGCGCAATCACTTTGGGGGGTTCCCAGAATACACCAAGGTTGTTTGCAGCACTCGAATTCATTGCACTGGATGTTTTGGATCTTGCTGGACACAGATGCACATTTTGATTTGGACATTTTATGGACACTATAATATAGAGATCACTAAGCGCAGATTATATTGGCTGCGTTTAAGACGCACTGAGCACTTTTATGCTATTTGATTTTTTTTTGCATGCTGCACTAAATGCGAGATATTGCATGTTGTCTAATACATCATTGGATTAAGTTTGCTTTGGCGTTATTGTATATGCACATTGCACTTTAATTGTTTGATATGTATGCACAATGTAGAAGTTAATGCGCACACTATACATAGGAAGTTCTTATGTGGAAAGTTGTATTTATTTTGTCATTTATTTGATATTTATTTATTAGTGATCTTTGACACCATTTATAATAGATTATCAAGCGCAGCGCAAACATCTCTTATTTACACTTTTTGCACGATTATGAATGCGTGAACTGCGTTTGCTGCTAGATATATTTACATATATATATATATATATATATATATATATATATATATATATATATATATATATATTTTTTATATGTTTTATTTTCTGAGTTTCACGTTTTATGCACATTAAGCATTGGATTATTGTGGCTCGCAAGATTTTTCCTTATCATGTTGGAAGGTAAACCTTCCTCCCATTGATAACTTTCTGGCAGAGGGTAGCAGATTTTCCTCAAGAATTTGCTGGTATTTTGCCCCATCCATTTTTCTTCTATGCTGACAAGTGCTCCAGTCCCTGGAGCAGAGAAACACCCCCATAACAGGATATTACCACCCCCTTGCTTAAGGCCCCTTTCACATTTGTGCGATCTGAAAGTCGTGCAATTTTGTCCCGACCTTGCTGTGATTTTGGCGCGACTTGAAGCAATTCCTGTGTAATCTTGAGGTCTATGGCACCTCAAGTCGCATCAAAGTCAGACCAGTAGTAGTAGTACAGGGACTACTTTGAAGTCGCTGCGACTTGAAGTCACACATATGAATGGTACTCATTGGAAATCATAGGGTACGACTTGTCATGCGACTTTGCAGGCCCAAGTTGCAGGACAAGTCGCACAAGGATGAAAGGGGCCTTACTGTAGGAGTTGTGTTATTTGGATGGTGAGCTGTATTGGATTTCCGCCAGACATATTGTTTGGTGTTGAAGCCAAATAGTTCAATTTTAGTCTCACCCCCCGATCCTTTTTCCAACTCAGTGATTCTGTTTTTGATCATTTAGATTTTTTCTGACATGTTGATGTTATATCTTTCACTTGGATGTTATAAGTTGCACTGAGTAAATACAGCTGGATAAAACAAAACTTGTGCCTGTCTTCATTTTAGGCTGCAAAGCAACAAAATGTGATTATTTTCAAGGGGGTGGGAGATTCTTTTTTATACCCACTGTATGCTGCCAGAATTATAAGCAGCTCCCAGGCATCCACCATAGATTTGTGCAGGCATCGGTTACTGTCTCCACAGGAACAATCACCTCCGCACTTCTCCTCCAATGGGGGTAGTAGTATTCTGTATGTATGCTCACAAACCGGCCAGCACAGTCTCATACAGGCGGAGCGGTGCTCGGAAGTTGTAGAGAAGAAGCAGGCCCGCCAGCAGCAAGAGCAAGGAAGGCATTAAGGTAAAAATGTTTAGGCTTTACAACCACTTTGACCATTTGGCTGGCAAAAGACCAGAGCACTTTCTGCGATTCAGCACTGCCTCGCTTTAACTGACAATTGCGTGGTCGTGCGACGTTGTACCCAAACAAAATTGACGTCCTTTTTTTCCCACAAATAGAGCTTTCTTTTGGTGGTATTTGATCACCTCTGCGATTTTTATTCTTTGGAAAATCTGAATCACCCCTAAGGAAAGGACACAAGGAGATAAAGAGTGGGCTTGGGTGCGTGCTAACACCCCCTCTAATGAAGTGGAATAAACCCTAAATCACAATGTGAAAAGTGATAAAAAAATACAAACAGAACATACAGTCAAAATGATGAAAAATACTACAAAAGACTTATAAGGTCAGTGACAATGACCACACAAATAAGCATCAATTGCTGGTGCAATACACATATATATATAGACTAATACATACCAAACGTAATCTAGCATGACATAAGAAACAGGTGAAAGGAGTAATGTATAAATGTCTACAATAACTCCTAGGGACACCCCGTGAGAAGTGAATCAATCCGGTATCATAATACCAGAAAACAACCCCCCCCCCCCAAAAAAAAATGGGTAATAATGGGGAATGAATGAATGTTGAAAAAGTGATTCAAAAATTGAAAAATTAAAAAACCAAAAAAAGTCCACATAAATGTGAGATAATAAAGAGAAGAGTTCCAAAAGTGCAGGTGTCTTCAATCTACAAATGCTGTTGACCCGTGTTCACCACACCTCAGTGACGTGATTCCACTCCCTTGTGCATTGCAAAGTCACCAGCTGATAAGGCTTCACACTCGTGTTTGGCCGGCAAAAAAACCTCAACCCACTCTCATGGGGGTTATCATGCGACCAATGGTATCCACTGTTAAGTGCACTGATCACTTTCCTTGAGATAGTGATTCCACATATAAAATAGCAAAAAAATGCTCCAATGGTGTGATATCGTTTAAAACATTTAATTCAAACTAAAATCAACACATATGCACTCACATGGTGAATAAAATAAACTAGGCACTTCACTTCACAGCAAATGGAACTGTATCACAGCAGAACACAGCAGAGCATGCAGTAACACTAGCACAGGACGGCCACAGCGGACCCAGGGAGTGTGAATGCCGGCGATCGTCTCACCCGTTCACAGCCCACGTTCCTCAGCTGATCCCTGCTCCGTCACCTGTCCCACCTTCCTCTAACAGACGTCTACGATTGCCGTGTAACCACGCCCCAACATGTTTCATCACAGATTTTTATTCTTTGCGCTATAAACAAAATAAGAGTGACAATTTTGAAAAAAACGCATTATTTATTACATTTTGCTATAATAAATATCCCCCAAAAATATAAAACATTTTTTTTTCCTCAGTTTGGGCCGCTACGTATTATTCTACATATTTTTGGTAAAAAAAATTGCAATAAGCGTTTATTGATTGGTTTGCGCAAAAGTTATAACGTTTACAAAATAGGCGATAGTTTTATGGCATTTTTATTAATCATTTTTTTTTTACAAGTAAGGGCAGCGATCAGCGATTTTTATCATGACTGCGACATTATGGCGAACACATCGGACATTTTTGACACATTTTTGGGACCATTGTCATTTATACAGCAATCAGTGCTATAAAAATGCACTGATTCCTGCGTAAATGACACTGGCAGTGAAGGGGTTAACCACTAGGGGGCGGGGAGGGGTTAAGTATGTCCTGGGGAATGTTTCTAACTGTAGGGGGGGTGGGCTAGCTGTGACACGTCACTGATCTCTGCTCCCGATCACAGGGAGCAGAGATCAGTGACACTGTCACTAGGCAGAACGGGGAGATGCTTGTTTACATTAGCATCTCCCCGTTCTTCCTCTCCTTGAGGCGATTGCAGGTATCCCCGCGGCGATCGAGTACGCGGGACCCGCAACCCGATTTACAGAGCTCCCGGCCGGCGCACGCGATGGCACGGCGGCAAATTCAAAGGGATGTACAGGTACGCCCATTTGCCCAGCATGCCATTCTGCCGATGTACATCGGCGTGCGCCGGTTGGGAAGTGGTTAAAGTGTTACTAAACCCAGCACCCTGTATTCACTATATCTGGTCTCCCACAGTACACAGAACATGGAAATACAATTATTTTAGTAAATATAAACTGCTAAATATCTTTTCTCATCAGCAGTATATAGCAGTCTTGTGACTTCTATCAGTGTCTGGTTAAAGCTTGTAGGCAGAGTTTTCATCCTCCTATGACTGTCAAATGAGGCTACATGACCCCTGACCCTGTGTCTGGACAGTGCTGATTGGCCCTGGGCTGATCACATGCACTCTCCCAAGAAAAAAAAAACTCTGTAGCAATACACACCAAACTGAGCAGCTTATCCCCTAGATTCTGTTCTATCAAGAGATGGATTGGGGATAGTGGAAGAAGGGGAGGATCAGAGAAGACGGGATCAAACAACCTTTTTTATACAATGCAGAGGATTAGGCTCTTAGGTTCCACAGTAAGTATAATAAGCATGCCTTACTGTATATACAGGCTGATTAAAATAACTTTATACAAACGGCAGTAGCTTTGCAGTGAGTCTTTTAACGTTTTTGCAATAGCGTTTATTAGCGTTTTGTAAAAGTTTTAAACTTTTTTTTATCAATGGATCAAAAAACGTACAAAAACGCTGGTGAGCCTGTTTTTGGCGTTTTTTGTGGTTCTGAAAACTACTCCTGAACGCGATTTTATGGCGTTCAGAAAACAGCCCATAAACTCCACTGCTAATAAACATCCAAAAACGTCCATGTGTGGACACATAGGATAACATAGAGGGGAGTTTATGGGCTGTTAAAAAAAATACCCAAACTCCCAAAAACTTCCGTTCATGAGCTTCAGTGTGCATGGAGCCTAGAGCTGAATGGCAAAGGAAGCACCTAGTCTCTTCAGGCTGGCGGGCCTGCTTCTTCTCTACCACTTCCGAGTGCCCTTCCGCCTGTATGAGACAGTGCTGGCCGGTTTGTGAGCAAAAATACAGAATACTACTACCCCAATTGAAGAAGTGTGAAGGTGATTGTTCCTGTGGAGACGTTGACCGATGCCTGAACAAATCTGTGGTGGATGTCCTTGAGCTGCTCATAATCTGGCAGCGTATATTTGTTGTGAGTGCACATTCCATAAGTCTGGTGATCGGGAGTTTACGTGGTGACATCTTTTATGGCATGGTGATGCATATGGGCTTTTTGCAATTCTGGATTATCACAACAACATTATGAACTTTTTATTCAGGATTTATGCATGTAATGTTGTATAGTCGTCCATTACATATCCACCGTATATATATCCAGCCTTTAAGATGTCTCAAGGTCAAATTCAAGATTTGAAAACATATCTTCAAACATCTTATTTTTTTATCAACACACAGTTATGTGTGCACAATGTGCGTGTTAGGAATTTGTTTACATCTGCAAGATATGATTAGATAAGCTGCATTAGCAAAAACCTCCATCGAGTTATGGATTCCATTGAGCTGAACTTTAGACTTGTTATACTTGTTTTTAATAGGCGCATAGGTCTTCTTGTTAAACTTTTTTTTTTGTTGCACTTTTACGAGTTCAACCTAGATGTCACATTTATTTCAGAAACATAAAAACTTAGAAGAGTGAAAGCAGAAAAAAGATCAAGTGGTCTGTAACGTAACGTGGTATACGACCCCTGCTCTTCTCACCAACTCGTGACTAAAGTGTTAGGAATGTAGATTGTCTAGGGGTATTTTTAGACTCTTGATACCTCTGCATAAGGTGTACCTTCCAATCCCCACAGGTCTGTGAGATTAGTCCATTGAGACAATGATAAAAAAAATGACAATAGTCTCTCCGAGCAAAAAAACTAAAAGTTTATTCTAATAAAAAAATGAAACAGAGAGGACCGAGCGTAGATAACACCACATCCCAGGTAAATATTGATAAAGAGAAATGGACTTTAAGGCTTATTAAGCCTCGGGACTTTTTTGGTGTATTAAGTTTGCAGTATTTAGAACATATCGATTCAAAAATAATGTTTTTTTAAAACCAGAGATTTTAATTTAAACAACTTTTTAAGAAAAAGGGGAGTATAATATCAAATAGAGATACAGAAATTTAATAAAATATAATGACACATCATGATAAGAATACTACTTTTCTCAACATGTTTCGCTCACTAGAGCTTCTTCAGGAGATTTAGCATGTGGCATCATTGTTGTACTAAAGATTACATAAAAAGAAACAAAACAAAAAAGAAAGAGAGATCAATTAATTATTAATTACATCATTCATTTAGATATACATTTTTGCATTTAAACAGAAGGGGAACATGTATATATAAATAAATGTGAACAATATTTAATATTTTCAAAATATAGTGTAAGAACATAAGGTCTACATTTCATATACACACAAAGTATTAGACTGCTATATTGAAAAAGGGGATCTTACCTAAAAAATGTATTATACTCAAGGCTAGTAATCCTAGATGCTTTGGGTTCTACTCCATGGATAGTCTACCCCAAAGACTCAACGCCTCATGTAGAAGTTTGTGTTAGGATTACTCTTCTCTTGTGATCAGTCGAACTCCAGATGTATTGAAAAGCAGACAATTTATTTCAGATGTGTCACACAAATGGATGATGCTTACAAGCCAAAAGATGTACCTAATACCTACATTAATATAAGTATAACGCTTCTATTGGCTGAGGAAACACAGATAGCGTGCCTGGTACAAAATGGTACTTTATTTGGCTAATTAGTGTTTTCTGTACAGTCTTGTTCTACCATATATGGTTAAGCCTAATCATCCTATAACTTACTATGGAGTTAGTTAAAGCAAACGATATAGCAAGTCAATACAACAATGTGCTCAGAAGTCATCTTAAAATTCAGACTCAGGGTTATTGTTTTTCTAATAGTTTTCCTAATAGTCACACAATAAACATTTAAAACTTTTCTAACATTTCCTCCTCTTGTGTGACTATTTTATCTCAACACATTTCGATGATAGTCCCTTTCGTTCTGTATGTCATTAAGTTGAGCTTCAATGTCCACATAGGTCTCCTCAGAGGTAGGAAGGGCTTGATACATTGTTCTTGAGACTGCGGTTTCAATCAGTTTTTGTGAGAGTCCTCGAATACAGTGAATGCAGCAGCATCCACAAGTGACCAAAACGGCCAAAGCCACAGCAATTGAGATAAAACATGATGTGATAAATCCAGTCCACTTACCGAACCATCCTTCAAGCCAGTTTGTAAATGGATCATTAATACCTGAGTTTTCCCGCTAATTCATTCGATAGAGCAGTCAGTCCTTCCAAGGCTCTGGTCACGGTCCCTCCAGGAGCTGTATTGTTAGAGATAAAGGTGCAACACATGCTGCCAAACATTTTGCATACCCCCCCCTCTTTCAACTAGGACCATATCTAAGGCCATTCGGTTCTGCCATGCCATTAGAGATGTGGTGGCCAACTATTCTGCTAGGCCCTTCACAGCATCTCTAGTATAGTTTACAAATCGCTGTTGGTTATAGTGTATATAGTTAATTCAGTAAACATTTTTATCTATAGTCACCCACCAGAGAAGAGACTCAAACCCAGCTGTCACCTGATTCCTGGCCCTAAACTCATCCAGCACCCCATGCTCATCTATGTAGATCCGAGAGTCAAATGACCCTATGGGAGAGGTGTCCCTCTGATACCGTTGGTGACTCTTAGTCCACTGGTGTTCTGACAGGATCCTCAGGGGCATAGCCAGCTGGACCATAGCGCAATCCCCTCTGGCACTGGCCAGTATCCTAGCTCACAGCTCACACATCCACCAGACATCAGCTCTCTGAATGTCATGTTCAACCCAGTCACCATTGCCCATGTTAATCCTCTCCACACAGTAGTCATCGGGTAGTGACTCAAGATCCACCCCGCTACGGTTCCCTGGGAGTGCAAAACAAGTAAAGTTGCCCGGATAAGCAGTAACCGCTGGAGGTATCTGAGGTCTCTGTACTAGGGGAAACAACAAACTCAACGTGTGACAGGTAGAATTTGTTTCAGGTTTATAGCTCTTATTATACAATCGCAACATACATTTTAAACCTTCTGGATCTGTATTGTGATCTAGAGGAAAAGGAATAGTTGCTAAATGTAGTCTTGCTCTGGCACAAACTAAACAGTTTTCCTTTTTTTTAAAGTTTTAACCGTGTACCTCAACCATTCTAACTACTCATTTTTTTCTTTGGTATCCTGTCTCCAAAGCTATGGCATCTTCTACTGTTAGGTTAGTAAATCTTATAGTTTTACTCAGAACTTCTATTTTAGTATGGCGTCACTTCCGGTCTGAGCAGCGATTGTTGTTTACACAGCGCCGGCTCTTGTTTTATCATGTGAGTATATCTCCTAAACTTTTTATTAAATAAAGCCTTTTTAAACAATATCACACTATGGGCATTACTCTTTCCCCTATGTGACATCTTGGTGGAAAAGCCAGCAAAACGTTTCTCAGATTGCCCAGCAGAACTCCAGAGGGCTGCACAGTGGTTCGCACTATGAAGGCATAACACCCCTGGGGGGTAATGTCATCTGGTGAGTGCAATCACATTATCAACACGGATAATATCACCTGGCACCACTGTCACTTGAAAGGATAATCAGCACCAAATTTTGATGAAGCACTGGACACTGTTTTTTGAGCACGTCACTTTATTTATTGTATGGACTTATCTACTAATGATTTAGTGTTTGCAATAATTTCATCATTTGTTTTGGTTTTGAATGTGGTCTTACAGTGGTGTAACACAGAGACGTATATTGAATTGTGCATTCACATTGTTGTTGTTTATTATTTTTTATTTATTTTTCACTTCTGATTTAAGTTTATCTATTGGCATAATTGGATTTTTATTCACATACCAGATTTTTGATACAACAGACATCCATATTTATCACTTTGCCAACTAGGGATTAGATCACTGCATTTCTACAGTTTCAGATATTGTAGATTTTAGTTTGCGGACTCCAGAGGGTGTAGCACACCAGTTGGACACCCTATCTAAAGTTCAGCACCTTCAACACACACTCTGATATTCATCGACAGAGGGTGTAACACTATCACTTGTATAGGTTATTTTTAATTCTTGCCCCCAGGGGGTGCAACACAAAATTGGTTTACTGCATCAGAGGTTTAATACATAAAGTAGTTGCATTTGTTTAGATGTTTGGCACTTATATATATTTTTATTTGATTTTTTTCAAACACATTTTGAGACCAATAGACAGAGGGTGTATCACAGTTCATTTTATTTGAGGCATACCTCCCATAATATTTTACATATATATTTTTTAATTTGAAGGGAAATAGCGCCACATCTACACTCCCATAATCTACCTTTTCCTGTTGTCTGGTTTTATTAGGTGGTAATACCTTGAGGAAAAATTTGCCTGAGGGGTCAGTTTCTGACACCCATGCTCCCATAGAGTACAACCGCTGATCTTCCTTCCTCGACTCCTTTAATGTTATCAATAATTGTTTACAGTTCTTACTATGTGTGCAGGGGGAGTTGGCCGCTGTAATTGAGTCTTTCCTTTATTCCACTCTTTTTAGGCCATGGTAGATTATACCCCCAATCTTAATACATTGGTCCACAGGGCCTGATTCCATGCTTGACATCCTGCGCTATTCCAGAGCCAGCAAATGTATTTATCTGCCCATAGAAGTACTCTAGCCCCAGTTGTATCCCCACAATCTGCAATCTGACAGAAGTCTACCAGTATAGTGCTAGTTATTCCCTCTATAAAGGTTAAATTCATTGCTTTTCCTGTTCTTTCCCAACCCAAAGGTTCCTCTGCTCTTCCATAACGTATACCCCCTCTTATGGATGCCTCTCCTAGAGTCACCAGTAACTAGGGATGAGCCGAACACCCCCCTGTTCGGTTCGCACCAGAACATGCGAACAGGAAAAAAATTCGTTCGAACACGCGAACGCCGTTAAAGTCTATGGGACACGAACATGAATAATCAAAAGTGCTAATTTTAAAGGCTAATATGCAAGTTATTGTCATAAAAAGTGTTTGGGGACCTGGGTCCTGCCCCAGGGGACATGAATCAATGCAAAAAAAAGTTTTAAAAACGGCCGTTTTTTCAGGAGCAGTGATTTTAATAATGCTTAAAGTCAAACAATAAAAGTGTAATATCCCTTTAAATTTCATACCTGGGGGGTGTCTATAGTATGCCTGTAAAGGGGCGCATGTTTCCTGTGTTTAGAACAGTCTGACAGCAAAGTGACATTTTGAAGGAAAAAACACATTTAAAACTACCGCGGCTATTGCATTGCCGACAATACACATAGAAGTTCATTGATAAAAACGGCATGGGAATTCCCCACAGGGGAACCCCGAACCAAAATTAAAAAAAAAAAATGATGTGGGAGTCCCCCTAAATTCCATACAAGGCCCTTCAGGTCTGGTATGGATATTAAGGGGAACCCCAGCCAAAATTAAAAAAAAAAATTGACGTGGGGTTCCCCCTAAATTCCATACCAGACCCTTCAGGTCTGGTATGGATTTTAAGGGGAACCCCGCGCCAAAAAAAAAAAAAAAAACGGCGTGGGGTCCCCCTAAAAATCCATACCAGACCCTTATCCGAGCACGCAACCTGGCAGGCCGCAGGAAAAGAGGGGGGGACGAGAGTGCGGCCCCCCCCCCCTCCTGAACCGTACCAGGCCACATGCCCTCAACATTGGGAGGGTGCTTTGGGGTAGCCCCCCAAAACACCTTGTCCCCATGTTGATGAGGACAAGGGCCTCATCCTCACAACCCTGGCCGGTGGTTGTGAGGGTCTGCGGGCGGGGGGCTTATCGGAATCTGGAAGCCCCCTTTAACAAGGGGACCCCCAGATCCCGGCCCCCCCCCTGTGTGAAATGGTAAGGGGGTACTTACCCCTACCATTTCACTAAAAAACTGTCAAAAATGTTAAAAATGACAAGAGACAGTTTTTGACAATTCCTTTATTTAAATGCTTCTTCTTTCTTCTTTCTTCCTTCATCTTCTTCTGGTTCTTCTGGCTCTTCTGGTTCTTCCTCCGGCGTTCTCGTCCAGCATCTTCTCCGCGGCGTCTTCTATCTTCTTCTCCTCGGGCCGCTCCGCACCCATGGCATGAGGGGGAGGCTCCCGCTCTTCTCTTCATCTTCTTCTCTTCTTCATCTTCTTCTTCATCTTCTTCTTCTTCTTCCTTCTTCTCTTCTTCTCTTCTTCCTGTCTTCTGCGGGCCGCTCCGCAGCCATGCTGGCATGGTGGGAGGCTCCCGCTGTGTGACGGCGTCTCTTCGTCTGACGGTTCTTAAATAACGGGGGGCGGGGCCATCCGGTGACCCCGCCCCCCTCTGACGCACGGTGACTTGAGGGACTTCCCTGTGACGTCACGGGGAATGCCACAGGGAAGTCCCGTCATGTCACCGTGCGTCAGAGGGGGGCGGGGCCACCGGGTGGCCCCGCCCCCCGTTATTTAAGAACCGTCAGCCGAAGAGACGCCGTCACACAGCGGGAGCCTCCCACCATGCCACAGCATGGCTGCGGAGCGGCCCGCAGAAGACAGGAAGAAGAGAAGAAGAGAAGAAGGAAGAAGAAGAAGAAGATGAAGAAGAAGATGAAGAAGAGAAGAAGATGAAGAGAAGAGCGGGAGCCTCCCCCTCATGCCATGGGTGCGGAGCGGCCCGAGGAGAAGAAGATAGAAGACGCCGCGGAGAAGATGCTGGACGAGAACGCCGGAGGAAGAACCAGAAGAGCCAGAAGAACCAGAAGAAGATGAAGGAAGAAAGAAGAAAGAAGAAGCATTTAAATAAAGGAATTGTCAAAAACTGTCTCTTGTCATTTTTAACATTTTTGACAGTTTTTTAGTGAAATGGTAGGGGTAAGTACCCCTTACCATTTCACACAGGGGGGGGGCCGGGATCTGGGGGTCCCCTTGTTAAAGGGGGCTTCCAGATTCCGATAAGCCCCCCGCCCGCAGACCCTCACAACCACCGGCCAGGGTTGTGAGGATGAGGCCCTTGTCCTCATCAACATGGGGACAAGGTGTTTTGGGGGGCTACCCCAAAGCACCCTCCCAATGTTGAGGGCATGTGGCCTGGTACGGTTCAGGAGGGGGGGGGGCCGCACTCTCGTCCCCCCCTCTTTTCCTGCGGCCTGCCAGGTTGCGTGCTCGGATAAGGGTCTGGTATGGATTTTTAGGGGGACCCCACGCCGTTTTTTTTTTTTTTTTTTTGGCGCGGGGTTCCCCTTAAAATCCATACCAGACCTGAAGGGTCTGGTATGGAATTTAGGGGGAACCCCACGTCAATTTTTTTTTTCAATTTTGGCTGGGGTTCCCCTTAATATCCATACCAGACCTGAAGGGCCTTGTATGGAATTTAGGGGGACCCCCACATCATTTTTTTTTTATTATTTTGGTTCGGGGTTCCCCTGTGGGGAATTCCCATGCCGTTTTTATCAATGAACTTCTATGTGTATTGTCGGCAATGCAATAGCCGCGGCTAGTTTTAAATGAGTTTTTTCCTTCCAAATGTCATTTTGCTGTCAGACTGTTCTAAACACAGGAAACATGCGCCCCTTTACAGGCATACTATAGACACCCCCCAGGTACGAAATTTAAAGGGATATTACACTTTTATTGTTTGACTTTAAGCATTAATAAAATCACTGCTCCTGAAAAAACGTCCGTTTTTAAAACTTTTTTTTGCATTGATCCATGTCCCCTGGGGCAGGACCCAGGTCCCCAAACACTTTTTATGACAATAACTTGCATATAAGCCTTTAAAATTAGCACTTTTGATTTCTCCCATAGACTTTTAAAGGGTGTTCCTCGGCATTCGAATTTGCCGCGAACACCCCAAATTGTTCGCTGTTCGGCGAACTTGCGAACAGCCGATGTTCGAGTAGAACATGAGTTCGACTCGAACTCGAAGCTCATCCCTACCAGTAACCCAAGGATAATTACTGTTCGTTTTATCCTAACCAGCTACAGAGTTCCAGCGGATAGGGCAGGGGAGTTGGAAGGGGAGGGAGACTTCACCGGTTTGAGACAAGTCCCACCTTGTGTGAGACCTCCCTTTGTAGCCGGATTTTCTGAACCTCTTGCAGCCAACTGGCCCTATTCTGCCTGTAAAACCTTTTTGCAATGGGACTGGTGAACCCAGGTAGACCTCTCTGCAATCCTTATCGCAGTAGGGGTAGTTAGGAGGACTTTGAAAAGACCATCCCACCTTGGGGAGTACCACTGCTTTTTCTTATTACTTTTTGTTAAGACCCAATCTCCCACATGCACCTTTTCATCTTCTCGAATTGGACCTTCTAGGACAGAACAAAAATCATTAGTACGTCTTTGTCTTAACAGCCTAGACATGTATTCTGCTAGTGTGTGCTCAGACTCCTCAGTAGGTGTTTCATTTGGTTGTAAGGGTATCTTATATGGCCTTCCATGTATCATTTCAAATGGGCTTAAACCTTCTTTTGTTGGTGTGATATGCATACTGGTCACAGCTACTAGTAGGCAGTACATCTAATTTTTACCAGTTTCTTTCATAGCTTTCCTCAGTTTGCTTTTTAGAATGCCATTATGTCTTTCCACCAATACAGCTGATTGGGAGAGATAGGCACAATGGTATTTCACTTGAATTTCCATCACTTCTGTCAAATGTTTTTGTTTTATTTACAAAATGGGGTCCATTATCACTGTCTGTGCATCTGCACTTCCTGTCGGGAATATCTCCACCCATTTGGTCAGGGTGTCTATGACTAGCAAACAATATTTCTTCCTTTCACATTTGTCCAATTCAATAAAATCCATGCAAATGTGTTGGAATGGATATTGCTGTGTGGGGAACTTCCCTTTCCGTGGTCTTATGCCTCCCTGAGCACTTTATTTTGCACATATAATCCATTGAGAAAGTGCATGGAAAACACTGCGCTACCAAGTGAAAACCAGGGGAAGCAGCTAAATACAGTCTGACAAAAACAAGGAATATATAGAATAAAAAATGTAGCGCATAATGTGTTTTATAAGTGTTCAAAAACAAACTATTTCTAATTTGTACTTCAAAAAAATATATAAATAAAATTGGAAAAGCATCAGCCTGATGGCCGGTGATAAACATAAAATTAATGACTGAATGATTCTAAGTGAAATATAATGTCCCGCAGCACAGGAAGGTGAATAAACTCCGAAGTCTGGTGGTGTTCAAATGATTGTCCCAAATTGAACTTCACAGAAACCGAACCATAACAGCGAGATGAGGCAATAATAGAAGGAATGGTGTGTAGAAAAACTCTTACCAGATCCCATGGATTCCCATGTCGACGACAGGGAATCGCATGAGCAGTGTGCCACCCAGGGCGTGGAGAAGGAATCCTCTAGGCTGTCTGCTGTCTGTGAGATAGCAGCCTGTTTAGCATCAAGGTCAGCCAGAGCATTTCCGCGGGCTATCTTTGTCTGTTGGCCTGTATGTGCTCTGCAATGTACTATAGCCAGTGTTTTAGGTAGCTGGATAGATTTTAGCAGTGACATTACCAAAGAAGAATGTGAAATGTTCTTTCCATCAGCTGCCACAAAGCCACGCCTATTCCATATCACACCGAAGTCATGTACCACGCCGTACCCATACTTCGAGTGTAAATGTTTACGTCCTGACGTTCAAAGAGCTGGCATGCTCTAGTGAGTGCAATTAATTCAGCAGCCTGTGCTGATTGATATGGGATAGGCTTGGCCTCAAGTATAACATCTGGAAGCTGCACAACTGCATATCCTGCATGGTATGTGTGAACATTTGGCCTAGAGCAAGAACCATCTACAAAAACATTCTGTATGTCTGACAGTGCTGTGGAAGATAAATCAGACCTGGGTGATGTGTTTTGGTGAATGAGGTTTATGCAGTCATGTTGTGGCACAACCTCATCCTGTTCTCCTTTAATCCTAAAAGGGCGTTTTAAATTGGTGCTGAGCCTGCAGTGGGAGAAGCATATTTAATGAGCAATTTTGGATTGGACAGCAAAATCACCTCATATCCGCTCAACCTCTGAGCAGACATGTGCTGTGTATGTACATTTTTCAACAGGATTGACACATTGTGGGTGGTGTGAAGTGTGGTGTCGTGTCCCAGAGTGAAAGAAGTGGCCATCTCAACCACCATCGCACAGGATGCTAGAGCTCTGAGACATGCGGGCATGCCTTGAACCTGCATCGGGACCATCTTTGAGAAAAAAGCTACAGGGCGCAGTCTCCCACCATGTTCCTGGGCCAGTACTCCCACCATGGTTCTGCAATTTTCCCTGGCAAACAAGTGAAACATCTTGCCATTTTGAGGGAGGCCAAGGCTCGGGCTGGTAACAATTGCACATTTTTTTTAACATGGCAAAAGCATTTAACATTTCATCAGACCATTTTACAGTATCAGACATTTCAGAGAGGGTTGCTTGTCTCGATATATTGTCATAAAAAGAACAGTCAGGTATCCATTGGCGGCAGTAACCAATCATTCCAAGAAAGGTAAGCATGTCTTTCTTGGTAAGTGGGCAGGGCAGACCCACTAGAGCGGCAGCTCTTTTGTAACTGACTTTCCTAACTCCTGGAGACAGCACAAACCCTAGGTACTCAACCTCCTGTTTACACCATTGTAACTTTTTCTTAGACACTTTGTAACTACATACATGTAACCATTTCAATAAAGATAGGCTATCGGCTCGGAAGTCCTCCTCTGAAGAACTACAAATCAAAAGATCATCAACATACTGCAACAGTACAGAACCATGAGGGGCAGTCCAAGGCCCGAGGGTGGCTTGGAGTACTATAGAATAGACCACAGGTGAGTCTATGTAACCCTGCAGCATTCTACACCAGATATACTGACATTTTTTAAAGCAAAATGCAAAGATTGGCTGTGTCTCCTCATCCACAGGGATGCTAAAAAACGCATTCGATAAATCAATCACTGAAAAATGCTCTGCATCGGAAGGTATGGCGGTAAGTATTGATGGCACATCAGGCACTATTGGAGCAATCGATACCACTAGGCTATTGATGGCCCTTAGGTCTTGTACAAACCTATAGTCACCAGTTGCCTTCTTTACCGGGTTAATGGGAGTTTTGTAAGGGGAGACAATTTCCCTTAAGATTCCTTTCTTTAAGAAATCCTCGACTATTGGCTGTAAGCCATCCTCCTTTTCTTTTGATATGGGGTATTGTTTGTGATATATAGGCTGGGCCCCTGGTTTTAAAGTGGCCTTGTAAGGTGTACAAGGGATAAATCCCACATCCAGTGAATTTTCCACCCAAACTGCCTCCTCTATTCCTCCTTCAATAACATCTTCTGTCAAGGAGATGGATGGAAAAAGGGTGAGGATGTTTATTCTATCAGATTCTACATATAAACCTCCTTGCTTTGTGACTTTCATTGTAATCCCCAGTTTTCCTAGTAAATCTCTGCCCAAGAGATTCACCGGACAACTTCAAAATCAAAAAGAAAAATACTGCGCTATCCCTCAAATCAAATGAACATTCTACAAGTGTGTCTAGTGAAAAACAGAAAAAAACTAAGTGCTGCTGCAGCCTTAAATGTGAGACAACCCCCACCTCAATAGCTTTAAATACGATAGGCTGCGCTGCTGATATATGAACGTGATCATAATTGATTAATGCAACCACCCCTAAAACACTCTTATGTAAATGAAACACAAATAAATTTGAAACGAATAAATCAATAGTTGCTAAAAAACTAGGATCCCACAAATTAAAAC
Source organism: Lithobates clamitans (assembly GCA_037952925.1). Taxonomy (NCBI): domain Eukaryota; kingdom Metazoa; phylum Chordata; class Amphibia; order Anura; family Ranidae; genus Lithobates; species Lithobates clamitans. Next base: position 1,582,740 of record JBBGZY010000378.1, on the reverse strand, counting down.
ATTCAAGTGAGAAAGTTAAATGATGGAGAATAGGAATCAATAACCAAAGCATTATAATAAGTCCATATAGTCAAAAAAGAGTCCTTGTTGGTAAAAACTTTTCTGATAGAGGGAGAAAAAACACCTTTCTTCAAACAGTGTGAGGCATGCAAAGATTGTCTCCCTGGGGAGCGTGATGTTGTAGGGAGTTCCTCCACCTCAAATAAATCAGCCCCTTATCAGATCTACAGATCTCCTGTCACAGAGATCATGCGAGCAAGTGGCTGTGTCCCCCAGCCACTGGGTCTCTGTTAGGATGTATCTCACAGGTCCCCGCTCTAGGAAATCAACTCAGTAGAGGTGTTACCGCTCACATCCCAAAGATATGCATAAAAAGAAAATGCTCCATAGTGTGATACAGTAAACGTTTGATTATAATAAAAAGGATAAGAAATGCACTTACAAATTCGCCTCTAAAAACAATATGCGCCGGCCGGCTCTCAGCTGCTGCCCGTTCCTTCCGGGATCAGCGTGGTGTGGTGGTGACGTCAGCACGCCGCTCCTCCCTACGCCGTTTCGACAAATCTGTCGTCTTCCTGGGGTACGGGCGGCGTGCTGACACACCACCTATATGAGTATAATCACTAACAAGGGAACGCCCCCTCTGAGATCAAGGCGTCCGAGGCCACCGCCGCCATTTTTAAATTGGGCAACCGGGAACTGTATGTCATTGATTAGAATGAATATCTATGCCAGGGCAGGAAGAATGTCCATCTGGTGAACCTATTGAACACATTGCTGCCAACAGCATACAGACCGTATTCATACCCTGGAAACTAATAGAGCTGAAAGACTTTAATCGGAATATGCCACATCTGAAACTGACTAATAGCATAAATTACATAAACGTAAAAAACGTAAAAAAAAAGAGGATCAAATCTAAAGTCTATAGGGGTACCCTAGTGGCATAATGTTGCTTTTTACTCACATTGAAAAAAACTTGTATTTAACCATTTGAGATCAAGAATCCTCAAATAGAGTAACCCGATTTCATAAGATACAAGACAGTATAGATACGGGGGTCACACCACCCCTGCTGTTATTTCACAGTGAACTACTGTCTATCTGAACAAGACATACAGAGTAAGATTTAATAAAAAACATTACTCAAATTCCTTTGAAACCTAAAAATAAATAAACATATAAAAAATATAAAAAAAATTGAAAATTAAAAATTGGTTAGTTAAAAAAAATATTAAAAAACTAACTCCCTCGAGTCAAAATACATGCAAAGAGCATTGGTCATCCACACTGACCAAAGTATGTATTAATAAAATACTACGTTGGTCACCCTTTTTAAGAATAGTACCTCTTAATAAAATTTGTGAATCTTGGGTAAACAATACAAAATGGGAACTCTCGGGGCTTTCGGAATGAGAAAAAGTTTTTCTTTCTTATTGAGAATACCCATCCGAAAGCCTTTATCGACTATAGGTATTAGAGTCTTCTTGTAATCCCGAGTGGGGTTGCCTGGTAATCGGACATAAGTGTCCTGATCCCCTAAGATATTCTGCATTTCCAAGAGGTATGCGTCTCTATCCAAAATGACAATACCCCCGCCCTTGTCTGCTGGGCGGATCACTATGTTTTTTTTATTACAGAGCGAATCCAACCCTTCCTCAAGGGTCTTGTCCATACTGGGATTGGGTTTTTTTTATAAGTTCCAAATCTCGTATGAGTACGTCCCTGAATACTCTCAGTGAGGGAGCTAGGGTTCCGGGGGGGGGTTGAATGTTGAAGCATTTGACAACCCCGAATGTTGGATATGTTGCTGTTCATTTGCAGTATGGATTGTTTGATTGATCGCAAAGTGTCGTTTGATATTAATCTTGCGAACAAACCTATGTATATCCATGTAGGTTTGAAATTTATTTTACTTCTTAGGAGGTGCAAATTTCAAACCCTTACTAAGCAGAGAGATCTCAGCACCAGTAAGGGTTTGAGAGCTTAGGTTGAAGATCCCATCACTATTTACTTCCTTGATTTTTTTTTACTGATTTTTTTTTCTTTCTTTGATTCACGGGTTAACCCTCCCCATATTCTCAGCCCTGGATGGACACTGAGGTGTTTTTTCAGTTTGTCAAATTAACCAATACATAGACTAGATATTTTTTATATTCGTATTGGTATATTAGTTTACCAGTTACTAAGGGGTATGGGATGTACCCTACCAGGAGACTAAGCCCATTTATTGAATATGGAGGTCAAATCAAGCTCTTTTTTATTAAGAGGTACTATTCTTAAAAAGGGTGACCAACGTAGTATTTTATTAATACATACTTTGGTCAGTGTGGATGACCAATGCTCTTTGCATGTATTTTGACTCGAGGGAGTTAGTTTTTTATTATTTTTTTAACTAACCAATTTTTAATTTTCAATTTTTTTATATTTTTCATATGTTTATTTATTTTTAGGTTTCAAAGGAATTTGAGTAATGTTTTTTAATAAATCTTACTCTGTATGTCTTGTTCAGATAGACAGTAGTTCACTGTGAAATAACAGCAGGGGTGGTGTGACCCCTGTATCTATACTGTCTTGTATCTTATGAAATCGGGTTACTTTATTTGAGGATTCTTGATCTCAAATGGTTAAATACAATTGTTTTTCAATGTGAGTAAAAAGCAACATTATGCCACTAGGGTACCCCTATAGACTTTAGATTTGATCCTCTTTTTTTTACGTTTATGTAATTTATGCTATTAGTCAGTTTCAGATGTAGCATATTACGATTAAAGTCTTTCAGCTCTATTAGTTTCCAGGGTATGAATATGGTCTGTATGCTGTTGGCAGCAATGTGTTCAATAGGTTCACCAGATGGACATTCTTCCTGCCCTGGCATAGATATTCATTCTAATCAATGACATACAGGTCCCGGTTGCCCAATTTAAAAATGGCGGCGGTGGCCTCGGACGCCTTGATCTCAGAGGGGGGCGTTCCCTTGTTAGTGATTATACTCATATAGGTGGTGTGTCAGCACGCCGCCCGTACCCCAGGAAGGCGACAGATTTACAGGATAGTTACCACCGCTCTAGGTGACCGGGTTCAAGCTTCCCCTCCTCCGCTGTGTGGATGATTGTGAGAGCCCCAGGTGCCGGCAATTGCTATTCCAATGGTATGTGTGTGATGGAAAAATCTGGACAGCCGCACTCCGGATTGGAAAAGTGAAAAATAAATCCTCTTTATTGAAAAAGTAATAACATGATTAAAATCCGTACATGGCTTTGTTGGGATAATGCAGCATAACCGCTAACGCGTTTCACGCTCCCATAGAGCGCTTACTCATAGCTGATGGGAGCGTGAAACGCGTTAGCGGTTATTCTGCATTATCCCAACAAAGCCATGTATGGATTTTAATCATGTTATTACTTTTTCAATAAAGAGGATTTTATTTTTCACTTTTCCAATCCGGAGTGCGGCTGTCCAGATTTTTCCATCACACACAAGACGACAGATTTGTCGAAACGGCGTAGGGAGGAGCGGTGTGCTGATGTCACCACCACACCACGCTGATCCCGGAAGGAACGGGCAGCAGCTGAGAGCCAGCCGGCGCATATTGTTTTTAGAGGCGAATTTGTATCGCACACACTGTAAGTGCATTTCTCATCCTTTTTATTATAATAAAACGTTTACTGTATCACGCTATGGAGCATTTTCTTTTTATGCATATCTTTGGGACTCCTCCAGAGTCTCTGAATTCCCTGAGGCTGAATTTGCTTCTGTACAGTAAGCTGAAGATGAGGAGGATTGTACCTTATCCTGATTTGAGGACTTAGTACATGGAACGTGTCATCCTGCAAAGATTACTACAAAATGTAAGGATACCATCTTGGTCCTTATTGATAAAGTCTGCATCAGGATTTGAACCTGCCTTTGCCAGCTATACCTTAAAGTGGGGTTCCACCCAAAAAACAAAACTACCTGTAAAAATTCAAAAAAAAACCCCAAAAAAACATTTGGATATTTTTTTTTTTCACTTACCTCTAAATGCCTGTTGCTAGGTGGTCCCTTGTAGTCTGCCTGTTCCTTAGCCTGGGCTGGTGACATCACTTCCTCCTTAGCACAGGAAGGGCTCCGCTCTGCTCCCTCCCTCCTGTCAATCATCTGGGACCCATTACAGGTCCCAGGTGATTGAGCGGCCAATCGCGGCGCGCGGCGCCGCTCGCGCATGCGCAGTGGGTGCCAGGTTGTGAAGCCACAGCCCGGCGCCCAAAGTTGAAATGCCGGCGCCGACGAGCGGAGGGGGGAGACTTGTCTTTGTACTCCTCACCTGGTTGCCGTCACACACGCTTGACACCATCTGAACCAAATAAGTTTATCTTGGTCTCATCAGACCACAGGACATGGTTCCAGTAATCCATGTCCTTAGTCTGCTGGTCTACAGCAAACTATTTGCGGGCTTTTTTGTGCATCATCTTTAGAAGTGGCTTCCTTCTGGGATGACAGCCATGCAGACCAATTTGATGCAGTGTGCGGCGTATGGTCTGAGCACTGACAGGCTGACTCCCCACCCCTTCAACCTCTGCAGCAATGCTGGCAGCACTCATACGTCTATTTCCCAAAGACAACCTCTGGATATGACACTGAGCATGTGCACTCAACTTGTGTGGTCGACCATGGTGAGGCTTCTTCTGAGTGGAACCTGTCCTGTTAAACCGCTGTATGGTCTTGGCCACCATGCTGCAGCTCAGTTTCAGAGCCTTGGCAATCTTCTTATAGCCTAGGCCATCTTTATGTAGAGGAACAATTATTTTTTTCAGATCCTCAGAGAGTTCTTTGCCATGAGGTGCCATGCTGAACTTCCAGTGACCAGTATGAGAGAGTGAGAGTGGAGAGTGAGAGCGATAACACCAAATTTAACACACCTGCTCCCCATTTACACCTGAGACCTTGTAACACTAACGAGTCACACAACACCAGGGAGGAAAAATGGCTTATTGGGCCCAATTTAGACAATTTTACTAAGGTGTCTACTCACTTTTGTTGCCAGATGTTTAGAGATTAATGGTTGTGTGTTGAGATATTTTGAGGGGACAGCAAATTTACACAAATTTATACAAGCTGTACACTGTACTACTTTACATTGTAGCAAAGTGTAATTTCTTCAGTGTTGTCACATGAAAAGATATAATAAAATATTTACAAAAATGTGAGGGGTGTACTCACTTTTGTGAGATACTGTAAAGGGAGACACTACAATTACAATACATTTCAATACAGAAGGAATAAGTAGGGTCATAGCCATTGTCCCAGAAAAAGAGAGGCTTCATGTTTTGTATTCAAACCTGTTTGCCATCCCAAGAGTAAATACCAGAGAACTTTTTGCCCCCCCCACACACACACACACACACACACACACATACATCAAGGCTACCTGTATTTTACTGTGGGCATGTAACATTATCAATTTTTCACCTCCCGCCCTCCCCCACCCCCCTTTAGCCTGTCCACTGCACCTTGAACAAGTTTCCCCCCTTTTCTCACTCTACTTTGCTCTCAGGATATCCCTATCTAAGTGTGTCTGGATGACCTTCTTCTGAGGGAACAGTTGACCAGCTGCCAATGTTCAATGGGCAGTGCTGACCCTACAGATACAGTGGATATAAAAAGTCTACACACCACTGTTAAAATGTCAGGTTTCTGTGATGTAAAAAAATGAGACAAAGATAAATCATTTCAGAACTGTTTCCACCTTTAATGTGACCTATACACTGTACAACTCAGTTGAAGAACAAACTGAAATCTTTTAGGTGGAGGGAAATAAAAATAAAAAACTAAAATTATATGGTTGCATAAGTGTGCACACCCTTAATCTAATACTTTGTTGAAGCACCTTTTGATTTTATTACAGCACTCAGTCTTTTTGGGTATGAGTCTATCAGCATGGCACATCTGAATGTGAAAAAATGTCAGAAAAGACCTACTAGAGCAGCTGAACTTTATTTGGGGTTAATCAGAGGCACTTTAAATGATGGCAGGTGTGTACTGACTCCTATTTAACACGAGTTTGAATGTTATTGCTTAATTCTGAACACAGCTACATCCCCAGTTATAAGAGGGTGTGCACACTTATGTAACCACATTATTTTAGTTTTTTAGTTTTACTTCTGCCCCCTAAACTATTTTCTTTTTTTCCAATTGAGTTGTACAGTTTATAGGTCACATTAAAGGTGGAGAAAGTTCTGACATTATTTATCTTTGTGTAATTTTTTAACATCACAGAAACCTGACATTTTAAATGGTGTGTGTAAACTTTTTATATCCACTGTATCTGGGTGGATCCTGAATCTCAAGAAATCAGAACTGTCTCATCATATGGAGTGTTTGGCCCTGATCTTAGGTGTAGCCCTGTCCAAGGTTTTCCTTTCCTGGGCAAACTTTATTCTATTTATCCAACAGGGTTCGTGTCAGGGCACCAATGGCAGGAGAAGGACTCTAGGACTCAGCATCTGTCAGGACAACAATGGCAGGAGAAGGCATCTAAGACCCAGCATCTCTACCAGCACTTCACATGGCCTTTATAGGGAAGTCTGTCAGTGGTTGAAGTTGCTGATTGATCTTCAGCTTGTACCGTGTTCCTGTGATCCTTGTTCCTGAAAGTTCTCTGCTACCGACCCGGCTTGTCCTTGACTATTCTTCTGCCTGTCTCCTGACCTGACCTCGGCTTGTCCATGGATATTCTCTTCTGTTCTCCTGTGTCTGACCTTGGCTTCCCCTCTGACCTTGCCTGCTCGTTTATCCTCCTGGTTCAGAACTCTGGCTTGAACTGACTTCCCATTGTCTCAGTGCTACTATAGACCTGCCACATCTCACATGCACCACCTGTCTGTGGCCACTACTTAGCACATCAGAAACCCTTCTAAGTTCCTCTGCAAACAACATCACAGACGACCTGTGCTACTTTGAGCTTTACTCCTCCTGTTCTCCCTTTCAGGGGAGTCTGGAACTTAGCAGCAAGGAAAGCCCTCTCTCCATTGGCCTCCAGCACCAGGTACGTGATAATTAGGCTCTGCAGGGGCTAACTGACCCTCCAATTATGAATGAGGGTCATGGGCCTAATGGTGTCCTCCTTCAAGGCAGTTCTACATGCCCAATTTCACTCCAGACCATTGCAACTCGGTATTCTGCAGCATGGGACAGACGTGTGCAGTCTTTGGATCATGCTATATGCCTGACAAGTAGGATTAGGCTTGCTCTGGCATAGTGAGTCATTAATTCAGAAATGGATTCAGAAAAAACTTCCTCCTAATGGTTTAAAAAGTGCTTAGGGATGCCAGCCTACCGGACTGGGGAGGAGTCCTAAGGTACCCTCTCAGTACAAGGAAGTTGGTCGTCGTGGGAAGCTCATCTCCCAATAAGTCTTCTGGCACTCAGGGCACCTTGGTCATTCCTTCAGTGCTGGACCGCTCATCAGCGAAGTCATTGACTTTCTGTTTGTTATTCCCGAAGGCCCACGTAGGGCATAGTCTGCTTGTTGTTACACTATTGCTAGGTGGATTCGACAACTCATCATTCAATCTTATGACCTCAAGGGCAAAGTCCCCCTTTCCCTGTTTAAGTCCACTCCACTAAATCAGTTAGCACTTCATGGGCTTTTCAGCTTCAGGTATTTAGTTTTAAAATTTGTAAGGCTGTCACCTGGTCTTCTGTTCACACATTTGTCAAGTTTTACTGGGTGGATGTTCAGCCCTCAGCTGATACTGGCTTCAATCATAAGGTTCTTCACATGGCTCTGTAGGCTCTGTTGAGCCACCCTCATTAATCTGTTGTTTTTTGTAGGCATTTTATCCTTTGTTTGCTATGTTACTAATCCTTCAGGAGGACTGCTGTCGGACATCCCAATGTACTTGAATACTCACCCTGTGTCTCATAATGTACAATTAAGAAAATTAAAAATTTAAAAGAATATTTGAATTACTGTTAAATTCCTTTTAACCGTTAAATTACCATTAGATACTTTTTTGGAGTATAATACAGAACTCAGGTCCTCTAGCCTCTGACCCGCTCCTACTAACTTCTACTAATAACACTGAGGCATGTTGGGAGTGGGAGTGGGCTTACAACTTTTTTCAAAGATTACAACTTTGAAGCCAGACAGCTTGGCACTGTGGCAGGAACAAATTCTGGAACAGCATTTGAAGCCAGCTAATGGTAGAATACATATGGGGATGACATTTTCAGAAACAAATACTGCTGCAGCTGCATTGCAGGGCATTTTCTAGATGGCTACAGTTCCACTTTAATTAACTGTTTTCATTTCACAAATTAAATATTAGAATATTGTGCCTCACTTCCCTTAAGAATTGCTTTTTATATAATTTTACACATAGATCTACATCATGCCCACAGACAAACCCAGAAAAAGCAGAGGCAAAAATAAAAATAACCAATGCTCTACAGAAGAACAGTTTTCTGAGCCAAGTATACCAACTGCCAGCAATGATCATCCTCCTAGCCCTGGAAGAAGATTTGCAATTCAAATGTCAGGTAAAGCTATCCACCTGCTTGTTTTAACATGTAATCCGCTTATCTCTAACAGCGGCCATAAGCCATAACATAATCCCCATCCTACCCCCCAACCCCCCCCCCCCCAAATTAAAACAGTGCTGCAGTCTAATGTAATAGGCCGGCCGTCTACTGTTGGGCAAATATAACAAGTTACAACATGCATACTAATACACAATTTTTTATCATGCAGAGCTGTCAGAGCATAACGATTTTCTTTTTGGAATGGCAAGCTTTCTCATGGAGCAGTTATCAAGAGCCAAGTAAGTAGAATATGCAGGTTTTAACTGACCTGAAGCATTTTTTCAGTGAAGGACACCTCAATGGATAAATGTTTACATCTGATGTGTCATTTAAAATTAATTTATGTGTGAAATGCACTGAAACTTAGTACTATCCCACACGAGAGACAAAAAAATGTAATGGATTTATTGGAAACTAAACTTGTGCTACATATTTGGAGGATATATGCATCTTAAAGAAAAGAAAACTGTTCCGTAATACTGTCATTTCTTTCAGGTTTGAAAGTTTGCTTAATGATTACATGGAATCTGAATTATTTGTGATTGATGGAGATTCTTTAATTATTACATGCGCTACCAATGAATCTCTGAGGAGAGGACAGAATTTGCACTTCTTTTTCTTGGTGGAACGTTTTCTACTCAATTTGACAAATAAGGGAGCAAAATACAGCATTGTATTTTTCAATGTAGGTGCTAATTTGTTTATATAGTTGATGATGTCTGCATGAAATATTTTAATATGTAATAACATGTGTTCCTTTGAATATCTTAAATATTATGTTTTTGTTTCTGAATTACCCTTTTTTTTACATAAAAAAACAAATTAATCTAATTTTAGATGATGTTATAGTTTCCTTGTGATACTGTGAAGCAGATACTGTATGTAGTCACAGGTGACAGGATTTGGCTGGGTCTTTCATGTGTTTTTGGGAGTAGTTAAATAAATGTTGCTTCTGGTCTGGAAATAGTAGTGCAAATATAACAAAGGTGTAATATATTATGCCTCATTTGATATGGAAAAATCTACCTGATTAAGTCTTACGTTCAGAGTTGCTAAAAAAAAAAGAAAAAAAAATATTCGTCTGATTGAACTGGGACGCACAGCGCTCCTGTGCGGTCCGCAGCGCATTATAGTGTGAACCCGGGCTTAGGGATAGAAACCTAGGACAACCATTGTTTACTTGTTTTTTAAAGAGGCAGTATTCAGGGCTGTGACTACCTAGTAATACAGCCAGTAGTACAGCCATTCCAAGTACACAGATGAAAGACGATTTTTCAGCTCCGGCAGGCAGGGGGTGGGGATCAAATGTCATACACTGCACAGCATAGAGCAGAGAGCCGAATGAAGTCTAAGACCTGGGTGAAGGGAATAAACTCACTGCCCTCTACACAGTCTCATAGGAAAACATGCACATCTGAGGCTGTAAAATGCAGATAACAGAGGGAGGAGATAGCAGACAGAAATCAATCTAATTTTTTGGATTGAGATTATTACACACTATAGAGGGATATGGGTTCACCAGTTGGGTTTCACATGGACCCTGAAGTGTGCAGAGTCTGCGCTGTGTTCTTCGCCTCTGCAAGTCTCCTTCCGCTGGATGGAAATTGTGTTGTACCAGTCAGAGGCAAAACAAAAGGCAGGGCACACATGTATGAGCGTAACTAGAAAACACAGGGCCCCATAGTAAACATGTTCATGGGCCCCCAAAAGAAAAAAGACACACTGTTGTACAGGACCCCAATTGCCATCGCAAGTGACGAAGGACTAAAAAAGGATGCTGCTGTGATAATGAGTCAGATCTGTGTACAGCTTTGCATACACAATGAGGCAGTGTAAAACAGTGAATGTATAGCATGCCACACAAAGCGAAATAAAAGAGGATTTACAACTCAACGTACAGAATAAGGTAGCGCGGAATATAAAATGTACAACAATGCTTAAAGAAAGAAGAATAATGAATTTGCAGCATGGCATATGGAATGAAGCAGTGTGAAATAGGGATAATACAGCATGGCATATCGGGTAGGGAGAAGAATAGGGAATATAGAGTATGGAATATGGATTGAGGCAGGTCAGAATATGGAAAATACAGCATGTTATATACAGTATAAGGATGTGTTGTGGAATAGGGAATACACAGCATGGGATATGGCTTGAGAGGTGGCATAGGGAATACACATATAGAATGAGGTGATGAGGAAAAGGGATTGTACAGCATGGTGTACAGATTGAATGGCAGCATTCAATGGAAAGGGAGGTGTGGAATAGGGAATGTACAGCATTACACACAGCATGGGAATAGGGAATAGGGAATGTACAACATTACACACAGAATCAGAATAGGGAATAGGGAATGTACAGCATATCATAGGGAATAAGGCATTGCAGAAAAGGAAAAGTACATTAGAGTGAGACAACTGGGAGCATTTTAAATATGGCAGACTTCTGCTACTGCTGCTGCTAAGGATGGCCTTATCCAGATCTCCATTAGCAAGAGTGGATGAGAAGTGTTGGGTGAAAGGTCTCCTGCTCTGCCAGTAACACTGGTCCACTCAACCCCATCTAGACCTCCATCAATGTGGAATAAATACAGGATTTGACAGCTCATCCTATTCCTTCTCTTATTTATAAACAAAGAAGCCAGCAGAGGAAATCTTCGACTACTTGCTTCCTCTGCTGCGCTTTGCAATAGGTGCCATCAGTTAGAGCTGCAAAGGAAATGAGTAGTGGATAATTTACTCTTTTGGCTTCTGTGTTTACAAATGATAGCAATGATTGGATATGCTGTTGAATCCTTTGGAGGTCTGGATGGGTTGGACGGCAGTTCTCAGGTCACTTACGCCTTACAGTTGGCCAGTAATTGTAGTCTCTTTGGCAGTGTTTTTTTAAAACCATGATTTCTATATTCTCTCCAATGATATTCTAGGTAAGTGTGAACAGAACGCAATATGCCACTGAGATTTATAACCAATATATCAAAAATGTTACTGATAAATGGGTACACATCAATTAAAATCAATCACAGTTGCATACAGAAAGCTAAGTCTCAGACCCCTTCAATGACATCTCTCCTCTGCCCTCCAACTGTTAACCACCCTAAGCTAGCTGTGCATTTCCCCTATTACAAGCTGGGCTGAGGCCTTGGCATCAGCCGAAAAGATGGCAGCACCAACCAGCTGCCCAAAAACATAAAACATAAAAAAAGGAACCCTACATGTTTAACTTCTTGTCACTCATTTAACGCATATGTGCGAGGGCAGGGGGGGGGGGGATATAATACCCACAGGCAGAACATATGTGCCCATGAATAGACAAGGTTTCTATGCTCAGAACATGCTCACTGCATGCATCCATCACAGTGCTGATTCTCTCACATACAGCTTGTGGCCTCTAGTCATGAATGGGAGTCAGCGGGATGGGCTCACGATCATGTGATCACTGTGACAGCCAATTATTGTGATAACATGATCGGGAAGTCAATCGGGTCCCCTGGGCCTATAGATCCACTTGAAGGGACACGGAGCCTGGACAGGAAGGGTTTACACCTAAATTAACACTAAACTCTGGTTTTAAAAAAATATATATTCAAGTATGTATTGTATTCTTAACGAAAAATGTAGCTTCTTTTGCTCTCAGCCTCCTCCAAATCTCCAAATTCCTTTTTTTGCTACTGTGATCCCATTTCTTGTTAGATGGTGGCTGCATTTGTTCTCCATGGTCTCACTGTATAGGAACTTAGCCACCCTCTCTTGCTCACTCTGAAGATGGACTAAGGATTATGGACTAGGGGATTTTTAGTGTACAAACAGCAGTGCATATGACAGCAACTAACGTGTACTGTTCATCTCAAAGAAATGGATACGAGGATTGGAAGCTCGCAGAGGACGTTACAAAGTGGTAGAAAGATAGAGTAATGCTGTGTACACACGGGTGGACTTTTCGACTGGACTGGTCCGACAGACTGAATCCGGCGGACAATCCGACCGTATGTGGGCTCCATCGGACCTGCAGCTGACTTTTTCGGTCGAAAATCTGACCTTTAGAAATTTAGATTTGGAACATGTTTCAAATTTGTCCGATGGACTCGAGTCCGGTAGAAAAATCTGCTTGTCTGTATGCTACTCCGATGGACGAAAACCCACGCTAGGGCAGCTATTGGCTACTGGCTATCAACTTCCTTATTTTAGTCCGGTCGTACGTCATCACTTATGAATCCGTTGGACTTTGATGTGATCATGTGTAGGCAAGTCCGTTCGTACAAAAGTCCGTCAAAAGTCCGTCGGAAAGTCCGCCCGTGTGTACGTGACATAAGAAACACTTTCATGAAATATAGATTACAGCGCCAGTAGTTAGTGAATATGTATAAATTATTTTTGGAGAATAAGGATCTTGTTTAGTGTTACATTAACTAATATAAAGCAATTAAAGAAACAGTAATAATATATATAAAACCACCATAACAACAAACAACACATACTTGTACTCCCTTACAAGTAAATATATTTTAATATTCTTATCTTCAAAAAAACATTCAGGTGGTCTATCCAAGTTCAGCCTAGTGGACTTTCTTATTTCTAAATAGGGATGGGTGAACGGTTCGACCCAAGCATGAGTTCAGGCCAACATTTGCCTGTTCGGCCGTTCGCAGAACACCCAAATTTGCGGGGTGTTTGCCAGGTGTTCACCCCTAAGAACACCCTGCAATGCACTGAGAGCTGCACAGTGCATCCTTAACAACCGATGAGTCATTAGCTGTCAATGGGTTTCCCTGTTGACAGCTGAATAAAAAGAAAAAGTGGCGGTAAAAAATAAGGGGGGGGGGCATGCCGTTTTTTCATTTTTTAATAGCCTGGTGCCAGCAATTGTAATCGCGAGTCATTTTAAATGGGATTTGACTCGTTTCTTTTTTCTTTAGAAATGTCAGTTTTACTGTAACATGTTCTGTATATGCTACAAATGGCCACTTTACAGGCACATTAAGTGGGCCCCCCAGGCATGATATTTAAATGAATTTTTCATTTTCATTGTTGCATTCTAAGCATCATTAAAATCACTGCTTCTGAAAAAACAATTGTTTTTAAAGAAAAAAAATTGTTCCCCAGGGCAGTACCCAGACCCCCATACTCCTGGCCAATTACTTATGGCCAATTACTTGCATATAAGCCTTCAAAATGGGCACTTTTGATTTTTTCTGTTCAGCTCCCATAGACTTCAATGGGGTTCACTGTTTGGGTTAGAACAATTCCCCTGTTCGGGAGTTCTGCTGCGAATCAAACAGGTATACATGGTATGGGGCGACAACATATCTCCAAGGAGTAGGTTCCCAAAGAGTTTGTAGGTTACTTGTATTATGAGCTCCTTTCCAATGTATAAACGCACTATTCTCAATATTCAAGGGGTTCTTAAGAATTGTCCTTATGATGAGACGTCTGCTGTATTAGACTCCCCTGTATATCCTTATACTTCCACTGTACATTGTATTCATGAGTTTAGTGTATTTAAATTTTTCATTAATGGGGGCAAATTGAGCATGTCCAAGGGCATAAAAAACATAAAGACAAAAATGGGTATAAATTGTGGTTAAGTGTAAAGAAGGATTTTTAATCTCAAACCAGTTCCTGTGGATATAATGTCCATCCTTTTTTCTTTTCTTCCTCTAATGTCCTCTAATGTCCTTGACATTTATAAGAGAATGTGGTTGAATTGTTCACATGCTCCATTTTCGTAAGAATGATAAGGTGTAGAGTGTGATCTGCACTTCAAAATCCTCAAATACAGTATAACCTGCAAAGTTCTTCTCTTACCTGGCTCTCAGAACAGACCCCTTGGTCAGAATTAATACAGTATGTTGTGGGGCTTCATACAACAGGCTGAATGTTTTCCAGAGTACCTGAGCAGCAGAGTTGGCTGAATGATCTCAAATTGGAACAACTACAGCACATTTATAAAAAAAAAAAAAGAAAAAAAAAGGATCAACCATGAGTAGCACAGTAGTGTCCTGTGCCCCCCTGCTGGTTAACTTGCAAAGTTAACTAAAGCAGCTCCCATGCTCCCATCCTCCATTCAGAATGGTTTTGCCTCTCACTCCGCTCTTCTATTAAAAGGAGAACGGTGAATGTTGTGGAGAAGCCTCGACACAGCCCTGTTCATGATCTACCTGTCGGCTTCCCGCGTTCGACAGGTAGATTGTGATCGACGGGTTGCCGGCCCTGGTTTTATTGAATGCATAACTCATCTAATGGGTCATGTAATTATTTGAACAGCTTTTTCTAGGATTAACATTTTTGTTTTCATCCACAGGATATGGAACATTTGTATACTGGATGCCCTGACCTTATCTCTTTACGCTCCCAACTTATGTTGCATCTTGAAAATAATACAGACATCACTGTACATTACTTTTCCAACTTTTTATGTGAGCAATGGAGGGAGTTTATCAACCATCAGTCTCTTTATTTTGTGATGGCTTCTGATGAAGGACTAAACAATGAACAGACATGCTTTTTGAATCTCTTTATCCTTCATGCACTTGGAAACCAAATAAATGTTGTTCTCACAGCTGGACAGGACTCGGATAATCTCAGGGTTTTTGGCTATCATGTGAGTGCCACATTTCATCATAGACAATATCTGCAAAAGGTAAGCAATACTATCAATACATCACATATATCACAGCAGAAACATTTTGTATAGTTTTGCTGATGTATGAAAAGCCTTGCTTTTACCTATGTGTAGAGAAGAAAAAGGAGGGTGGGGGGGAGTGGGGCAGTTGCTGAAGCTGACCATGCACTTACTCCCAACCTCAATGGTTATGGTGGACTATCTCGGTACTGATAAACAACAACAAGATTGATATATAAAAAAGATTATTTATTACATAAAAAAATAACATACAGAATTAATTTTAAAAACCAGATTTGAGAAAATCAATAAACAAATACTCAGGGTTTCCCCAAGAGATATCTGTTGATGAAGTGTATCTCAAGGATTGGTCTTTCCTCAAGTTTACCTATGTGTATTTGGGGCACCTGTATGTTTGCATTGGTAGTCCAAGATCATTTTAATAGTTGGTAATAAAGAAGTCATGTAAAAACATCCAACATGTTTTCTGGACCACTCCACTCTTCCTTTATGAGGGTTCAACACAGGATACTATATTAGAACCAGTACACGCTATAAGAAAATCGGACGAATGATCGTCTGGTTTTCCTCGATGTTTTACAGCAGGTCAAAACCGAGGATGGTACTAATTGTACAAAAATTCTCACACGACAAAGCCTTTTTTTTTTATTGTTTATTGTTTCTGATCATGCACATCTTTCGTATCCGATTTTTTTTTTTTTATGAAAACCGTACAAAAACGGTACTCACTATACAAAGATCATTAGTTTTGTTCATGTACAAGAATAGTTCTGTCCCTTCAGAAAATTTTCATTTGGAAAGTCTGAATCGTATATCAAAAGTTGTGTACACACTATAAGAAAGTCAAACGATCGTACCTCATACAGAATTTTTATTATGATTTTCTCATAGTGTGTCCTGCACATAACAGTTTGACAGCAGCTGCTGAGCAGCAATGGAGCTCCATTGCTGCTCTTTGCGTTCTACAAATTCCTCAGTCCATAGTCTATCTCAGAAGTAAGCAGTAGAGGATACCTACATTCCAAAATTCAGTTGGACCACGAAGAACAAATGTAGCCACCCTCTAACAGAAAATCAGATCACAGCCAAAAAAAAAAAAAAAAAAAAGAAACTTGGAATTTGCCAGGAGGGTGACACTAACATCTCTGTAATGCCGCGTACACAAGATCGGAAATTCGGCCAGCAAAAGTCCGATGAGAGCTTTTGGTCGGAAAATGCAACCGTGTGTATGCTCCAACGGACTTTTGCTGGCCGAATTCCAGCCACCAAAAGATTGAGAGCATGTTCGGTTGGAAAAAGTTCCGATTGGAAATTCCGATCGTCTGTAGCAATTCCGATGCGCAAAATTCCTACGCATGCTCGGAAAAAATTCGTCACATGCTCAAAAGCATTGAACTTCATTTTCTCGGCTTGTTGTAGTGTTGTACGTCACCGCGTTCTTGACGGTCGAAAGTTCAGCAAACTTTTGTGTGACTGTGTGTATGCAAGCCAAGGTGGGCGGGATTCAGTCGGAAAAACCATCCAAGATTTTTCTGACGGAAAATCCGCTCGTGTGTACGGGGCATTAGAGTCTAAGCATGCTCCTTAACAGCACACGCACATGCAGTAGAGCCTGATTGACTCCAGAACATGATATAAGGTAAAATCGAAATTTGTTAAGTGTATTGTATAAGGGCATTAGCCAATGTATCCCATTGGGTAATAAATTTAAAAGAGTGAACAAAAATCCTGGATGGCTTAACTCCAATGTAAAAATGCATATAAAAGCAAAGGAGAAGGCCTTCAAAAAATACAAGGTTGAGGGATCATCCTCAGCATTCAGACTTTATAAAGAATGCAATAAGAAATGTAAGGGTGCAATTAGGACGGCTAAAATAGAACATGAAAGACACATAGCGGAGGAGAGCAAAAAAAATCCCAAGAAATTCTTTAAGTATGTAAACAGTAAAAAAGGGAGGACAGACCATATTGGCCCCATAAAGAATGAGGAAGGACATCTGGTTACAAAGGATGGGGAGATGGCAAAGGTATTGAATTTATTCTTCTCCTCAGTCTTCACGAGTGAATCGGGGGGCTTCAGTAACCAAAACTGCAGTGTTTATCCTCATGACACAACACAGGAAGCACCTCCATGGTTAACAGAGGACGGAATTAAAATTAGACTTGAGAAAATTAACATTAATAAATCACCGGGACCAGATGGCTTGCATCCGAGGGTACTTAGGGAACTCAGTCAGGTGATTGCCATACTGTTGTTCCTAATTTTTACAGACAGTCTGTTGACTGGACTGGTACCAGCTGATTGGAGAAAAGCCAATGTAGCACCAATATTTAAAAAGGGCCCAAAAAACATCCCTGGGACTTACAGACCAGTTAGCCTAACATCAATAGTATGTAAACTCTTGGAGGGGATGATAAGGGACTATATACAAGATTTTAGTAATAAGAACGATATCATTAGCAGTAATCAGCATGGATTCATAAAGAATCGTTCTTGCCAAACCAATCTATTAACCTTCTATGAGGAGTTGAGTTGCCATCTAGATAAAGGAAGGCCCGTAGACGTGGTGTATCTGGATTTTGCAAAAGCATTTGACACAGTTCCCCATAAATGTTTACTGTACAAAATAAGGTTCGTTGGCATGGACCTTAGGGTGAGTACATGGATTGAAAACTAGCTACAAGGGCGTGTTCAGAGGGTGGTGATAAATGGGGAATACTAAGAATGGTCAGGGGTGGGTAGCGGGGTTCCCCAGGGTTCTGTGCTGGGACCAATCCTATTTAATTTGTTTATAAAGGATCTGGAGGATGGGATAAACAGTTCAATCTCTGTATTGGCAGACGATACTAAGCTGAGCAGGGCAATAACTTCTCCGCAGGATGTGGAAACCTTGCAAAAAGACCTGAACAAATTAATGGGGTGGGCGACTACATGGCAAATGAGGTTCAATGTAGAAAAATGTAAAATAATGCATTTGGGTGGCAAAAATATGAATGCAATCTATACACTGGGGGGAGAACCTCTGGGGGAATCTAGGATGGAAAAGGACCTGGGGGTCCTAGTAAATGATAGGCTCAGCAATGGCATGCAACGCCAAGCTGCTGCTAATAAAGCAAACAGAATATTGGCATGCATTAAAAGGGGGATCAACTCCAGAGATAAAACGATAATTCTCCCGCTCTACAAGACTCTGGTCCGGCCGCACCTGGAGTATGCTGTCCAGTTCTGGGCACCAGTCCTCAGGAAGGATGTACTGGAAATGGAGCGAGTACAAAGAAGGGCAAAAAAGCTAATAAAGGGTCTGGAGGATCTTAGTTATGAGGAAAGGTTGCGAGCGCTGAACTTATTCTCTCTGGAGAAGAGACGCTTGAGAGGGGATATGATTTCAATTTACAAATACTGTACTGGTGACCCCACAATAGGGATAAAACTTTTTCGCAGAAGAGAGTTTAATAAGACTCGGGGCCACTCATTACAATTAGAAGAAAAGAGGTTTAACCTTAAACTACGTAGAGGGTTCTTTACTGTAAGAGCGGCAAGGATGTGGAATTCGCTTCCACAGGCGGTGGTCTCAGTGGGGAGCATTGATAGCTTCAAGAAACTATTAGATAATCACCTGAATGACCGCAACATACAGGGATATGTAATGTAATACTGACACATAATCACACACATAGGTTGGACTTGATGGATGTGTGTCTTTTTTCAACCTCACCTACTATGTAACTATGTAACTATGTAACTATGTATTGATCATTTCTTTATTTCTTTAGAATGGTGCAAAGATAAAGAAAGTTTTTCATAAGCTAATTACAAGTTTTCAAACAGCCGAGAGAAGTAATTGTTTACCCTATGTGCAACACTTGGAAAAAGTAAAAAAACAGGTAATAGTAGCCTTGGTTACACTTATACACACTCTCTATCATATGTTTGTAACTGGTATGGCTGCTTAGTTTGCTTTGTTGTGGTTTAAACAGGTACTGTATAGAGATTAAAGAGAGATAATGGTTATTTGAGATTTTAGTATTTGTCTTTACATATACTTTAACTGCAAAGCTTTACTGCATCAGGACTTGTGATTCATTTGCATCCAAGGAGATATACTGTAGGTGGAATGCCACATTGTATACTGCAAGCTGCATGTAACCTGACCTCTCTGTAGTGTTTGCAATACTTTGAGATTTTGATTCTGGGAAATATTAATTTCAGTCTTTTTTTTATTATGGCACAACAGAAAAAGTATATTTAAAACAAAGAACAAAAATAGAATATATTGGAGCTTACCAGTAGGGATGAGCCAAATGTACCTGGGTTCGTTCAAAGCAGGGTTGGTGAATGTCACAGAAGTTTGGGTGCCGAATCCAAACCCCATTGAAGTCAAAGGGATCTGAATGTCAAAAATCATTTCTGCCCATTTTCTAAGCTAATAGGCAAGGGATGGGCAAACAAATGACATGGAGAGTTGGACACTGTCTTGGGAACATGTACGAGAGTAAAAACATTTTTGAAAAATTTCTGTGATTTTAATAATGTTCAAAGAGAAACATTAACAATGCAATACTCCTTTAAATCATATGCCTGGGGATGTCCTTAATCTGCCTGTGAAGTGGCATATCTGTATAATTTATACAACCTAATACAGCAAAACTGACATTTACAAATACAAAAAAATGCTTTGCAAAAATTATTGATAAATGACAACTTGAGCTGCTTTGCTTCAGTTTGTAAGCAAATGGTTGAGGATCCCTTTATCTATACTAGAACCTTATGCAAGATAAGGGTCTGGTATTGATGTTAATTGGGGACCCCATGCTAAACAAAAATGGCATAGGGTTCCCCCCATAATTCATACCAGGTAGGGATTTCAGGGGGGAACCTTACACAAAAAATAAAGCATGGGGTTCCCCTTAGAATTTTGCACTAGACCCTTTTCCAAACATGTAGAAAAGGATGGGGAGGAACATGTGGCTCTCAAAGAATGACATCACGGGAAAGTCAGTGAGATCATACAGGAGACCCTGCCCACTTATTTCTATTCAGTTGGCGTCCGGCAACCGGCGCTTCCTTAGCAGCCCTGACAGCAGAGGAATGAAGTGGTCATATGTAGTAGCAGGAGAAAAACATGCTACTATATATGATGTCCAGCCCCTGCCAAACCGACTGACAGTTCGGCGCTTGGAGGAATGCCCAAACAAGCAAAGTTGCAACATGTACTCAGATCTAACAGGAAGCTCATGCCTGCTTACTAGTCCTTATATTCAGGGCCATCTTTAATATTGATTGGACCCTGGGCAAAAATTTTCTTGGGCACCCCCATGCAGTTTTGCTCTCCACCTGCTCTGAGACATACAATAAATAGCAGCTAGACTTAAAATCAGTTTACTGTAAAAGATCAGACAGCGATTGCGATTGGTTGCCAGAGGTTATAGCATATCATTACTGCTTACTGACTGGTTGCTAGAGGTTACAGCACACATTAAGGCTCACTGATTAGTTGCTAGAAGTTACAGCATATGATTTCTGCTTGTTGATTGGTTGCTAGAGATTACTGTACAGTAATACTGTTCACTGATTGGTTGTTATAGGTTACAGCACATCCTCCTCACTGCAGGGGGGCATGATATACATATGAATGCTGCCTTTATTTACATATCAATTCCGCCGGCCTCGGCTATTTACGTATGAATGTAGCTGCTATTTACATATGAATGCTGCCATTGTTTACATATGAATGATAGTTATTTACATGTAAACACAGGGTCTGCAGGTGAGTCATCTGTACACAACAATAGGGCAGGGCTGGGCAGCATTAGTAGCAGTACTTCACACTGAGATATCAGGACACAGCATGGGACTAAAACTTCAAGGGACAAGGGGATTTAAACTGGGATAGTTGGCAAGTATGAGGCAGCTGCTTTGGGCCCCACAACAATGACAGGGCCCAGGGCAGCTGCCCCTTTTGCCCTGCCTTAAAGACGGCCCTGCTTATATTAGGTTGCTGCCTTTCTTTTATTTTTTCAGGAATTTTTTTGCCTTATTTTCATTATCACTGTAGGAATGAAGTGTTAAGGACTACAGAGCACCTCCTTTTCTCATAATTTCCATAATATAGGGAGTAGTAATCTGTAGTCCACAGAGAGAACAGTGATAATTGTTAGCCTTGGCAGAGAGCACAAAAATCAGCCCACAAGATTTCTGAAAGAATCAATGGATATTTTCTTGCACTTATCAATTAGCTATAACAAATCATTTTCAACTCTATATTCACCAAAAGGGAGCAAATGATAAATTTCTTGTTGGGGACTACATACACTTTAGTCTGACTTTCCTATGCAAAAAAAAATGTAAATTGCGAAGAATGTAAGACCTAAAGGTCATTTAAAAAGAAAATGTCAAGTATGGCAGTAAATTTTGAAATCTGAAGTTGTAGTGTTCAGCTGGGTTTTCCTTATAAGTACTAGTTTACAAGTGTACTGAGAACATAGCAGTTTACATGGTTTGAGTATGTGCTACATGCTGTGCCTAACCAACCCATATCAAGTTTACTTATTGCTTTTATAGGTTTATCATGAGATTTCTCTTCTTAGAACACATTTAAGTGATGGATCAGACATACGCATACTCATATGTGCAATTTCATGTTCTATGACATTAAGAATATTTAATGAGGCGCAAAGGACACCACAGGTATGTTTTCAATATAAGAAGTATGCATTATGAGATTCCAGGTCATGCTCAAAGTTTTATTTATTTCATTCATCACATTTTGTTGAAGTATGTGTCAGAAACCATGAATCAGACCAAGACAGAAGTACAGTTAAATCACACTTGTTTAATAATAAAAGTAAATAGAACAAACGTAGTCAAAACGCCAAAAGCCAAAGTTTGGTAACCGAAACGGATAGTCAGACAAGCCAGAAAGCCAGGAAGCCAGAGATCAGCATAGTGGAACAGCAAGCAGGAGCTGGAACCAGAAGGAATGTCAGCCAAGCAAGTCTTTAACAGGAGCGCAGGAGATAGTCTCTGTGATGTTGACCAAGGCGAAGGCAGAGATCATCTGGGCTGGATGGCTTAAGTAGGCAGGACTGTCGAGCGGGATATCAACAGGTGAGTCACTGCGCAGAGATAGGAGCTGGCAATTGAGCGGCCAGTTCAGAGGAAGGAAGGGCTGAGCCCAGCCCTGACAGTGTGGGAGAGTAATTTTGGGAGGAACTGCTTCTAATATGATTAGAGTATGCAGTAAATACCTGTGCTCATATGTTGTGGTCCATTTTTTACCACTTGCTATACTATGGCAGACTGGCTTGGCTGCGCAAATCGCTGTAGCTGTACGTCGGGCTCGTTCACGACTCATTGTGGGAGTGCGCACGTGCTGATTAGCCAGCGGGGGAGCCAATTAGCGGGTCTGGTGGACTTGATGTCCGCCGGCCACCCACAATCGTTCCCCGCGGAGACAAAACGGGGATCTACAGAAGTAAACAAGGCAGATCTCCGTTCTGACAGGGGATCACACAGAGATCTTGTCTTTCTGCTATGCAGGAAGACGGATCTGTGTGTTATCCCAGGCAGCCCATCCCCCATACAGTTAGTAAACAAACCCAGGGAACACATTTAACCCCTTGATCACCCCTGATGTCAACCCCCTTCCCTGCCAGTGTCATTAGTACAATATCAGTGCATATTTTTAGCACCGATCACTGTAATAATGTCACTAGTTCAAAGTGTCAAAAATGTCAGTCAGGTGTCTGATCTGTCCACCACAATGTCGCAGTGCTGCTAAAAATTGCTGATCACAGCCATTAATGGTAAAAAAAAAAAAAAAATTGCAATTAATCTATTCTCTTATTTTGTAGATGCGATAACTTTTGCGCAAAAAAAAAATCAATATACGCTTATTGGGATTTTTTTTACCAAAAATATGTAGCAGAATACATATTGGTCTAAATTGATGAAGAAATTAGATTTTTTACATTTTTTTATTGGGTATGTTTTATAGCAGAAAGTAAAAAATAGTGTTTTTTTTTTTCAAAATTGTCAGTCTTTTTTTGTTTATAGCGCAAAAAATAAAAAACCTCAGAGGTGATCAGATACCACCAAAAGAAAGCTCTATTTGTGGGAAAAAAAGGCATGAATTTTTTGGGTACAGCATTGCATGACCGCGCAATTGTCAGCTAAAATAACGCAGTGCTGTATCACAAAAAATGGCCTGGTCATTAGGGAGGTAAATCCTTCCGGTCCTTAAGTGGTTTATTATATTGCACCTTACTAAATCTTACATGTGATGGCTGCATTAGTTTTCGACTTTTTGGGATTTATTTTTCTTGTGTTTTTAGCTGGTGATCAGCTAGTGTTGTTTTTCAAAAAAACAAAGCTTTCCTGCAGATGTATCAGTTCCAGGGATGAGAGAAACCATTTACCACTGACAGGCATGCTTACAATGGTCAGCTTTTATTTATTTATGTAAAACCTTTATCCCAAAAGGAAAAAAAACTTTTACTGTAAGGCCCCTTTCACACAGGATGGATCCGTGTTGATCCGACCCATGAACATCCGCTGCTCAGCAGGGATCTCTCCGTTTTTCCCAGCTGAGCCGGTGGATGACAGGGAGGGACCCGCACACTGTGCAGGGACCGCCCTGTCAGATCTCCGCTCTCCCCTATGGGGGATCGGATGAGCACGGACCGTCTGTCCGTGTTCATCCAATCCGCTCTGCAGACAGATAGAAAAATAGGATTTTCCTCTGTCTGCAGAATCGGACAAGAGCGGGGACAGATGATATCGGGTGTCAGCGGATGTTCATCCGCTGACACCCGCTATCCCATAGGGATGCATGCAGGGGCGGACTGACCATTCGGTCGATCGGACGCCGACCGAGGGCCCGCAGCCAGTAGGGGGCCCGGGAGACATGCTCGTCGGATCTAGGGGTATGCTGCTGGGCGTGCTGCGGTGGAGCCGTTCTGCCGACTGCCGCGGGGGGGGGGGGTGCGGGGGGATGAGGCGGGCATCTCCTCTTTCAGTTTGGGATGCAGTGAGGGGAGTGGGAGGCGGCGATCAGCAGCTCTATGGTGCTCGCAGCATCTCCCGGGGACTTGTATTTCTCCTCCAGATTGTAGAGTGGAAAGGGGAGGGGCCTCTGACCCGGGCAGCTACAAGTTTCACTCTCTGCTTGTACGCTGTTGCCGACTGCTGCCCGGGTCAGAGGCCCCTCCCCTATCCACTGTACAGAATCAGAAGGAGGACTACAAGCCCCAGTGAGATTCACAGGCACCATAGAACTGCCGATCGCCACCTCCCACCTCCCCCTTGGGTTGGAGGTGCACAGCCAGGTACAGGGGAACCTCTGGGGGGGTTAAGTCTGGGGACCCTGATGTATGGGGGGTTCTCTGGGGACCCTGATGTATGGGGGGGGGGCTCTCTGGGGACCCTGATGTATGGGGGGGGGGCTCTCTGGGGACCCTGATGTATGGGGGGGGGGCTCTCTGGGGACCCTGATCTATGGGGAGGGCTCTCTGGGGACCCTGATGTATGGGGGGGGCTCTCTGGGGACCCTGATGTATGGGGGGGGCTCTCTGGGGACCCTGATGTATGGGGGGGGCTCTCTGGGGACCCTGATGTATGGGGGGCTCTCTAGGGACCCTGATGTATGGGGGGGGGGCTCTCTGGGGACCCTGATGTAAGGGGGGGACTCTCTGGGGACCCTGATGTATGGGGGGGGGCTCTCTGGGGACCCTGATGTATGGGGGGGGCTCTCTAGGGACCCTGATGTATGGGGGGCTCTCTAGGGACCCTGATGTATGGGGGGGGCTCTCTGGGGACCCTGATGTATGGGGGGCTCTCTGGGGACCCTGATGTATGGGGGGCTCTCTGGGGACCCTGATGTATGGGGGCTCTCTGGAGACCCTGATGTATGGGGGGCTCTCTGGGGACCCTGATGTATGGGGGGCTCTCTGGGGACCCTGATGTATGGGGGGGCTCTCTGGGGACCCTGATGTACGGGGGGCTCTCTGGGGACCCTGATGTATGGGGGGGCTCTCTGGGGACCCTGATGTATGGGGGGGTTCTCTGGGGACCCTGATGTATGGGGGGCTCTCTGGGGACCCTGATGTATGGGGGGGCTCTCTGGGGACCCTGATGTACGGGGAGCTCTCTGGGGACCCTGATGTATGGGGGGGCTCTCTGGGGACCCTGATGTATGGGGGGGGCTCTCTGGGGACCCTGATGTATGGGGGGCTTTCTAGGGACCCTGATGTATGGGGGGGGGGCTCTCTGGGGACCCTGATGTATGGGGGGCTCTCTGGGGACCCTGATGTATGGGGGGGCTCTCTGGGGACCCTGATGTATGGGGGCTCTCTGGAGACCCTGATGTATGGGGGGCTCTCTGGGGACCCTGATGTATGGGGGGCTCTCTGGGGACCCTGATGTATGGGGGGGGCTCTCTGGGGACCCTGATGTATGGGGGGGCTCTCTGGGGACCCTGATGTATGGGGGGGGCTCTCTGGGGACCCTGATGTATGGGGGGCTCTCTGGGGACCCTGATGTATGGGAGGCTCTCTGGGGACCCTGATTTATGGGGGGCTCTCTGGGGACCCTGATGTATGGGGGGGGCTCTCTGGGGACCCTGATGTATGGGGGGGCTCTCTGGGGACCCTGATGTATGGGGGGAGGCTCTCTGGGGACCCTGATGTAAGGAGGAGGCTCTCTGGGGATCCTAATGTAAGGACGAGGCTCTCTGGGGACCCTGATGTATGGGGGAAGGCTCTCTGGGGACCCTGATGTATGGGGGGAGGCTCTCTGGGGACCCTGATGTATGGGGGGCTCTCTGGGGACCCTGATGTAAGGACGAGGCTCTCTGGGGACCCTAATGTAAGGACGAGGCTCTCTGGGGACCCTGATGTAAGGAGGAGGCTCTCTGGGGACCCTGATGTTTGGGGGGGCTCTCTGGAGACCCTGATGTATGGGGGGGGCTCTCTGGGGACCCTGATGTATGGGGGGGGCTCTCTGGGGACCCTGATGTATGGGGGGGCTCTCTGGGGACCCTGATGTATGGGGGGGCTCTCTGGGGACCCTGATGTATGGGGGGGCTCTCTGGGGACCCAGATCTTTGGGGGGCTTTCTGGGGACCCAGATCTATGGGGGGCTCTCTGGGACCCTGATGTATAGGGGGGCTCTCTGGGGAGTTGACCCTGATGTATGTGGGGCTCTCTGGAGACCTTGATGTATGGGGGGGCTCTCTGGAGACCTTGATGTATGGGGGGGCTCTCTGGGGACCTTGATGTATGGGGGGGCTCTCTGGGGACCTTGATGTATGGGGGGGCTCTCTGGGGACCTTGATGTATGGGGGGGCTCTCTGGAGACCTTGATGTATGGGGGGGCTCTCTGGGGACCCTGATGTAAGGGGGGTTTCCCTGGGGACCCTGATGTAAGGAGGGGGCTCTCTGGGGACCCTGATGTAAGGAGGGGGCTCTCTGGGGACCCTGATGTAAGGAGGGGGCTCTCTGGGGACCCTGATGTAAGGAGGGGACTCTCTGGGAACCCTGATGTAAGGAGGAGGCTCTCTGGGGACCCTGATGTAAGGAGGAGGCTCTCTGGGGACCCTGATGTTTGGGGGGGCTCTCTGGAGACCCTGATGTATGGGGGGCTCTCTGGGGACCCTGATGTATGGGGGGGGGGCTCTCTGGGGACCCAGATCTATTGGGGGCTCTCTGGGGACCCAGATCTATGGGGGGCTCTCTGGGACCCTGATGCATGGGGGGGCTCTCTGGGGAGTGGACCCTGATGTATGTGGGGCTCTCTGGAGACCTTGATGTATGGGGGGGCTCTCTGGGGACCTTGATGTAAGGGGGGCTCTCTGAAGACCTTGATGTAAGGGGGGGCTCTCTGAAGACCTTGATGTAAGGGGGGCTCTCTGGGGACCCTGATGTATGGGGGGTTTCTCTGGGGACCCTGATGTAAGGAGGGGGCTCTCTGGGGACCTTGATGTAAGGAGGGGGCTCTCTGGGGACCCTGATGTAAGGAGGGGGCTCTCTGGGGACCCTGATGTAAGGAGGAGGCTCTCTGGGGACCCTGATGTAAGGAGGAGGCTCTCTGGGGACCCTGATGTAAGGGGAGGCTCTCTGGGGACCCTGATGTAAGGAGGAGGCTCTCTGGGGACCCTGATGTAAGGGGAGGTTCTCTGGGGACCCTGATGTAAGGGGAGGCTCTCTGGGGACCCTGATGTAAGGGGAGGCTCTCTGGGGACCCTGATGTAAGGGGAGGCTCTCTGGGGACCCTGATGTAAGGGGAGGCTCTCTGGGGACTTTTTACATAGGCAGACCACAGTTCTGCCTCTGTTGGAAACGATCGTCGGGGCCTGGCGGACATGGGGTCCTCCGGACCCGCTGGTTAGCTCTCGGTGTGTCCAATCACAGCGGCAGCAGGTCAAACAGCATGCAGACCCGCAAGTGCAGAATCAAGTACCTGTACATGATTCTGCTCACAGGAGACGCAGCCCTGCAGTAAATGTATGTGGTTAAAGTGAGTTTATTTTTCTTTAATCTTTAACCTCTTGACATCCGGAGGCCGTCATATGACGGCCTCCACTTTCAGGGCTTATATCTGAATGATGTCTGAGGCTACAGACATCATTCAGATACCGGCATTTTCAGCCGGCGATTCCGTACACCATAAGAACGATCATAGCGGCTGTTCCGCCGCTTGATCGTTCTTACGGGCGGCGGGAGGGGACACCTCCCCCTCCCGCCGCCCTCCGGTGCTACTACCGACTCACCTCAGCGATCGGTGAGTCGGATAGCGGATCCGCCGGCGCCGGATGTTCACCATAGAGATTTCCGGCGGACCAGATGGTCGCCGGAGTCTCTATGATCGTTCGGAGGCCGGGCGCGATGTTATGACGTCACGCCCGGCCTCTGCATTCAAAAAAACGGCGCCGCTTCGGTTGTGAAGCGGCGATCGTTTTATTTTTTTTTTTTATTTTAGGCTTCCCAGCCTAGAGGTGAGATGTGGGGTCTTATTGACCCCATATCTCACTGTAAAGAGGACTGATCGTGTCATATTCCTATTACAAGGGATGTTTACATTCCTTGTAATAGAAATAAAAGTGATCAAAAAAAAAAATATTTTTTTAAAGTGTCAAAATAAAAAATTTTAAGTAAAATTAACAATAAAAAAAAAAAAAAAAATTTTTAAAGCGCCCCTGTCCCCGTGAGCTCGCACGCAGAAGCGAACGCATACGTAAGTCCCGCCCACATATGAAAACAGTGTTCAAACCACACATGTGAGGTATCGCCGCGAACGTTAGAGCGAGAGCAATAATTTTGGCCCTAGACCTCCTCTGTAACTCAAAACATGTAACCAGTAAAAAATTTTAAAGCGTCGCCTATGGGCATTTTTAAGTACCAAAGTTTGGCGCCATTCCACGAGCGTGTGCAATTTTGAAGCGTGACATGTTAGGTATCTATTTACTCGGCGTAACTTCATCTTTCACACAATGCAAAAAAATTTGGCTAACTTTGCTGTTTTGTTTTTTTTTTAAGCATGAAACTGTTTTTTTTCCAAAAAAAACGCGTTTGAAAAATTGCTGCGCAAATACCGTGCAAGATAAAAAGTTGCAATGACCGCCATTGTATTCTGTAGGGTCTCTGCTAAAAAAACATATATAATGTTTGGGGGTTCTATGTAATTTTATAGCAAAAAAATGATGATTTTTGACATGTAGGAGCCAAGTGTCAGAAATGGCCCGGATATGAAGTGGTTAAACATTTATTTTGAACATGAAGTAGAGAAATTCTGTGACCAATGCATGTAATGTAGCAGTGCAATATATACGTGGGGCTTTGTGAGGGTGTGGCTTGTGTGTGGGTGGGTGGGGACTAAGGGGGCCCCATGAGCCCCTATTGCCCGGGGGCCCCATGAGTTGTCAGTCCGCCCCTGGATGCATGTATGTCCGTATTTCATCCGAAAATGGATGGATGAAATACGGACATACGGTCTGCACGTGTGAAAGGGGCCTAACTGTTTATAAAGTATTAACTGGGGCTCAGCTTCAGGTTATTAGTTTATTTAAATGTGTTCGTACATCTAACAATCCCCATCCCCGAGACTGACAATGCTTCTGTCCAAAGTTGCTGTGCTTCCTTCATCCAGAGTGCAGGCACTCTAAGGCTTCATTCTCACGAGGCGGATCCACTGACACGGAGTCCGCCTCTGTCTGCCAGCTCAGCGGGAGATCTCTCCGTTGATCTCCGCTGAGCCGGCGGATGACAGGTCCCTCTCTGCTCACTGAGCAGGGAGGGGCTTGTCGAGCGCCACTGGTTGCTATGGAGAGATCGGACGAAATTCGGGCAGCATGTCTATTTTCATCAGATCTCACCCGATCAGATCCGCCAGGGACGGATGTGAACGTAGGGCCATCCGTCTGATTTTAGCGACATGTCCACTGACATCCGTCACTCCATAGACTAGCATGGAGTGCCCCTTCAGGTCCGCCAACAAAACTGACAGGCGGACCTGAACGGTCCGACAGTGTGAAAGGGGCCTAATAGAGGAGTTGTGTTACTGGCCGGATCACTAGGTAAAAACAGAGGGGAAAAAACATAATAAAAAGAAAATGAATGCAGCCAAAATGTCTAATGATTGGTAAGCTGCAATATAATACATTTCAGGTTTTGGGTTTAATACCGCTTTAATGTTAAAATTCTGGAAGTCAAATGTTTTAAAATCTGGATGTTTTGGAGGTGTGAGGCATTTGTAAAGACTTCAGTAGTAACTTTTCAAGTATTTTGTGTGGGTTATATGTGGGTATGGGTCCCATCACGCTGGAGTTTGAGTTCTGGGGTGGGGCTGGGGAGTCTTTTTTCCTCAGTTTAGCCTGAGTTTAAACTATTGCGAATTGGATGTGGATTCTCCACATCCAATTCGCAATAGGAGGAGATTTTGACCGGCTTTTGGGATGTTTCAGGTCTGAAGTCAGCCAAAAATTCTGCTGAAATCGGACCTGAAACAGTGAACGGGGGACGCACTGGACCCCTGCTCTGAGCCGCATGCGAAGATAGTGTGAACCCAGCCTTAAGCCTCGTACACATGATCAGATTTTCGGATGACCGCTTGTCTGTTTTTTGTTGCCTGCTAGTCTCATGTCGAAAGTGAAGAGGTTACTCACCATACGAAAATTCTCGTACGATGGAATACAACTTCAGAAGTGAGGTAATGTGTTGAATAGTTTCGTATGTATTCTTTCATTCCTGAGCATGCGTAGTCTTGCTCTTCCGATTTTTTTGTTTCGTAAGAAAACCTTACTAATTAAATGAAAATCGGACGTAGAGTTCACGTAAGACAAAAATTTTCTAGTCTGCACATCCAGCTTCTGATGGATGAAAAACTGCAATCGGCTGTTGAAAGCACCATACTAACGATTCAAAAATCGGCAGATCGTTCTTCGGACAAAATTTTACTTCCGACTTTCGTATTGTGTGTATGGGACAATTCCGACTGGAATTGTGTGTTGACAGACTGTTGGCCTAAAATCCGACCGTTTGTACGCTCCATCGGACAATTGTTGTTGGATTTTCCGCGGACAAATGTTGGATGGTAGGCCTATAAACTTTCCGCGGACAGCGGTCTGTTGTCAGATTTTCCGATCGTGTGTACACAAGTCTGGTCAGACAAAAGTACAAACACGCATGCTCAGAACCAAACCCAACATTAGCAGAAGGTGCCCAAAGGGTGGTGCTAAAGAGCTGAAAATCCACGTAGTACGTCACTACATTCGTGTTTGTTGGCGTTTGTATGCAAGACAAGTTCATGGCCAATGCCCTTCGGACAAAAGTCTGACGCTTTGTCTGCGGAAAATCCGATCATGTGTACAAGGCTTTAGAGTGTTTTTCCTAAACTTGGAGGACAAAAGATTTGAGCTGGTTTATTAGGCCTACTACTTTCTGGAGGGTTGTTACAGCTGGGAGTCACAGAAGCTGAATTGGACTGGAACGTTTGAGTATAGCTACTAGGGTTGCCACCTCATACCTTTAAACCAGAACACATATGAATTAAACAGGTTCTGGGGGTAATTTAATGCAAATAAGGCACAAAGTGAGTTTAATTACCACCTTAATCAGCCACGGAACCTGTGTAATTAATATGTGTTTGGTTTTAAAGGGATGAGGTGACAACCCTAATAGCTACCCTAACTTTACCTGAGGGGTCTAAGGCTATGAATATGAGTTATGCCCCGTACACACGGTCGGATTTTCCGATGGAAAATGTCCGATCGGAGCGTGTTGTCGGAAATTCCGACCGTGTGTGGGCTCCATCGGACATTTTCCATCGGAATTTCCGACACACAATGTTGGAGAGCAGGAGATAAAATTTTCCGACAACAAAATCCGTTTTTCGGAAATTCCGATCGTGTGTACACAAATCCGACGGACAAAGTGCCACGCATGCTCAGAATAAATAAAGAGATGAAAGCTATTGGCCACTGCCCCGTTTATAGTCCCAACGTACGTGTTTTACGTCACAGCGTTTAGAACGATCGGATTTTCCGACAACTTTGTGCGGCCGTGTGTAGACAAAACAAGTTTGAGCCAACATCCGTCGGAAAAAATCCTAGGATTTTGTTGTCGGAATGTCCGAACAAAGTCCGACCGTGTGTACGCCCTATTAGAGTATGAGGGAGCCTCCTTTTGTGAAGTGCATCTTTTATACAAAGAGTACATCAGTATTTGACACTTAAAGTTCTTTTAGGGTAAACCATCATTTACATATAGAGATAAGGCCCTCTACATTATATGGCAATCATTTTTACATAATAACAAATAAATAGTTGTCCAGGCTAAAGTAGTTGCAACCCTGGCATTGCCCCACAGACATGGTAAGGTAACAGATACATTTTATATATGCAGAGATGTTGTCTAATTCTATTCTACGAATAAAGTCGGAGTTGTGTTTTTAACCACTTCAAGCCCACAATACGTATATATACGTTGTGGCTTTGAAGTGGTTTACTGGGATTATGACTGAAAATATCAGCCATAACCCTGGTACCGTTTTTTTCAGCCGACAGCTGACTTTCTCTTGAAAGTGTTCTAAGCAGGTCATGAGCAGCTGGAACGCTTTCAGAAGCGGTGAGTGATGACGTCCCCCCGCTCGCCGGTGTCTCTCGGGCTTACCGTTACCACTGGTTCGCCCAAGAAATGATACAACTGTGCGGCCATCTGGTCTCACAGGCGATCAAAAAGTATATCCTCTTTGATCGCCTCTATGGCCTTGGAGGTCCAGAGCGACGTCATGATGTCACTTCTGGTCCAGAGTGGAAATAAAAAAATGTTATATATTTTTTTTTAAAGCAAAAGATCAAAAAAATGTTTTGCTTTTGCTTTTAAAGGTAAAGAAGAGATTTGGAGACAGTGTAAAAATAATAAGAATAAAAAGTAAAATACATAGGAAAGCGAACACATATGTAAGTCACGCACACATATGTAAACGCTATGTGCACTGCACTTGTAAGGTATTACTGCGAATGTTAGCGCGAGAGCAATAATTCTAGTGCTAGACCTCCTCTGTAACTCTAAACAGGTAATCTGTAAAAATTTTGAAAGATTCACCTATGGAGATTTTTAAGTACTGTAGTTTGTCGTCATTCCATGAGCGTGCACAATTTTAAAGCGTGACATGTTAGGTATCTATTTACTCGCTCTAACATCTTCTTTCACATTTTACAAAACAACGGGGTATATATTATGTTTTTGTTTTTTTGTATTTGTTAAAGTGTATTTTTTTCCAAAAAAAAACAGCGCAAATACTGTGTGACATAAAAAAAAATTAAACGATTGCCATTTTATTCCCTAGGGTCTCTGCTGAAAAAAAATGTATAATGTTTTGGGGTTATAGGTCATTTTCTAGCAAAAAATACTGATTGAAACTTGTAAACAAAAAATACCAGAAAAAGCTTGGTCTTCAAGACTTCAAAACTTGGTCCTTTTGGAGTAGATAATAATTAAACTATGACTTATGTGACTAGTCATATATTGTATTATTTTTCTGAAGTAGGGTGTGTAATTCAGTGCTAAGGTGGTTGAATATTGTGCTGGTGGAATCGTTAGTATAATTGCCGCCATGGAATAGGTTGTTTGGTTATGCAGGCTTAGGGTGACCACATTTTCAAACTGCCATTCAGGGATATCCCCCCCCTTCCCTCCAAAAAAAAGGGGTGGGGATGTAGTCTCAGGTTGATGGGGAATTTGGCGGTAGTGATTTGTCGGGCGAATGGCTGGTGTTAGCACTGAAATCATCCCGACACTGTGCTTGAAATGGTGTCAGCATGATCAAATCACATTATTTCTATTACTACATTGTAATATATAATAAAATAGTTCAACTTACCATAATGCAGAATCAGTGGGATCCCCCAGCTTGTCACTTGCCACCAGATGCAGCACGCCACCGTCACCTGCCACCAGATGAAGCGTGCCACCATCGCCTGCTTCCAGATGCAGCGTGTCACTTACCACCGTCACCTGCTGCCAGATGCAGTGTGTCACTTGCCATCGTTACTTGCCACCAGATGCATTGTGTCACTTGCCATCCTTATTTGCCGCCCCCAATGCAGTGTGTCACTTGCCATCCTCATTTGCCGCCAGATGCAGTGTATCACTTGCCACTATCGCCTGCCGCCAGATGTAGTGTGTCACTTGCCACCGTTGCCTGCCGCCATTTGCAGTGTGCCACTTGCCACCTATAGCCTATCCAGATGCAGTGTCACTTGTCAGTGCCACCCGCAGCCTGCCAACAGTCCGGAGCCCCAGGAAGGTGAATGCTCCACCCTCCACTGGCTGCTGGATGTCACTATTCATGGTGACCCCATACACCTGTCACTAAATATTTAAGGTGGGTGGAGCTAAACACTATGCGCGAAGGAGGGGGAAGTTAAATCCTCCTCCGCTCTGAATGTTGGGGCCCTGGCCTCGCTCTCCTCCTCGTGATGTCACTGGTTGCTACATGCCAGGCGAGCCGCGGTTAGCAACCAGTTTGGGCAGTGAGCCAGCGGCAGTGGTAGAACTGTCAGGAACCATGAATCAGACAGAGACAGAAAATGCAGTAAAAATCACACCTTTTACTATAATAGTAAAAATGGTACAAATCAGTAAACGTAGTCAAAACATAGCCAGGATATAGTAGCCAAAGCGGCGAGTCAGAACAAGCCAGTAAATCAGGGAGCCAGAGATCAGCATGGTCGGTGGCAGCAGACAGGATCAGGAACCAGAAAGGACGTCAGCCAGGCAAGTCTTCAACGGGAACACAGCAATGAGTCTCCAGATATGTTTGACAAAGGTGAAGGCACGGAAGGAATGATCCAGGCAGTTTAAATAGCCAGAAGGGGCTGGCTGACGAGCAGGAAATGATCATCAGGTGAGCCACTGTGGAACGATAACCGACAGCTGAGCAACCTGAGCACTGAGAAGGGAGGGCTGAGCACAGCCCTGACAGGAACATGTAAAACAGGTCTCAGCTAGGAGTTTACCAGGACACAGACTGACTGACTGACAGTGAGTAATAGCGGCGATGTGGTGGCTTTTTTAGGGGGCATCAGTTGGGCCCAGGTGCAATTCCGGGACACTGTATTGTCCTGGAATGAAGGTGCCCAGGACCCAGGACAGATCTGCCTAATGCAAGACTATCCCGAGCAATCCAGGACACGTGTTCACCACGTGCAGGCTGGGAAAACATTGGGGAGGTGGGCCTAGAGAGAAACCTCTCAAGTCTAGTGTCCTTGGTAGACCTATCTTCTGATTGTGAGGCAGCAGTGGACTGCCACTGCTTTTTTTTGCCCATTTGTACAGTAAATACTTTGCCTGGGAAGTCCCTGTATTCTTTCAAGCTACATGAAGCTTGTAGAAGCAAAAGTGGAGGCAAATGATGCAAGACCAAAAGGGAGCTCATATATTATGCATCCACCATGTTCACTTTCGAGCTTGTAGCATCTTATGAAAGTTTGAGAGATATCTACAAAGGTTTGTGTAAGGACTGCCTATAGGTGTCTGAGTTACTAACTTACAACAATGCAATTTGCAAGCAAGCAAATGAAAATGTTATTGCTAACAATAAAGAATGTAGTAGGGGATTTCTTGAAAAAAGAATGGCATGATTCCTTGTACAGCTTCCTCAATTGTCTTGTATGCTTAATAGTTAGGCATGTCCAAGGTTGCCAGGCCTTAACGTGAGTCTGTCATTAGAAATGTATGGGAGGTGCCTTTGCCAGCCTTTTTTTGAAAATGCTAGCCTGCTTGCATGGTTACAGTATTTCTGAGTCATAAACACAGAACATACATTCTGTAAACAGTTGAGAAAAGTGTCAAAATTCCTTATCGCTAAAATTATTCAAGGTCAAAGACTTGGACAACATTGAAAGAAAAGCCTCAGTATGACAGGCAAGAAACTAACATTCTCAACAGGGAAGCCAGCAATGGCAGCCTGCATTCTTTAACATAAGTAGGAAAGTGTTCAACCTTCATTGGGGGACATACATGTTTCTACATATTTATTATATCCTAATTAAAAACTGATCAGATACGGTATAGTGCCATGGAGATTTGATTAATTTAAACAAATAAAGAGTAAAAAGATTAGATTTTATTTTAGTTATTATAGTAGTTTTTCAAAACTAATTGTTTGGTATTTATAATTTTTGCAGGGTGATGTTTCATTCTTGGCAATAGATGAAGTGGCTGACCTATGTAGAATGATGTGTCTTAGTGAGGCTTTAATGATTGTTCTGCCTCTTTCTCAAAGGGCAAAATCTAGGCTCATAAATGCTAACTGGAACATGGAAGCTGCCTTAATTTTAAATATGGTAAGTACTAATATATATATATATATATATATATATATATATATATATATATATATATATATATATATTTTTTTTTCGCCAGCCAATCAGGCCAATGAAGACTGATTGGCTGGCGAAACGCACTGGGCGGGACTATACAGTGACATAATTTCCGGTCTATGGAACAATAACTGGTTTTACTGCATGTTTTTATCTTTAACCACCTCAGCCCCGGAAGAATTTACCCCCTTCCTGACCAGGCCATTTTTTGCGATATGGCACTGCATCGCTTTAACTGACAATTGCGCGGTTGTGCGACCCTGTACCTAGATTAGAAGCAAACTCCAGCAGGAGCTACAGAGTATAAAAAAGTAGAGAGGCACGTCTAAGTGTAGCAATATTGTTATATTTAATGAAAGTACAACATTTAGCAACTTACATGGTTTATGATTAAAAGAGGCACATCTAAGAATGTAGGCAACCGGGGTAAAGCTGTCTCTCACCGCTGTCAGTCTGCAATTGACTACCCTGCAGTAGAGTGATTTGAAAGCAAGGCTTGGACCTCTCATGGAGCGCAGCGTGGAAGGGACGACGTCGATGCCGGTGAGGAGGATGGTCTATGTGGACAGCTTTACCCCGGATGCTTGCATACTTAGATGTGTCTGTTTTAATCATCAACCGTGTGAGTTGCTAAATGTTGCTAAACCTTCATTAAATGTAATAATATTGCTACACTTAGAGGCACCTCTCTTCTCTTTTATACTCAATTGTGACATGACGCTACTTGTATATCATGACATCGCTTGTATATCAAGTCAAAATTTATTTAAAAATGTTCTCAAACCAAGTTACTCTCAAACCAAGGTTTTACTGTATATACAGTATCTCACAAAAGCGAGTACACCCTTCACATTTTTGTAAATATTTTATTATCTTTTCATGTGACAACACTGAAGAAATGACACTTTGCTACAATGTAAAGTAGTGAGTGTACAGCTTGTATAACAGTGTAAATTTGCTGTCCTCTCAAAATAACTCAACACACAGCCATTAATGTTTAAACCGCTGGCAACAAAAGTAAGTAGACCCCTAAGTGAAAATGTCCAAATTGGACCAAAAGTGCCAATATTTTGTGTGGCCATCATTATTTTCCAGCACTGCCTTAACCCTCTTGGGCATGGAGTTCACCAGAGCTTCACAGGTTGCCACTGGAGCTCCTTCCACTCCTCCATGACGACATCACGGAGCTGGTGGATGTTAGAGACCTTGCCCTCCTCAACCTTCCGTTTGAGGTCTCCCCACAGATGCTCAATAGGGTTTAGGTCTGGAGACATGCTTGGCCAGTCCATCACCTTTACCCTCAGCTTCTTTAGCAAGGCAGTGGTCGTCTTGGAGGTATGTTTGGGGTCGTTATCATGTTGGAATTCTGCCCTGCGGCCCAGTCTCCGAATGGAGGGGATCATGCTCTGCTTCAGAATGTCACATTACATGTTGGCATTCATGGTTCCCTCAATGAACTGTAGCTTCCCAGTGCCGGCAGCACTCATGCAGCCCCAGACCATGACACTTCCACCACTATGCTTGACTGTAGGCAAGACACACTTGTCTTTGTACTCCTCACCTGATTGGCGCCACACGCTTGGCACCATCTGAAACAAATAAGTTTATCTTGGTCTCATCAGACCACAGGACATGGTTCCAATAATCCATGTCCTTAGTCTGCTTGTCTTCAGCAAACTGTTTCCGGGCTTTCTAGTGCATTATCTTTAGAAGGGGCTTTTTTCTGGGATGACAGCCATGCACACTAATTTGATGCAGTGTGTGGCATATGGTATGAGCACTGACAGGATGACTCCCACCCCTTCAACCTCTGCAGCAATGCTGGCAGCACTCATACGTCTATTTCCCAAAAACAACCTCTGGATATGGCGCTCCGCATGTGCACTCAACTTCTTTGGTCGACCATGGCTAGGCCTGTTCTGAGTGGAACCTGTCCTGGTAAACCGCTGTATGGTCTTGGCCACCGTGCTGCAGCTCAGTTTCAGGTTCTTGACAATCTTCTTATTAGGCCATCTTTATGTAGAGCAACAATTCTTTTTTTCAGATCCTCAGAGAGTTCTTTGCCATGAGGTGCCATGTTGAACTTCCAGTGACCAGTATGAGAGAGTGAGAGCGATAACACCAAATTTAACACACCAGCTCCCTGTTCACACCTGAGACCTTGTAATACTAACGAGTCACATTACACCGGGGAAGGGAAAATGCCTAATTTGGCCCAATTTGGACATTTTTACTTAGGGGTGTACTCACTTTTGTTGCCAGGGGTTTAGACATTAATGACTGTGTGAGTTATTTTGAGGGGACAGCAAATTTACACTGTTATACAAGCTGTACACTGACTACTTTACAATGTAGCAAAGTATCATTTTTTCTGTGTTGTCACATGAAAAGGTATAATAAAATATTTTCAAAAATGCGAGGGGTGTACTCACTTTTGTGAGATACTGTGTATGTATATATATATATATATATATATATATATATATATATATATATATAGTGTACATAGTCATTCCTTTTCTGTCTGTGGCAGGACTATCAAATACTGCCCACAGACCTGGAATGAGGCCAGGGTACTTTGATATACTAAAAGTTATGTGGTGGCAGGTTGGCTCTCCTGCAAAAATCTGACTCGATGTCTGCCAGCGACCTGCGATTGCCTAGTGCAGAGTTAGAACGGGGATCTGCCTTTGTAAACAAGTCGAATTCCAGTTCTGATGGGACATGACAGAGATCTACTGTTCCCAGTCATCAGGAACAGTGATCTCTGTCATGTCCTTGGCAGCCCCCCCCCACAGTTAGAACACACCCAGGGAACACAGTTAACCCCTTGATCGCCCCCTAGTGTTAACCCCTTTCCTGCCAGTGTAATTTTTACATTGATCAGTGCATTTTTATAGCACTGATCAATTTAATAATGTCACTGGTCCACAAAAAATGAAATTTGGGGTCAGAAGTGTCCGCCGCAATGTCTTAGTGACGCTAAAAATCGCAGACTAGTAAAAACAATAAAAATAAATAAACGTCCCTAAATCTATCCCATAGTTTGTAGACACGATAACTTTTGCACAAACCAATCAATATACACCTGTTGGGATTTTTTTTTACCATAAATATGTAGAAGAATAAATATTGGCCTGAACTGATGAATAAATTTGTTTTTCTATATATTTTTTGGATATGTATTATAGCAAAAAGTAAAATAAAATTTGTTTTTATTTTTCAAAATTGTTGCTCTTTGTTTATAGCGCAAAAAATAAAAACTGCAGAGGTTATCAAATAGCACCAAAAGAAAGCTTTATTTGTGGGGGAAAAAAGGACATCAATTTTGTTTAGGTACAATGTCAATTGTCAGTTAAAGAGAAAGCAGTGCCGTATTGCAAAAAATGGCCTGGTCATTAAGGGGGCAAATCCTTCTGGGGCTGAAGTGGTTAAGCCAATTTTCAGCTTATACAATTTGTAATGCATTCATATAGTCAAAGAGACCATTTATCGCTTGTAGCACGTGCAGACATTATTCACAAGGCAGCTCCAGTGCCTTGAAAAAGTATTCACACCCTTTGAAACTTTCCACATTTTGTCAGGTTACAACCAAAAACATAAATGTATTTTATGTGATAGACCAACACAAAGTGGCACATAATTGTGGAAGGAAAATGATAAATGGTTTTCAAAATGTTTTATAAATAAATATTAGAAAAGAATGGCTTGCATTTGTATTCAGCCCCCCAATACTTTGTAGAACCACTTTTCACTGCAATTATAGCTGCAAGTTTTTTGGGGGGTGTTTCTACCAGCTTTGCACATCTAGATAGTGAAATATTTGCCCATTCTTCTTTGAAAAATAGCTCAAGCTTTGTCAGATTGGATGGAGAGTGTCTGTGAACAGCAATTTTCAAGCCTTGCCACAGATTCTCAGTTGGATTTGGGTCTGGACTTTGACTGGGCCATATTAACACATGAATATGCTTTGATTGAAACCATTCCATTGTAGCAATTTAGTCTCATTGTCCTGCTGACTCTAATGCCGCGTACACACGAGCGGAGTTTACGGCAGACTTTGCCCGGCGGACGGGATTTGGTCGGACAATTCGATCGTGTGTGGGCTCCAGCGGACTTTGTTTTCTCAAAAGTTGGACGGACTTAGATTTGAAACATGTTTTAAATTAATCCGTCGAAATCGAGTCCGGTCGAAAAGTCCGCCGTCTGTATGCTAGTTCGACGGACATAAAGCCACACTAGGGCAGCTATTGGCTACTGGCTATGAACTTCCTTGTTTTAGTCCGGTTGTACGTCATCACGTACGAATTCGACGGACTTTGGTGGATTGTGTGTAGGCAAGTCCGTTCATTCAGAAAGTCCGTCGTAAAGTACGCAGAAAAGTCCGCCGGGCAAAGTCTGCCGTAAAGTCTGCTCGTGTGTACGCGGCATAACAGGTTTTCTTCAAAGATTGCCCTGTATTTGGCTCCATCCATCATCCCATCAACTCTGACAAACTTCTCTATCCCTGCTGCAGAAAAGCATCCCCACAACATGATACTGCCACCACCATGTTCCACGGTGGGGATGGTGTTCTCAGGGTGATGTGCAGTGTTAATTTTCCGCCACACAAAGCGTTTTGCTTTTAGGCCAAAAAGTTCAATTTTGGTCTCATCTGACCAGAGCCCCTTCTTCCACATGTTTGCTATGTCCTCAACATGGCTTCTCGCAAACTGCAAATGGGACTTCTTATGGCTTTCTTTCAACAATGGCTTTCTTCTTGCCACTCTTTCATAAAGGCCAGATTTGCAGAGTGCATGACTAATAGTTGTACTGTGGACAGATTCTCCCACCTGAGCTATGGATCTCTGCAGCTCCTCCAGAGTTACCATGGGCCTCTTGGCTGCTTCTCTGATTAATGCTCTCCTTGCCTGGCCTGTCAGTTCAAGTGGACGGCCAAGTCTTGGTAGGACTGCAGTTGGTCCATACTCTTTCTATTTTCGGATGATGGATTGAACAGTGCTCTGTGAGATGTTCAAAGCTTGGGATATTTTTTTTTATAACCTAACCCTGCTTTAAACTTATCCACAACTTTATCCCTGACCTGTCTGGTTTGTTCCTTGGCCATTATGATGCTGTTTGTTCACTAAGGTTCTCTAACAAACCTCTGAGGGCTTCACAGAACAGCTGTATTTATAGTGAGATTAAACATTACACACAGGTGGACTCTATTTACAAATTAGGTGACTTCTGAAGGCAATTGGTTCAACTAGATTTTATTTAGGGGTATCGGAGGAAAGGGGGCTGAATACAAATGCACGCCACACTTTTCAGATATTTATTTGTAAAAAAATTGAAAACCTTTCCTTCCACTTCATAATTATGTGCCACTTTGTGTTGGTCTATCACATCAAATCCCAATAAAATACATTTACCTTTTTAGTTGTAACATGACAAAGGGATATTTTCAAGGCACTGTATTTATTAGCAAGAAAGGTGATACTATAATGTACCATCTTATAAGGTGTAGATTATCTAGATCATTTACATCAAGTGATGTTATTCAAAGCAGCTGTAAGAATATAGATATTACAAATACTGAATTGTAAACCTGTGGGGTTTATAAAGGATAGGATAAAACAGGAATATTAAGCAGAACAGCTTGAACAGTGAATCATTTGGAATACAATGGATTAACCGCTTCCCGTCCACCCAAAGTCATATGACATCGTCAGGTTTGAGTGGTGATATCTGAATTATGCCTGCAGTTACAGGCACTATTCAGATATCTTCTTTTTTAGCCAGACATTCCCTTTTCCATAAGAACAATCATAGCGGCTGTTCAGCCACTTGATAGCTTTTATAGGCGGAGGGGACGCCCCCCTTCCCGCCACCCTCCAGTGCTTCTCCCGGCTCACCCCTGCCATTGGTGAACCGGAGAAGGAACCGACCGGTGGCGGATGTTGACCATAGAGATTTCCGGCGGGCCAGATGGTCCCCGGAGTCTCTATGATCGTTCGGAGGCCGGGCGCGGTGTTATGACGTTACGTCCGGCCTTTGCATTTGTGAAGCCAGGATCTTCTTTTTTTTTTTTTTATTTCAGGCTTCCCAGCCTAGAGGTGAGATCTGGAGACTTATTGACCCCAGATCCCACTGTAAAGAGGACCTGTCATGCACTATTCCGATTACAAGATCGGATGCTTACATTCCTTGTAATAGGAATAAAAAGGATCCAAACAAAAATTTAATTAGAAAGCATCAAACTAGAAAAATAAAAGTAAAATTAACAATAAAAAATAAAATTTAAAGCACCCCTGTCCCTGTGTGCTCGCTCCCAGAAGCAAACGCATACATAAGTTGCACCCACATATGTAAACAACGTTCAAACCACACATGTGAGGTATCGCCACAAATGTTAGAGCGAGAGCAATAATTCTAGCACTAGACCACCTCTGTAACTCAAAGCATTTAACCTGTAAAAAATGTTAAATCGTCGCCTATGGGGATTTTTAAGTACCGAAGTTTGGCCCAATCCACGAGTGTGTGCAGTTTTGAAGCGTGACATGTTAGGTATCTATTTACTCAGCGTAACATCATCTTTCACATTATGCAAAAAA
This sequence comes from Lithobates clamitans, assembly GCA_037952925.1. Lineage (NCBI taxonomy): Eukaryota > Metazoa > Chordata > Amphibia > Anura > Ranidae > Lithobates > Lithobates clamitans. Next base: position 1,540,055 of record JBBGZY010000378.1, on the reverse strand, counting down.
AAATGGGCTAACTTTACTGTTTTTTTTTTTTTTCAAACTATCTTTACCGCACAAGAAAAAAAAGTTGCAACGACCACCATCTTATTCTCTCTGCTAAAAAAAACATGTATAATGTTTGTGGGTTCTGTGTAATTTTCTAGCAAAAAAATTTGGATTTTTACATGTAGAAGCGAAATGTCAGAATTAGCCTGGTAGGCAAGTGGTTAAACTTATCTTTAATCATGACTGTATGAACATTTTTTTAGCTAAAAATATGTGAAGCTTTTGCCTTAAACCTTCTAAGAACTGAATGTAAAAAACTGGCTGGATCAATAAACTGGACATATATATCCAACCTCAGTGATGATTTACTGCTAAAAAACATTGCCTATTACAGTGAAAAAGAGATGTCCACTGGTAAGTGTTTTACTATGTATTGAACACAATCTGCTCTTTATGTATGTATTTACGGTAGTTAACTATAAAAGCATGTTTACACCCTCCTACATTTTGTAGTTCAGGTGCTTTCAGTGAAATAATAGTATTTATTATTGCTACAGCATACAAGGACATTGCAGACATTTGTGCTTTTCCAACATTGTGGTAACAGGTTGGGGAGGGCCCTTTTTTCTTTCCAGCATGATTGTGTGTCTGTGCACAAAGGATTATAAAGTCAGGGCTCCGCAAAGAACCTAAGTGGCCTGCACAGAGCCCAGATCTTAACATTATTGAACACCTTTAGGATGTGTTGGATTGTGAGTCAAGTCTTTTTGTAGTATCTCGTAGAGATGGGCCGAACACTCCCTGGTTTGTTTCGCGCCAGAACCCTCGAACAATGCAAAAGTTTGGAGCCTATTAATGAAGTCTATTAAACCCAAACTGGAAAAATGCCCATTTTGAGGGCTTAGGTGCAAGTTATGGGACATGCATGAATGAAAAAAGGTTTGTAAAAAAACATCATTTTTAAATGAGCAGTGATTTACTGCTGCTTAAAGTGAAACAATAAAAATGAAAAATTCCTTTCAAAATAGTGCCTGGGAGGTCCCCTTAGTCTGCCTGTAATGTGGCGCATCTGTACTGTGTATAAAACATGCCGCAGCAAAAGTGACATTTATAAAGGCAATAAAATGACATTTTCCCTGCAAGATTTCTTTATTTTATAAACAAAGTCTTGGGGAGCCAGTCTGTATGATGAGGCCACAATTTTGTGCATTGGACACAAGATTAGAGATTTTGTGGGATAAATTCTGGTGTTTGCTTCGCAGACTTTGGATAACAGGTGTGGAAAAATTGGGCAAAAATTGTGAAAAAAAGGTGTTGGTGTTGCCTTCACACCATATCCCTATTGAGGTACTCTTGATTAAAGCAATAATTGGCCTTGCTTTAAAAAATGTAAATGATATGCCCCCTGTCAAACAGTGAGGGAAAAATTAGGCTTTGGGCGTTGGTGGTGCCTTCACGCTGTAACCCTACAGAGGTACTCTTGACGAAAGCAAGAATTGGCCTTGCTGTCAAAAATTTAAATGATATGCACCTGTCAAACAGGTGCGGAAAAATTGATCCTTGGGTGTTAATTGTGCCCATGAAACCTAAACCAAAAAAAAATTCTTCCAGATAAAATCAACACCCACAAAGATAGGAAGCGTAGACAGTCTTGCAGAGATTCCAGATCCAGAAAACACTTTATTGGCAATATCGGTATCAGGGGCTTGATAGCTGCTGCTAATCCAGGGCTGATTCATTTTGATAAATGTCAGCCGGTCAACAGAGTCTGTGGACAGACGTGCTCTTTTATCTGTCACTTCCAGCAGCACTGAATACCCATTTGGAAAGCACGCTGGATACAGGGCAGCCCAGCAGTTCAATTGCATACTGCGCAAGTTCTGGCCAGTGGTCTATTCCCATGACCCAGTAACCCAGTGGATAGTCAACTGGAAAGCTAGTCATGTCTGTTTTTACCCCTAGATAATCTCCCACCATATGATGCAGACGCTGCCAATGGGATGTAGAAGCTGAGGACTAAAATGTTTTTAAAATGCGTCACTGAGGCAGCCCCCTTCTCCATCGCTCCTCTCTTGACTAATAGAAGCCTCAAAACTAGCCTTTCCATGGGACTATAACCTAACAGAGTCTTCTTTTTAAGGTTTCCTCAAGAAATTTCATCCTCTGTGAGGGTGGGAATGTGAGTTCTAAGACTATCCCCTTGTAACGGTGGTCAAGGAGGGTGGCCAACCAATAGTGATCCCACAAATTCTCAGGTCCTATCACTGGCTTTAATGAATGAAGGAGCCCATGCACCGCAAGTTTGCGAAGGCATGAGAAGAAACCCGCATCCAATTCACACTAGTGTGAACCCAGCCTCAAATTGGCTTTGGCTGCTTTCAGTTCTACTTCTGCCTTAAAAATACTTTTACAGCAGTCACACAAATCAAACTAGCATATGTTCAACAAAAGCAAAAAAAAAAAAAAACTTTCTTAAATATGTCATTTAGGTGCATATTGTACAACTGACACAATATAAGTGCATTTTTGTATCCGTCGCTATGGAAACTGCAGCAAGCAAGACATTTAAAAAAATGTATAGTGAAAACTAACCCTATATACAATAGGAAAGAATCTAAACAACAGAAGTGTAACTGGGCCCTAACAAAGTCAAACAGCATTGAAAATGTTTTTCTTTAAACTTTTGCTACAGCTACAGTGCTAGACAATATCACCTCTACCCTGGATGACCCCAATATAGACACGCAGCAGAGGAGGACTGCGTGATTTCACCATTGCAATATTGAAGTATGTGGAAAAGATGGTAAAGAACAATTACAGGGAACAAATGAAACAATGCTATTCAGCAAACACAGTAAAATGCTAAAGTAAAATGCTAAAGTCAAAGTCTTTTCAGTTTACCTTACTCTAAGGCTCCATGCACACTGAAGCTCATAAAAGTCTTTTTGGGAGTTTGGGCGTTTTTTTTAACAGCCCATAAACTCCCCTCTATGTTATCCTAGGTGTCCATGCACACATGGACGTTTTTGGACGTTTATCAGCAGGGGAGTTTATGAGCTGTTGTTTGAATGCCCTAAAATCGCGTTCAAGAGCAGTCCTAAAAATGCTAGACACTGGTAAAAGCTGTTAAATGTGGTTTAACGCTTTAAACAGAGCGTTAAGCCTCATCAGGCGTTTCTCTGCCTCTATTAAAAATCAATGGTACCCTATGGGAGCCATTGACTTAAAAAGAAGTTGCACCAGAAGTCGGAGCATGATGATCCGACTTGTGGTGCGAATTGTATGTTGAGGATGAAGGAGAACCTCCGCCAAAATGAAAAAAAAAATTGGCGTGGGGTTCCTCCCTTCGGACGATATGAGACCCTTCAGTTTTAAGGGGAACCCGTGCTCGGATAAATGTTTGGTATGGATTTTGGGGGGAACCCCACGCCATTTTTTTGGCATGGGGGTTCCTCTTAAAATCCATACTAGACCAAAGGGTCTGGTATCGTCCGAGGGGGGAAACCCCACGCCAAATTTTTTATTTCATTTTGGCGGGGGTTCCCCTATCCCCAGCACACAAGTCGCACCGCAAGTCGGATCATCGTGATCCGATTTCTGGTGCGACTTCTATTCAAATCAATGGGCTCCCATAGGGAACCACTGACTTTGAATAGAGGCAGAGAAACGCGGCTAACAGCTAGCGCGGTTAAACGCGCATTGACGCCAATGCAAAAAACTGATAAAATTGCGCTTTTAAAGCAGCGTTTTCCTGCCAGCAATCTGACATCCAGAACTACTTTTTTGAGCGTCCTGTGTGCATGGAGCCTACGTTTTGTGTAATTCACTGCAGCAAGAATGGAATTAAACTGTTTTGAATCTGATTGATAGTTGTAAAAAATCCTTAGTCTTTGCATGAGGCTTTCCATTTGTAAGCAACATCGAGGAGCAGTGCGTGTGTTTTGGAATAGCGATCTTGTGTCACTATCATTATGGGTTCCCAAAACACCAGATTACTAACAAAATGACTAGGCAGACTAGTGTTATGTAGCAATGCCTGGGTAAAAGAAAAAACCTGCAGTATTTAGCAGCTAGCCTATGTTTCCTGTTTGCATTTAAAGGTCAAATTTTCAATGGTATGGGCATTTAATAGTAACATCTGCAATGCATTTTCCCTAACAGATTTTGTCTATTGACATATATTTTATATATGAGGTAGAATGACTTTTCTCTTTTCACCTTGGAGATTGTGTTCCAGATATACATTTGGAAACCGGGGAGGAGATTGAGCAGGTGTTTAGACATATCTGGGATATAACACTTCAGCTTAGTCAGTGTGGAAACCAATTACAATCATATCATCTTCGAACAACAACAAGACCCTTCCTTTCAGAGGATGCTTCAGTTAATGGTAAATAAATAAAACATTAAAAAAAGTGTACTTTAAAATATATTATATATATATATATATATATATATATATATATATACAGTATCTCACAAAAATGAGTACACCCCTCACATTTTTGTAAATATTTTATTATTTTTTCACGTGACAACACTTTGCTACAATGTAAATTAGTGAGTGTACAGCTAGTATAACAGTGTAAATTTGCTGTCCCCTCAAAATAACTCAACACACATCCATTAATGTCTAAACCGCTGTCAACAAAAGTGAGTACTCCCCTAAGTGAAAATGTCCAAAATGGGCCAAATTAGCCATTTTCCCTCCATGATGTCATGTGACTCGTTACTGTTACAAGGTCTCAGGTGTGAATGGGGAGCAGATGTGTTAAATTTGGTGTTATCGCTCTCACTCTCTCATACTGGTCACTGGAAGTTCAACATGGCACCTCATGGCAAAGAACTCTGAGGATCTGAAAAAGAATTGTTGCTCTACATAAAGATGCCCTAGGCTATAAGAAGATTGCCAAGACCCTGAAACTGAGCTGCAACACGGTGGCCAAGATCATACAGCAGTTTAACAGGACAGGTTCCACTCAGAACAGGTGCCATGGTCAACCAAAGAAGTTGAGTGCCATTCCTATGTCTCTTGCATTATTAAAAATCTTTCACCAGTTTAACCCTTAACCCTTAAACTTACACTTACAATAGATTATTTTATGATTTTTGAAGTCCAGCCCTCCACAGGTATTTATAAGTGGACCCACCACTTTCCTACTAAATCATCCAATAATATTGTCATTTGTGACAGGGAGTAACTGGGACTCAGTCACCTCTCTATGTATCTTAAATGCAATTATGATTCTGCAGACTTGCATCAAGTTTTTGGGCATGCCTCAAGAAGAAAAAAAAACTCCTTTAACTCTGGCATGACAATCCTGGGTATCTTGGAGCTTCATTAAGCTAAAATCACAGCATGTAGCAGAAAGCTATTATTTATCATATTGCTAGTGGCAAGAAAGCAATCACCCACAAATGGATTTATTCCCATCCATCTTCATTGTCTCTTTTTTTGGGGGGAAAAAAAATTGTTATTACATTTATTTTACAAGAAAAAAATCCATACAAAAATAACAAGGTACAAACTGGTAACAGTTCTTACCAGGTTGGTAACCTCACTAACATAGAAAACTAACTATGTATAAAAAAGAAACAACCCCCTCCTTCCCATTTGTGCAACATTCCTTAAAGTGCATAAGAAAACCAAGCAGGGACTAGAAGCCCAGTGGCGTCTCCAGCTTTCAAATTTAGGGGGGGCACATGGGGGGACAGGGACAAAAGTAGGGGGGCAACTATAAAATGCATATATATATATATATATATATATATATATATATATATATCCTGGGGCCCTTTGCTACGACCCCACAATGGGCCCTTTCACATGTTCTGCAGTGAGCTCCCTTCCTACTGTATTGGGGTCCCCCAAGGTGGCAGAAAACAAGAGATATATGTCACCAGCATATCAAGAAAATAAAAGGATCCAAAGCAGTGGGAGAACTATCAGGGTTGCAAAGGTTGTCTTGCCTCTGGGCCCTGGTGTTCTGCCACTGTGGGGTTCCCCAGCCTCCTCTTGCTGTCCTGCCCCTGCTATTGACTGCTCTGGTCTGGCATCTCTTGGAATTTACAGGCTGGTCTTCCTGTCCTAAGGACAGAAGAAATCAGTCTGTTTTTTCAGTAACTGAGAGTCCTGGTGGAGTCCTTCCTGCAACTCGCTCTTTTCCCTGCCAATGAGGATGCAGGTGAAGGAGCAGATCGGGCGGCTGTGGTTGTGTGAACGCTCGCATTATGCAGTGTCAGCGAGCAGGGGAGGGGGGAGGAATCACCCGCAGGAGCTGACGGGGGACTCTCTCCCTCTTAGACATTGATTTTTTGTAAAAAAAAAAAAAATAATTTCAAAATCAAAATCGGCTGGAGAGGCTGTACATTGCCAGCACTCCGCCGAGCCAGTGCCATAAATAGTGGCTACTCTTGCTGGAATATAATAAGCTCTATGGAGCAGTTTAAATTGAATGTATCGGTCCCGAGCCAACACCAGAGTACTGAACGGACAGTCCCACTCATCATCCCCCTGGAAATTAGGGATTAATGGCATCCAACTGTCCCTAGATTTGGTAAGTGCTTTCGGCCCTTCTATAAACAATTCCCTATAGACTTCAGACAGGGGCTAAATTATGCTAAAAATGCATGCCGCAACTGTAAGTAATGGAAGAAATACCAGGTATGGAGGGGATATTTAGACTTTAGCTGGCCAAACATAAGGAGTCCCCCCCCCCCCCGATATCCTCTAATTGTCTGATGCCAACCCAGGCCGACAAGGCGGGTTCTGGAATTTTACCAAGCCTCAAACCGTATTTACTAATATCTTGCCAACTTAAACCAAACAATAGATTATACAAAGCTTTGCCTTGACCGTCTTGGTACACTCCTTGGATGTTTTCCAATGACTCCCCCAGAGCAACTTTGACCTGCTCTTGAATTGTCCCCTTAACCACTTCAGTCCCAGAAGATTTGGCTGCTTAATGACCAGGCCATTTTTTGCTATATGGCACTGCGTCGCTTTAAGTGACAATTGCGAGGTCATGCGACGCTGTACCCAAACAATTTTTTTCCCCACAAATAGAGCTTTCTTTTGGTGGTATTTGATCACCTCTGCGGTTATAATTTTTTGCGCTATAAACAAACAAACATGACAATTTTGAAAAAAACAAAACATTTTGCTATAATACATATACCAAAAAATATATAAAATTTAAAAAAATATATATTTTTTTAAAAATATGACCAGGCCATTTTTTGCTATACGGCACTGCGTCGCTTTAACTGACAATTGCGAGGTCGTGCGACGCTGTACCCAAACAATTTTTTTTTCCCACATACCTAATACATATCCCAAAAAATATATAAAATTAAAAAAAATATATTTTTTGCGCTATAAACAAAAGAAAAGCGTCAATTTTGAAAAAAAAAAACACAATATCTTTTACTTTTTGCTATAATAAATATCCCACATTTTTTTTCGAAAAATTTACTAATATCTTGCCAACTTAAACCAAACAATAGATTATACAAAGTAGGGTTGTCCCGATACCGATACTAGTATCGGTATCGGCACCGATACCAAGCATTTGCCCAAGTACTTGTACTCGGGCAAATGCTCCCGATGCTTCCGCCGATACCTTGACTGTCAGCGGTGATGGACGTGTGGGGGAGTTACAAGCTTCTCCCCCCGCGGCTTTCAGCTGCTTAGTGACATACAGCGGTGATCGGTGCTTGTAATTCCCCCACACGCGATCACCGCTGACTGTCACCTCCTCCTCCTTAGTCCTCCTCCGTTCCTCTGTCCCCCTCCGCTGTCCTGCTCCATTGCTGTGTCCCCCTCCGTTCCTCTGTCCCCCCCCGCTGTCCTCCTTCTTTGCTCTGTCCCCCTCCGCTGTCCTCCTCCGTTCCTCTGTCCACCTCCCGCTGTCTTTATTTGCTCTGTCCCCCTCCGCTGTCCCCATCCGTTCCTCTGTCCCCCTCCGCTGTCCCCATCCGTTCCTCTGTCCCCCTCCGCTGTCCCCATTCGTTCCGGCTTTCCGTTGTCCCCCTCTCTCTTCGTCTGTCCCCTCCGTTCTGCTGTCTCTCCGCTGTGTGTATGGAGAGAGTCAGCTGACTCTTTCCATTCACATAACTGAAACATTGTAATCTCCTGTGATTACAATGTGTCAGTTTATGAATGGAGAGAAGCTGCTGTGTTCTCTCCATTCATTCTCAGTGCAGCTGAGGCTGCAGAGAAAGGGACTGGGGAATCTCTATCCTCAGTCTATTTCTCTGTCTCAAGGGGGAGATATCAGAGGTCTGTTAAGACCCCTGATATCTCACCAAAGCCCCCCAACAGGGCTAATTAAAAAAAAAAAAAAAACACACACATAGTGCAATAAACAATAAAAAAAAAAATTGTAAAAAATAATAAATGTAAATGAAAAAAACCAAAACCAAAACACACACACAGACACCGTTCACTATACCCCCACCCCCACCCCACCCGCCCCCCCCCCCTCAAAAAAAAAAAAAAAAAAAACTGTCACGTGACATTAAAAAAAAGTATCGGTAATCGGTATCGGCGAGTACTTGAAAAAAAGTATCGGTACTTGTACTCGGTCCTAAAAAAGTGGTATCGGGACAACCCTAATACAAAGCTTTGCCTTGACCATCTTGGTACACTCCTTCGATGTTTTCCAATGACTCCCCCAGAGCAACTTTGACCTGCTCTTGAATTGTCCCCTTAACCACCTCAGTCCCGGAAGATTTGGCTGCTTAAAGACCAGGCCATTTTTTGCTATACGGCACTGCGTCGCTTTAACTGACAATTGCGAGGTCGTGCGACGCTGTACCCAAACAATTTTTTTTCCCACAAATAGAGCTTTCTTTTGGTGGTATTTGATCACCTCTGCGGTTTTAATTTTTTGTGCTATAAACAAACAAACTTGACAATTTTGAAAAAAAACAAAACATTTTGCTATAATACATATACCAAAAAATATATAAAATTTAAAAAAAATATTTTTTGCGCTATAAACAAAAGAAAAGCGACAATTTTGAAAAAAAAACACAATATCTTTTGCTTTTTGCTATAATAAATATCCCACATTTTTTTTCGAAAAAACACATTTTTTCCTCAGTGTAGGCCGATATGTATTCTTCTACATATTTTTGGTAAAAAGAAAATCGCAATAAGCATATATTGATTGGTTTTCGCAAAAGTTATAGCATCTACAAAATAGGGGATAGATTTATGGCATTTTTATTATTATTTGTTTTTTTACTAGTAATTTGCAATATTGCAGCAGACAAATTGGACACTTTTCAAAAATTTTTGGGACCATTGACAATTATACAGCGATCAATGCTATAAAAATGCACTGATTACTGTATAAATGTTACTGGCTGTGTTCTAACTGTAGGGGGATGGGACTGTCTAGGTGGAGAGAGAGATCAGTGTTCATACTTAGTATGAACACACGATCTGTCTCTACTCCCTTGAAAGAACCGGGATTTGTGTGTTTACACACACAGATCCCAGTTCTGGCTCTGTCACGAGCGATCGCGGGTGCCCGGCGGTCATCGCGCCTGCCGGGCATTTGCATCGGCTCCGGGCACACCTAGTGGCCGAAAGGAAAAGCGACGTAAGGTAACGTCGATTTGCCCAGCCGAGCCAACCTGCCACAGTAAAACTGCGGTGGCTGGTCTGGAAGTGGTTAATAACTCTAAATAGTTTGAGTTGGTGGCTGGCTGCAGCTGGACATTCTTCTTGTGATTATTTTACACAAATCTGCTCCATTGTTAGCTTACTATTACATCTACTTTACATTGATAGAATTGGATTGCATCCTATGATAATTATTCATCCTCAATAAAAAAAAAATAATAATTTTTTTGAGAATTTAAAAATTCACTGTTTTTTAAAATAGCATAAAACCAATATTTCATCATTTTTCATTTTGGATTTACATTTAATTTGTTTAAATGTTGTTTATATCATTACAAAAGATATGTAACTTTTTAAGTTACATTTTAATTCATATTTACTTCTGTCATTTATTTTTTCAATTAAGTGGACATGGAAAGAATACAGAGTTTGGGACTAATACCAGTGAGTTCTGATATAATTGATGACTATGCTGGGGACATTGTGAAAGATTTAGCAGTGTTAACCAGGTACGAAACAATTTATATTTAAATGAAGTGTACACAAGTGTTTGGTATTCTTTATTAACTGTTCTCCCGTGTGGAACATAGTTAAATGATATCTTAAAACATGAAATGTTATGTTTTATTATTTATTTACCTATTAAAGCAGTATTTATATTATATTGCAGTCTACCAATTCTTAGATGTGATGGCTGGATTAGTTTCTCTTTTTAGGCTTTCCTTCTTCTATTTTCATCTGGTGATCCTGCCAGTAAGTCTATTTTCATTTACAAGCTCAAGCTCTCCAGCAGAATGTATCATTCCTCCAGTTGTATCTCACTAATACAGAAGGTGTGTTACTGGCCAGATCATCAAGTTAAAACAGGGAAAAAAGCCAAAGAAAACTGATTCATCCACTGCATCTAATGAATGCATAAAAATAAAACCAGCGCTTATATCAGTGGCGGCCTGTAATGCAGGGCGCAGGGGCGCTGGCCCCCTATCCATGCGTCTGACCCCCTAATCTACATAGGTGGTGCTGGACAAATGGATTCCAATGGGGTTTTTTTGTGATTAGAGTCAGAGGCTCTAATAGGCTTCAAAAAAGGGTGGGCTCTGGGTGCATTGTTTCCTGCCCCCCAAAAAAATATACCACCACCCGCCACTGGCGTATATAACTAATTAGCACAATCTTTATGCTTGCAGATGTATAGTACAAAGCTTCTTATAACAATTTAAAATCTTGGTATGATCCTGCATGTGTAAGGGTCAGATAAAGTTCATATATCCCAAACAGGTGCATGGTGTCTTCTTCTCAAATATCCTCCAATACAATACTCCCAACGCACACGTTCCTGCACAAACGGCTGTATTTCAAATTGGGTGCTGAAATGATCATCGGCTGGAACCGAATGCATTCATGAAAAAAAAATCGTCACCAGCACACAAGGATCTCCAAAAATCGGTCCAAAAACTTTGCTCACATAGTGTAAAAAAAAGGCAAAAGCGAAGTTTCGGAAGCCACGCAGGACCCCTTCTTCAAGCATGTGACGATGCTTGATGTCACATGCTTGAAGAAGGGGTCCTGCGTGGCTCCAAAACGTCGCTTTTGCCTTTTTTTGACACTATGTGATCAAAGTTTTTGGATCCATTTTTGGAGATCTTGGTGTGCTGGTGACATTTTATTTTTCTTCTCAAATAATCCTCCTCAAAACTCCAGATTAGTGTCACCTAAAATATATAAAAAGCTATATAGTGTAGTATATCCATACACACCATATGTTTAATACCTCTTATAATTTTGTGCTCACACATACAGCGGGTAAAATAAGTATTGAACGCGTCACCATTTTTCTAACTAAATATATTTCTAAAGGTGCTATTGACATGAAATTTTCACCACATGTCTGTAACAACCCATGAAATCCATAGATACAAAGAAACCAAAACAAATAAGTTCAGAAATTAAGCTATGTGTAATAAAATGGAATGACACTGGGAAAAAGTATTGAACACGCTAACTGAAATTTAGTCAAAATCCTTTGTTAGTAATGACTTCAAGATGCCTCCTGTATGGAGAAACTAGTCACATGCATTGCTCAGGTGTGATTTTGGCCTTTTCTTCCACACAGTCTTCAAATCATGAAGGTTCCGTTGGCCTCTTCTATGAACTCTGGTCTTTAGTTCTTTCCATGGATTTTTAATTGGATTCAAGTCATGTGATTGGCTGGGCCATTCTAGCCGCTTTATTTTCTTTCTTTGAAACCAATTGAGCGTTTCCTTGGTTTTGTGTTTGGGATCATTGTCTTGCTGAAATGTTCACCCTCCTTTCATCTTCATCATCCTGGTAGATGGCAGCAGATTTTTATCAAGAATGTTTTGGTACATTTTCCATTCATCCTTCCTGCAATTATATGAAGTTTGCCAGTATGGTATGCTGAAAAAGAGCCCCACACCATGATGTTCCCACCTCCAAACTTCACTGTTGGTATTGGGGTGTTTTTGGGGTGATGTGCAGTGCCATTTGACCTCCAAACATCGTGTGTATTATGGCATCCAAAGAGTTCAAATTTGATCTCATCTGACCAGACTATATTCTCCCAGTATTTCACAGGCTTGCCTAAATGTTGTGCAACAAACTTTAAACAAGCTTCAACATGCTTTTTCTTCAGTAATGGAGTCTTGCGTGGTGAGCGTGCATACAGGCCATGGCAGTTGAGTGCATTACTTTGAAACAATTGTACCTGCTAATTCCAGGTCCTTCTGCAGCTTCCCACAAGTGATCCTTGGCTCTTGGACAACTCTTTTGATAATTCTTTTCACTCTTCTGTCAGAAATCTTGCGGGAAGCACCTGGTTGTGACCGGTTTATGGTGAAATTATGTTCTTTCCACTTCTGGATTATGGCCCCAACAGTGCTCACTGGAACATTCAGAGGTTTAGAAACCCTTCTGTAAGCAATGCCATCAGTATATTTTGCAACAATAAGGTTGTGAAGGTCTTGAGAGAGCTCTTTGCTTTTACCCATCATGAGATGTTTGTTGTGTGACACCTTGGTAATGAGACACCTTTTTATGGCCATCAGTTGGTACTGAACCAGCTGATATTAATTTGCACTGACAAGGGGCAGGATTGCTTTCTAATTACTGATAGATTTCAGCCGGTGTCTTGGTTCTCCATGCCTTTTTGCACCTCCCTTTCTTTGTGTGTTAAATACTTTTTCCCTGTGTGATTCCATTTTAATACACATAACTTAATTTCTGAACTTATTTGTTTTGGTTTCTTTGTATATATGGATTGCATGGGTTGTTACCGACATGTGTTGAAAATTTCATGTCAATATCACCTTTAGAAATATATTTACCTAGAAAAATGGTGACGTGTTCAATACTTATTTTTCCCGCTGTATTTGTAAACATATAGATATTGTGCTTCGCCCAGTGTTTTCCACTCCTTTAGGTCCCCATGCCAAAATACTCTTACCAAACTATTACAATCTTCAAATATCCATCGACAAATTTATTTTTTCCTCCTCTCCGTCCAAGCATTTTCCTACTTCACCAGTCTTTGTGAAATACCAATTAAAAACAAAACATATATATAACAGTGTAATACTGTTATGTCAAATGAGATGCTATATAAATAATTGCGCTCACATATGTCAAATGTGCTCAAACGTGTTAAAACATATCCCCCTGTGCACTCCCGTTGGCATGCTTCAATCCTCATGCTGACATACCTTAGCAAAATTCATGCATAAATGTCACTGGACTTTCTCTTGCTAATATAACCTCCTTTTCCACTTTAGCGTATTCATATTCACTCCAGATTAGATATTGTCCTCCTTAAAGTGCAGAATAATCATGTAAAAGAAGCATAATACCAGCCATAGTACAGCAATATATGATTAAAAAAAATCCTTTATTGCATACCAGAATGCTCACATGTATTGAAATGAATGAAAGACCAGAAACCAAGATGGTGGTTCGGGCACTTCCAGTTCTGCCATGACATCACTCTACCGTGTTTCTTCCAGCAACTAAGATACTCTTTCAGTGTAATTGACTGTTTGAATATACACAGAGCCGCCATCAGCAGGGTACAGCTGTTGTGGAAAATTTTATATTAATGTGTTGTCATAAATCTCCCAGTGTGTGTTCAGCCACAGCCCGTTCTAACGAACTGACTGGGGCAGATCGACACTGGCTGAGACCTGTTAGGTAGTGGAAAACTTCCTGGTGTTTGGAGAGAGGTGTTTGTGGAGAGAGGACATGTCTGCCAGCAAAAGGGCCCCTGTGCAATGCACAGAACGATCGTCTGGTGGGGATGCGTTCGCTCTGCAAAGACATTATCGGTTTAGAGGTGTTTTTGCTCTTGTCGCCCCTGGTATGCCTGATCAACATGTTTGGGGCGCCATGATCTACATCTGCAGATAATCTCCCATGCACAAGGAACTTTAGTCATCGTCATTTAGTATATTGTATCATGTCCTGTAGTCATTGTTCATTGGTTGTTTTGTATTCTGTTGTTAAATCCTTATATGGTCACTTACATCCTGTGAGGTCATATCCTGTGAAGGAAACGATTGGCTGTTGGGGCCAGGGCTTCCTGTTTGTGATTGCTTTTGTGGTCTTTTGAATAAAGGAGGCAGACAGAGCTGTAAAGGGCAGTCTTGCTGAGATGGGAATGTAAGAACCATGTGTTTTGTCTTGTTGGATGGCTGGGGCACACACTAGAGGATGGATCCGATCAAAAGCTGAGATGCATTGCATTTATTTCATTAGACAAAATTGCTATTATGTTTAGAAACAGGGGATTTGGCTGTGTGCTTTGCGTACAACCAAATTTCGCTAACAGCATGGCGAGCCAGGTACTTTATGGAGCAGACAGGACCCCCGTCCACATCGGTGAGAAAAGGGGGGAGAATGGATCCCAGTCTAGGACATTTCTTTCCGATGTGTTGGGGAGCCTTTGCTCTGCAAAAGAACACATTTTTCGTCTTTTGAAATAATGCTGGAAGTTTGATCGTATGTCTGGTGTGTGCCTGTGCGTGTGTGTGTGTGTGTGTGTGTGTGTGATGCTGTGTAATAATGCAGGTGTTTGAAATATAAATGTATGAATTGATATTATTTGCAGCCTACAATTTGTGTGTGTGTGTGTGGAGTAGTTTTGTAAGTAGCTGAACCTGTTTGTAAAGATGAGTTTAGTGAAGGGGCAGGCATTGTTGTGTTTGTATTGAAAGGGGCTACGCCCTGGGGGAAGGGAACTATAATGTACTGAACAGACATTGCAAGCATTCACTGTCTGTATCTTTCAATGTTTTGGTTCCTGTGAAAGCTGATGCGAACTGAGTTTGAGTGTGATGTTACAGCCGTGTAATTGCGGGTTATGTGGCTTGGTTGTTTCGTTGGATAGCATGTGTTCCTAAGTTGTGCTTTTTGTAACTTTAACACTTTTAAATGTTTGTCTAAGCGTTCATTTAGTATCTCAAATGTGTAAGTTTTTGGGGAGACATTTTTGGTTTTGGCAGGAAAATGGTTTTTGTCTGCTACTTCCTTTTGTTCTCTTGTTGTTGTTGTCTACCATGTGACTACGGTTGGCCATTTTCTTTTCCTTTGTGTGTGAACTTTGAAATGTTTATCCATCTTGGTCAGTTTTGGTGGGAAAATGCGCCATTTTGTTGGGGTCTGGCCTTTGTTGTGGTCACCGTGTGCATCGGCTGCCATTTTGAAGACCTGTGAGCTCCCCCTGGAGCTGCTCCATTGTGTATTCATTTGTGTGTGCAAAGCCATGTGCTTTAAGCTACAATCTGGCTTTTAGGCACCATTTTGTGAATTATTGGTTTTAAGTTGAAATGCCTGTCGCATATCCAAGTGCCCATGCATTGTTGGGACATCACAATAGGAGCTGTTTACACACTGTGGGGGTCTCAGGTTTCTAGGTAATAACATGGGGGGAGTTCTAACTCTCAGAGTCAAATAGTGTATTGTTTACGAAATCCTGGTTTGTCTTGTCATTTGTTAATGTCGGCCATTTTTCTGTAGTCCTGGTTTCATTCACCATTTTGCCGTGGACCGATTTTCAATTGCTGCACCTGCCTTTTTGTTTATGCT
Organism: Lithobates clamitans; assembly: GCA_037952925.1. Lineage (NCBI taxonomy): Eukaryota > Metazoa > Chordata > Amphibia > Anura > Ranidae > Lithobates > Lithobates clamitans. The sequence goes on along the minus strand of JBBGZY010000378.1, from coordinate 1,524,346 downwards.
GATTTTAGTTTCGAGCAAAATATCTCTGGGTTTGTACTGAATTTCATTTCCAGTAGAATCATTTAGGTTTTTATACCAGTTGTTTTAAAGAAGTTTATGTTTCTAGTGAAGAAATCTCGATTTTGGCGGGATCAACAACTAAATTTCATGTGTTAATGGCACCATTTTGTTTGTGGCTGCAGTGGAAGGGAAAAGAACTCCTTCAGCCATCTTTTTGCAGGAGTTTCAGTTTTTGGTTTTCGTTATTCTGTTGTGTGGTATTTCGGTCAAAACTTTTGGTTTTCCTAGGGGATATGTGAGTCAAGGGGGATTCCCTCCCATTTGCAATATGGGGGCTTATTCCACCCACTCCTGGACAAAAGTTTTTATTTGTTGTTAGCCATAGAATTTTCTAATGTCTTGATAGACAAAATATGAAGCTATTTGAGGCTTCCCCTCCCCCTCCCTCTTCCTACTCAGGTGTTCAACAGGAAGTTGGTGGGAGGGGCGTGGGGTCTTTTGACTTGTGTTTGGAAGGACGAAATCATTTTTATTTTTAAATGAAATTAAGGTTTATACTGTAATACAGTTTTGGGTAGAGAGCAAACAGGAGGCATCCAAATTGTTGTAATATCGAGGTACAGAGAGAAGCCATAATATTGTCTTGAATAGTGGAGGATTTCATGGTGCTTTGTAGTTTGTCTGACAACACATTTATAGGGCTGCCGATAACCGGTTGTAGAGCATGTAAATGTGAGGATTAGTACGCTAGCACACCGGGAGGCCGTGTAAAATAATCGGAGAACGCCGGGTGCCAGTACTGTAAAAATAGTCACTAAGCAGTACTGATCCGAAAACTAGTGCAAGGGTGCCCTGGACGCAGGGACCGTCATAAGCGATTCGAGTCGTCATGGGTAATGTGCCGTCCATGCGTTGGAGAAAAAAATGAGGCTCCACACCAGTCAGACAGCTGCACTTCACATGAGATCTGTGTCTGGGGCTCCGGACATGAGACCCCTTAAAGATTGGCAGATATGGTCAGAGGGTACAGCTAGGTGTATTCCTTTGGAAGGTACTTTTGATGTCTGGAGGTACGAGACCCCAGAATAAAAATACCTTGGTAGTAGTTCGGTTGTGGCTTCAGAAATCTGTAATGTTGAGTGAGTTGAGGGATGCGTAGTACACATTTGTGTGATTAAAAATACACAGGCCTGTTTTTGAACTTTGTGTGGCTGGTCCATGCAAAGATTTTGAAATGCTCTCGTGCTTTTCAAATTGTATTCTTTTTCTATTGCTAAAAGAGTGAAGGCAGCATTCCGTCTGGTCGTTTTTATTTTTCATTTTCTATTTTTGGGAACTATGAAATATCTCCCCCACATTTGTACCTAAATGTTTGTCTTTGGTTCAATGTTTGTATGTGGTAACAAGATGTTTGAACCTCCCGTGACGGCCCTCTTGCGTGTCGCGGCTGTTGTATTTTAGGGAAAAAAAACAAAAAACGTGAAAGTAAGATTTGCAGAGGGTTTAGTTATTGTCGGTTTTGTGGAATGTCAGTGACAATTTACCAATACATGAATGTTGTATTGTTTACCATTCTTTGAAGGATAGAGTAATAACTTTTGTTTATAAGTATCTTTTCAGGTCCGAAGAGTTTCTGGAAGTGTATGTACAGGTGTATAAGAAGGTAAAAGTATCATAGGCTATTTCTCTGTTTTATTCTGCACCATTCTAAACCCTGCATGTCTTCCTCCAGTTTGTAATGAGGAGGGAAGAAAAGGGGGGGATGAGAGTGGTGAGAATAACACATTTTCAAACCAACAATACTAACCGCTCTAATTCTAACCAAGTTTGTGCCAAGACTGTCTTTCTTTGATGGAATTTGAATCTGCAAGCTGCAGTCTGGTGAAGGAGGCTCCCATCCCAGATGCTAAGAACCTTTTTGTCACTGGTTCCAGGTATTACACCCCGGATGGTAAGCCACGCACAGGTTATGCAGTGACCACAGTCCCGATGTCTGGGTTACTGTCATATGAGGTTTGTTTGAGGGTCAACCAAAAACAGAATTGTACTTTCCTCATTAGCTGTCACCTACATTCTCAGCTGATGGGGTAGGTGCAATCACTGTAACATGAACTTCAAAAGGTCCACCACAGGGTTCACGAGTCCATCCTGGACCCTGACACAATAACCCGTTTACATTCTTTCCAACCAGGTGACTGGGTCATTGTAAAAAAAGCTTGAGGGATGAGACCACGCCAGCCACTGCAAGAAGCTGATCAACCACAAAAGAGTAGAGGAGTATCTTTGTTCATTTATATTTTTTTTGTTTAATAAATTTTGGCAAGGGTAATGATGAAAAGCATCCCAACTAGCTAAGAAAGAGAACAGGACACACGGTCGGGTACAAGTGCCCCAGCGATGACGGCGGTACATGCTATATGTGACATTCATATTGGTGTGAGGAGTTTTGACAGACTAGTAAAATCCAAACAGACACCTGTCAAAAGAACTTAACAGAACATTCATAGAGGGTAAAATTAATTATAATTTTAACAATAGCTCTGGTTCTTGCCAGCTTTGGTATCGGGATAACGAGGTAGCCCACAAGTGTGCTACAACTGAAGTTTGGTATTAATGTGGATCTACAGCTTATAAGGTAATTTCCCGTAAGGCAAGAGGTTCATGTGTGCTGATGAAACTCGTCCCAGCATCTTATGTCGTGGCCGATCGTGAGGATCTGATGGCGCGAGAGAAGGTAAGAATGGCAGGGACAGCTGGAATGGAATTGCTTGTACACGGTGGGGGCTTGAGCTCATGAAACGCTTGAACAATTTCTCATCCATAGAGGATGAGATGTTTTCATGTAACTGTTGAAGCTACAAGGAAGTTCCCACAGTCCAAGGGGGTTTCTGGGAATTCATAAGTAAAGATTGTTATATCTGGATCGGGGATAGTAGTGACAAAGCTCAGGCCCATATGGATAAGGTTTAGATCCCTACAAGGCAAAGCCAGAGCTATAGATAGTGAAGGTTGGAATCCTTTTTAAGGGGTTGGGAATCGTTGGAGATTTAATTTTTATCTTGCAGCAGATCATAGTGAAGGAAGTAGGGGTATATATACTTATGTTGTTTTTGTTTCTATTCCTTCTATATGCCATGATGAGGTGCTCCTGTTGCCTGATTGGACGCGTGACCAGAGCCTGAGCACATGACCACATCTTCCCTGATGAGATGCCCCGAAGCCCGACCCACGTACAAGACAGAGGATCCCAGACCGACCGGCGACTACTACAGCTCACCACGTTTTCTCCAACAGAGTCTACATGTCAAGCCGTGTTTTACTTTTTATGGACTAAGAAGAAGATCAGGATTCATCGAGGGACACATGGGATCATATGACAAGAGGAGGGACTGTTGTGGAAATTTTATATTAATGTGTTGTCATAAGTCTCCCAGTGTGTCTGATCAACCACAGCCCGTTCTAAAGAACTGGCTGGGGCAGATCGATGCTGGCTGAGACCTGTTAGGTAATGGAAAACTTCCTGATGTTTGGAGAGAGGACATGTCCGCCAGCAAAGGGCCCCTGTGCAATGCACAGAACGATCGTCTGGTGGGAGTGCGTTCACTCTGCAAAGACATTATCGGTTTAGAGGTGTTTTGCTCTTGTCGCCCCTGGTATGCCTGATCAACATGTTTGGGGTGACATGACGTATACCTGCAGATAATCTCTCATCCATGCACAAGGAACTTTAGTCATCGTCATTTAGTATATTGTATCATGTCCTGTAGTCATTGTTCATTGGTTGTTTTGTATTCTGTTGTTAAATCCTTATATGGTCACTTACATCCTGTGAGGTCATATCCTGTGAGGCTGAGGTCACACCCTGTGAAGGAAACGATTGGCTGTTGGGGCCAGGGCTTCCTGTTTGTGATTGCTTTTGTGGTCTTTTGAATAAAGGAGGCAGACAGAGCTGAAAGGGAGTCTTGCTGAGATGGGAATGTAAGAACCATGTGTTTTGTCTTATTGGATGAATGGGGCACACACCAGAGGATGGATACGATCAAAAGGTGAGATGCATTGGTATTATATCATTAGACGAAATTGCTATTATGATTAGAAACAGGAGATTTGGCTGTGTGCTTTGCGTACAACCAAATTTCGCTAACACAGCCCATATACTTGTAAGGGACCCCAGTGTCTGGACAGGCCCGGACGACTGGCAGGGATGTGAGAAGGTAGGGGCGGGTGCAGAGGAGCTCTGTGGATGCTCCTGTATGTGTGAGTCAGCTGGCTGCTGCTCTGTCATTGAGCTGACATTGGGCTCTTTGCTGCCACCTCTGGCCATTTCCTGCATGTGCACCCCTCTGCATGTGGAAACAAGAGCTGGGACTAGGACCATCTTACAAGTAAGGGCTGTTGTGCAGGGGAGGGGGGCTGTGTGTGTGACTGTGTACATGCCTGTGTGTGTACATTTCTCTGTGTGTACATGTCTCTGCGTGTGTACATGTCTGTGTGTGTACATGTCTATGTGTGTGTACATGCCTCTGTGTGTGTACATATCTCTGTGTGTGTACATGCCTGTGAGTGTACATGTCTCTGTGTGTGTACATGTCTCCGTGTGTGTACATGCCTGTGAGTGTACATGTCTCTGTGTGTGTACATGCCTGTGAGTGTACATGCCTTGTGTGTGTACATGCCTTGTGTGTGTACATGCCTGTGTGTACATGTCTATGTGTGTACATGCCTGTGTGTGTACATGCCTGTGTGTGTACATGTCTCTGTGTGTGTACATGTCTTGTGTGTGTACATGCCTGTGTGTATACATGCCTGTTTGTGTACATGCCTATGTGTGTACATGTCTCTGTATGTGTACATTTCTTGTGTGTGTATACATGCCTGTGTGTGTGTGTACGTGCATGTCATTAGGGATAAGCCGAACACCCTCCTGTTTGGTTCGCAGCAGAACATGCGAACAGGCAAAAAATTAGGCAGAAAACACGAACACCATTAAAGTCTATGGAGCACGAACATGAATAATCAAAAGTGCTCATTTTAAAGGCTTATACGCAAGTTATTGTCATAAAAAGTGTTTGGGGAGCTGGGTCCTGCCCCAGGGGACATGGATCAATGCAAACATTTTTTTTTAAAACGCTGTTTTTTCGGGAGCAGTGATTTTTTTAATGCTTAAAGTGAAACAATAAAAATGAAATATTCCTTTAAATATCTGGGGGGGTCTATAGTATGCCTGTAAAGTGGCGCATTTTTCCCGAGTTTAGAACAGTACCACATCACCTTCTTCCACATGTTTGCTGTGTCCCCCACATGGCTTCTCGCAAACAGCAAACTGGACTTTTTATCGCTTTCTTTCAACAATGGCTTTCTTCTTGCCACTCTTCCATAAAAGCCAGATTTGTGGAGTGTACTAATAGTTGTCCTCTGGACAGATTCTCCCACCTGAGCTGTGGATCGCTGCAGCTCCTACAGAGTTTTCATGGGCCAGGTGCCATACTCTTACCATTTTCAGATGATGGATTGAACAGTGCTCCGAGAGATGTTCAAAGCTTGGGATTTTTTTTATAACCTAACCCTGCTTTACACATCTCCACAACTTTATCCCTGACCCGTCTGGTGTGTTCCTTAGCCTTCATTCTGCTGTTTGTTCACTAAGGTTCTCTAACAAACCTCTAAAGGCTTCACAGAACAGCTGTAATTATACTGAGATTAAATTACACACAGATTGACTCTATTTACTAATTAGGTAACTACTGAAGGCAATTGGTTCCACTAGATTTTAGTGAATACAAATGCACACCACACTTTTCAGATATTTGTAAAAAAAAATTGTAAACCATTTTTCATTTTTCCTCCACTTCACCATAATGTGCCACTTTGTGTTGGTCTATCACATAAAATCCCAATAAAATACATTTACGTTTTTGATTGTAACATGACAAAATTTAGAAAATGTTAGGGGTGTGAATACTTTTTCAAGGCACTGTATACTATAAGGTAAAAAGTTTGGGAACAACTGTCATATTCCATTTAAAACGCATAGTCATTATTATGTTGTCCCCTTCCCCATACCCTTGCGTTTATTACAGCCTTCACCCTCCTTGAAAGGCTTTCCACAAGACTTTGGGGCGTGTGTGTGGGAATTTGTGGCCAATTAGCTAAAATAACATTTGTGAGGTCAGGTACTGATGTTTGAAGTAGTAAAGCATGAAGTAGTAAAGCAGACACCTTTGAACCGCAGTATTTTCAGTCTAGGGAGACGGTGGTGTTAGACTAGCAGATTTACATGGCCTTGACTAAAAAAAATAAAGCAGAATTCTAGCTAACACTTTAGGTTAGGTTCACATCCATGCGGCTGCGCTTGATGCGTTATTCAGTGTGCTTTGCTTTTTTAAAACCTAATTTTTTATGCATTTTTGCATGCCGTTTTCATGCATTTAGCGCTTTTTACATTTTTTTTTCTCTTTAACCGCTTGCCGACCAGCCGCTGTCATTATACAGCAGCAGGTCGTCATGTTCACGCAAACTGTCGTAGCTGTACGTGGGTCCCTTTAAACGAGATAGCAGGCGCGCGCGCATGCGCTGCACTGCGGGGATGCTGATGCATGTGGCTGGCGGCTATGTCCGCCGGCCAGGCACGATCTCGGGCACGAGAGCCAGAAGAGGGACGTGTGTGTGTGTAAACACACAAATCCCTGTTCTGTGAGAAGAGGAGAGAGAGATTGTGTGTTCCTACTAGCTAGGAACAAGATCTGTCATCTCCTCTACTCAGTCCCATCTCCCTACAGTTAGAACACACATGAGGGAGCACAGTTAACCCCTTGATCGCCCCCTAATGTTAACCCCTTCCCTGCCAGTGACATTTACACAGTAATCAGTGCATTTTTATAGCACTGATCGCTGTATAATTGTTAATGGTCCCAAAAAATGTGTCAAAAGTGTCCGATCTGTCCGCCATAATTTCGCAGTCCTGATAAAAATCACCGCCATTACTAGTAAAAAAATAATAATAATAATAAAAAGACCATAAATCTTTCCCCTCATTTGTAGACGCTATAACTTTTGCGCAAACCAATCAATATACGCTTATTGCGATTTTTATTACCAAAAATATGTAGAAGAATACATATCAGCCTAAACTGAGGAAAAAATTTGCTTTTTTTAAAAGAAATTGAGGATATTTATTATAGCAAAACTGCCCCCTACCCCAAAGCACCTTGCCCCATGTTGATAAGGACAAGGGCCTCTTCCCGACAACCCTTGGATGAGGTTGTCGGGGTCTGTGGGCAGGGGGTTTTACCGGAATCTGGAAGCCCCCTTTAATAAGGGGACCCCCAGATCCCGGACCCCCCTATTTAAATGGGTATCGGGTACATCGAACCCCTACTCATTCACCCCGAAAAAGCAGTGAAATGTTATAAAAAAACAAGAGCTGGTTTTTAAAGTACTTTATTAAAATAAATCTCTGCCAGGTCTGCATTGATGTCATGATGTCAACGATGTTGTCTGATGTATTTTATCTTCAATAAAGTCTTCACTTTTGCTTGAGTGCGATCAAACCTTTTCCTGTTCCAGTGGCTACTATCCAGACTGGACCTGCACAGTGAGGTTGAAGAATGGGATTGCTCTCACCTGGAGCCCAACCAAGCCCGGAGCTGTCTTCTCCCCGAGCTGTCTTCTCCCCGAGCTGTCTTCTCCTCGAGCTGTCTTCTCAGCTCTCCCAGTAATGTCTTCTTCCCGTGCTGTGTTGTCCCCGAGCTGTCTTATACCAGAGCTGTCTTCTCCCTGCTGCTGTCTTCTCCCTGAACTGTCTTCTTCCCAAGCTGTCTTCTTCCCAAGCTGTCTTCTTCCCAAGCTGTCTTCTTCCCAAGCTGTCTTCTCCCCAAGCTGTCCTCTCCCCTTGCTGTCATCTCCCCTTGCTGTCTTCTCCCCTTGCTGTCTTCTCCCCTTGCTGTCTTCTTCTTGTGCTGACTTTTCCTTGTGCTGTCTTCTTCCTCGCCGGCAGGTACCCGTTTAAAACAAAAAAGGCTGCTCTTCTTCTAAGGCTGTCCTTCTCAGTTGTGTTGTCACTCGCTGTCTGGCATCTCTTATATAGCCATGGGGCGTGGCCATCTGGTGATGTCACCCGAAGAGCCAGCCCCTTGTGACAACACATGTCAAGGAGCACCACAAAGCACCCATCCCTCCATGATGAGGGCATGTGGCCTGGTATGGTTCACGAGCGGTGGCGGAGGGAACGCTCGCTCGTCCCCTCTCTTTCCTGACCTGCCGGGCTGCATGCTCGGATAAGAGTCTGGTATGGATTTTGGGGGGGACCCCACAACATTTTTTTTTTTAATTTAAATTTAAAATCCATACTAGACCCAGTTTTTTTTTTTTTTTTTAGCTGCCAATTTTTTTTTACATTCAGCTGTCAGCTGATGACTCATCATTTCTTACGGATGCAGTGGCTGGCTTCCCGGCCCCCTCCTTAGCAAGCCGCTATATACAGTGTTTAAACAGAAAAATAAAAGACGCAAAACACATCAAAAATCGCATCACAAACACAACATTTCTGGTGTGATTCTATTGAAGTCTATTACACGCAAAATGCGGTAAAAAAGGCCCCGAGCATTTCCGAAAATGCACTGGCTGCAAAACGCATAGGTGTGAATGTGTCCATAGGAAACCATGTTGAATGGACTGTAGTGCGTTTCTACAAACTGCAAAACGCACTAAAAAACCCATGGGTGTGAACCTAGGGTTATAAGCAGTTACAGCAAACATTTTTTTTCCCCTTTAGGATAAAGGTTTTACATGCAAGCTGACCATTGTAAGATCAACCCTAAAACTGCTAGTTTGTCTGGACAGCTTGGTTTGTTAAATAGCAAAAGTGCACATTTATGTGTGCTTATGCGTGTTTAGGATCGTTTATGCATTTGCATGTAAAAACAGGGAAAACTGCTTCTCCAGGAACGCATGACGGACATTTTTTTTTCACCCCTGAATGCTGAGCAGAAAAATGTGCTAACATGCCTGCATGTACATGGGCGCATTAGCATGCAGATGTGTTCAGAGGTGTGAAAAAAAAAAAATCAAAAGCCCCTGAAAACAAATTTGAAATGAAACAGACTTACTGGGAAAGGCACAAGGTCACAATAAAAAGAAAACAAATAAAATCACTTAATTTAAGAATTGGTAAACTGCAATATGTTACATTTTTGTTTTGGGGTTTAATACCACTATTAACCTCTCATGTTAACTTAGAAGTGGTTACGCTATACTGATTTTCTTGTTTTAAATGTGTGTTTATTTCCTGCATTTGTTAGTGACGATCCGGCATTGGCATCACTTGTCCAAGCTAAACCATTTGATGAACTCACACACTGGCATTCCAGACGACCGCTCTCGGATGACTATGACAGAACAAAATGGGGTATTATTACAGCTGGGACTTGAAACTGGCACCATTTTATTGTTTTTCCCTCAGATCTGAGAAAAAACTTTGCATTATAGTATTGCTTACTTTGAGGCTAAAATGTGTTATTTCAGTTTTAAATAGCCTGGATAGAGGTTAAAACCTTTTTCAAATTTTTTTTTTTCTGTGTTCCTGTTTGGAAGCTTTCTACTCCGCCCCGTCTATCTTACATATGTCAGACAGAACATTAAATAAGGGGTAATCTCAGTAACTGGGATACAGAAATCAATAAAAAAAAAAATATATTGAGTTGATCCTTAAAGCTAACCTGTGTTTTATCAATGCAGTGCACCAAGTTTGCTTTAATACCACCTCCCCTCATTGCTCCATTCAGCTGCCAGAAGTAATTAAAAAAAAGCCCTGTGTACACTCCACGCTGCTCTAGTTGGAGTTTATAGGGATGAGAATTCTCTTCCTGCACCCCATGTGACAGTGCTAGGCCAATAACAAAGCATCAGTGCTGCCATATGAGTGGAAAAAAGTACTCCCTCTTACTTGGAAGTACTGCGTAATGTTTATGTACCACCAGGAAGAAGGGCATTAACCACTTACCCTCTGGAAGGTCAGCGGGTGCCAGTGGTCATTGGCCAGCACCTGCTGATTGGCTTGTGCTGTGGCGAATCACTCTCCCCCTACCCAGAAGTTCTGGATTATGTACTAGGTTCATGATCCAGCACAGGAGAGCCACTCTGCCGCTGTGCTCATACATGAGGCAGTCAGCAAGTGGTTTTAAAGCAAACCTAATATTTTTTTCTGTATGGGCAAAGCACAGTTTTGCTTTAAAGTAGATTTTTTTGTTTTAAATATCACCACATAGGAAACACCAAAAAGGTAACTCTTACCCCTTCTGCATTGTACAGCAAGGTTGGGTGGGCACAGTCTCTACAGAGTTAACAGTTTTCTCTTAGGGTCGCTAGGGTCAGGATCCCTGTCCATGGACAGATTGTGTAATATAATATTGCAGATTATGAAGGAAGCAATGTCCTGGCCAATGTTTTTTTGATTAAGGAATATTTAACACCTATAATGCATTTTGTGACAAAGTGTGTAACCCTGATTATCTTGATGGCTGGATGCAGAGCAATCAGCATGGAAAGACTGTCCATGGTTATCTCAGAGAGCCTGCTTTTTTCTACTCCAAGAACCACATGACCTAAAAACAAGTTGTAACCCTTCCCCACTCTATCCAAAACAAAAAAAATGGTGGAAAATTCACTTGCTTCAATATTTTCATTGCTGCTTGAGACATTGTTTTTTCTTATTCGCTAAACTAACATTTACACTAAACATACAGAAATCAGTCTGTTTGCTGCTTAGTAATATTTATTACTTTAGAAGAACTCAACAGAGCTGGATAGATAGATAAATCTTTTGTGTAATTCTTTTAGTATGTTCGAGCTCCATGCTCCAAACGACATATACACAGCAATGCCAGGTACACACGGGCCAAAAATTGTCGGAAAACGGTTCGTTCACCTGGAAACAGCTGACTTTTTGGCCCATGTGTATAGCCGCCTGTCCGGAAGAAGCTGGGCTCACAACCATCTTCTATCGAACTGGCACGCTTGAAAATCGCCAATGACTGTGAACGCTAATCGGTGTGTTCTGGAATGGGGGGCAGTCCTCCTGTCAGAACACAATAGCTTAGTGGGGAGATCGCTGCCATAACATTGATTGTGTTAGTACAGCGATCTGTCAGGTTTCTTTTTTCATTACCTAATTTTTATTTATTTTAACAGAGCCAATCAAGAATGCTTATGCCCTTAGAAGCTATCAGAGATTCCAGACTTTTCAACGATTTTATGGAAAATCCTTAGGCATGAGTATGTCTAAACAGATTGTATTGAAAAGTTTCACCGAAATCAATCAGAAAATTCACAAGGCTCATGGACAGAAAAAAGAAACAAAGGTAATTAGGTTTGCCTCCTTTATGTGGTTACAGGTAAGTATCATAGTGCATCTCTACTTTTCAAAGAGTAAAAAGGAGTAAAAAGAGCTAGGAAAAGGAGATGGGCACTGTGGTCCTCCTATTTACCTATCACTGTTGCAGCACTTTTAGATAGATCTATGAAAGGGATAAGCTGGCTATTGACAGTATAAGAAAGTTGAATGTTCAGGCATCATTTAAAGAGGAATTAAACTCTACTTCTGCCTTTTACCTATAGGTAAGCCTATAATAAGGCTTACCTATAGGTAGTGTAAATATCTCCTAAATGTGCATATATTTACTGTACAAGCAGCCAGTGACATCACTGGAGCATGCACTCTGAAGGAACGGCCTCCCGTGCCATTTCTTCAGAGCCCTGTGTCGTGTAGTATACTAGCTCATGCCCTTGTCTTACAGGGTTTTTTTTGGTTTTCCTTTTTTACAAGAGTTTACAACCTATTTAACCACCTGTAACATCCTCCTAGATGCTAGGATGTCAGGGAAATGTAGTTTTTTTGGCTCCTCTGTAATCATTGGAGCAGCTTTTGATTTCTTTTGGCTGTTCTGGATTTCACAAGCTGCAGGTTTGATTGCTCTCTCCTGCCTTTTAGAGGTTTCTAGAACATAGGAGAGTGACAAGTCCAATGTACAGCATGAATATTTTTTGTGCCACAGCCAATCCCTTGGGAGGTGGGCCCAGTAGGTGGCTGATGGGCACATAAATAGCCTGAGTTTTAGAACAGAACTGCCACAAGACACCTGGAAAGTGCATTGCTGTCCTGTGGCATTGCGTGTATTAATCTCTCCCCCACTGAAGAGTGTCTGGTGGGTACTGTGAAGTATACAGCTATCCTGTGACATTGTGTGTACTGACCTGAGCTGAGCTCAAAAGCCTAGTGCTGTTTTTCTTTGAGTGAAAGTGTCAGTGGTAGCTCTAACTGAGACAGCTTTTACAGGATCTCAGTTCTGGCCATCCTCTCTGCTCTTGGCATAAAGACTGATCAGAGAAGTCTAGCCTAGTGAATTGTGCCATCCTGTTATTATTCAGTGGAACTACAAGTCCCATCATGCCTCTGCCTGTGGGAGTCACGCATGTAACTGTCAGTCTTGCAATGCCTCATGGGACTTGTAGTTCCGCAACAGCTAGAGGGCCGCCAGTTTGACACCTGTGCCCTAGACTGTTTACTGATTCAGAGTGAATGGATTGTTGCTATGTGCTTGGCTGCCTCTGCACTAATTTTAGAAAGAAAGAGTTAAATTACAGCAGCTCCTTCAGGGGTAGCGCTACACACCTTCAGGAAATGGTGCCAACTACTATGCCTATAGACTACCCTCTAATTTCTATGATAAGAGCAGAGTACACTAAAAACAGTAAAGATTAGCCTAGGTTTTCTAACATGATTGCTATTCTTCTCTGTGAGTGTCCAGCTGTGTTAAAGGAGATCATAGAAATAAGCTGGATCGGATTTTTGTTCAATACATTTTTATTAGTAGTTTAGTAGATACAAAGGCAGCATACATTTCAGTAACAAAGAAAAGGGGGAACGTTTGGTACACAAATTTCAAGAATAAAACATAGCAAAAAGGTCAACATGGACCAATACACAGAAAAGCAATAGGAGACATGTCTTAGAATACTTTAAGAGATATACAATCATATTAGAAAGGAAGTGTTTAATCAGCCAACCATGTATATGTTTTCAAGTTTATAGGTCAGAATGACAAGCTTAAAGGTAAAACCAGGTGCGTCTGGAAAAGTTGTCATTAAGAACTTGGCAAATCGGGGAGGGGCCGGAGAGAGGAAGCGCCCCCAACCACCCCAAAAGGGATCATGCTGTGGTTGAGGGGCCTCTCTCCCCCCCGGCTCACCAGCCACCAGACTAAGTCTCCACTAAGGAGCGCAACGTGCAAGCAAATAATAATTGGATATACTGAAATCTTAAAACTGGAAACGTAAATATTCACGTGTCTAGAACTAACACTGGGGTGTAAGGAACAGTGTGAGGGGAAGCACGAGTCGCTCGAAGAATAGGAACTCCGAAGAGGCCTAGCTCCAGTGTTGCTGCTCCCTAAACCGCAAACGCATAGTAGATAGTACAGGATAGGCTAAGTCTTAAATAACCTGTTATGAATCAGTGAGAAGAAAAGTTGGGAAACAAAGGTTAGAAGAGAGGGAGTAAACAAGAGAGAAAGGAATAATCGGGAAATGGGGAAGTTCAAAAGGGTCATTCAGAGCTCAAGTCATTAAGAGGAGTGAATGCCTGGATATAAGGGGATGTGGCAGTATTTGGCCCAGGGATCCCAGGTAAGTTCAAAAGTCCGGGCCTTATCTTGTATAATGCTGACTATCTTCTCCTGTGCCATGATCCGATATTTTATGCTTCACCGCTGTGAATGGAACCGTAGTATTTTTCCAACAGGCAGCTATTGTAATTTTGGTGCCCAATAGGATAAAGAAGAACAGTTTTTGCGTATGTTTATCAACCTTACTCACTTTAAGGTTGAGTAGAGCTATGTCTGGTGTTTGGGGGACCTGAAAGGTCGTTACTTTGCGTATCACAGAGAATACTTTGTTCCATAGGCTCCTTATACGTGGACAGGACCACCAAATGTGGTACATTGTTCCTATATGATTGCAATTTCGGAAACACAGCTAGGAAGCATCTGGGTAAATCTTAGCAAGAAGGGAGGGGACCCTGTACCAATGGGTTAATACCTTAAGGCTAGCTTCAATCAGAGAGATGTTAAATATACCCTTGAAGGAGCGTTGAAAGCAGGAAAACCATTTGTCCTGATCCCAGGAAATACCAAGGTCCTTTTCCCAAGATAGAGCGTAGGGAGGTTTAGACGTGACTGAGGCTAGAGAGGAATAAATGATGGAGATCCCGCCCCTCTGATCCGTGATATCCGAGCACCATGATTTATAGGTCGTGACCCGATGAGGATCTGGTTTATTTGGCCAAATAGAATGGGGGAAGTGTAGTATTTGCATATATCTGAATCGTTCAGTGGGAGGCATCTCAAGTTTACTGGAGCAAAATGCAATAGATAAGGGGCCTGTGGAAGTGAAACAGTTTCCAATTCTGAGTAGACCTTTATTAAGCCACCAACTAAATGCTAAAATGTTCATTCCTGGCGGAAAGTCGGGGTTATGAAATATATGTGTTAGGGGTCGAAGTGTTGAGATCAGGGAGGGGTTTTTATGTAATCAATCGCACAGAGCCAATGAGTGGGAAAGAGTGGGAGCTAAAATGGGGGGTCTAAGCTTAGCAGGGGACCATATTAAGAAGTCAATAATGTGGAGAGGGACTGCTTGACGTTCTATGGAGACCCAATCAGGTTTGGGGCCCCGTGAATATACAGTGGAAATCTGGGCCAGCTGGGCGGCTTGGTAGTACCACCAGATGTTAGGTAGGGCTAAACCCCCTTGCGATTTAAGCCTAAATAAAATGTTTTTAGAGCATCTTCTTCCCTTTGGTCCCCATATAAATTGAAGAATTTTGGATTGCAATGTATGTAATTGTGACTTCTGGATAGGGATAGGTAAAGACCTGAATAAGTAAAGTAGCGAGGGAGGAGGGTCATTTTGATTGCATTAATACGGCCTAGCCAGGAAAGGTTATGCCTAGCCCAGTTGGTAAGGTCTGAAGACAGTTTATGGAAAATGGCCGGGTAATTAGAAGAGTATAAGGAATCTATACTAGCGGAGAGATTGACCCCTAAATAAGGGATGGACGTTGAGCTCCAGGAAAATGGGAAATGGTTTTGTAGGTTGCTTAGTAGATTGGGGGGAACAGTGATGTTTAATGCTAATGATTTGGAGACATTAACGCGGAGGCCGGATATTTCGCCGAATTTGTCAAGCAGGGAGAAAATGTTGGGGGTTAAGATCAGTGGGGAAGTTACAAATAATAGCAAGTCATCGGCAAACAGAGCGCATCTGTGTTCTTGTTTACCACAGATCACCCCCTTAATGTCAGGATGGGTTCTGATTGCAATGGCCCAGGACTCTATTGCTATAGCGAAAAGGAGGGGGGAAAGTGGGCAGCCTTGTCTGGTGCCCTTTTCTATAACGAGGGGTTCAGAGTAGTAGCCCTGGAGTCTGACCTGTGCACATGGGTCAGAATACAGGGTAAAACAAGGAAAAGGAGGCGCCTCTGGGTGCAGACTTTACAACAATTTATTGTAAAAACAGCAACAGCAAGATTTGCTCTTACATTTGAGAGGAAGGTTTCAAGCATAAAATAGTCCCAAAGAAATCCAGGGGGTCCGTGGAGTCATCTCTCTCAGCTGGTGGATATGTAGCCTCTGGGTAGTCCGAAGCGCTGGATGTATGCCGGCCGACAGCGGGGTAAAAACACCAAAACGAGGCTTAAATGGCAAACAGTATCCAGGCGAGGGATGATGACGTCACACGCCGCGTTTCCTGAGCTGGCTCGCCGTGAGTGACTTGACGGCGGCGCTCCTTTATCAAGCTGAATGGCTGGGAGCTAAGAGGAAAGTATATATAGGAAGGTGTGGGGAGGAGAGCAATGAAAAGGAGGTGGAGATCGGGAGTGGCCTGGAGGACTGTGTGTGGAAGTGTCAGCAATGACGGGGATCATAGAAAACTATTGATGGGAAAATAATGCTAGGAGAAAAGCAATGGAGAGGGGGGGGGGGGGAGAACGGGGAGGGAGGGGAAAGAAAGGGAGGGGGAGGGAAGGGAAAAAATATAACGAAGTAAGGCATTTTTATATATATTAAAGAGGGTACAATGAAGATCGTAATAAAACTAAAGAAGGATAGAGGGGAATAAAAGACCTAAGGCATATGACCATAATATTCTACTGTTTACAAAAAAGAAATGGATATATATGTATGTAGACCAAGTGGGAAAAGGGGAGGGGAAGGGAAGGGGGAGAGAAGGGTATAATGTATTGCATAATATGGCGATGTTATGTACAATGTTTATCTGCATTGAGAGTTAATTTATGTACATCATTACATGATTGGGTTTTCGCTGTTAATTCTTGCGCCGAATACTTGTTGTTTTGCTGTTTGGAATACTTTTTCGTGCTGCATATTAACTGATACTTTCATATGTGTACATATGTATGTGTGCGTGTAGTTTTATATACACACACACACACATATAGTTCTCTATTTTTAAAATTCCTTTGACACCCCCCCACACACACACTCCAGCCCTTTTTTCCTCCTTACCATTAACTATGGATCTCCCATCCATTATAGATGACCATAGATATAAGATTTTAGATAAAATCTTTTCTAGTTTACTTCATGTCACTTTTTCTAAAGAGGCCACACTTACAGGTAAGACCAGACTACATCTTTGTGGCAAGTTTAAACAACTTGAAAGATTGATACAGACTGCTAATCAACAGTGGTGGGATCAATTTTTTCTAGAACAGTATATTAATACCCAGATCTCACCAAGAGGCCTCAGAATTCTGAAAGAAGGCCCGTCTTTTTTGAGTGCTGAGCACACCAAGGAATGGGCCAGTCTGGCTGAGTTCTGCACTGCCAAGTGGATGGGAATTTTGATATCACATAGGAAAAATAGGTTTGACAAATTACATGATCAAATACTTTCCATTATAAATGATTTTAAAAGTTCATCCACCACCATCCCCCATATATGGTTCGACGTACTTTAAAGTAATACAAAAAGAGATGAAGATATCCTTGTCAGCTCTAAAATGGGCAAATTTAAAAGAGATCTAGATGACTATAACTTTGACAGAATCTTTACGTGGAACAAAAAATCCCATTTACATTCTGTATCCATACCACCCATTCAGGCTTCACAAAAGTCAGTACCCCCTATCCCCTCCTCTTCTGTCCAGGGTCCTCCCCCCCTTATGAGTTTACCATCCCTCATTTCAACTTCCCGCCCTCCTCCCCTTATGAGTATACAACTCAATATACCTCATAGGCCTAACATTCTTTCTACATCTCATAAGGCCCGACCCTCTCTTCATATACATTGTCCATCCCCCCCTACTACTCACCATCCAACACCTACACGACAGAAAAGTAACAAAAATCATGACAACAATAAAAAATACCCTAGAAAGTATTTACATAAAAATAGAGAACTTATCACTTCTCTAACCCTATTCTATAATAGGCAAAACTCCTCACTCACCGCTCAATCCAGTTCGACCATGATTATCGATCCTCTCAATGGTACAACTGATCTTTTCCATCGATCAATCTCGCATGTAGATACATCACACTCCAATCTAGAATCCCAAGCGATGGATACTGTTAACCGTCAGATTGACCCATCTGTTCCAGTTCTTCTCACCACAGGACCTCACATTTCTGTTGGTCCCCCTAATTCCCCCCCTCACCACATTCCGGATACTTTTTTAGTGTCCAGTCCTCCTCCGGTTATCACATCAAGAAAAATAAAACTTACAGAAGAGGCCGTAGAGGGGGACGAATTAGACGAGCAGCACTACACACAGAACCCCAAAAAACGGTAAAAATCTTCAATTTGTCTAATCACACCCTGTCCTCGGCTGACACGGCACTTCTCAGCCGCGGCTTAAATTTTGCTCCTATCAATAGGCCCAATCCCTTTTTGCTTTTTAAAGATCTGAATTACTACATCAGGAATTTAACCCTTCAAAGACATTTCAACATCCAAAAAGCCAAAGACCTACAAACTCCCATTCCACTAGCTACCACCACTATATCCCCACCTCTGTCTGATGATCCAGACAATACTTCTGATATTTATGATTATGACCATCATGACATCCCATGTACAGCAGATGACATCTCATGTACAGAAGATGACCTTTCTAGATTACTTACACAACATCTCGCCACATCCCCACCTATCATTCACTCTGGTCTAAAGCCCAAATCCATATTTTTTCCCACACACTCGAAGGGTCCCTATATAGAAAGTTTTTATAGAGTGGTCTTCTCTGATATGACCAAACTCTGTAATACTACATCCACTTCCAACTCGCAAAACCTTTCATCTTCTGAAAGCAGAGCCCTCCAACAATTTATTCATGCGGAAGACCTTATAATCAAGCCTGCTGATAAAGGAGGCGGTATTATCCTTCAGAACAAAGCTGATTATATCGCTGAGGCGGAAAGGCTTTTGTCTGATCATACCACTTATATGAAACTCCCAAAAGATCCCACCAACGACTTTACCTCAGAAGCTGATCTTCTGATCTCGACTGCCCTCACCGACAATATTATTACTAAGGTGGAGAGTTCTTTTTTCCATTCCCTACTTCTATCATTTACCCAAAATTCATAAGAATCAACAAAATCCCCCGGGTAGGCCAATTGTGACCTCAATGGATAGTATCACCTCGGGCTTCAGCCTATACGTGGATCGATACCTACAACCCCTAGTTCATCAACTCCAGTCCTATATACGGGATGGGACACATCTCCTGGAACTTCTCTCACCATACAGTTGGGAACCAACGTACTCTTGGTTATCATTAGATGTCAGTTCCCTATATACTTCCATCCCCCACGATTTTGGTATCATGGCCCTTGAGCATTTCCTCTCTACAGATCCATTCATCAATCCCCGTCAGGCTACCTTCATAATAGAAGCCACCAAGTTTTGCTTAACGCATAATTATTTTACATTCAACGGAGACTTCTATTTACAGCTACAAGGGACCGCGATGGGGGCCAATTTTGCCCCCTCGTACGAGAACCTAGCCATGGGGTTCTGGGAAAATCAGTACATTCACCACAATAACCCATTTTCTGCCAATATCGTCTTTTTCGGTAGATATATCGACGATATCATAATTATCTGGGATGGCCCCTCAGATCTCATTCAATCATTTAGCACACATTGCAACAATAACAAGTATGGACTATCCTTCACATACGACAGTAATCAGACCTCCTTAGCTTTTCTTGACTTAGAACTTAGGCATGACAATCATGAGATATATGCCAAGAACTACACCAAGCCCACCAGTGGCAATTCATATCTTCACTTTAAGAGTTGTCCACCATGGATAAAAATATTCCTAAAGGTCAATTTTGTAGACTAAGTCAAAATTGTACCAGAAAGGCCGACTACATAGAATCTAGCGTTCACCTCAAAAGTAAATTCTTCGAGAAAGGATATCCAGAAGATTTAGTCGAAAAAACTTATGAATTATATGTTCATGGAAAACCTCCACGTAGCAACTCTTTTCCTACTGATTGCCCCATCCGTTTCATTACAACTTTTCATTCTCAACACAACAGGATGGAGAAGATACTTCGAAAACACTGGGATATTCTCCAACAAGATCCCCATCTCAAATCCATTCTCCCTACATATCCGGAGGTTACCTATCGTAGGGCTCCCAATCCTAAAAACAAAATTGCCCCCAGTAAACTTAAAACCATTCCAGCCTTTCCGCCCATCATTCTACTCATCTCTCTAGTAGGGATGTTTCAATGTCGGAAAAAATTATGCAAGACATGTCACTTTGTCCAACATGGCCAAAAATCCTTTTCTACCAAAGGCCAGACATATATCTTGAAAGATTTTTACAACTGCTCATCCGACTATGTGGTGTATGGCCTGACTTGCCCGTGTGGCCCCATTTATGTTGCCCGCACCATTCGGCCCCTCAGACAGCGGTTTGGGGAGCACAGGAGGTACATTGAGGGTGGCACGGACCCCCACAGTGTACCCAGACACTTCGCCATGGCCCATAAGGGCTCCACCCTTGGGCTATCAGTTTGGGTCATAGAACAGATCCCTAGGTTCCTCTCGCCCGCCGAAAGGTTCTAAAAACTATGTGCGAGAGAGACCTATTGGATCTACCGCCTAGATGTCCTCTCGCCTGGAGGCATCAATGAATGTATCGAAACATCGGCCATCTTGTGATGTAAACAAAAATGTATGTTTATGTGGTATTCTCACTTCCACTTTTTATTTTTATTTTTATTTTTATTCACTCATTTATTTTCATTTAATATTATTATTTTTATTAATTTATTCATTGTACCACATATACATTGGTATTTATTGTATATACTTGTTTTACATGCGTGTATATGCATGCTTTTTTGTCCCACTTCTTGTTCTTGTTTTTGTTTTTATCTTGGTTCTGCATTTATATGTATACAAGTGTACATATGGGTGTCATCATATACACGTGTGGGAATGTACTTTTATGTATATAATTAGGTACATTCCTTTTTTTCATTTTTTTCATTCTCCCATTTCCCTTCCCCCCCCCTTCCCTCGACCCCCCCTTTCCCTTGTTTTACGTTTCTCCTTATTGATTTACTTCTATTCATACCATCCGTGTGTATGCACACTACTGTGTGCATATATTACTTATTCATATTTATATATGTAATATATTATACACAGTAATTTCTTCCCATTTATTTAGTATTATTTTTTTTTGTAATCAGCACATACACCCATATGTACCATCCACTAATGTGCAGATATACATTGTACATAACATCGCCATATTATGCAATACATTATACCCTTCTCTCCCCCTTCCCTTCCCCTCCCCTTTTCCCGCTTGGTCTACATACATATATATCCATTTCTTTTTTGTAAACAGTAGAATATTATGGTCATATGCCTTAGGTCTTTTATTCCCCTCTATCCTTCTTTAGTTTTATTACGATCTTCATTGTACCCTCTTTAATATATATAAAAATGCCTTACTTCGTTATATTTTTTCCCTTCCCTCCCCCTCCCTTTCTTTCCCCTCCCTCCCCGTTCTGCCCCCCCCATTGCTTTTCTCTTAGCAATATTTTCCCATCAATAGTTTTCTATGATCCCCGTCATTGCTGACACTTCCACACACAGTCCTCCAGGCCACTCCCGATCTCCACCTCCTTTTCATTGCTCTCCTCCCCACACCTTCCTATATATACTTCCCTCTTAGCTCCCAGCCAATCAGCTTGATAAAGGAGTGCCACCGTCACGTCACTCACGACGAGCCAGCTCAGGAAACACGTCGCACAGCGTGTTACCCAGAGGCTACACATCCACCAGCTGAGAGAAATGACTCCACGGACCCCCTGGATTTCTTTGGGACTATTTTATGCTTGAAACCTTCCTCTCAAATGTGAGTGCAAATCTTGCTGTTGCTGTTTTTACAATAAATAGTTTTAAAGTCTGCACCCAGAGTGCTTTTGGGATAATGGCTTTCACTCCCACCGGAAGGCTGCCGTGAATGTGGACTATATACATCACCCTCATCTTTTTAACTTGTTGTGTTACATCACGGACTCTACCTCCTATTTCCAATGTCATTTTTTTTTTTTATCCCATTTAGAGTTCATTTATGTACATCATTACATGATTGGGTTTTCGCTGTTAATTCTTGCGCCGAATACTTGTTTTTTTGTCAGAATACAGGGCTCGTAATATACCCAGAAAGTGTGGACCAAAGCCCCATCTCTCCAGGACACTAAATAGGTATGGCCGGGTTACTGTATCAAAAGCTTTTTGTAGGTAGATTGATAACAAGAATCCTTTTTGCTGGGGTCCTCCATCCCATTGGGAATTAAGAAGGAATATGATGTCAACTGCTCTTCTTATCTGGTCAGGTCCTTGTCTCCCCGGAACAAAGCCCACCTGGTCCTTATGAATATAGAGAACTATGCAAGATGCGAGTCTGTTAGACAAAATTTTTGTTAAGATTTTTAGGTCGTTGTTCATTAAGGAGATAGGATGATAATTAGAGACCAAGGAAGTATCTTTGCCAGGTTTAGGTATGACCGATATGAAAGCCAGGTTTAGGACTTTATCCAGGAGAGAGCCAGACCTGAGAGAGTTGAAGAACTTGACCAAATAAGGAGCTAAGGTAGGGGCAAATTTTTTGTAGTACCCGACAGAAAAGCCATCTGGTCCCGGGGCTGAGTTTTGTTTAAGCTGTTTTATCACCCTGAGGACTTGTCATGTCTAGCTGTTCATGTAGTTCATGGATCCTGTCAGTATTCTGATTGGCAATGGAAACGGTTTGGTCGGTCTTAGCTTCGATCGCCTCAATTCTGGCTCCCAGGTGATACAGGTCAGCCTGTATTGTGAATGTGATTTGTGAGGCAGTGTAAGCAAGAACTCTGGAAAGCATATTTGAAAATGTCTCCATTAGAGATTAAAAGTCTGTATATAGAGGAATAGAGAAAGGGTATCCGGTATGAGCTCCTGGATGGTCCGGGTTATTAATGAAATCATCCATTGGAGTGAGGGGGGACCATCTAAAGACCTGAAAATCAGGGATTCTGCGGTTGTGGGGGATGATAACATGTCCTGCAGGTTACTCACTGTTGGGAGAAGCGACCCTTCTGTGTGCGAGACTTGAGCTGGTGAATCTGCCATGGATTCCTCCGGATTCTGTGCTGGGCCTTGTGCAGGGTTGGCGGCCGCCATTTTGGCAGGTGCCACGATCGGAGGTTTGGGACTAAGATGCCAGGATAAGTCCCGTCTAGCTGTGCCCCCGGTCATGCGGGGGGGGTCCCTCGGGTCTTCGGGGTGGAGTGTGGGGGCCCGATCGGGGAAATCCTCCGCTTCTGGTAGCTATGGCAGAGAGTGCAGGCTGGAGCGGAGCGGAGCTCTCAGAACATGCGACCGTTCATGGAGCTGCCGCGCATGCGCCTCGCTGGATCGGATTTTCTAATGCCTATGAGCATTTTAACCACTTGCCGACCGGGCCATAGCCGAATGACGGCTACAGTGCGGTCAGCTAATTCTGGGAGGGCGTACAGAGACATCCTCTTGAACTCATGCTTCCCTCGCGCCCCCTTGTGCGCGCACCTGGAAGCGTCCGTGATCACCGGGTTCTCCGGACCCGGCGCCACATGGATCGGGGTAAAGGGCCGATGACAGCGGCCCTTTACCACATGATCGTTCTGTCCAATGACGGAGCAATCACTTGTCAACAAACCGGCGCATGTCTGGTTGAGCTCTCTCTCCTCTCCTCACATGCGATCGGTACAGCATGTGAGGAGATGAGAGAGCTGGTGTAGCAGCGCTGCTGGCTGGATCTGAAGTGCCTACAGTGCTGATCTGTGCCCATTCATGCCTCATCCGTGCCTTATACATGCCCATCCATGCCTCATATGTGCCTCATACATGCCCATCCAAGCCTCAAATGTCCCTCTTTCATGCCCATCTGTGTCTCATACATGCCCAGACATGCCCATCCGTGCCTCATCCATGCCTCATACATGCCCATCCTTGCCTTATCAATGCCACATCTGTGCTCATCCATGCCCATCCATTCTTCATCCATGCCACATCAGTGCCCATCACTGCGACATCAGTACTCATCCATGCTTCATCAATGTTCATCTATGCCACATCAGTGCTCATCCGTGCCACATCAGTGCTCATCCATGCCTCATCCATGCCACATCAGTGTTCATCCATGCCACATCAGTGCTCATCTGTGTCACATCCATGCCCCATCAGTGCTCATCCATGCCTCATCTATGCCACATCAGTGCTCATCCTGACGTTGCTCTCTGTATGTTGGGCCTCTGTATGTAGCCAGGCTGTGGAAAAGTCTCACACATGTGGAATGTCTACTTTCCAAAAAAAAGGGTCATTTGGGGGGTAATTGTACTTTCTTGGCTTGTTAGTGTCTCAAGAAATGGGACACCTTCCAGTACAGTACAGTACATCAGGTGTGATGAGGTGTGATCAATTTTCAGTGATTAGCACCATAGCTTGTAGACTCTATAACTTTCACACAGACAGCGACAATTTTGAAATAAATAAATATAAATATTTTTTACTTTCTGCTATAATAAATATCCCCAATTTTTTTTTTAAACTAATTTCTTAATCAGTTTAGACCGATATGTATTCTTCTACATATGTTTGGTAAAAAAAATTGCAATAAGCATTGATTGGTTTGCGCAAAAGTTATAGCGTCTACTAAATAGGGGATAGATTTATGGCATCTTTATTATTATTTTTTTTTTTACTAGTAATGGCGGCAATCTGCGATTTTTAGTGGGACTGCGACATTGTGGTGGACAGATCCGACACATTTGACACTTTTTTGGGACCACTGACATTTATACAGCAATTAGAGCTAAAAATAGCTACTGATTACTGTATAAATGTCACTGACAGGGAAGGGGTTAACACTAGGGGGCGATCGAGGGGTTACCTGTGTTACCTATGTATGTTTCTAACTGTGGGGGGGAATGGGACTGACTAGAGGAGGAGACTGATCACTGTTCCTAATTACTAGGAACAGACAATCTCTCTCTACTCCCCTGACAGAATGGAGATCTGTCTGTTTACAGTGACAGATCTGTCTCTCCCAGGAGCGATCATGGGTGTCCGGCGGACATCGTGGCAGGCGTGTACATGCATCAGCTCATACGTCATGCGCGCCCCCCCCCCCCCATACCCCTTAAAGCGCCCACCATACAGCTACGGCGATTTGTGCAGGGGAGCCAACCTGCCGCCATATAACAACGGCAGATGGTCGGCAAGGTGTTAAATACCACTAAAAGAAATCTCTATTTGTATGAAAAAAAGACAAAAATGTCATATGGGTACAGTGTTGCATGACTGGGTAATTGCCATTCAAAGTGTGAGAGCACTGAAAGCTGAAAATTGGCCTGGTTAAGAAGGGGGTATAAGTGCCCAGTGGGCAAATGGTTAATGTATTCATTCACAGGCAAAAATTAGCATATAGAAAAAGACAAGATTAAAATTCACGCTTAGTATATGGGATTTAAAAACTAAATAAAACAAAAATAAGGCCGGTGTCCTCTTTAAATGCAACAAAACCAAAAAAAACATAAACATGAATAATAAGAGTAAAGCATAAATACGTATGTGCCAAAAAGTCCAAAAATTACATCAAAAGTCCACCAGCGACTCAAGATGCTTTAAGTGACATTAAAATGAATATAAGTGCTTCTAGTGGTAGCTCTCTTCCATGCATAGCCTCTTACCAGAGAAATTATCACTGCGCTGAGCACTTGTAATAATACCAGGGGTCCCAGCAATCAGCTCCAGTATGAAAACACCAGAGGATATCTGTCTCCTTAGCTCACACTCAAATCCACAGATGATAGCCAAATTAAACTAAGGAGAAGTCCCATGCAGTACAGCTTAAAACATGAATTTATTTAAAAAATATTGCACTTCCATGTTCAGTAGGAACAAACAAACAGTAAAGAGTATACACAACACCGCCCTAGGACCGACCGGCGAGTTGACGTCAAAGAGCAGCTCAACACAACACGTGTTCCCCCAACAGGTGTCCTCAGAAAATTAGTGACATATTTGTTTAAATGTCACTCAAAGCACCTTGAGTCACCAGTGGACTTTTGATATAATTTTTGGACTTTTAGGGACATATGTATGTACCACCCTCTGGAGTTTGCTAGAGGTAGAGTAGGCAAACCATATCCTGACTCATGCTGTAAATTTGTAAATCTGTAATTGGGTCAGGGTTATTGGAGTTCAGGGCTGAATGACTCATCATGGCAGTTCTCTGGTGCCTCCCCTGATGTCTAGAAGGTTGGAGAACCTTCAAGAATTAGTGGGCGGGGGTTAGGAGGTCCTGCCATGCATATTTATGAGGCCTCAGCCAATCCCCAGTAGTGGACTGGCAGGGGACTGAGATAACCTCATAAATAAACATGGGCCATGCCAGCAGGGGCAGTCGGGTGGAAGATGGGAATGCATTGTTGAGGGAGACAGCTTTCCTGGAGGCACAGGAGCAAGAGAGGCCAGAGTGAATAATTCAGCACTGGTGGGGACTAACAAAGGGGGAGACTTTCACATGTAGCCAGTCACCCTTGAAGACAGTGGGGGCTTAAGTCTCCTGCCTTTCCCCTGAGAGATCCCCAGAGTCAGCAGGGTAGGCTGGTGAAGAGTCAGTCGGGCAGACTGGTGTAGGGAGACACAGCGGCAGCCAGGTAGGCTAGCATTGCTCGAGGAAGTGGCGCTGGGACCAGTGGCTACAGAGGAAAACTGAAGGAGAAGCTAAACACTGTTTCACTCAACAAGTGCTATTTCTAGGGACTGTGAGTTCCTGCCTGTAAGGGGCTGTTACTGAACTGACAAGGAGTCTGTCAGTTCCAACAAGAGTGGAGCAGCAGAAGTGTTTGCAGGAGAAAAGTTAAAGAGGAGTTGTCCCTGAAGTTGTTGTTGCCGTCAAGTGGGCATCCCATAAACTCCCTATCCCCATACAAGTTGTTAACCTCCTAATAAACAAAAAAAACCAAAACTACTGTTTTCTGACTTTGAGTGTCTGTGAAGATTCAGTTTGCCTGGCTCTGCAGGAGTTGGGGATCCCTGTTCATTTGCGGCTTCTACGTGGGGTGTGCAACATGTATTTATGCTTTGCTCTTATTATTCATGTTTATGTTTTTTGGTTTTGTTTAACTTTGTGATTGCATTTAAAGGGGACGTGCACACTTTTTGTTTTGTTTTAATTTAAAAATTCTCATATGATGGGAGACTGTTCTGTGTACCCACAGCTGACACTATGGTGTCTGGTACAGATGTGTCAAGGAGTGAGATTGGGTTTTCCCTTTCTGAATTGACACCAGAGGGACCAGCCATCTCAGTTTCTTTTGCTGGTAACTTGGGTCACCTCAGAACATTCGCCCAATGTATCGTAGGTTAGTCTTTTTGGTGGGCGAATGTCTCTTTTAACCCTTTGTCCTTTGGGCATTTTCACCACTCTTGAGCAAGCATCCTCATTTCTCAATTAAGGCTCTTGCACTTCACTGTCAGTAGGAGTCAATTGCTCTTCAGAGTGCCCAGTTAGTGGCACAAATTCTGAGGCTTCTGCCCTAAGAGTCCCATTATTTCCTCCTCCTGCCTGAGGTGAAACACCGGCTTCAGCTTTGGGTATCTCCGATGACCACAGCCAGCTTATCTCTGTTTCTTCTCCCTCACAGTCTTCAGTTTCTAAGGGTCCAGGCTGAGACCTAGTTACTGGTCGACGTACAGCAGTGGATGTAGATGGTAGATCCTCCCGTGAAGTTATCCTGACCGCTTCTGTGAGAGGTAGAAGGTGATTCCGATGCCAGGTCTTAAGTGGTCCAGTCCTCCCTTCCAGTCTGATCTCATACACTGGGATCCCTGGAAGTTGTCTACACACAACATATGACTGTGACCTCCAACGGTCAGCCAGCTTATGTTTCCCTGGGATGCCCAAATTTCTTAATAGGACTTGTCACCAGGTTGCAGGTCCTGAATCCGTATTTTGAGGTCGAAGTTCCTCTTGTTCCTACTTTCTCTGGTATCTGACGTGGCTCGAGGTTTTTCATATGCAGTCTTCAGACTCTTCCGCAATCTATTCACATATCATCCATGAGAAGTCTCTGAAGTGTGATCCAAAGAGGTTCCAAAAGCCAAGTCTATCGGTAACCTGGCTTCCCGCCCAAACATCAGGTGGTAGGGTGAATACCCTGTAGCGTCACTCCTGGTGCTGTTGTAAGCGTGTACCAAGGCAGTGATGTGCTTTCTCCAATGCGGTTCCTGTTCAAAGGCCAGTGTCCCCAACATGTTGCGAAGGGTTCTGGTAGACCTCTCTGGTTGAGGGTCCCCTTGTGGGTGGTAGGGAGTGGCCTAGACTTCTGGATACCTAGTAGATCCAACAGTCGTTTGATCAGAGTGCTTTCGAAGTCTCTTCCCTGATCTCAATGAATCCATTGAGGTAGGCCATAGTGGATGAATAACTTTTCCACCAGGATCTTTGCCACTGCAGACGCCTGCTGATCTTTTGTAGGGAATGCCTGAGCATAGCGGGTAAAGTGATCAGTGACTACTAAGATGTTTCCCTGCCCACTCAAATCAGATTCAAGACATAGGAAGTCTATGCATACCAGATCCATTGGCCCTTGACTCTCTAAATGGCCCAGTGGGGCGGCTCGCTGGGGCAAGGTCTTCTGTTGTATGCACCTGAGGCAAGAGTGACAGTAGCTCTCCACTTCCATCCTCATGTGAGGCCAACAGAACCTGTCTTTTACTAGCTGAAGGGTCATTTTGGATCCCAGATGGCCATGATGGTCATGTAAGGTGATCAGCACCCTCTCTCTATGTTTCTCTGGCAGAAACAATTGCCACTTCTCTTCAGGATCTTCAGAGGGGCCCCTTCGGTAGACCACCCCTTGCTGCAGCTGCAACCGATCCCACTCTTTATGCAGCAGGTGGGCTCCCTTCTGAGTGCTCTTGAGTAGCAGATCAAGGTGTTGGCTCTCCAAAGCCTTCAGTGCCAGGCTACAGAGTGGATCTTCTTGTTTGTCTAATTGGAGGTCCTTTCTGGATAGCTTAGGTAAACCCTCCTCCACAATCTGAGTGACATCACAGTAGCACTTGGGCACCCCCACAGCAGACACTCCGATTTCCTCAGCTCTAGCTCCACCTTTCCCTTGTTGTTTTGCCCCTTCACAAAGGGCTCTTACTCCTTCAGAGGTAAGTTGGGTCCATTCTTCTGGATGGTCCTGGGGACAGTGAGGTCTTCTTGACGGTGTTCCCAACCCCTGGTCTGTACTTCAGGCTGAAGGTAAATGCAGAGAGGGCAGCCAACCATCTATGGCCGGTAGCGTCCAATTTTGCTGTAGTGAGCAAGTACGTGAGAGGGTTATTGTCCGTCTTTATCACAAAATTCAGCGCCATAGAAATAGTCTTTTAGCTTGTCCACCACAGCCCACTTCAAGGCCAAGAATTCAAGTTTGTGGGTGGGGTAATTCCTTTCAGCAGGTGCTAAGCTCTAGCTCACATAAGCAATGGGTCTTAAATGTCCCTAATGCTCCTGGTAGAGCACTCCACCCAGCCCGTCCTGGCTGGCATCCACGTGCAGTTCATAGGGCCTGGTAGGGTCCGCATAAGCTAAGACCAGAGCAGTGGTAAGGCTCCACTTCAGCTGTCTGAAAGTCTCTTTACAATGCGGATTCCACTGGTCCTGGATTGACTCCTTCTTCTTCCTGAGACCCTCTTTTGGTTTTCCAGGTTTATCTGAGTCTACACCAGCTTTCTCTTGGTTCTTCAATAGCTCAGTGAGTGGATGAGCTATCTTGGCCAACCCTTCTACGAATCTCTGGTAGTACGAACAGAACCCTAAAAATGACCTAAGCTCGGTCACATTAGTGGGTCTGGGCCAAGAGGTGACAGCTTCTAGCTTCTGAGGGTCTGTGGCCACTCCATCAGCAGGTACGATGTGGCCTAAGTAGTTTACTGAAGGTTGATAGAATTGGCATTATTCTATGGAGAGCTTCAGGCCTTCATCATGGAGTCTCTTCAGAACTTTCTCCAGGCGCTCTTTGTGCTCTTCCAGTGTTCTGCCAAACACTATGACATCATCCAAATACACCAGTACTTCGATCAAGTTCATGTCGCCCACAGTCTTCTCCATCAATCTTTGAAAAGTTGCTGGGGTCCTAGACAGACCTTGTGGCATGCGATTTAATTCAAAGAATCCCACAGGGGTAATGAAAGCGGTCTTCTCCCTATCTTCAGGGTGCATGGGAATCTGGTAATATCCGCTTTTCAGGTCCAGCACACTGAACCACTTTGCCCCTGACAGGCTCTGTAAGGCATCTTCTATCCGAGGTGTGGTGTATTGATCGGGAATGGTCCTTCGGTTCAGTGTCCTGTAGTCAATACACAACCGTAATGACCCATTCTTCTTCCTGACTACCAATTTTGGGGAGGCATATGGACTCCGTTACTCTCTGATAATCCCTGTCCTCTTCAGCTCAGCCAGCTGTTCCCGCAGGTCCTCCAGATCTCCCAGTGGAATCCGTATGACTCTCTCTCGAAAGGGTTTGTTTTCCTCCAACCGAATCTTGTGTTCAGCACTCTTTGCAAGCCTCACATCAAATTCACTTTTGGAAAAGGTAGTTTTCCACCCTAGGAGATGGGTTTTGGCCCTCTCCATCCAAGCAGGTGTGAGGGGTGTATTCTTCCGGTAGAACTCTTCCAAAGGAATCTCTCCCTCTTGTCCTCCCACGATACCACACTGCGAGACTGGGGTTGCTTGATTTACCTGTCCCAGCAACACTCTGGCTGGCACCTTCACAGGTGAGGCTGTTGTGTTTCGGACAGTGACTGAGACTTTTCCTCTGCTCCTCTTAAGTGCCTTGGTCGACAACACTTCTTGGATTATTTCCGGACCTTCATCTTCCTTGTGTCTGTCCGTCCCAAGGACGATGAAGGGGCCAGGTCGTCTCCAACTCAGCTTGATAGAGGCTTTTAGGCAGACTACCTCACCCGGTTGCACCAGCTTTTCACATCTGTCTAGGCGCCAGATTTTTCTCACTCCTTCTGGTGGGGCCTTCTGCTCGTGCACTAGATCCTGGTACACTTGTGTTAGCATAGGGTGCACACTCGTGGCTAGGGTGCTCTTCCCTTGTACAAGTGGTGTCAGAAGTCTTCGGACCAGGTCAGTATTGGTCCCAATGATGAGGGAACTTCTATAAGCCCCTTGAGGGCGAGGACACACCACTGCCCAGGTATCAAAGGTTTCGGCCTTTCCCGCCACACTCAGATCGAAGGCGAGCTTGATGGGTAGGTAGCCGTCATAAGGGAAATTCTGGGTCCCTAGGCCCCATATCTCCAATTCCTTCAGCTTCTGTAGTGGCAGATGTTTGAGATGTTTCTCATAAAAGTCCTTATACAACAAAGTCACTTGGGTTCCAGTGTCCAACAGGGATTTAGTGTAGATCCCTTCTACCTGTATGGGGACAATTGGAGAAGGTCCCACTAGCTGGGGGGAGACCCATGAGAAGTGGCAGGATTAACTTGTTTGTTAGTTTTCACACCTTTCTTCCGTGGACTCTCCTTCTTTTGCCTTGGCCTAGCCATGGTCTCAGGGACCTGGTACATATAGGTTTGTTTGGAGTTGGCTGCTGTGACAGGGCGCTCAGTTGACTCCTTCACTGGGGCCCTCTGAAATTTTCCGCTGGCTTTTGGTGTTTTGTTTCAGCTTTTGGACTTGGGCACACTCGCCTATGATGCCCAACCCCTCCACAGTTGAAACAGGACTTTTTTCCGCAACTGCAGGGCTTAACAGTGTTTTTGGTACTTGAACTCCTCCATCGGGTGGAATAGTGGGCCTGGCGGTCAACAGAGCCATCATCTCCATTAGTTGCGACACCTGAGTCTTGAGAAGCTCGATCTGAGGGTCACCATCAGTTGCACTAGCCGTCCTGACTCTAACAACAGGTTTTGCCCTTTGGATTTTTCCTCTCAAGGATGGCCTCCTCTTCCCCCACAATTAGGATCAGGTCTGGGCTTCAGGATGCCACCATCTTGGCGTGTTCTTAACTGGAGCATGATGGGGTCCAAAGGCTGGGCACCCCTCAGGACTTGCTTGACTCTGACTTCATCCACCTTCCAGGGGTCTAAACCCTTTTTCAGCAAGATCTGGTGTATGATTTTATCCAAGCGCCTCATGTATTCTGACAGCTTCTCTCCCTCATCCTGGTAAGTGTGCTCCAATTGATAAATTAGGTTATAAACTTTTTCTGTCCGCCCAAACACATCCTACAGAATGTCTAAGTAGTCCTGAGCCACACAGTCCTGTTTGCTGATCTTCAAATTTCGGATAGCTTCCGAAGCAGGCCCTCTTAAGCTCCCTGCGATTCTCTGCTTCTTGTGAGCCTCAGGGATGTCCCATTCATCCAGGGCTTGTGTGGTCTGCTCCAGCCATTCTTCAAAGCTGTATTCCTCCGTAGGTACAGGCCGTTTTCCAGAGAAAACGCTAAGTTTCTGGTATGCATTTCCTGAGTATGTGGGGTGTCCCTTCTGGCATTTGGCCACAAAGTCCACCAGGGCTGTCAAAAGCTCTGGTTCAACCACGGCTGGACATGACCGGGTGGACACCTTTGCTTTGGCTGATTCACCTGCATGGAGCTGGTGGGGCTTTCACCTGGTCCCTCCGGGTGCGTCAGTAAAACTTGGTCTTATCAGCTAATTTCACACTTGTGCCTTTGAAGTTCTCACGGACTCCCTTTCTCCACTCGAACAGGGCGTAGGTGCGGGAGGTCTCATGGTCTGGCCTGACAGCAACCACCATTGCCTTTCTATCTGGGGACAGTGCCTTCACCACTTTGCTGATTTGTTCTTTCTCCCAGACATCTCCCCAGAACTTAATCGCCACACTTGCTTCTGAGCGGGCGCCTTCTGCTTCGCACCACTGCGCCACAGTGAGGAGATCCTTTCTAGGGCTATGGGGGGTGGGCTTGATTGCAGAGTAGCAGTTATCCTGAACGAGCCCCCACATGTAGCATTTACCCCCGAAGGAGCTGCTGGGTTGAATTGGGCCTGTATTCTGCTCTTACACCCCCAATACGTGGCTCAATCCCCTTGACACAGCTGTGGTGTAGTGTTGGTGTGAAGCTAGCAACAAAGGATAACCACACAATGGACAATATTACAATAGTGTACCTTTACCTTTGTTATCTGTTGTTCCACCTGCAGCGAAAAGGGACAACGCCTCACACCAATTATAATTAACCAGAATGTATTCTTTACTGGAACTGGTATAAAACAATAATTACAATGCTGTACCGTCACACAAACGTAATGCGACAACACAGTGGGTGTTCACAAGATTTTTTTAACATATAAGGAACTCTTGGGTGACCATCTCCGGCGCGTCTCCAAGTGGGACCAATGCTCAGAATGACAATGTTTTGACTCTGAGCACCTTCCCACTTACAGCACGCTGTAATAAACACAGTAATGTAAAGCTATCCACCCAGTACAACACAGTTACTAAGGAGCTCCCCCTGCTTTATAATACAGTCCTTACTTATTGTGAATAAACGCAAGGCCTTGCGATAAAAGATGTAGTCTTCTGCTAGCTATTGCATTGTAATACTTATAATCCGCAGGATTTCTGACCAATAAAGCAGTGTGGAATAATATACAGCAGTAACTTCAATCATGTAAAGTATTTGTGAACTCCTTCCCTGGGAATGAACTTCCAGCGGCAGTCACTTGGTAATGAAATCAGGCTTGAGGCCTGTGTAAGTGTAACTCTATTTAACTGAACTGTTCCGTGGGACTACCAGTCCCAGCAACACTTTGCAATCAGTCTAAGTGTGTGAAATGCGGTACAAACTTCTGGGCATCAGCCCTCTCACCACACTAGGTCCAGACAGATGGATGCCTCCGCTCCACAAGATCTCAGTTTGTTTGCTGCGGCCACGCCATCACGCTGTTCCGTTCACAAGATGACCAGGAGTCCTCAGTTACCTCCGTCAAGGGTCTCTGAATCCTTCCCGATCCAGCCACACTGCTGCTCTAGCACACTGTGGTGTGAACTTCTCCTCAGGCTTCAAGTTCGCTCCGCACAATGTAGGCCGTGGCTCTGTGGGACACACACACCCACAGGGCCCTGCTGACAGGCCATGCATCTCAGGAACAAGACAGCGAAAAATGGCCGCACGGGCCTTTTATTGCCTACCCAGCATGCAGTTTAGTCACCCAGTGTTCATGGGTAGGTAGGTGAGCATTCTGGGTAAGTGAGTTCTTTCACAAGGTAAACATTAGGTCACTTCCTGCTTAGCTTGTGTGTGAAAAATAAAGAAGTCTATTCACATTTTTACCACTGGAGGGAGCCCAATACCAGTATATAACATTGTCTATCACTTTTGCATTATTTGGCATTAGAAAGCAAAAATGTTGGCGCTACATACAGGCATACCCCACTTTTAAGTACACAATGGGGTTTATTTACTAAAGCTGGAAAGTGCAAAATCAGGCTCACTTTTGCATAGAAACCAATGAGCTTCTAACCCCAGCTTGTTCAATTAAGCTTTGGTAATAAAACCTGGAAGCTCAATGGTTTCTCTGCAGAAGTGAGCTTGATTTTGCACTTTCCAGCTTTAGTAAATAAACCCCATTGTGTACTTAAAAGTGGGGTATGCCTGTATAACTGTAGTGATGGTACTCTCTCAGAATAGCAGCGGTTTCTTAAAAGTGAGTAAAATGGTTAATCCTATAATCACCTGTAGAGTAGCAAATCAACAGTATTCTGAATCATCCACTTCTTCAGCAGACAAATTAGAGTGGCATATCATCCAGATTGTATTCCAAAAGGTCTTAGTAAATGCTTCCTGTGTTGCTGAGGATGTAGCACATCAAAAGGTTGAAACCAATACATCAAGGTGACAGAGCCAGTCTATAAATGCTGTAATGTTGTTATCCAGACTTATCAAAGAGAATGTCCATACAGTATATACGCCTTAACAGGGACCAACAAGACTATATATGGTAGTAGGTGCAACATTATCCAGTCTCCAGGTGGATTTAACCTGTCTTTAGTAGTATACAAATGTCCACGTGCAGATTTCTACAGAGGCCACTGAGACCTTATATGCATTGCTTGTATAGTCGATGCATGATCATCCAGTCTTCAGGTGGATTTAACCTGTCATTAGTGATACAGGTGGATTTAGCCTGTCATTAGTAGTGTACAAATGTCCACATGCAGACTTCTACAGGCATCACCAAGACCTTGTATGCATTGGATGTATAAATAGTGCATCATCATCCGATCTGGATAATATTGTACCTACAACCAGGGGCGTAACTAGAAATAGCAGGGCCCCATAGCAAAATGTTGTATGGGGCCCCCCTGCAAATAGCCCCCCCCCCCACACACAGCTGCCCTAGTGTCAATGCAGCGCGAGCTGTGCCACATATAGCGTGACCTGTGCCCCATGCAGCGTGACCTGTGCCCCTTGCAGCGTGATCTGTGCCCCATACAGCGTGACCTGTGCCCCATACAGCGTGACCTGTGCCCCATACAACATGACCTGTGCCCAATGCAGCGTGACCTGTGCCCAATGCAGCGTGACCTGTGCCCCATGCAGCGTGACCTGTGCCCCATACAGCATGACCTGTGCCCCATACAGCATGACCTGTGCCCCATACAGCGTGACCTGTGCCCCATACAGCCTGGTCTGGCTGTGCCCCATACAGCCTCACCAATGCAGAGGAAGAGGCAAGCCACCCGGATCAGCAGAGAGCGGGATTGCCCACTGTAATAGCTTTCATTTGAATTTCCTGTCTTCTTGGGGCTCATCGTCACATAGCCCCACCTCTTGGGCCGACGCCTTTGATGACGTCACATGTCCCGCATTGAATTGGCGTTCTGTCTATCAAAGGCGCCGGGCTAAGAGGTGGAGCTATGTGACGTGAGCCCCGGGAACACTGGAAGTTCTAATGAAAGCTATTACATCGGGCAATTCAGCTCTCTGCTGATAGGGACAGCTCGCCTCTTTCTCTCCTCTCTCTTCCCCTGACTGGGAGACTGTGCCGGCGGTGCTCTCATCCTCACTGGGCCCCACTCGGCTGCGGGCCCCATAGCGCCCGCATGGGTCGCTATGGTGGTAGTTACGCCCCTGCCTACAACTATATATACTGTATCAGTGGTCCCTGTGAAAGTATATAAACAGTGCCTTGAAAAAGTATTCATATCCCTTGAAATTTTCCACAATTTGTCATGTTACAACCAAAATGTAATTGTATTTTATTGGGATTGTATGTGATAGACCAACACAAATTGTGAAGTGGAAGGAAAATTATAAATGGTTTTCAACCTTTTTTACAAATAAATATGTGAAAAGTGTGGCGTGCATTTGTATTTAGCCCCCGAGTCAATACTTTGTAGAACCACCTTTTACTGCAATTACAGCTGCAAGTCTTTTTGGGGATGTCTCTACCAGCTTTGCACATCTAGAGAGTGACATCTTTGCCCATTCTTCTTTGAAAAATAGCTCAAGCTCTGTCAGATTGGATGGAGAGTGTCTGTGAACAGCAATTTCAAGCCTTGCCACAGATTCTCAATAGGATTTAGGTCTGGACTTTGACTGGACCTTACTAAAACATGAATATGCTTTGATCGAAACCCTTCCATTGTAGCTCTGGCTGTATGTTTAGGGTCATTGTCCTGCTGGAAGGTGAACCTCTGCCCCAGTCTCAAGTCTTTTGCAGACTCTAACAGGTTTTCTTCTAAGATTGCCCCTTATTTGGCTTCATCCATTTTCCCATCAACTGTGACCAGCTTCCCTGTCCCTGCTAAAGAAAAGCATCCCTACAACATGATGCTGCCATCACCACGTTTCACGGTGGGGATGGTGTGTTCAGGGTGGTGTCCAGTGTTAGGTTTTCGCCACAC
The DNA here is from genome assembly GCA_037952925.1 of Lithobates clamitans. Lineage (NCBI taxonomy): Eukaryota > Metazoa > Chordata > Amphibia > Anura > Ranidae > Lithobates > Lithobates clamitans. The sequence goes on along the minus strand of JBBGZY010000378.1, from coordinate 1,487,826 downwards.
ATAGCATTTTGCTTTTAAGACAAAATGTTCAATTTTGGTCTCATCTGACCAAAGCACCTTCTTCCACATGTTTGCTGTGTCCCCCACATGGCTTCTCGCAAACTGCAAATGGGACATCTTATAGCTTTCTTTCACCAAAGGCTTTCTTCTTGCCACTCTTCCATAAAGGCCACATTTGCGGAGTGCGCGACTAATAGTTGTCCTGTGGACAGATTCTCCCACCTGAGCTGTGGATCTCTGCAGTTCCTCCAGAGTTACCATGTGCCTCTTGGCTGCTTCTCTGATTAATGCTCTCCTTGTCTGGCCTGTCAGTTTGTGGACGGCCATGTCTTGGTAGGTTTGCAGTTGTGCCATACTCTTTCCATTTTTGGATGATGGATTGAAAAGAGATGTTCAAAGCTTGGGATACTTTTTTATAATCTAACCCTGCTTTAAACTTCTCCACAACTTTATCCCAGACCTGTCTGGTGTGTTCCTTGGCCTTCATGATGCTGTTTGTTCACTAAGGTTTTCTAACAAACCTCTGAGGGCTTCACAGAACAGCTGTATTTATACTGAGATTGAATTACACACAGGTGGACTCTATTTTTTAATTAGTTGACTTCTGAAGGCAATTGGTTCCACTAGATTTAGGGGTATCAGAGTAAAGGGGGCTGAATACAAATGCACGCCACACATTTCAGATTCTTATTTGTAAAACGTTTTGAAAACCATTGATCATTTTCCTTCTACTTCACAATTACCATATTTATCTGCATATAACATGCACTTTTTTCCCCTAAAAATAGGGGGAAAATCGTGGGTGCGTGTTATACGCCGACAGTGTACCTCGGAGGAGAAGGAGGGGGACGAGTGCCGCCGGAAATTACCGAGCCGTCATTTCCTCTCCACTCGGCTCTAACTCTGCTCGCATGTCACACACACAGTCCCGCCTCCGCTACCGGCAATGGACCAGTGTTTACAGGAGCTGGTCCAATACTGATGGCGGAAGCAGGACTGTGTATGTGACTGCCGACTGAAAGCCGAGTAAACAGATGATGGCTCAGTGATTTCCTGAGAGATGGTGAGCTGCATTGATTGGGGAGATGAACACAGATAAGGCTGCAGATGGGCACAGATCAGGCTGCACTGAAGCTGCAGGTGGGCATAGAATAGGCTGCAGTGAGGCTGCAGATGGGCACTAATCAGGCTGCATTGATGCTCACTGACCATTATTTTGCTTCAAAGTGGTTTATTTAAAAAAAAAAAAAATTTCCTGAAACTTCCCTCTTAAATTAGGGTGCGTGCCACATACGGTATGTGCCACTTTGTGTTGGTCTATCACATAAAATCCCAATAAACTACATTTACGCTTTTGGTTGTAACATGACAAAATGTGGAAAATTTTAAAGAGGTATGAATAATTTTTAAAGGCACTATATGTATGTATATATATATATATATATATACATATACTGTATATATATATATATATATATATATATATATATATATATATATATATACAGTATCTTACAAAAGTAAGTACACCCCTCAATTTTTGTAAATATTTTATTTAATCTGTTGATGTGACAAGACTGAAGAAATTACACTTTGCTACAATGTAAAGTAGTGAATGTACGGCTTGTATAACAGTGTCAATTTTTTTTCCCTTCAAAATAACTCAACGCACAGTCATTAATGTCTAAACCGCTGGCAACAAAAGTGAGTACACTCCTAAGTGAAAATGTCTAAATTGGACCCAAAGTGTCAATATTTGGTGTGGCCACCATTATTTTCGAGCACTGCCTTAACCCTCTTGGGCATGGAGTTCACCAGAGCTTCACAGGTTGCCAGTGGAGTCCTCTTCCACTCCTCCATGATGACATCACGGAGCTGGTGGATGTTAGAGACCTTGTGCTCCTCCACCTTCCATTTGAGGATGCCCCACAGATGCTCAATAGGGTTTAGATCTGGAGACATGCTTGGCCAGTCCATCACCTTTACCCTCAGCTTCTTTAGCAAGGCAGTGGTCGTCTTGAAGGTGTGTTTGGGGTCGTTATCATGTTGGAATACTGCCCAGTGGCCCAGTCTCCGAAGGGAGGGGATCATGCTCTGCTTCAGTATGTCACAGTACATGTTGGCATTCATGATTCCCTCGATAAATTGTAGCTCCCCAGTGTCGGCAGCACTCATGCAGCCCCAGACCATGAAACTCCCACCACCATGCTTGACTGTAGGCAAGACACACTTGTCTTTGTACTCTTCACCTGGTTGCCGCCACACACGCTTAACACCATCTGAACCCAATAAGTTTATCTTGGTCTCATCAGACCACAGGACATGTCTCCAGTAATCCATGTCCTTAGTCTGCTTGTTTTCAGCAAACTGTTTGCGGGCTTTCTTGTGCATCATCTTTAGAAGAGGCTTCCTTCTTTGATGCAGTGTGTGTGGCGTATGGTCTGAGCACTGACAGCCTGACCCTCCCACTCCTTTAACCTCTGCAGCAATGCTAGCAGAACTCATACGTCTATTTCCCAAAGACAACCTCTGGATATGACGCTGAGCACATGCACTTAACTTCTTTGGTCGACCATGGCGAGGCCTTTTCTGAGTGGAACCTATCCTGTTAAACAGCTGTATGGTCTTGGTCACTGTGCTGCAGCTCAGTTTCAGGGTCTTGGCAATCTTCTTTTAAGCCTAGGCCATCTTTATGCAGAGCAACAATTCTTTTTTTCAGATCCTCAGAGAGTTCTTTGCCACGAGATGCCATATTGAACTTCCAGTGAGCAGTATGAGAGAGTGAGAGTAATAACACCAAATTTAACACACCTGCTCAACATTCACACCTGAGACCTTGTAACACTAACGAGTCACATGACACCGGGGAGGGAAAATGGCTAATTGGGCCCAATTTGGACATTTTCACTTAGGGGTGTACTCACTTTTGTTGCCAGCGGTTTAGACATTAATGGATGTGTGTTGAGTTATTTTGAGGGGACAGCAAATTTACACTGTTATACAAGCTGTACACTCACTACTTTACATTGAAGCAAAGTGTCATTTCTTCAGTGTTGTCACATGAAAAGATATAATAAAATATTTACAAAAATGTGAGGGGTGTACTCACTTTTGTGAGATACTGTATATATATATACTGTAGACATTCTACATCACAAGTTAAATCCACAGGTTAAATCCACTTTGAAACCTTTCTCATATTTGGAGCATTCAAGTTTGATGGATAATAACATTACAGCATTCATAGACTGGCTCTGTCAGCTTGATGTGTTGGTTTCAACCTTTTAAATCCTCAGCAACACAGGAAGCTTTTACTGAACCCTTTTGGAATACAATCCAGATGATATACCACTCTAATTTGTCAGCGGAAGAAGTGAATGATTCAGAATATTGTTAATATGCTACTGTACAGGTATCCTAGTGATTGTAGGATAAACCATTTTACTCATAGAGCCTTTGAAGAAACTTCTGCTATTCTGAGAGAGTACCACCACATTTGTTATATGATTATTACATGCTTATTTGTATATTTGGTAAAAGTTTTTTGATTCATTCATTTATACTGTAGGATGTATTTATGTGTTTTGAAGACCACTTTAGGAATATCTTGGGTTTTAGCAGGAATATCTTTTTTAACTTGTGTTTGTGTGTCTTTATATTCTATATAGATATAAATTTAATAACATTTATTTGTTACACAGTAAGCTGCATAAGAGTCAGATGTTTTTCTTTTCCATTATTCTTTTCTATAAATATATATTAGATCTTCTGTGGAAGCCCTATAAAAATAGATGTTTTTACAGAAGTTGTACTAGCATTTTACTGTGGTCTCCTGAAAACAATATAATATTCTAATTACGGTAAAAATAAAAACATGTTTATCCACTCTCCACCCTGCAATGTACCCGTACATCACGGGACTTTCAGTAGTAATACCGGGATGATGCTTACAGCAGGTACTACTTTTTTCGGCTGGCGGAGCACTTTCAATTAAAAGCTATCCTAATGTCTAGATAGCTTGATTATTTTGACAAGCGATGGGAGTGCTTTGACAAGCGATGGGAGGAGGGTCTCCCCCCTTTCACTGCCTTCCACCACCTTCCTGGGCTCTCCCGCCTCACCGGGGAACCCAGGACTGCATTCAGCAGTTCCGCCAGCTGACCATAGAGCTGATTGATGACCGGAATGGCCCTGATCGTTTCTATGGTCTGAAACTGGAAATGATGAGTATTTCATCACTCCCAGTTTCGATGGATGTAAACAAAATGGTTATTACTGGTTTGAAAAAAGCATCAGATCATACCAATCTTGGTATGATCCAAAGCTGTTAAGGGCAGAAGTGAGATCTGGGATCTGAGAACCTGTCACTGCCTATTGGTATCACAAGGGATGTTTACATTCCTTGTGATAACAATAAAAGTTATAAAAAAAATAAATTAAGGTACAGTGTAAAAAAATAAAAAATAAAAAAACATTTAAACTTTTTTTAAAGCTCCCCCATACTCGCTCGCAAAAGTGAACCCACGCATCAGTCCTGCGTTGGTACGTAAACAGCAGTTGCACCACACATGTAAGGTATCACTGCACTGCAAATGTCAGATCGAGAACAGTAATTCTACCACCAGACTCCCTGTGTAAATCTAAAGTGGTAACCTGTAAAGGGTTTTAAAATGTCACCTATGGATAACATAATGTATGTAGTTTGTCGCTGTTCCATGGGTATGCACAATTTTAAAGCATGACATGTTTTGTATCTATTTACTTGGCATAAAATCATTGTTTATATTTTACCAAACAATTGGGTATTATATTGTGTTTTTGTACATTAAAATTCATTAAATTGCGTTTGAAAAAATGCTGCGCCATGTGACAAAAAAAATTGCAACACCCAACATTTTATTCTTTAGGGCCTCTGCTTTAAAAAAATATAAAATGTTTGAGGTATTTAAGTCATTTTCTAGCAAAAAATACAGATTTTTACATGTATGAGAGAAGAGTCAGAAAAAGGCCTGGTCTTTAATTTGTTCAAGTATGTATCTGCGAGTAAATAATAATCCAAATTGTATTCTTAGATGAGCAAAAAAGACCAAATAATTGAAGAAAATCTGAAGAAGACCAGAACCCTAGAAGAGAAGAAGGAAATTGAAAAGTGGAAAGCCAAAGCTTCATCTCTTGCTGGAGAAATAAGGCGTGACATCTTCTGTGGGATGAGACAAGCAGAGCAGTTTATCAGCTCATTGCAGACAAAAACTATAAAACTTCAGGCACAGTTTCATGCTCTTGAAACATGTTTCGCACTGTGGGTTAACCACTGTAAAGCTAACAGTAAGTATTATCACTGTTATTATGTTTTCTTGTTTTCCATACAGTTTTTGAACACAATGGGTATTCATAAGATATGCTAACAGTTGTGTAATTCAGTAGGTGTAAAAGTGAAAAACATTTGTTTTAATATCATTGTTTACAGGGGTGGACTGACAACTCATGGGGCCCCCGGGCAATAGAAGATCATGGGGCCCCCTGTGTCACCGCCCACACTCAAGCCACACCCACACAATGGGAAGTACCCAGATAGCAAGGATAACTTGACACACATTTGTGGCAGTATTGAATTGTAAGTCTTGTGAACTTGCTGCACATCTTCCCTGGTAAGTTGTACACTTGCAGAGCACTTGAAGCACAAGTTCTAGTTGACACTTTTCCAATTTGTAGCAAATTTGTGTGGCAAGTCTCTAGCAAGAACAAATTTGCAGTGGCAAGTCTATAGCCCTGCATGTCTATAGCAGGAGCCCTGCAAGTCTATAGCAAGAGCCCTGCAAGTCTCAGCATAAGCCTTGCAAGTCTCAGCATGAGCCCTGCAAGTCTCAGCAAGAGCCCTGCTAGTCTCAGCAAGAGCCCTGCTAGTCTATAGCAAGAGCCTCGCAAGTCTATAGCCAGAGATATACAAGTCTCTATTTTTGGCAAGAAAAAAGAAGCAAGCAGCGCAAATCTATAATCCCACAATCTGGTGATAGTGAACCCACTGCTATTAACCTAATCTCTTACTGTACATGTGTGAAAAACATTCAATCTGTTGCATAAAAGAATTCATCTATCATACAAAAATTAATTGTTTCTATGAAAACAATTAAAGTGCAAATGGTGTTAAAAAAAGTGCAAAAGAAAAAGCAGTGCTTGATCAGTCAGTCTGCCCCTGCCCCCAGCCTGTCCTGATCCCTCCCCCCGTTTAAACTTATTGTCTAATGAGTGATTGCATTAAACCCATTATCATCATAGTGGGCAGGTAAATCAGTTGGTGGGTGTACTCACTGGTTTTGTCCCCCTTGGGCCTCTGCAGCAAATTCTGCACCATGCCTAGGTCTTCAGCTTTGACAGCATGGAGCAGCTCCTGGTCCTTCCCTAGTCTCAGTGCTGCACCCCGGGTGGAGGACGATCCTGAGCACTGGAAAGGAAGGGCATATCCTGGTGGAGCTTATTGGTGCTCACATTCCTGGCATTCTTCCCTGGAGAAGAGAAGGAAGACGAGAGATGGGGTCCATTGTGCTGCTGGGGGGAGGACACACCTCCAGCGGGGAGGAGCCAGGAACAACTGGGAGTGACCACCATCTTTATGAGACGATCTGATCGGAGCAGGACACTGAGCTAAACAGAGACGGATGGGGGGGGGGGGGGCGGTGCCAGATCTGAGCCCAGGGGAGAAGCGCTGGGAGTAGGAATAGAATGAGCGGCCAAGAGGGGAGGGAGAGATAGCAGAGGGATCGCCCCTTTCACTGGTCTTCTGGTCCTGCCTCCCCTCCCTGAGCCGTATGATTGGCTGCACTGACTGCAAGGTCCACACTGTGAGATGTTTATTATCCGATAGATATAAGGGGTCTCTCATGGAGCCCCCTAGTGTCCCCAGGCCCTCGGGCAGTGCCCGAATGCCCGAATAGTCAGTTCGTCCCTGATTGTAATATGCAAGTGAAGGCGCAAAGAACTGGCGATAACAACAATAATAAGAACGAAGGGATAGGGGACAAACTGAAATGTTTCCAGTCTCACATTACATTAAATGGATAGATAATGTCCACATGTATATGTCCAAAGTGGAGAAATTGAATATCTCATTAACATATATAGGGTACGGTCTCACTGTCATGTGGACATGAGGAGTTCAAGGGTCCAGTTAATAATGATAGGTCCACGAGCAGGGCTGCCTTCATCAAGAAGTGAAACCACATTCCAATCCTAAGGAAAAGCAAAAGAGAGAGGCGCCTCTGGGTGCAGACTAAAAACAAGGTTTATTTCATAAAAAGGTAATGATCATCAAACTCACATGTTGAAGGTCGTCAGTAGGCATAAAATAGTAATCAATACTGAGGAGGACATCATCCATCAAAGGTTCAAGACAGTCAAAAACAACTCCTAGCAGGGGGCTCTGCCTGTGTGTGAGGAGAGGTACCGCTGAGATGTGAGGCCGGCCGCAGCGGTGACAAGTCACAGTACTAGGTGGAGAGCATGGAAGGCTGTAAACATCCGGCGAGGAGTGATGACGTCATGAGTCGAGCGACGCGTTGCCGGGCGTACGGGCTGTGATGACGTGACAGCCGCGCCCCTTCATCAGGCCTGATGAAGGGGCGCGGCTGTCACGTCATCACAGCCCGTACGCCCGGCAACGCGTCGCTCGACTCATGACGTCATCACTCCTCGCCGGATGTTTACAGCCTTCCATGCTCTCCACCTAGTACTGTGACTTGTCACCGCTGCGGCCGGCCTCACATCTCAGCGGTACCTCTCCTCACACACAGGCAGAGCCCCCTGCTAGGAGTTGTTTTTGACTGTCTTGAACCTTTGATGGATGATGTCCTCCTCAGTATTGATTACTATTTTATGCCTACTGACGACCTTCAACATGTGAGTTTGATGATCATTACCTTTTTATGAAATAAACCTTGTTTTTAGTCTGCACCCAGAGGCGCCTCTCTCTTTTGCTTTTTTGCTCGTCCCTGATTGTAAACATCCCTTCCTTCAAAACCATGATTCATGATGCCACAGATTGGATTTATCCTTCAATGACAAGTATGCTTCTGAGCCACATGTACTTGCCTTGCTTTTAGTAGCAGTAGAATATAATTTAAATCCCTCACCACTATTTTAAAAAAAAAGTCCACTTTGGCAAGCATGAGCAGAGCCCTGTTACTCAATACTAACCCTGAACATATAAATACGTTATAAACATAATATCCATGGCTTTCTTGATTATATACCTGGAGGTCAACTGATGAAATGACTGAATTTACAAAACTGTAATAAAGATAAATAAAGAACATATAGGGATTGTCCCAACTGATCAGCAAAGCTGATCTACAACTCTGTGTGGTTCTAATCACAACATACTGTAATCTCTCTTGCTTTCTGACTGCAGTCTGACCCCCAGGACAGGGAGGTATATGTGTCCTGATTGATATAGCAGCTACCCAGCCAGTCTCTGCCTAGCTTGTCAATTAATCTCACTTTTTGGAAGTGCTCAAGCCAACACTTGCAGTACATATAACCATGACGTTTTTGGTATGGAACAACCATGAACATTGCAAGGACAATCCCTGCCCTGGGACCACTTCCAACACGTTTCACCCAAAAGAGCTAAGTCATAGAGATACATCTTTTGTGTGCACTTGGGTGCATTAGGCAGCCCTTTGAAATGAATGGACTAGTCTAACACAGTACATGTTAAGACCTGACATATCCTGGGTCAATTCATGCTCATAAAATGCACCAGTACAGTGTCAATCTAGCCAAAAGTCAATCAAGGCGTTAGGTTAAGCTTTAGTACTTAGGTAAATGGACGTTAAAGGGTTATTTCAGCCCTCACCCCCCATATGCCTTCACGATACTTAAAATGTGATTCGCTGCTAAGTGGAATCTATCTGGTATGTCCTGGAAGTGCTGCAAGAGAAGGGCGAGAACAGCAGGAGTTTCAAATCCCCAGACAGCTGGACTGGCTGTGGGGATGCTAACAGCTCTGCAACCTCAGAGGTAAGTACAGTGGGGACCAGCGGTGGGTAGGGTGTCCAATGTTAGGTTACCTTGGCATTTTTTCTGTAAAGGTGAACTAACACTTCAAGTGTGAGGGCAGCCTGATGCCGCGTACACACGAGCGGACTTTACAGCAGACTTTGTCCTGCGGACTTTTCTACGGACTTTCCGAATGAACAGACTTGCCTACACACGATTAACCAAAGTCCGACGGATTCGTACATCATGACGTACGACAGGACTAAAACAAGGAAGTTGATAGCCAGTAGTCAATAGCTGCCCTAGCATCGGTTTTTGTCCGTCGGACAAGCATATAGACGAGCAGACTTTTCGACCGGACTCGAGTCCGTCGAAAAGATTTGAAACATGTTTTATTTCTAGGTCCGTCGAACTTTTGGGAAAAAATGCCCACACACGATCGAATTGTCCGACGGACTACGGTCTGCCGAACCAAGTATGCCATAAAGTTCGATCGTGTGTACGCAGCATAAGTATCGGGATAAGGTTAAGCCTAGTGCACACGATCAGAAAATAGAACGACAAATACCGTTTTCGACCTGATCACGTCAGTTCATCTGCAATTATCCGAAGGGACAAATTGGAAGAGCAAGACCACGTATGCTTGGAAACAAAAGAATACGTTACAATACAATACAACACATTACATCAGTTCCAAACTTGTATTCTGTCCTACGAGAATTTTCGTAACTTGGGTAACTTCATTTTCAATATGAGACTAGCATGCAAAAAAAAAAAAAAAATGAATGATCATTAATTTGACATTCTCATTTTGTGTACGAGGTTTTAGGGGTATGGGGGAAACTTTTTTTACACTTTGATTTTAGCTTCTAAAATTCTTAGTGAACCTCTGCAATGCTGTGTTACAAAGGCTGACCTATTTTTCTCTTTAGGTATCAAAACAGTTCTAATGTCTTCTGTACAAGACACAGGGACAACAATTTTAATGAAATTATATTATACAACCCCTGGCAAAAAGTATGGGATCACCACTCTTGGAAAATTACATTCAATTGTTTACTTATGTAAAAAACTAATTACAGACATTTATTTATTTTATTTTATTTTTTTCAGGTACTTATATAGCGCCGTCAATTTACGCAGCGCTTTACATATGCATTGTACATTCACATCAGTCCCTACCCTCAAGGAGCTTACAATCTAAGGTCCCTAACTCACATTCATAGATACTAGGGACAATTTAGACAGGATCCAATTAACCTACCAGCATGTCTTTGGAGTGTGGGAGGAAACCGGAGTACCCAGAGGAAACCCACGCAGGCACAGGGAGAACATGCAAACTCCAGGCAGGTGGTGTTGTGGTTGGGATTCGAACCAGCGACCCTTCTTACTGCTAGGCGAAAGTGCTATCCACTACACAGACATGCCTCAAAACTATTTTCATTTCATTACAACCTTCTGGCTATAAGAAACACTTCAAAAAATAAAAATGAAAGAAAATTGTAGTCAGTTGCATCTGTGTTTTCAAATCAAGCAGAGGAAAGAAATATGGAATCACTCAATTCTGAGGAAAATATTGAATCACTATGTACTTTGCAGTTCTAAAACAAATATCTGCATCAGATTACATCCTGAAAAATGATGTCATCATCACCAAACATCCTTTCAATTGATGGAATAAGAAAAGTGTCCAAGATATCAATATAAACTTGTGCATTTATAGAAGTTTTAATGACTGTCATCTCCCTCGTACCTTTATCTGACATGCAACCCCATATCATCAATGATTGTGGAAATTTGCATGTTTTCTTCAGAGAAAATTGAGTACCGTCCGTGATACTTTTTTTATTTGCACTAACATACAATTTTTCAGGACAAGCTTTCGGGATATGTCCCCTTCTTCAAGGTCCAAGCAGTACTGCTTGGACCTTGAAGAAGGGGACATACCCCGAAAACTTGTCCTAAAAAATTGTATGTTAGTGCAAATAAAAAAAGTATCACGGACAGTACTCAATTTTCTCTGTCACAATTGCACTAATACAGCTACAATCAAATCTAGCATGTTTTCTTCAGGCAGTCGTCTTCATACATTTCATTGGAACGGCACCAAAAAAAAGTTCCAGCATCATCACCCTACTCAATGCAGATTTGTGATTCATCACAGAATATCACTTTCATCCAGTCATCCACAGTACATGATTGCGTTTCTTTAGTCAACTGTAACCTTGTCTTTTTCTGTTTAGGTGTTAATGATGGTTTTCGTTTGGCTTTTCTGTATGCAGATCCCAATTCCTTTAGGCAATGTCTTACAGTGCGGTCACATACATTGACTCCAGTTTCTGACCATTTCTTCCTCATTTGTTTTGTTGTGCATTTTCTGTTTTCAAGACATATTGCTTTAAATTTTCTAACTTGACGCTTTGATGTCTTCCTTGGTCTACCAGTACGCTTTCCTTTAACAAACTTCCCATTTGATCTGTACTGACGAAAACCAGCATTAACACCTAAACAGAAAAAAACAAGGTTACAGCAGGCTAAAGAAAAGCAATCATGGACTGTGGAGGACTGGATGAAAGTGATATTCAGCGATGGATCACCAATCCAGGGCAAGGATGCTGGAACTTTTGTTTGGTGCCGTTCCAATGAAATGTATGAAGCCTGAAGAAAACATGCAAATGTCCACAATCATTGATGAAATGGGGTTGCATGTCAGGTGAAGGTACAGGAGAGACAGTCTTTAAATCTTCAATAAATGCACACGTTTATATTGAGATTTTGGACACTTTTCTTATTCCATCCAATTGAAAGGATGTTTGGTGATGATGACATCATTTTTTAGGATGTAATCTGATGCAGATATTTGTTTTAGAACCGCAAAGTACGTGGTGATTCCATAATATTTTCCTCAGAACTGAGTAATTCCATATTCTTTTCCTCTTCTTGATCTGCAAAAACAGTTGCAACTGACTACCGTTTTCTTTCTTTTTTTAACTGTTTCTTAAAGCCAGAAGGTTGGAATGTTAAATGAAAATAGTTTTGAGGCATGTCTGTAATTAGTTTTTATTCTACACAATTAAACCAATTGAATGAACATTTTCCAAGGGTGGAAATTCTATACTTTTTGCCAGGGGTTCTATAATACTATGGTTATTTTTTTAATACCATGTTTTTTTGTTTTGTTTTTTCACTTATTTGCAGCAGATAAAGAAACAAGAGATCAGAGAATTGTTGTGGAAATTATGAAGCTAATACAGGCAATTGTTAATGATAACCAGGATATGTCACAAAGGGAAGAGCAAAAAAAGGTGTCTCCTTTTCTTATTCACTTAGGATTTGAAAACTTAGCCGAACAACTGCATTACCTACAGGTAATTAATTGTCCTATGCAAGTTAAGATGTAAATAGGTTTTCCACTTTATTAAAAAAAAAGTTGTTCTCTGCTTCACTGTGTAGTGACATGGGTGGGCTTCCTCTCTGGGTAAACTGTCTTAATGGCTCTGAAATTCAGCTATGATGATTCTGTCATTGCTGAAAGAAATAATTCAGTGAATTGCTATTCGTATTTTTAAATTTGTTTATCTTTAAAGTAGTAATACAGTTTAATACAGTTATATTAGTTTGGGCCATAATCATGGTTTTCATCAGATTTTCATTTTGAAAACGCAAGTTCTAGTACAAGGAAAGTAAAATAGAGAAGATCTTTTCTGATCCTTTAAGGCAATCAGATAATCATGAGATATTAAGTGGTGTTTATACATTTGTGCATTTAGAAGCACATTCAGCGTTTGAAGTGATCAGAGACTGACTAGAACTAGCTCCTGTGGAAGTCTATTCTACATAATTTTTTTGGTTTTTTTTTGTGTTTATTGCAAAGAATCTTTATATGGAGGCAAAAACTCTTTTTTTTACCAGGTATAAAGAATGTTTACCTGTCTTTTGCAATATACTTTTAGTATACAATCTTGCATTTGTCATCTGTCATTGGAACACACGGTCACACTTTGTGTGACCGTGTGTATGCAAGACAAGTTTGAGCCAACATCCGTTGGAAAAAATCCTAGGATTTTGTTGTCAGAATGTCCGATCAATGTCCGACCGTGTGTACAGGGCATTAGGTCTGCTTAAAAACACATAATATAAATTTAAGCCATAGAGGTGATTCACTAAAGGAATAGAAAATGTTCACTTAGCTTAGTAAATAAGATGAAGCTTCAGTGACATAAAGTGGTTCTAACACCTAAGCTTTTTTTACCCTGATGCATTCTATGCATTAAGGTAAAAACGCCCACTACCCGTTTCCCCTCTCCCTGGCTTAATCACTGTTCCTTCTGTTCCCGCTTTCATGGGAGACACTGAGAGCAGCTGGAGGCATGGCTGAGCTGCACTGTGTGTGTCTATGGATGCACACAGCATGGCTCGAGAGTGCACCTGCACAGGTGCCCCCTTAGAACCTTAGAACAGGGCTTGCTAAGGGGGCACTCATAAGAATATTAGGCTTCATTCACACCTGAGCGTTTTGTAGCTTGAAGCCTCAAGCTACAAAATGCTTGAGGTGAAAAAATCCATTATTCTCTATGGAGATGGTTCACATCTCCACTCAAATTTGCCTGAAGCCCTACGCCTGAAGCTCAAACAAGTTCTGGACCCTTTTTTGTCACTCAAATCGGTTTTGGCAGATTTGGGCATTTTTGGAGCAGGAAACAGATGACAAAATCTAAAAACATAGCAACAAATGATGAAACAGATGATCATTTTTCCTATTGGTTAATAAAAAAAAAACGCCAAAGCTCAAAAACGCCGGAAGATGCTTCATGGCAACATGCAAATACGCCTGACAAAACGTGGAAAAACACTCAAACATGCTACGCTCAGATGTGAATGGGGCCTGGGGTGGAGAGTGCTGGCAGAGGATACCAGAGGAGGTAAAGGACTGCTCTGTGCAATACAATTGCACAAAGCAGGAAATTATAAAAAAAGTGACTTTACATTCATTTTAAGATTAACCAATCTCTTGCTAGTAAAAATAATTTACTTTTTTAATTTTTTAAATGATTGAATGTTCAAAGTAAACACAGGTTTACATTATTTACTCTCATTTACATTGTGAAGTGAACATACACATTTCAACGTGAACAGCCTCTGCTCCTTTAATAAATCAAACCTGATGTGTCTTTCGAAAACTGCATAAAGGTAGCCTTTTTCTGGTATATGGCTTTTCCCTAAATAGTGGAAATAGTAGATAAAAAATGATGTGTTTTTTATGTACATCTGGATTGCAATTTCAGGTAACCAGGTCTGAAAATAAAGAGAGTAAGTATGCAGTTGGAGTTGGGTCATCTCGTTTCCAGATGCAGTATATGGGTCCATATTTAAAGAAAGATGAGAGGACAGATCCAGATCCAAGGATTCAGCATTTTATACCAGATACTTGGCAGGTAGGTTTGAAATATCTTGCTAAACAGCTAAAACACTCTAATTTAGTTTGTTTGTTTAAAAATTTAGAGTAGAAATGATTTAGAGCAGAATGTTCTTTTCATCTGTATTTGGGGTCCTCAGTTAGCCAGATTTGCTTCCAAAAGTAAAGCATCAGAATTCATATTTTTCAGGGTTTCATAGCAAGTGAAAATGTGACTTTTGTTATCTTAGTGGTTTGCAATCTTCTGCAACTCCAGACAGGATCAGCATCATTTTTGAGGGCAAAATATTTTCTTACATACAAACTTATTGCACTTTAGGAATCTGTATGTGGCTATTACACTAGTAAAAGACTCCTGCAAAAGTATATTTAGCTGAATTAGAGTGACAACTGTTGATATTATTTTCTTGGCTCAGAGGGAACTCCTTGATGTGGTGGACAATAATGAATCTGCTGTAATAGTGGCTCCCACCTCTTCAGGAAAAACCTACGCCTCTTACTACTGCATGGAGAAAGTGTTGACTGAAAGCAACGATGGAGTTGTAGTCTATGTTGCTCCTACTAAGGTAAGGTTTGGCACTTAAAGGAAACCTGTCAAAAAGAAGTCTATATAAACAACCACAGGTGGATGCCACCATTCTCACAGTATTTCACAGTTTTGTCTAAATGTTGTGCGGCAAACTTTAAACGAGCTTCAACATGCTTTTTCTTTAGCAATGGGGTCTTGCTTGGTGAGCTTGCATACAGGCCATGACGGTTGAGTGCATTACTTATTGTTTTAATTTAAACAATTGTACCTGCTAATTCCATGTCTTTCTGAAGCTCTCCACAAGTGGTCCTTGGCTCTTGGACAACTCTTCTGAAAATTCTTTTCACTCCACTGTCAGAAATCTTACGAGGAGCATCTGGTGGTGCTCGGTTTATGGTGAAATGATGTTCTTTCCACTTCCAGATTATGGCCCCAACAGTGCTCACTGGAACAGTCAGAAGCTTAGAAATCCTTCTGTAACCAATGCCATCAGTATGTTTTGCAACAATAAGGTTGCAAAGGTTTTGAGAGAGCTCTTTGCTTTTACCCATCATAAGATGTTTATTGTGTGACACCTTAGTAATGAGACACCTTTTTATAGGCCATCAGTTGAGACAGAACCAGCTGATATTAATTTGCACTGACATGGGGCAGGATTGCTTTTTAATTACTGATACAGTATCTCACAAAAGTGAGTACACCCCTTGCATTTTTGTAAATATTTTATTATATCTTTTTATGTGACAACACTGAAGAAATTACACTTTGCTACAATGTAAAGTAGTGAGTATACAGCTTGTATAACAGTGTAAATTTTCTGTCCCCTCAAAATAACTCAACACAAAGCCATTAATGTCTAAACCGCTGGCAACAAAAGTGAGTACACCCCTATGTTAAAATGTCCAAATAGGACCCAATTAGCCATTTTCCCTCCCCGGTGTCATGTGACTCATTAGTGTTACAAGGTCTCAGGTGTGAATGGGGAGCAGGTGTGTTAAATTTGGTGTTATTGCTCTCACTCTCTCATACTGGTCACTGGAAGTTCAACATAGCACCTCATGGCAAAGAACTTTCTGAGGATCTGAAAAAAAGAATTATTGCTCTACATAAAGATAGCTTGGCTATAAGAAGATTGCCAAGACCCTGAAACTGAGCTGCAGCACGGTGGCCAAGACCATACAGCGGTTTAACAGGATAGATTCCAATCAGAACAGGTCTTGCCATGGTCGACCAAAGAAGTTGAGTGCACGTGCTCAACATCATACCCAGAAGGGGTGGGGGGGTCAGCCTGTCAGTGCTCAGACCATACGCTGCACACTGCATCAAATTGGTCTGCATGGCTGTCGTACCAGAAGGAAGCCTCTTCTAAAGATGATGCACAAGAAAACCCGTAAACAGTTTGCTGAAGACAAGCAGACTAAGGACATGGATTACTGGAACTCTGATGAGACCAAGATAAATTTATTTGGTTCAGATGGTGTCAAGCGCGTGTGGCGGCAACCAGGTGAGGAGTACAAAGATAAGTGTGTCTTGCCTACAGTAAAGCGGTGGTGGGAGTGTCATGGTCTGGGGCTGCATGAGTGCTGCCGGCACTGGGGAGCTACAGTTCATTGAGGATACATTGTGACATACTGAAGCAAATCATGATCCCGTCCCTATGGAGACTGGGCCGCAGGGCAGTATTCCAACATGATAACGACCCCAAACACACCTCCAAGATGACCACTGCCTTGCTAAAGAAGCTGAGGGTAAAGGTGATGGACTGGCCAAGCATGTCTCCAGACCTAAACCCTATTGAGCATCTGTGGGGCATCCTCAAACGGAAGGTGGAGGAGCGCAAGGTCTCTAACATCCACCAGCTCCGTGGAAAAATGTGAGGGGTGTACTCACTTTTGTGAGATACTGTATATAATATATATTACCAAAAAGTATTGGGAAGCTTGCCTTTACATGCACATGAACTTTAATGGCATCCAAGTCTTAGTTCAAAGGGTTCAATATTGAGTTGGCCCAACCTCTGCAGCTATAACAACTTCAACTCTTGTGGTAAGGCTGTCCACAAGGTTTAGGGGTGTGTCTATAGGAATGTTTGACCATTCTTCCAGAAGCGCATTTGTGAGGTCAGGCACCGATGTGGATGAGAATGCCTGGCTCACAGTCTCCACTCTAATTCACCCCAAATCTATTCTATCGGGTTGAGGTCAGGACCAGTCAAGTTCCTTCACCCCAAACTCGCTCATTCATGTCTTTATGGACCCCTTCCCCTTTGCTTTACTTACAGCCATTAGTCTGTTGGAATATGTCTCTACTAACTTCGCACAGCTAGACTTTTTTCTTTGCAGAACTGCTCAAGTTCAGTTAAATTTGATGGTGACTGTGGACTTCAGTCTTCAAGTCATTCCAAAGATTTTTAATGGGTTTTAAGTCTGGGCTCTGACTAGGCCATGCAAGAACATAAATCTTTTTCTTCTTCAACCACTGTGTGGTCATTTTGGTGTGTGCTTTGGGTCATTGTCATGTTGGAAGGTAAACCTTCTTTCTCATTGATACTTTTCGGGCAGAGGGCAGGGAGCAGCAGATTTTCCTCAAGAATTTGACAGTATTTTGCCCCATCCATTTTTCCTTCTATCCTGACAAGTGCTCCAGTCCCTGCTGCAGAAAAACACCACCATAGCAGGATATTACTACTTCCATGCTTCATTGTAGGAATGGTGCTATTTAGATGGTGAGCTGTATTGTATTTCCACCAGACATATCGTTTGGTGTTGAGGCCAAATCATTCAATTTTAGTCTCATCTGACCAAAACACCTTTTTCCTGTGGCCTCAGAATCTTCAAGGTGCTTTTCGGCAAAGCTCAGTCGTGACTGCATGTGGCCTTTCTGTGGTGAATTTGTGATATTGTTGTCACATGCACACAATGACTACTCTTTGTCATAAATTCCTGAAACTGCTTCAGAGTTGCTGTAGGCCTCTTGGTAGCCTCTCTGGCCAGTTTCCTTCTGGCTCTTTCATGCAGGTGGAGCAACATCCAGATCCAAGGAGGGTCTGTGTTGTATGAAATACCTTCCACTTCTTAATAATAGACTTCACTGTGCTTCTATTGCTAAAGCATTTACATTTTTATGTATCCATCTCCTGACCTGTGCCTGTCCACAACTTTATCTCAGAGATTTTTTGAGAGTGCCTTGCCACCCATAGTGGATTTTTTGCTTCAGTTGTACTACCAGAGATTAAAATGCTCCAGGAAAGCTCTTTTCAGTCTGAGATATTCATAGGGACCACAGCTGATCACAGTTGATTAAGTTTGCAAGTCATTTTTAAGGGGGGGGGGTGATCATTTTTCAGTGATTCTGTTTTTGAAATTGTTTTTATTTTCTGACATGGTGTTATATCTTTTACTTGGATGTTATAAGTTGCACTGAGTAAATACAGCCGAATAAAACACAAACTGTGTCTGTCTTAATTTCAGGCTACAAAGCAACAAAATGTGATTATTTTAAAGGGGATGATTCTTTTCTATACCCACCGTATATATATATATCTATATATATAGATATATATATAGATATATATATATACAGTATAAAATGGCATGTAACAGATTATAAAAAAGGTACACCAAAATATTTGACAAATTTAAAAATAATTGACCTACAGAATTAAAGCACATTGTTTATTTTACATTCTAGGCTCTTGTAAATCAAGTAGTGGCCACTGTAATTAATCAGTTCACCAAAGATCTACCAAAAGGAGTTGCATTATGTGGGGTTTTCACAAGAGATTATCGATGTGATACGTTGAACAGCCAGGTTAGTATCATTTGTTAATATTGTAGAATGACATGCGAAAAGTTACTACATTACATATGGATGAACACTGTGGTACTTAAACCACACCTTCCAATTTTTTGTAGGCCAAGGATATGTCCCTGACATGGCCCCATTTACACAGATCACAAAGATCTAATATGCAGAAAATGGCTAAACCAAACAAGTTTGGACCTCTATTTTTCCTTTTATATTGGGTTTTCAAAAAAAACAATTATAGAGGTTGGATAAAACTTTTAGTGCAGCATAACACTTGTTAGTAAAATAGTATATTTTGTTTAGAGATGTACACATTAAGCCAAAAAGAGGGACAACTGAGACTGCATGAGGAACAGTGGGATTTCGTCTCATAGGTGGAACATTAAGTTTAAATAAGGGACAGTGGGAGCTATGCTTAAAATGATTGTAAAAGTTTTTTTTGTTTTTTTTTTAATAACATGTTATACTTACCTGCTCTGTGCAAGGGTTTTGCACAGAGCGGTCCCCGATCCTCCTTTTCTGGGGTCCCTCGGTGGTGCTCCTGGCCCCTCCTCTTCATCGAGTGCCCCCATAGGGAGCCACTTTCCATGGGGGGCACTCATGTGCCCCCCATTGACACAGACAGCAGGACTCGGCCCCGCCCCGGATGCTGTGTCACTGGATTTGATTGACAGCAGCGTGAGCAAATGGCTCCTGCTGCTATCAATCTATCCAATGAGGACCCGAGACAGCGGCTGGAGCTGCTGTGCTTGTCCCCGACGCTGGAATGATCGGGCTCAGGTAAGAAAAAGGGGGCTCTGGGGGGCAGCTGCAGCACAGGAGGTTTTTCACCTTAATGCATAGAATGCATTAAGGTGAAAAACCACGAGGGTTTACAACTCTTTTCAACTTTTCATTTATTAGAATAGCTTTTAATGGTAAGCCACGGAATATCTTCCTTACTGTAAGTTTACCTAAAACACATTTTTTTATAATCTGACTTGCACATTCATTGCATGACAGAGTTTGCTGTCACAACATATATGTTTTTAACAATCATAGTTTGTTTTGTCAGCTACACTGAGAGGCCTCTGTGAGGCTACATGTGTTTGGTTAACTTTCTGTAATTGGAGCAAGTCCTATACATGGCACAGGGGAGAATAAAGAGTGTGGAAAAGGTGTAGAGGTATAGAAACGAAGATTTGTTAATGGGGTAAAGAGCTGACCGAAGAATTGGGGAGGGAGGGGTAGAGAATATGAATGAGTTAAGATATAAACATTTTTTTTAGAAGAGTGATAGGGTGGTCTAGAAAAGGTTAGGGGATGTAGGAGGCAGATCATAGAGTTTAGGGATTTTTGTTTGTTGGAAATATGAGGGATGTTAACTCATGGGGGTTAAGCTGGAGAGCCCAGGTTTGGGCAAAATGATCTAATCTATCTTCTTCTTCATTTACAAGGATTCCAATTCTTCGTATGTAGTCTACTTCTATGACCTGCTCCATTACTAATTGGGTAATGGGCGCCAATGGTACGGAACTACAACTCTTGCTGGTGTTACAAGGTGTCATTAAATGCCCTTTTTAAGAGATTTAATGGGTTCTGGAAACATTGACGTATTTGAAAGTAGATAAGAGGTGCTATAACTATCATGTACCAAAGTGCTGGAGGCCAATGGGGAGAGAGCTTCCCTTGCAGTTAAGTTACAGGCTCCCCTGGAGATGAGGCAGGAGAAGTCAGGCCCAAAGTAGCACAGGTCGCCTGCAGAATTGCTTGTAGAAAAGGCTCAGGAACACCGCTGATGTGCTGCGAGGCTTCTGCAGGCAGGTGGCACCTGTGAGAGGTTAACTAGGGTCACTGAGACAGAGGGTAGTCGCTAAAGCCAAGGTTCGGTGCCAGGTGGGTAGCAGAGGAGACGAGGTCAGGTGGCAGCCGAGGTCAAGACAGGTAGCTGAGATCCGTTACACAAGCCGAGGTCAAGGTCAGGAGACAGGTCTGGAACAAGCCTGGTCGGTAAACAAGAATCATATGAAAACAGGAAACACGGGAACGTTGGTAACAGCTGAAGATCAAACAGCACTTCAGCCATGGGCTGGCTTCCTTATAAAGGCCTATGTGATGTGCTGGCAGAGATGCTGGGTCCCAGAGCCCTTCTACTGCCCTGACAGATGCTGGGTCCTAGAATCCTTCTGCTATTAGTACCCTGACAATAACATGCTGGTTTCATTTTATGTTAATTTTATATTATTGTTGTCATCCAGTAGTGTGCCAATGATGTAAATATAAAGAATCTGAATATTTGGCTGGCAGATTATGCATACCAAAGAGCTTCCACATTCAACTGATTTTGTGATAAGTGTATTTAAAATTGTAGCACACTAAATATTCAAGTCCCAAAGACCAGTTTATTCCAATGATAGATTGTTTGCAAAGCCAAAGTGTTTAACTTACTGTAACTCTGCCTCCTTCAACTGGGAACAAAAATGAGCTGTTGAGAGATGCTGAGTGGACTGGCTACTTGAACTAGCTGCTGCTGAGGGGTACTGAACAATTCTTAACCTTTAAATAACACTCACCTACATCCTGTTAGTTGAGTCCATATACACTGTTTTACCTTTGTAAGCCTTGAGGAAGGGAGCAGAATTATAGCACCCAAATTGTGTTGGCTTTGCATACAATATATCATTGGAATAAACTTTGGACTTGAATATTATGGTGTGATATGTCAATTCTAAATTCCCGAAAACATGGTCAACAGTGTAGTGTGATTTTGTAATGGTTCTCTTTTCTATATTTTCATTGGGGTTTTTCTTGTACAAATTGGTATATCTGGCTTCTAAGGGATATGTATAAGTCAGATTTGTACAGTTGTCATTTGATGTTGAGATGATATTGTTGTTTAGAGGTACTGTGTGGCATACTGGCATTGACTTTAACCAAGTCTCACTGCGGTTCCAATGGATGAGGACACAGGGACACTGTGGGAAGAGGACAGAGGGACGCCATGGGAAGAGGACAGAGGGACACTGTGGGAAGAGGACAGATGGATGCTGTGGGAGGAGGACAGAGGGATGCCGCGGGGAGGGGACAGAGGGACACCGTGGGATGAGGGCAGAGGGACGCCGTAAGATGAGGACAGAGGGACACTGTGGGAGGAGGACAGAGAGACACTGTGGGAAGAGGGCAGAGGGACGCCGTGGGAAGAGGACAGATGGACGCAGTGGGAGAAGGAAACAGAGATGCTGTGGGAACAGGACAGAGGGACGCCGTGGGAAAGGACAGAGGGACGCTGTGGGAAGAGGACAGAGGGACTCCATGGGAGAAGGGCAGGGGGATGCTATGGGAAGAGGACAGAGGGATGTTGTGGGAATAGGACAGATGGATGCTGTGGGAGGAGGACAGAGGGATGCTGTAGGGAGAGGACAGAGGGACGCCGTGGGAAGAGTACAGGGGAGGCCATGGGAGAAGGACAGAGGGATGCTGTGGGAAGAGGAGAGAGGGACGCCTTGGGAAGAGGAAAGAGAGATACTGTGGAAAGAGGACAGAGAGATACTGTGGGAGGAGGACAGAGGGACACCATGGGAGGAGGACAGAGGGAGGCCATGGGAGGAGAAAAGAGGGACGCCGTGGGGAGGGGACAAAGGGACGCCGCAGGGAGGGGACAGAGGAATGCCGTGGGGAGGGGACAGAGGGACGCTGTGGGAGATGGACAGAGGGATGCTGCGGGGAGGGGACAGAGGGACGCCGTGGGATGAGGACAGAGAGGGAAGCACCTTTTAATTTGGGGGAGAGAGGGAAAAGGGGATAAGTGCTGGGGGGTGCTTTGGGAGGGGGGGGGGACCTGTACTAGTGGGGGGGATCCGACCCCCAACTAGCACATATCCTCTCCCCTCCCAAAGCACCCCCCAGCACATATCCTCTTACCCCCCTCCCATTACTCCATGTGTGTATCTGTTATCTCCCCCCCCACCCCCTCTTCCTGGTTACTGTGTCCCCCTCCATTGTAAACTATACAGTACACAGACCTCAGACCAGCAGCGTGGATCTCTCACTGAAGTCGTGTCCCTCCTCTGCGGCTCTTCCCCCTCCTGACTGTGTACACTAGAACATTGGAGCTGAGGAGGAGGTGCCGAGGAGTGTGTGCAGCTGTCAGTGGGGAGAGAGGTGTCGGCTGCTACAGAAAGCCAATTGCTGCTTGCGCTACCCTGGGCGGTAGATGTCCCGGGTTCCCGCGCTAGCGCACCCCTGTCTGGCCAGGTACCGGAGCTCAGTGCCGAAACTTGTTGTGGCACTGAGCTCCGGGATTCAGCTGTGTGGCCCTTCGTGCAGGAGGAGGGTGCGGGTACTTTTTTCGTGCATTTATTGCCGCCCCCCGAAAAGTGCCCCCCCCTAGGCCTGGGCTTTGTCGGCCTAGGCCAAAACACAGCACTGCGTTAGTGTTCCCACAATTAACAGGTGGAAACCTCCAGACATCACGCCTCTCAGACACCCTGAGAACAGCCCATCCTGGAAATAACCAGAACCCAGGACCTATACGTTTAGCTTATTCTATCCAAGTTCATATTATTGCCCAGACACATATTCATGGCCAAGAGTAGTCTCTTATTGGTACAGAATAAAGAGTCCATGCCAGGGCCTTAGAATGGACCTTTACCTAACTTTAGGACGATAACGGAACAATCGGCCATACAGAATTCTGATTACATAATATTTGAACAGGATTGCAGTACCTCCTAAAGTACAGAGATGAGTTGAGAGGAGAGACCCATGCCCTAACAGTGGGTAGAAGGGTCCACTCCCCCTATTTTAAAAGGCTTCTAGCTACATTGTGCCTCTCCGACAGGTCCAACATAAGAAAAGGTCATTCACTTCCTCAACATGTTGACGGTTGCACAAGACAACCAGCCACAGCCACAACACATATATAGCACTCTAGGAACACAAGATTAGCAGGGCAGTGTGTTTTTTTTTTTCTTTTTTTGTGAATCTAATGCCCTGTACACACGATCGGACATTCCGACAAAAAAAATCCATTGGATTTTTTCCGATGGATCTTGGCTCAAACTTGTCTTGCATACACACGGTCGCACAAAGTTGGTCGGAAATTCCGAACGTCAAGAACGCGGTGACGTACAACACGTACGACGAGCCTAGAAAATTGATTTTCAATAGCCAGTGCGGCTCTTCTGTTTGATTCTGAGCATACGTGGCACTTTGTGCGTCGGAATTGATCTACACACGATGGGAAAATGTGCGATCAGAGCTTGTTGTCAGAAAATTTTATATCCTGCTCTCAAACTTTGTGTTTCGGAAAATCCGATGGAAAAAGTCAGATGGAGCCTACACACGGTCGGATTTTCCGACAACAAGCTCCGATCACACATTTTCCGTCGGAAAGTCCGACCGTGTGTACAGGGCATAAGAATTTTATAAGGTGTGTATTGAAGAGCAGAAAGCATTGTTCAGCACTACTGAGCAGAAAGAATCTATCATATGAAAGGAGCAAATATGACTGCCATGTAAATATACCTTCAAGAACTCTAAACAGCAACAAGCATTTTTTTAAATCTCAACACACACACTTTTTTTTTTAAATCTCTCTTTTTATTGTATTGGGCCAAATTCATGAAGCATTTACAACACTTTTGGTTCTGACAGTGACTTATGCATGAAATTCAGATAGATCTAAAATGTGCCACTTTTACTTTGTGGTGCAATTAATGCGCAAATTCAAAACACAGTTCGTATCTTTGGAAAGTAGAGCTAATTAAGACCAACTCTCTTTTGGTGTACAAAGAGAAAAACTAGTTCAGACAGATTTTGTGAAAGTGTCTCACGTGCAGGGGCGGACTGACAACTCATGGGGCCCCCCGGGCAATAGGAGATTATGGGGCCCCCGGGCAATAGCAGAACATTATGGGGCCCCCAGGCAATAGGAGATTATGGGGCCCCCAGGCAATAGATTATGGGGCCACACAGTATACACACACACAGACACACAATATACACACACAGTATACACACGCAGACTACACATACACACACTGAAAAGGTACTGGAGAGGCGGGGCAGCTATAATCTTGGGATTTTAACCACTTGCCGACCGCCTCACGATGATATACGTCGGCAGAATGGCACGGGCAGGCAGAATCACGTACCTGTACGTGATCTGCCTCCCGCGGGCGGGGGGTCCGATCCGCCCCCCCGGTGCCCGAGGTGGTCGGCATTTGCCCCCCCGGCGATCGGAGGTGAGGGGGAGGCCATCCATTCGTGGCCCCCCCTCGCGATCACTCCCGGCCAATAGAAACATTCCTCTGCTGCTGTAAACAGCAGCAGAGGAAGTGATGTCATCTCTCCTCGGCTCGGTATTTTCCGTTCCGGCGCCGAGGAGAGAAGGCATCAATGTGAGTACATCAACACACACACACACACAGTAGAACATGCCAGACACACGTTACACCCCCGATCACCCCCCAATCACCCCCCCGTCACACTGACACCAAGCAGTTTTTTTTCCTGATTACTGCATTGGTGTCAGTTTGTGACAGTTAGTGTGGTAGGGCAGTTAGTGTTAGCCCCCTTTAGGTCTAGGGTACCCCCCTAACCCCCCTAATAAAGTTTTAACCCCTTGATCACCCCCCGTCGCCAGTGTCACTAAGTGATCATTTTTCTGATCACTGTATTAGTGTCATTGGTGGCGCTAGTTAGGGAAGTAAATATATAGTTTCGCCGTCAGCATTTTATAGCGTCAGGGACCCCCATATACTACCTAATAAAGGTTTTAACCCCTTGATTGCCCCCTAGTTAACCCTTTCACCACTGATCACCGTATAACTGTTACGGGTGACGCTGGTTAGTTAGTTTATTTTTTATAGTGTCAGGGCACCCGCCGTTTATTACCTAATAAAGGTTTAGCCCCCTGATCGCCCGGCGGTGATATGCGTTGCCCCAGGCAGCGTCAGGTTAGCGCCAGTAGCGCTAACACCCACGCACGCAGCATACGCCTCCCTTAGTGGTATAGTATCTGAACGGATCAATATCTGATCCGATCAGATCTATACTAGCGTCCCCAGCAGTTTAGGGTTCCTAATAACACAGTGTTAGCGGGATCAGCCCAGATACCTGCTAGCACCTGCATTTTTCCAATCCGCCCGGCCCAGCCCAGCCCACCCAAGTGCAGTATCGATCGATCACTGTCACTTACAAAACACTAAACGCATAACTGCAGCGTTCGCAGAGTCAGGCCTGATCGTTAACAGTTTTTTTGGTAGCGTTTTGGTGAACTGGCAAGCACCAGCCCCAAGCAGCGTCAGGTTAGCGCCAGTACCGCTAACACCCACGCACGGACCGTACACCTCCCTTAGTGGTATAGTATCTGAACGGATCAATATCTGATCCGATCAGATCTATACTAGCGTCCCCAGCAGTTTAGAGTTCCCAAAAACGCAGTGTTAGCGGGATCAGCCCAGATACCTGCTAGCACCTGCGTTTTGCCCCTCCGCCCGGCCCAGCCCATCCAAGTGCAGTATCGATCGATCACTGTCACTGACAAAACACTAAACGCATAACTGCAGTGTTCGCAGAGTCAGGCCTGATCCCTGCGATCACTAACAGTTTTTTTGGTAGCATTTTGGTGAACTAGCAAGTACCAGCACCAAGCAGCGTCAGATTAGCGCCAGTACCGCTAACACCCACGCACGCACTGTACACCTCCCTTAGTGGTATAGTATCTGAACGGATCAATATCTGATCCGATCAGATCTATACTAGCGTCCCCAGCAGTTTAGGGTTCCCAAAAATGCAGTGTTAGCGGGATCAGCCCAGATACCTGCGTTTTGTCCCTCCGCCTGGCCCAGCCCAGCCCACCCAAGTGCAGTATCGATCGATCACTGTCACCTACAAAACACTAAACGCATAACTACAGCATTCGTAGAGTCAGGCCTGATCCCTGCGATAACAGTTTTTTTGGTAGCGTTTTGGTGAACTGGCAAGCGCCAGCGGCCTAGTACACCCCGGTCGTAGTCAAACCAGCACTGCAGTAACACTTGGTGACGTGGCGAGTCCCATAAGTGCAGTTCAAGCTGGTGAGGTGGCTAGCACAAGTAGTGTCCCGCTGCCACCAAGAAGAAGACAAACAGGCCGTCGTGCCCATAATGCCCTTCCTGCTGCATTCGCCAATCCTAATTGGGAACCCACCACTTCTGCAGCGCCCGTACTTCCCCCATTCACATCCCCAACCAAATGCAGTCGGCTGCATGAGAGGCATTTTTATGTCCTCCCGAGTACCCCTACCCAGCGAACCCCCCCAAAAAAGATGTTGTGTCTGCAGCAAGTGCGGATATAGACATGACACCCGCTATTATTGTCCCTCCTGTCCTGACAATCCTGGTCTTTGCATTGGTGAATGTTTTGAACGCTACCATACACTAGTTGAGTATTAGCGTAGGGTACAGCATTGCACAGACTAGGCACACTTTCACAGGGTCTCCCAAGATGCCATCGCATTTTGAGAGACCCGAACCTGGAACCGGTTACAGTTATAAAAGTTAGTTACAAAAAAAAAGTGTAAAAAAAAAAAAAAACACAAAAAAATATATAAAATAAAAAAAAAATACCGGTAGTTGTCGTTTCATTGTTCTCTCTCTCTATTCTCTCTCTATTGTTCTGCTCTTTTTTACTGTATTCTATTCTGCAATGTTTTATTGTTATTATGTTTTATCATGTTTGCTTTTCAGGTATGCAATTTTTTATACTTTACCGTTTACTGTGTTTTATTTTTAACCATTTTTTTGTCTTCAGATACGCCATTCACGACTTTGAGTGGTTATACCAGAATGATGCCTGCAGGTTTAGGTATCATCTTGGTATTATTCTTTTCAGCCAGCGGTCGGCTTTCATGTAAAAGCAATCCCAGCGGATAATTAGCCTCTAGACTGCTTTTACAAGCAGTGGGAGGGAATGCCCCCCCCCCACCGTCTTCCGTGTTTTTCTCTGGCTCTCCTGTCTCAACAGGGAACCTGAGAATGCAGCCGGTGACCATAGAGCTGATCAGAGACCAGAGTGGCTCCAAACATCTCTATGGCCTAAGAAACCGGAAGCTACGAGCATTTCATGACTTAGATTTCGCCGGATGTAAACAGCGCCATTGGGAAATTGGGAAAGCATTTTATCACACCGATCTTGGTGTGGTCAGATGCTTTGAGGGCAGAGGAGAGATCTAGGGTCTAATAGACCCCAATTTTTTCAAAAAAAGAGTACCTGTCACTACCTATTGCTATCATAGGGGATATTTACATTCCCTGAGATAACAATAAAAATGATTAAAAAAAAAATGAAAGGATCAGTTTAAAAATAAGATAAAAAAGCAAAAAAATAATAAAGAAAAAAAAAAGCACCCCTGTCCCCCCCTGCTCTCGCGCAAAGGCGAACGCAAGCGTCAGTCTAGAGTCAAATGTAAACAGCAATTGCACCATGCATGTGAGGTGTCACCGCGAACATCAGATCGAGGGCAGTAATTTTAGCCTCCTCTGTAAATCTAAAGTGGTAACCTGTAAAGGCTTTTAAAGTCTTTTAAAAATTTATTTATTTTGTTGCCACTGCACGTTTGTGCGCAATTTTAAAACATGTCATGTTTGGTATCCATGTACTCGGCCTAAGATCATATTTTTTATTTCATCAAACATTTGGGCAATATAGTGTGTTTTAGTGCATTAAAATTTAAAAAAGTGTCTTTTTTCCCCCAAAAATGTGTTTGAAAAATCGCTGCCCAAATACTGTGTGAAAAAAAAATGAAGCACCCACCATTTTAATCTGTAGGGCATTTGCTAAAAAATATATAATGTTTGGGGGTTCAAAGTAATTTTCTTGCAAAAAAAAATAATTTTTTCATGTAAACAAATAGTGTCAGAAAGGGCTTTGTCTTCAAGTGGTTAGAAGAGTGGGTGATGTGTGACATAAGCTTCTAAATGTTGTGCATAAAATGCCAGGACAGTTCAAACCCTCCCCCCCAAATGACCCCATTTTGGAAAGTAGACACCCCAAGCTATTTGCTGAGAGGCATGTCGAGTCTATGGAATATTTTATATTGTGACACAAGTTGCGGAAAAAAGACAATTTTTTTTTTTGCACAAAGTTGTCACTAAATGATATATTGCTCAAACATGCCATGGGAATATGTGAAATTACACCCCAAAATACATTCTGTTGCTTCTCCTGAGTACAGGGATACCACATGTGTGAGACTTTTTGGGAGCCTAGCCGCGTACGGGACCCCGAAAACCAAGCACCGCCTTCAGGCTTTCTAAGGCCGTAAATTTTTGATTTCACTCTTCACTGCCTATCACAGTTTCGGAGGCCATGGAATGCCCAGGTGGCACAAACCCCCCCCCCAAATGACCCTATTTTGGAAAGTAGACACCCCAAGCTATTTGCTGAGAGGTATAGTGAGTATTTTGCAGACCTCACTTTTTGTCACAAAGTTTTAAAAATTGAAAAAAGAAAAAAAATTTTTTTTTCCTTGTCTTTCATTTTCAAAAACAAATGAGAGCTGCAAAATACTCACCATGCCTCTCAGCAAATAGCTTGGGGTGTCTACTTTCCAAAATTGGGTCATTTGGGGGGGGGGGGTTGTGCCACCTGGGCATTTCATGGCCTCCGAAACTGTGATAGGCAGTAAAGAGTGAAATCAAAAATGTACACAATATATCATTTAGTGACAACTTTTTGTAATTTTTTTTTTTTGTCATTATTCAATCACTTGGGACAAAAAAATGAATATTCAATGGGCTCAACATGCCTCTCAGAAATTTCCTTGGGGTGTCTACTTTC
This sequence comes from Lithobates clamitans, assembly GCA_037952925.1. NCBI lineage: Eukaryota > Metazoa > Chordata > Amphibia > Anura > Ranidae > Lithobates > Lithobates clamitans. The sequence goes on along the minus strand of JBBGZY010000378.1, from coordinate 1,458,277 downwards.
CAAAATGGGGTCATTTTGGGGGGTTTTGTACTGCCCTGCCATTTTAGCACCTCAAGAAATGACATAGGCAGTCATAAACTAAAAGCTGTGTAAATTCCAGAAAATGTACCCTAGTTTGTAGATGCTATAACTTTTGCGCAAACCAATAAATATACGCTTATTGACATTTTTTTTACCAAAGACGTGTGGCCGAATACATTTTGGCCTAAATGTATGACTAAAATTGAGTTTATTGGATTTTTTTTATAACAAAAAGTAGAAAATATCATTTTTTTTTCTAAATTTCCGGTCTTTTTCCGTTTATAGCGCAAAAAAAAAAACCGCAGAGGTGATCAAATACCATCAAAAGAAAGCTCTATTTGTGGGAAGTAAAGGACGCAAATTTCGTTTGGGTACAGCATTGCATGACCGCGCAATTAGCAGTTAAAGCGATGCAGTGCCAAATTGTAAAAAGTGCTCTGGTCAGGAAGGGGGTAAATCCTTCCGGGGCTGAAGTGGTTAAAAAAAACACAGATTTTTTACATACTGTCCCTGGTTTTATTGAGGCTGGCAACCCTGATGGGGCCCCTTAGTGGCATGGTCAAAATTCAGCAGCATGCACCAAATTCAAGTACATGTTCTAGGAAGGGACATGAATTTGGCGTGTGCTGCACCACTTTTAGGACACATGAGAGACACATTCTCAAAATCTGTCTGTACCAATCTTTATGAATTCAAGGGCCTACAGTATCTCACAAAAGTGAGTGCACCCCTCACATTTTTGTAAAGATTTCATTATATCTTTTCATATGACAACACTGAAGAAATGGTAAAGTAGTGAGTTTACAGCTTGTATAACAGTGTAAATTTGCTGTCCCCTCAAAATAACAACACACAGCCATTAATGTCTAAACCACTGCCAACAAAAGTGAGTACACCCCTAAGTGAAAATGTCCAAATTGGGCCCAATTAGCCCATTTTCCCTCCCCGATGTCATGTGACTCGTTAGTGTTACAAGGTCTCAAGTGTGAATGGGGAGCAGGTGTGTTAAATTTGGTGTTTTATCGCTCTCACTCTCATACTGGTCACTGGAAGAAGATTGGCAAGACCCTGAAACTGAGCTGCAGCACGGTGGCCAAGACCATACAGCAGATTAACAAGACAGGTTCCACTTAGAACAGGCCTCGCCATGATCGACCAAAGAAGTTGAGTGCACGTGCTCAGCGTCATATCCAGAGGTTGTCTTTGGGAAATAGACGTATGAGACGGATGTGCTGGCTGGGATGAGAGCAATGGTGCAACCACGGAGGTGATTGGAGGGGCAGCCGCTCCGGCCACCTCTCTCCCTGGGCAATTCAGCTGAGGGGCCAAAATCCACATCCCCGCCATGTGGGACAGCCAGTGCTGAGCTGGAGGCCTGCTGGAGAGTGCACTGCAGAATGGACTGGTCTCGAAGCTGGTAGTAACCTGTGTGCAGCACAGCAGCAGGTTAGTGTGTGATGGGCAGCTCAGTAGTTTAGTATATCACTTTTTAATACTAATACAAGTTTTAATTGATACCAGCTAGGCTGAGTGTTTCTGCCCAGTGCCTATCCACCGGTGCTATTCCCTGTCCCTACCCCTATATCTAATAACCCTGTTTTCTATATATACTGAGTGCACACTGATATTGGTACACTGAGTGCCACTTGGTGTACAGATATCAGTGTTATATATAGGGAATAGCACTTAGTGTAGTGCAGATATTAGTGTCATAGGTACCAGCACCCTGTACAGAGATCAGTGTTATAAATAGGGAATAGCACTTAGTAAGTGTAAGATATTTGTACACTGAGTATTAGTTCCTGTATATAACACTGACATCTTTACACAGACGTGTACAGTGTACAGATAGCAATGTTATTTATAGGGAATAGCACTCAGAGAACAGATGTCCAGGAACGGCCTGACAATTCGGGCACCCGTGCAGTGCCCCGGGCCAGTAGTGGGCCCCATTAGATGCTCCTGTCCTAGACTTCACTCCCTCCTTCTTTATATGGAAAGGATGGAAGGTGAAGAGGCGCGGGCTGATATGGGATGGGGTGGTGTGTACATGGAGGGCACAGTCTGTACAGCTGAGAACACTGTACACATTAGCGGTGCACGGCTCCTCTACAGGTGAAGGGTTCCATGATGGAGAGGTAACCCGCCCACTGTCCTATGTTGTATCTGGGGACAACTCCACTCATGTCCCTTCCTCTTCAGGCTGAATCCAATCATACTGTGAGTCCAGTCTGGGCGCCACTTCCCTGTCTTTTTGTTTCTCTGCCTGACTCTGGACTATGTGGCATGGGAGAGCCTCTGCTATGCCTGAGCTGGGGGACAGCCCTACTCACTACTGACAAAGGCTGCACTCTACAGTAAGTGCTCCGCAACTGCGAGTACCCACGTCTCCCCCCCACTCCTCCTCTCTCTCTTACCCCCCTCTCTTTCACCCCTCCTCTCTCTCTCACCCCTTATCTCTCTTCCACCCCCTCTTTCTCTCATTCACTCCCCCCTCTCTCTCTCTCTCTCTCTCTCTCTCTCTGTCACACCCTCTCTCTCTATCGCTTTCACCCCCTCTCTCTCGCTTTCACCCCCTCTCTCTGTCTCACCCCCTCTCTCTCGCCCTCCCTCTTTCTCCTCCCCTCTCTCTCACCCTATCTCTATGTCCTCTAGGTTTATGGACAGAGGATATTCTCCAGCCACCATCAATAAAGGTCTGTCAATAGCCAAAAAGACACCCCGTCACCAGCTCCTTGTGGATAAGATTAGAGACAGGGAGGATCCTAGGACCCACAAGGGACCATCCTTTATTCCCACCTTCTCCACACCCTATAGTGTGGAATTCCATAAGATACAAAAAATTGTCACTAAGTATCTCCCGGTCCTGTCCAATGATCCCATCTATTCCAAAGTTTTGGCTAAGGGTATCTGTAGTGTCTCTAGAAAAGCACCATCCCTTGGTAACCTTCTGTCACCCAGCCTTTTTTCCAGCAAAAATAAATCTAAAAATTGGTTATCATTCCAGGGCACTTTTAAGTGCTGTGCTCGTAACTGCAACTATTGTCCATTTGTTAAGGGTGGAGACGTGGTGACATCAATGTCCACAGGAAAGTCCCATAAAATTAATTCTTTTGTTAACTGCAACACACGTTATGTAATATACGTCATTACATGCACTACATGTTCCATCCAATATGTAGGGAGAACTACGCGCAGGCTGAAAGACAGGTTGTATGACCATCTCTACGACATTGACAAGGATCATGCCACAAACGTTGCACGTCATTGGAACGAAGTCCATCAGAAGGACACATCTTGCCTTGTTATACAAGGCATTGACAAATTTAGGACACCACCGAGGGGGGGTGACAAATTTAGAATCCTATGCAGACGTGAAGTCCAATGGGTCTTCTCTCTCAACACTAGACAACCCCTCAGGCTTAATTTCGAGTGGGATGTGTCACATTTTTTGGAAAAACCTCACATGCGTCCTGCGTTTTTGCATACATATATATGACTTTACCTGTAGTTTCTGTTATTCACAGCCTTAGTAGTCCTCCATTTGGGATTTTACCAACATTAACCAGCTTCCCTAAATTTCTTATTAGAAAGTTGCACCAGCCTGCCTATGCATTGTCTACAATTTACTATGTCCCATTAATATTTACATTATAAATTTTCTACTGTTGATAGATTAGATATCCGGTTCTCAAATACTTATATATTCTGCATTCCTGGTAGATTGGAAATACAGGCCTAAGTTTTTCAGGCTTCAGCTTTATGCCATAGCAAGTAGCAGCATTTTTTCAGAAGTTTGAGTGAGACTTCTCAAGTGAGACTCGTTTGAGTCTCCGAATGTATGGTATAATACAGTAAGGCTTGTTATAGACTATTTTGTCCTTTCCGCCTTTCGGCTTTATTTTTGTCAGTCTCACTCTAGATTTGTTGTGTCTCTATAGCGAGCCATGGCGTTCTGCAGCATGAGATGTGAGACTTCAGGAATTTCTAATCACATGGTATTATGTAGCAAGGCCGCCTTAATAATATATAATTAAATAATACTAGATCTATCTAGTTAGATATACTAAGCTATAGTCCCATTGACATAATTTTTTGATAGTCAACTGTGATATGCTGCAGCACTTCAAGTGAGAGTCTTCCGAGTCTCCGAATACATGGCATAATGTAGTTAGGTTTGTTATAGACCATTTTGTTCTTTTCGCCTCTCGGCTTCATTATTATTTTTGTCAAATTCCACTCTAGATTTATGGTATTTTTATAGCAAGCCATGGGTGTTCTGCAGCACGAGAAGTGAGACTTTGGGAATTTCTAATCGCATGGCACTATGTAGCAAGGTTTCCAAATACTCATATATTCTGCATTCTTGATAGATTGGAAATACAATTCCCTAGGCCCTAAATTTTTCAGGCTTCAGCCCTATGCCATAGCAAATAGTAGCTTTTTTTCAGCAGGTTGAGTGAGACTCCTCAAGTGAGACTCGTTTGAGTCTCCGAATGTATGGTATAATACAGTAAGGCTTGTTATAGACTATTTTGTCCTTTCTGCCTTTCGGTTTTTTTATTTTTGTCAGTCCCAATCTGGATTTGTGGTGTCTCTATAGCGAGCCGTGGCGTGCTGCAGCACGACAAGTGAGATTTCGGGGATTAGTATTATGTAGCAAGGCCGCCTTAAAGCGGGAGTCCCGCAAATACTGCAGCTGCTGACTTTTAAAATAAGGTCACTCACCTGTCCCTGGGTCCAGCGATGTTGGCACCCGAGACCGAACCGTCCCTCGATCCTCGGGTGCTGCCGCCGCCATTCTCAGTGAGGAAATCAGGATGTGAAGCGTTGCAGCTTTACTTCCCGATTCCCTACTGCGCATGCGCGAGTCGCGCTGTGCTTTCTCAATGGTCCCCGCTATCTGCTGGGACCTGTGTCTTTCCCAGGAGACAGCGGGGGAGTGCGGGAGGGGGCGTGACTCCCATGGGAGTCTATTCCCGGAAGTGGGTGCAGATACCTGTCTTGGACAGGTATCTGCACCCCCCTCCCCCCTGAAAGGTGCCAAATGTGACACCGGAGGGGGGGAGGAATCCGATGAGCAGAAGTTCCACTTTTGGGTGGAACTCCACTTTAACATTATATAATATGAAAAAAAATAGTTTCACCTAGTCAGATATACTAAGCTATAGTCCCATTGACATCATTTTTTGACATTTAACTGTGATATGCTGCAGCACTTCAAGTGAGACTCTTTCGAGTCTCCGAATACATGGCATAATGCTGTTGGGTTTGTTATAGACCATTTTGTTTTTTTTGCCTTTTGACTTTATTATTTTTGTCAATCCCACACTAGATTCATGGCATTCTTATAGCGAGCCATTGTGTTTTGCAGCATGAGAAGTGAGACTTTGGGAATTTCTAATCGCATGGTACTATGTAGCAAGGCCGCCTTAAAAAATTCTTAATTTTCCTTTTGGATGCAGATCTGGGCTTTGTTTGATGCAGATTCTATAGCTACCCTACTATATCTGTGTGCGTTTGAGGTCACTCTCTTTTGTGTTATTATTCAACTTAACCTATTTCAGCACATGGAGTGAGACTTATGGTCTCTATACATTTGTTGTTGTAGCATAGTCTGCTAGCACATTGACCTATGTGGAAACTATTTCAGCACATGGAGTGAGACTTATGATCTCTTAACCTATTAACCTATTTCAGCACATGGAGTACTTAACCTATTTCAGCACATGGAGTGAGACTTATGGTCTCTATACATTTGCTGTTGTAGCATAGTCTGCTAGCACATTGACCTATGTGGAAACTATTTCAACACATGGAGTGAGACTTCTGGTCTCTTAACCTATTAACCTATTTCAGCACATGGAGTACTTAACCTATTTCAGCACATGAAGTGAGACTTCTGGTCTCTATACATTTGCTGTTGTAACATAGCCTGCTAGCACATTGATCTATGTAGAAACTGCATTCATTTAATAGTTTTTCGGTCCTTTGTTTTGGTTCCTTTGTTGGGTTCTTCTATGTTTCCTATGTGGTTGAACATATATTTATATTTTTTCACTATTGGCCGCATAGCTAACATATTGTCATGGGAGTTTAACATCAACAACAATGGATATTTATTCATACTTTTTTGTGGTTTATCTGGTGTCTAATCCATTTCCATGTTTTTGTTTGTTTTTTACTATTTTTTCTTTTCAGAAAGTAAAAACTTATCTGACACCAGTGTTTTGGATGTGATGCTACATGTTTGATATTTTTGATACATTTGTAACCACTTTTTCAGGTAGTTGGACCGACCCCCTTTTTCAGATTTATGTATATATCTTTGTCAACTCTCTCGTCTATAAAATACAAGTGGTTAAGTATGATTGGAGGAGCAATATGCATACATTTCTAATTTCATCTTTAATGTACATACACTTTGATCCTATGTTTAATATGCTTGTACTTTGATCTCATGAAAATGTATGTATATTTCATCTAAACTGCTTATGCACATTTGCCATTTTAGGGTTGCGAGAGTACTTTTGAGTGCTTATGTACATTATGTCGGGACCGCGCTGTCACACATTTATGCATGTTTTATTCAGGTTTATATACATACATATACATTTTTTGTGTATTTTTTGTTTTCGCAAATGTGTGAGCAGAGTACCTTGTGGTTATACGACTTTATGGTTTAACACTTTTTGGCACTCCCAACTACTCAAGTTTGTTCCATTGTTGGGGCTTCACCTGCTGAGGAGGGTTTTAGCATCCAATACCTACCTTTTATTTTTATGAGTTCATACTGATTTATATTGGCATGATAGTTTTTTCTACTCATATTTTTCTTTATGCATTTTGGTTTGGTCAACAATGGATGTTTTCTCTCCTCTTTTTTGCAGGTGTAGGTTTTTATAATGGGATCATTATTGTTTTAATTACACTGAGAGGGTGGGTTTGCTATGCAGCGCGGTGATTGGTTGTTCTACCAGCGTGCATACCCCGCCCTCCCTCTTTTACTTTTTTACTTTTCTATTTATACCACACTATTACTATCCCTCTCTAGCTACGAATAAGCATCCAAATGATGTGAAACGCGTTAGCAGTCTACCACCCTGTACGTCTCTGCAATTGACTGTATGGTTGGATTTTATTGAAATAAAGATGTCCTTATCCCAGAGTGCGGCTATCCAGGATTTCTTTCTACCTCACTGCAAACCAGCAAAGCCAGCACCTGGAACCAGTTCTTACTAGGGCGGTGTCATTCCAGAGCAAGAGTGTTTGTGAGCTGCATCTCCTTTTTTCCTCTCTCTCACCCTCCCTCTCTCTCTCTCTCATCCCCCTCTCTCACGCCCCCCCTCCATCTTTCTCTCATCCCCCTCTCTCTCACTTCTTCTCTCTAACCCCCCTCTCTCTCACCCTCCCCTCCCTCACCCCCTCTCTAACCCCCCTCTCTCACCCTTCTCTCTAACCCCCCTCTCTCTCATCCTTTCTCTCTCATCCTTTCTCTCTCTTCTCCTCTCTCACCCTCCCTCCTCCCCCCTTCTTTCTCACCCTCTCTATCTTTCACTCCCCTCTTTTTCTCTTTCTTTCTTTCTTTCTTTCTTTCTTTTTCTCTTTCTTTCTCTTTCCCTCTCTCTTTTAACCTCCCTCTCTCACCCTACCCCCTCTCTCTCTCACCCTCCCCCTGCTCTCCCCCCCCCCGCTCTCTCTCCCCTTCACTCTCTCTCCCCTCTCCCTCTCTTACTCCCCTCTCCCTCCTATTCCTAAATCTCCTCCCTCTCCCCTTCTGTCTACAAAAAAAAAGCTGGGAACCATTATTCAGGCTATGCTGCAGTAAATATTTAAATGCCCCATCTATGCAGCTGATCTGTAAAGTGTAGGTGGGGCTTTGTGTGGGTGTGGCTTAAGTGTGGTCAGGGACACAGGGGGCCCCATGATCTCTTATTGTCCAGGGGCCCTATGAGTTGTCAGTCCGCCCCTGTGCCAGAGCCATCCATCATGATATGCAGGAATGTCAAGTGGGGTGGCTTGGGGAAGAGGAAGTACAGGGCTTCTCAACACAGAAAATGGGGCATATGCACAGAATGTGGCAATACAGAAAAAACAGAATCTGCCGGCATTGCATTCATATAAACTATAGAATATTAATACAAAAATGGGGCACTTGGTCTTTTTTCTGCCTTCACTCGTCTATGTCTCTATGTAATATGGATTTTTTTTTTTGCAGGTGTTAGTAACAGTGCCACAGTGTTTGGAAATCCTTCTATTATCTCCACATCGACAGGCATGGGTGAAAAGAATCAAGTATATGATATTTGATGAGGTACGTTGTACTATACCACTGTACTGGGTGTAAAGATTGCTGGAGCATCAGGGTTGTATATTTCAGTGTCAGATGAGCAGCACTGGTAGTTCGGTATAGTGCTTCTTGCACAGAGAGCAAAGACTACTCCAACATCGCACTAGACCTGTGATCCTAATACTAACTCCCCTCTATATAAATCTAACCCCTGCTTTGCATGCACCTCTTCTATGTTTGAATTATCTGCACCAACCTTCCTGCATTGAAAATACCACTGCCAAGGTCCAGTAGCAGAATGTTTTTTGGTCAGTTTGATGGGAGTTCTAGTAGGGGCTGCTGGGATAGTAGAAGCCTACAGTGGGGATCGAGGACACAATTTCTACTGTATGTATAGGCATATTGCATGTTGTTGGAGCACTGTAAAGATTTATTAAATATTTATTATAAAAAAAAGCATACGTTTACCAAAAACAACCATATAGGAATAACCTGACAACTGTGATACCAATAAAGTGTTTGCTTAATTGGAAATATGTAAATATATTTTTTGTTCCAGGTGCATTGCTTGGGAGGAGAGATTGGAGCAGAAGTCTGGGAACACATATTGGCGATGGTTCGTTGTCCATTCCTGGCATTATCTGCAACAATTAGCAATCCAGAACACCTAACTGAGTAAATGCTAAGTATATTTATTTTAGCCTTTACAATCTGTTATCCTGACAATAAGCTGCTCGAACTGTTAGATCAATATTAAACCCTTAACCAAAAACAAAAATGTAAAACATTGCAGCATACCAGTTCTTAAATGCGTGACTGGATTGTTTTTCTTTATTAGGCTTTTTTACTTAATTTTTACCTTGTGATCTGACTAGTAAGTCTGTTATTTTTCATTCTCCTTTAATAGACCAAGCTGTCTAGCAAAAGTGGCAGATAGGGAGTTGAACCAAACCATTTACCACTAAAAGGGGTGCTAAAATGGTCAGCTGTGAAACTTTTATCCCAAAAGAGAAAAAAAAAGTTTGTTAGTGTTAGCTGGAGTTCGGCTTTATTTGTTAGTCAAGTCCATCTAAATCTGTTAGTGCATCAAACACTACCCTCTCCACAGAATGACAATACTGCTGTCCAAGGGTGTCTCTAATGTTCTAGAATAAAGACACCCCAAGACAAGAAGTGTGTTACTGGCAGGATCACCAGTTAAAAATAAAGGTAAAAAAAGCCTAAAAAGGGAAAATGAATGTAGCCACCATGTTTAAGAATTAGTAAGTAGCAATATATTGCATTTTTGTTTTTGGGTTCAATAACGCTTTAAGTAAAGGTGGCCATATAAAATTAAGAAAAGCAATGATGAGAAGATGTTACTTATAATAGTCAGTCTATATAGGAACCCTTGATACCACACAGAGATTCCTGATGTGTTGGAAAACCGGCACTTAACTAAACACTAGTCATTATTCTTTCCACATTCCTATCTGTGTGCAGTTTGAGCAAAGATGTACACATCCATTACTTGTCTTTATTCTATGTACGAGTCAGGCTGTTGGCCTGTGAAGATGCATCAGTTTAACATCAGTTTTAGATGGTTCTAAAAATATTTAGAATTCATTGGCAGGTGCATTTGAAGGTACTCCTTCAAGCAGGATTTGCGCACCCATAGGCTTGTATGGAAATGCAAAACTTGTTTAAAGTGAACAAAAGCCTGTTGATATAAGCAATACAGCTTTTCTACCCTATGTCTACCCTAACTGTAAATGTTGGGCCAAATGGGGCCTTTATGATGTAAAGGTCCAGTTATTTATTTACCAAATGCTGATTCGCTCCTTGTATATCCATGAGTACATTTCAAAGGGAACCATTGCTTGTCAATCATGATGGGAGCTAAGCTGCAAGAAGTATGTCTCTCTGGCCTTTATATAGCAAACAAGTCACTAGCTGTCTCACATTGGCTATACACACACCACTTGTAAGTCATTTTAATAGTCGTAATTGTAATTACTAAGTTACAGTTCTCTAGAGCCCATAATCTCATAGTTACCAAGCAGCCTTGCAAGTGTTTAGAGTTGCCGAGGAATTTCCAATGCTTTCGAAACTCCCCAGACAAACGTACAACTATGCAGCTGTGCAGTTGCAATTCTCTGAATGCTGCTGCTAGACTCATCTTCCTTACTAACCAATTTGTGGCTGCTGCCCACTCTGCCCTGCACTGACTTCCACTAGCCTAGTGGTTCTTAACCTTTTTTGAGTCACGGACCTCTTTAAGAATCTGATGAAATCTATGAACCCGATCCCAAAAAATATTCATACAAACAAAATTTTGCATTCAATGAATATATCTACTTTATTTTATTGAAATTTGATTGCTTCATATATACAGTATATGACATACACAAAGTTTGAAAGTCCTCTCATTACAGAAATGAAATACAATCATCTTATACAAATTAAACAAAACAATTTTAATTCTACTCAAGCCTACTATTACTACTACTACTAGAAAATGATGCACAAGATGGAAGTTGTGAAGAGAACAATAATACAGATTTACAGTCTGCGCTATAAGCAATGGCAGAGTGTGTTTTATTGAATTTCCAATGACTGGGACAAGAGGGAGGGACGTTTAGTGAATGTAAATGTTATTTTTTATCTGACCCTCACAGACCTACTGAAACCCGTCCATGGACCACTAAGGGGTCCATGGATGCTAAGTTAAGAACCCCGGCGCTAGCCTAACATATAAAATCCGAAATACTAACAACAACATACAAAGCCTTCCATAACTCTGCCTTCAGCCACATTACCAACCGTATCTTGGCATATCACCCAAATTGTCCACTTTGCTCCTTCCTAAACCTCTTTCTCTAGCATCCTCATCACTTCCTCCCATGCTCGCCTCCAGGACCAGTTATCTCCCACCCTGTCTGTCTTTAGGCGACCATGAAAACTCATTTATTCAGAGAAGCCCACCCTGCCTATACCTAAAAACTGTACATTGACCACCTCCATAAGCTCATCCCCCACAGCTGTTACCTTTTTGTACCACCTCCTCCTCCATTTTAGATTGTAAAGCAAGCAAGGTCCTCCTAGTCCTTCTGTTTTGAACTGTATTGTAATTGAACTGTCTCCTTTATATTGTAAAGCACTGTGCAAACTGTTGGTGCTATATTAATCCTGTATAATAATAATAATAATAGGGACCATTTGGGAATTGGGGGGAGGAAAAAACAAGGCCAAGCACTGAGAGACGTGTACATGTCTATGGTAAAATTGTGTTCCATTGGGGGGAAAAGATCTGGACTGTGGCAAAACAGGGAGAAAATGGAGCTTCTGGAGCAATGCTTGTTATTGTTTCCCTTTATGGTGCTTCAGAGGTAGCTAATACCATTGTGATGGTTCTGTGAGCGTGGCCTGTAACAGAAACAGGAAGTTCAGCTACAGATCCCTCAACCGTCAGACGCTTTCAGCCCTATAGGGATGTTGAACACTTTTAATGTATTTTAATTGATGGCTGTAATTTATAAACTACATTTTCAAGGTGGCTACATTCTGTAAAAAAATACTGGGCACTACATGATGAAGCAGAGGAACACAAATTGCGGCCAAAAGCTGCAGCTAAAAAGAAAGCATTAAAAGCAGAAAGGAGATCCTGTCGAGTTCGACTAGGTAAGTGCCATTCTGTAAATTAGCCACTTTTTGCATTATTTTAATATTTATGGTATTTCGAACCTGCTTTTTTCTCTTTTGCATCTTAGTTCTGCATGACAGGAGATACAATGACTTGGAAAAATGTGTGTGTTCTGTGGAAGATGGTGAAATTACCTTTCATCATTACCATCCATGTGCTGCATTAACGATATCACAAGTAAGCCTTGGTCTATATGATAATATATTTTGTTTATATTTTTTATTTTATGTTTTAAAGTGTACATCAAATAATGAAAGTGAAATCATTGGAGAAAAATATCTGCCTTGTAGTCTGCTTTCTTATACATAGCAAGTGATGTATTTGTCTGTATGTGGATAAAGAATAATAGAAGGGTTGAAATACTTTTCTTGGAGAACATGCAACTCTGAGATCCCTTCAGTGCACTTAGTCTTGATGTGATCTCTGCCTAATAAGAATTTCAGAGATCAAACTAATTCTGACTGCCAGAAGAGATCATGGGGTTGATTTACTAAAAATGGAGAGTGCAAAATCTGGTGCAGCCCTGTTTAGAAACCAATCAGCTTCCATTTTTTTTTTGTCAACACTTATTTGAACAAAGTTAAGTTAGAATCTCATTGGCTACCATGCACAGCTGTACCAGATTTTGCACTCTCCAGTTTTAGTAAATCAACCCCCTTGCGATAAAAAATGCCTAAAGCCCTGTACACACGGTCGGATTTTCCGACGGAAAAAGTGCGATCGGATTGTGTTGTCGGAAATTCCGATCGTGTGTGGGCTCCATTGGACTTTTTCCGTCTGAATTTCCGACACACAAGTTTGAGAGCAGGCTATAAAATTTTCCAACAACAAAATCCGATTGGTTAAATTCCGATCGTCTGTACACAAATCTGACGCACAAAGTGCCACGCATGCTCAGAATAAATTAAGAGATGAAAGCTATTGGCTACTGCTCCGTTTATAGTCCCGACGTACAGAACGATCTGATTTTCCGACAACTTTGTGCGACCGTGTGTATGCAAGACAAGTTTGAGCCAAGATCCGTCGGAAAAAATCCATGGATTTTGTTGTCGGAATGTCCGAACAATGTCCGACCGTGTGTACAGGGCATAAGCCTTTATGAAGGAAGTCCACAGCAGCATTTTCTTCACAAAAGTGTTTAAGTGCCTCTGCTTTCTCAATTTAGCAATCACAACAAGACTGTTCTGATAGATTAGTATCTGAGCTTTATTTTTTAGTCTGGAATACAATAGGGAACAAAAACAATTTTGTTGGGTTATTTCTCTGTTTTTGATCCCATTGGGGAGATTTTCCCTCTCGTCCTGTCCTTGTGGTGCTTGTAACACAAAATATAAAAAGGTTGGGGGTTCATCAACAGGACAGAAAGGTACAGACATGTTGTCAGTAGGGATGAGCTTGATGTTCGGGTGCCTTTGGCCAATCATGGCTCAGGGGGGCTAAGTCCATGCCCCACACTATATAAGGCTGCTTACATGGCGGTGTGTAGTGTTGTTGGTGCGGACAGAGAGATAGCTTGATTTAGATTAAGCAGGCAGGTTATTCAATTAGTGACAGTGTATTTGATATATATATGCAGTCAGTCTAATATATATATATATATATATATATATATATATATATATATATATATATATATATATACTCTGCATTTAGCATAGACTATATATTCAGTGTTTACTCTATATTCATTCAGTGCAGGCAGTGTATTAATATATATATATACAGTCTCTGCATCCAGTGTAGCCTATATCTACAGTGCATTCCGTGGTGTACTGTTTCGAATACACTTCAGGCAATATATTAATATATATATACAGTCTGCATGCAGTGTAGCCTATACAGTGCATTCTGTGGTGTACTGTTTCTAATACACTTCTGGTGATGTACACAATACAGTGCAGCCATAGTACAGTTGCTAATACAGTGCAGACAGTGTACACAGTGTCTAATACAGTGTGTACAGTTTCTACTACACTTCTGGTGGTGTACACAATATAGTGCAGCCATAGTGCAGTTGCTAATACAGTGCAGGTGGTGTACACAGTATCTAATAAAGTATGTACAGTTTCTACTTCACTTCTGATGGTGTACACAGTACACAATACAGTGCAGCCATAGTACAGTTGCTAATATATTGCAGGCGGTGTACACAGTATCTAATACAGTGTGTACAGTTTCTACTACACTTCTGGTGGTGTACATAATACAGTGCAGTCGTAGTACAGTTTCTAATACAGTGCAGGCGGTGTACACAGTATCTAATACAGTGTGTACAGTTTCTACTACACTTCTGGTGGTGTACACAGTACAAAATACAGTGCAACCGTAGTACAGTTGCTAATACAGTGCAGGCGGTGTACACAGTATCTAATACAGTGTGTACAGTTTCTACTACACTTCTGGTGGTGTACATAGTACAAAATACAGTGCATCCATAGTGTAGTTGCTAATACAGTGCAGACAGTGTACACAGTATCTAATACAGTGTGTACATTTTCTACTACACTTCTGGTGGTGTACACAGTATCTAATAGTGTAGTGTGGTGTTGCAAAACAAAATATACATCATGTCCAGAAGGCCACTAAGGAGAGGCAGACGCTCACAGGCTACTAAAAGAGGGCAAGCAGCCTCTGTGTCTACAGTCAACAGTGCTGGTGGTGGACATGGTGCATTCTCTGCAGGTGGCTGTGGGGCACGCTTGTCCTTTTTTTCTGCTGCTGGCCGTGTTATTGAGCCAGAACATGCAGAAGAGTTGGTGGAGTGGATAACAAAGCCTTCCTCACCCTCCTCATCCTCCTCATCTTCTGTCACCCAGGCTCAGAGTAGTTTGCCTTCCAACGCAGCTGCCAAAGCTGGCCAATTCCTCCGGCTCCTTGTCCACAGTCACTCCTTCTGTAGCCCCACCATCATGCATGGAGGAGCCCCCAGAATTATTCGACCACAGTGTCGGGTACATGCTGCTGGAGGATGTGCAGCGATTTGAAGGCTCCGATGTTGGTTCCCAGGTTGAGGAAGGAAGTAACGCGAGCCTAGAGAGAGGGGGTGCCCAAGAAGGCAGTCATGTTCCCACAGCTGCAGCATACTGCCAAGTTTGCTCCAGCGATGAGGAGGGGAGGATGATGAGGTCACTGACTGTACTTGCGTGCCTGAGAGAAGAGAGGAGGAGGAGGAACAACTCCAATGAGGCAGGATGTCCTCTAGGGGGCAGCTTATGGGCAGCCACCGTATTGCATCACACCGCAGAGTTCCACAGGTGCAGGGCACTGCTGACTCCCCGCTGACTTTTAAAAGTTCCTTGGTGTTGGCCTTTTTCCACACATGTGCAGCAGATTGCACCATTGCTGTTTGCAACCTATGTCTGAAGTGGATCAAGCATGGCCAGAACACCAGCCACTTGAGCACCACATGCTTGACCAGACATATTACGACCTGCCATGCAGTCCGTTGGCAACAGCACTTGAAAGACCTACATCAAAGAAAGAGGCGGACTTCTCCTTGCACCTCATCTGGGATCTCCAACCCTACTATACCTCCAGTCCTATCAAAAACCTGCACTGAGAGGAATGAAGGTATAGCAATAGGTGCCCCTTGCAGCCAATCTGCTATCAGTACACCACCATCTGATTTTAGCAGGTAAATTTCCCTACACCAGTTGCTGAACTGTAAAAAGAAATTCGGTCCCAGCCATCCACATGCTCAGCCTCTAAATGCTAGCTTGGCCAAATTTCTAGCACTGCAACTGCTGCCTTTTCAGCTGGTAGACAATGCCCCCTTTCGTGAATTTGTGGAATGTGCTGAACCTCAGTGGCAGGTCCCAAAACGCCATTACTTTTCACGGAAGGCCATTCCGGCTCTCTATCGACATGTGAAAGGCAATATTTTGGCCTCGTTGGACAGGGGGGTCAGCAGTAAGGTGCATATTACCCCTGACTCATGGTCCAGCAGGCATGGGCAGGGTCGTTACCTTTCCTTCACAGCGCACTGGGTAACTCTGCTGGCAGCTGGGAAGGATGCAGGACAGGGTTCAGTGTTGTTAGAGCTTGTTCCGCCACCACGCCTCCAAAATGCTAATGGTGATTCTGAGGATTGACCACTGGGCAGAACTTGCTCAATATGCAATTGAGCTACTGGCCTTTCCTGCATCCAGCGTGCTTTCTGAACGCACATTAAGTGCTGCTGGAGGGTTTGTAATGGATCAAAGAGCGCGCCTGTCCACAGACTCCGTTGATAGGCTCACATTCATAAAAATGAATCAGTCTTGGATCAGCAGCTATCAAGCACCTGATGCTGTTGTAACTGATTGAATTTGCTATGGATGTGGGATCCCTTGAAGACTGCCTATGCTGACTATCTTATTCCTCCTCAATCTTGATGATGCTAGATTCCAACAATATTTTTGGTTTAGGGCACCACCACCACCCAAGGCCCAATTTTTCTGCCCCTGTTTAACAGGGGCATGTAATTACAATGTTTGATCCAATATTTCACAGCAGGGCCAGTTCCTGCGCCCAACAAGAGTATCTGTGAGGGGTTGCATTGTTGTGGCACCACCACCACCACCCAAGGCCCAATTTTTCTGCCCCTGTTTAACAGTGACATGTAATTTCAATTTTTGATCTAATATTGCAACAAAGGGCCCGTTCCTGCACCCAACAAGAGTATCTGTGAGGGGTTACAGTGTTGTGGCACCACCACCCAAGGCCCAATTTTTCTGCCCCTGTTTAACAGGGGCATGTAATTACAATTTTTGATCTAATGTTTCACAGCAGGGCCCATTCCTGCGCCCAACAAGAGTATCTGTGAGGGGTTACAGTGTTGTGGCACCACCACCACCACCCAAGGCCCAATTATTCTGCCCCTATTTAAGAGGGGCATGTAATTACAATTTTTGATATAATATTTCAACGCAGGACCCATTCCTGCGCCCAACAAGAGTATCTTTGAGGGGTTACAGTGTTGTGGCACCACCACCCAAGGCCCAATTTTTCTGCCCCTGTTTAACAGGGGCATGTGATTACAATTTTTGATCTAATATTTCACAGCAGGGCCCGTTCCTGTGCCCAGCAAGAGTATCTGTGAGGGGTTACAGTGTTGTGGCACCACCACCACCCAAGGCCCAATTTTTCTGCCCCTGTTTAACAGGGGCATGTAATTACGATACTTGATATAATATTTCACAGTAGGGCCCGTTCCTACACCCATCAAGACTAACTGTGAGGGGTTACAGTGTTCTGGTACCATCACCACCACCAAAGGCCTAATTATTCTGCCCCTGTTTAAGAGGGGCATGTAATTACAAGTTTTGATATAGTATTTCACAGCAGATCCCGTTCCTGCGCCCACCAAGAGTAACTGTGAGGGCTTACAATGTTCTGGTACCACCAACACCTAAGGCCCAATTTTCTGCAGAGTATATAGGGCAGGCCGTATAGTATATATACTGCTGTTCAGAGTATATAGTGCCTGGGGGACCCCCACACCATTTTTTTTAAATTTGGGTGTGGGGTTCCCCTTAATATCCATACCAGACCCAAAGGGCTTGGTAATGGACTGGGGGGGGGGACACATGCCATTTTTTTCAATGATTTTCATCTATGTTGCCGGGACCCGACAATACATTACAGCCGCGAGTAGTTTTAAATTACATTTTTCCTTTAGAAATGTCATTTTGCTGTGGTATTGTTCTAAAAATGGGAAAAATGCGATACTTTACAGGCATACTAAGGACACCCCCAAGGCATGATATTTAAAGGAATATTTCATTTTTATTGTTTCACTTTAAGCATTATTAAAATCACTGCTCTCGAAAAAACGTCTGTTTCTAAAACTTTTTTTTGCATTGATACATGTCCCCTGGGGCAGGACCCGGGTCCCCAAACACTTTTTATGGCAATTACTTGCAAAGAAGCCTTTAAAATTAGCACTTTTGATTTTTCACATTCGTGTCCCATAAACTTTAATGGTGTTCGCGTGTTCGAACAAACTTTATCCCTGTTCGCATGTTCTGTTGTGAACCAAACCGGGGGTGGGTGTTCAGCTCATCCCTAGTTGTCAGTGGTTCTAGTAATAGCCCACTCTAATAAGAATGTGTGTTTGTATGTGTTCTTATTATAGAGACTGGCTATCACTTTCTGTTCTGAGTGAGAAGGAATAACCCCAGTTAAAAAAAAAATGAACAGAGGCTCTAATCCTTCCCAACTGTATAAAAAAAAAATGAAAATAAAAATGTTTTGGCTGAAGTTGTGATTAAAAGTGAATATATAACCAAAACATTTTTTACATTGTAGTTGTATATAGAGTAGGGAGGGGTTAAAACTCCAGTTTATTTTCTGCTATATGTGTCCTGTTAGGGAGATTTACCATCACTTCCGTCCTGGTGGTACAACAATAACTCCAGAGAAAATCTCCACCAAAGGAGGGAAACGCCTTTCATAGTCAATTGTCACCTGAATAAATGTTCCCATCGGATGATTTCCGGTCAACTTTTGTTCTGGTGACCCTCACCTTCTGTCTCTCTAACAATGGTCACCAGACACAGATAGTGATAAAAATCTGATGAGGGTTATAAGCATTCTCTACTCTATCCTACTCTATATGTGCTAAAAAATTGTGTACTTAAAGTGAAGTTCCACCCAAAAAAAAATGTCATTAATATGCAGGAAATAAATAAAAAAAAAAAAACATTTGGAGGAATTTTTTTTTTTTACTTACCTTTTTATGCCTGTTGCTATGTGGTCCCTCGAAATCTGCCTCCTTCATCACCTCGGCTCCTGACGTCACTTCCCTTGGCGCCTCCGCTCGCTACTGCTCCTGGGAGAGGTGTGTCATCATTTCCCAGGAGTCAGTGGGCTGCGCCGAGGGCTAGGTTGCCATAACAACGGGGCGGGCACTTCCGACTACGCCGCCCATTGTTATGGCAACCTGTATACTTTACAGCGCCGCTGCGGCGCATTACTGCGCATGCGCGAGAACGGGCCGGTGCATGCTAGTCCAGCAGCAGCACCATAACCAGGAAGATAGTGCTTGTGGGCTTCACATGCCCACAAGCAAAATGGAACATGCCAGGGATAAAAAAAATCAAAGACATCGTTTGATCTAAATCTGCAATCGAGCGGACGTCGATCGCTAAACAGTGAGTCATATAAAGAATAGCATTTTAAATAATATATTTGTACAAAAAAAAAATTTCTTATTCAAAGTTTTTTATTGAAAAGAAGACATAAAGTTCAACAGGTGATATTTGTGTGACAAAAATAATGATAGTTACACAATTTCTTTTCGTGCGTCTAATTAGTAGCATGGACAGTAAGATCGTTGTCATAACAAAAGATACAGAAGGTAAGCATTAAAGTAGTACGTGCATTGAGTTTATCACAGTATGTAAGTAAAGATAAAACAAGAACAATATATCTATACGCTTACATGAAAGGTAAATCCGCAAACATGTAAAAGGTCAAAACCTAGTAGACGTTGTGTAATCTATAAGAAATATTACCAGTGATGTGTCTGTAGGTGGTAGTTAGTAAAGAGAGAATAAGAAAAGAGGAGAGAGAAAGGGAGGCAGAGAGAGTCTAGAGAAAGGGAAAGTGGGGAGAAGAGTGGTCGGGGGGTCACATTGATTATCAGAACACCACTAAATTAATCTGACGTTATCGTGGTCTAACTAGGGCTCTAGAAGGTGTTTGTCAAAGTCCAGGGGTAAAAAATGTTCAGCCCAGGGGTTCCAAATTTTAAGGTGTTGGGGAATCCTATCCAGAATTGTTGCTTCAATTTTACTATCAATCATGGCTTGAGTGATCCTATTCTTAACTCTGGCGAGATTCAGTTTTGGGGTTTTCCAGGCTCTGGCTATCGTCTGTTTAGCTGCCGTAGTAAATTGAAGGAGGAGACGGGTCTGGGATCTGGTGTAGTCTGAGGGGATAAGGTTCAGCAATGCAATAGAGGGGTCAGAATCAATGGTATGTTGAAGTAAGGTGGAAGCCATTCGGAATATTGCAACCCAAAATTCCTGTACTATTGGACACGTCCACCATATATGAACGTGGGTACCTCTCTCATCACAGCCACGGAAACATACTGAGGGGTAATTTGGGAGAAATTTAAAGATCCTGGCTGGAACCAGATACCATCTCATGAGTACTTTATAGTTTGCTTCTTGAGCAATTACATTGTGAGATGAAATTTTTGTGTTGGACCAGATACTAGACCAGTCTTCCACGTCAAGATCTAATGAAAGGTCTTTGGACCACTGTACAGCGTATGTGGGCAGGTTGGCTGGGGGAGAGGTCAAATGCGTGTATAAACGTGAAATAAGACCCGGAGCATGGGGGTCCCAGTTGCAAATTCTTTCAAATATGGAGAAATCGTCTAATGAAGAGTGTGAGCCTATAGTTGTGCGAATGAAATGGGCTATCTGTAAATATCTAAAATATTCTGTCGAGGGTATTTCTGCTTGGTTTTGTAGTGAAGAGAACGTCTTTATAGAGGTTCCAGAGGTAAAATCGCTAATGCGATATAGTCCTGCTCTCAGCCAGATTTGAAATGATCTTGGATTAACGTGGGCCGGGTAAAATTTCGGGTGATCTAGAAAAGAAAGTAACAGGGAGTGAGCTGGTATCAGTTTAATCGGGCCTCGAAGTTTGTCCCATAACTTAAGGGAGTGTCCAATAATGGGGTTACTTATTGGACCACGGGTTGAGGAGGGTAACCATAGTAGGTTAGACACAGTGAGGGGGTAAAGGTCAATAGCTTCCAGACTAATCCATAGTGGTATTTCAGTTTTTTCATGAAAGAGAGTGATCTGGGCTAGCTGGGCCCTGTGATAGTATCTCAGAAAGTTAGGTAGCCCCAACCCCCCATTGAGCTTACTACGAAGTAGTATGGCCCTAGACACCCTAGGTCTAGTGGAGCCCCATATATATTTGGACACTCGCGTCTGAATAATTCGGTGGAAGTGAGAGGGAATAGGTATCGGGAGGACTCTATATAAATAGAGAAGTTTTGGAAGCAGAGACATTTTTACGGCCGCAATCCAACCAAGCCATGAGATACATAACGGTCGCCATGATTCTAGTAAGGCTGTTAAGTGTTTTAACATAGGAAGATAGTTGGCTCGAAATAAATGGGCCGGATCACTAGTTAATTTAATACCAAGATAAGCTATCGAGGATGTGGACCAAGTGAAGGGGAAGAATTCTTGTATGTGTTCGAGTTCTGATTGTGGGAGAGACACGTTGAGAGCCTTATGCCGCGTACACACGGTCGGACTTTTCAGCTACAAAAGTCCGACAGCCTGTCCAACAGACTTCCGGAAGACTTTCGGCAGACTTGCGGTGGACTTGTGGCAGACTTTCTAACGAACGGACTTGCCTACACACGACCACACAAAAGTCCGACGGATTCGTACGTGATGACGTACACCAGACTAA
The DNA here is from genome assembly GCA_037952925.1 of Lithobates clamitans. Classification (NCBI taxonomy): domain Eukaryota; kingdom Metazoa; phylum Chordata; class Amphibia; order Anura; family Ranidae; genus Lithobates; species Lithobates clamitans. The sequence goes on along the minus strand of JBBGZY010000378.1, from coordinate 1,436,855 downwards.
AATAAGGAAGTTGATAGCCAGTAGCCAATAGCTGCCCTAGCGTGGGTTTTTGTCCGTTGGACTAGCACACAGACGAGCGGATTTCGGGGTCCGTCGTAGTTACGACGTAAAGATTTGAAGCATGTTTCAAATCTAAAGTACGTCGGATTTGAGGCTAAAAAAGTACGTTGAAAGTCCGGAGAAGCCCACACACGATCGGATTACCAGCCAGCTTTAGTCCGTCAGCGTCCGTTGGACTTTTGTAGACGAAAAGTCCGACCGTGTGTACGCGGCATTAGATTTAGACTGGTTAACTTCCAGGCCTGATATTAGAGCAAATTTGTCTAAGAGTTGGATAAGATTAGGGAGAGTAGTGCGTGGTGAGGTGACAAATAGCAGTGCATCGTCGGCGAATAAGCACAGTTTATGGGATGTAGAGGCTATGTCTAGGGCTTTAATATTTGGATTTTCCCTAAGCAGGGCCGCTAGTGGTTCAATTGCTAGTGCAAACACTAGGGAAGAGAGGGGGCAACCCTGTCTCGTACCACGTTGTATTTGGAAACAGTCCGATCGAAATCCTGAGTATTTAACGTAGGCCTGCGGTTGGTTGTAGAGGGAATTTATCCATTGCAGGAAGTTGGGGCCAAATCCCCAACGTTGTAATATATAGTGTAGGTAAGGCCAAGAGACCGTGTCAAATACCTTACGTATATCGAGAGAGAGGAAATGCATTGGGATTTGCCGTGTTCGAGCTAGATGTTGGAGTATGATAACGCGATGGATGTTATCGCTGGCTTGACGTCGTGGTATGAAGCCAACTTGGTCTTTGTGTATGAGGCCACCTATAATTGGGTTAAGACGTAGCGCCATAATCTTGGCCAGGATCTTTATGTCCAGGTTGAGTAAAGAAATGGGCCTGTAATTAGATCAAAGAGAATTATCCGTGTTGGGTTTGGGTGTCATGGAGATGATGGCTGTCAACGTGTCTCGACCAAAGGTATGTTGTTTAAGGAGGGCATTAAAGGTGTTGGTGAGAAGGGGAACCAGGATAGAAGCAAATTTTTTAAAGTAGGAGCTGGAGAGTCCATCTGGGCCTGGTCGCTTATGTGGTTTAAGGGTTTTTATAGCAAGAAGAACCTCTTCGGACGTAACGGGGCATTCCATTGACTCGCTATTGGCCTCTGATAGTTTAGGGATTGAAATATCCTGGAATAATGTTTCGGCTTGTTTCACCGAGAAGGTGCTTGTTGAAGTGTATAGTTCAGCCAACCTTCTACGGAATTCAGAGAGCACCTTCACAGGATTGTTCGTGTGATTATCTTTGGCCAATTTGAGTCTAATGGGGTTATGCACCCTTTCCGGCCGGCGAAGTCTTAGTGCTGGAAAAGTATCAGGTTTATTGGCTTTAGTATAAATTGTATGATTGGATCTACGAATAGCAGGTCCAGTTCTGTTTTCGTCTTTTCTAGTAAGATTCTGTGAGGTTCAGTTGGGGAGGATTGAAATTGGAGGAAGAGGCGGTAAAAGTCCGCCTCCAGTTGCTGGGCTCTAAGTTTTTTATCTCTTTTGAGGTGAGTAGATACAGAGATTCAGGTCCCTCGGATCACGGGTTTGTGTGCCTCCCATAAGAGGACAGGTGAGATGTCAGGTGTGGAGTTATGCTGTATGTAAGGGCAAGTTGTATGTCAAAACAATATAACTGGTTAGTTAAATATGCTTAATTTATACACCAAGTGCAGTCTTTAGATTGCGGGATCAAGGAAGAGACTGTTGTGATCACTGCACAGTGGTCCCACCAAGTTATTGGATGAATGCATGAATGGAGTAGGGTTGGTGAAGATGATACTGGTGTAAAAATGTGGTCAATCCTAGAGAAGGATTTGTGTGGGTATGAATAAAAAGTGAAATTTTTCCTCGAGGGATTACATTCTCTCCAAGTATCTAATAGGGAGGCCTGTTGAAATAGCTTACGAAATTGTATAGAAGGAGAATATTGTTCAGGGGCGTAGGGAGATTTATCAAGATGTGGGTGCAGTACTAGGTTGGAATCGCCGCACATGAAAAGAGTGCCTTTGCAGTTTGACCGTATTACCTGCAAGAGATGGTTAAAGAAGGGGTTAGGATTATTGTTGGGGGCATAATATGAGACTTTAGTGGTCATCACATCTTGTAAGTGTCCAACTAAAATAATGTAATGACCCTCAGGGTCTTTGATTTCATTTGTCAGAGTGAACGGTAGGCTATGGTGGAATGCAATAAGGACACCGCGTTGCTTAGTGGTAGCAGAGGCGATGAACACTTGAGGGTATTTGGAACTGAAATATTTTGGGGTTGTTTGGGCTGAAAAGCAAGTTTCTTGTAGGGCCACTATATTGGCCTTAAGGGATGCGAAGGTGCGAAAGGTCTTAACCCTTTTATTAGGTGAGTTAAGTCCCTTAACACTAAGGGAGAGTATATTCAGGGGGGCCATTTAAGGACTCGGGGTGGGGAAATATGGAGTTGTTCTAAGAAGATCATGCCACCCACCCGACCTAGTGAGAAATAAAGAAGGAAAGAGAGAGAAAGGTGGAGGAAAAAATAGAAAGAAGTGTCAAGGGACAGAGCAAGGGTTTTGTAGGGAAGGTAAGTAGGTACAGTAGCGACTGGTGCGTTGGACATTATAGCCCAACCAAATAATGCACCGACTTCCCAACCAGCCAGCTGGCCAGGGAGTGTGTGCACCATAAAAGGGGGGAGCAGTGACAGCTCCCCGCCGCAGACCGGGAAAACATAACATATTACAATGCTTAAACTAAATTAACATTTCGTATTGATGTCTTACCAATATATTCATATAAAACAAATAAGGGGTAGCCCCCAGCTGTGGGAGAAACGTAGTGCCAACTACTTGAAGAAGGATGGAAACATAAGAAAGGTGGTGGGGGAGGGGAATGGAGAAGAATATCAGAATGGGAAAGAGAGGGTATAGGGAGGGTCAGGAAGACGTAGAAGGGTGAGGGAGGGGAAGAAAGGGGGAAGAGAGAAAGGGGGAGGGGAGGAGGAGGGAGAAAAGTAGGGAAAGGGGTGGGAGGGGGAAGAGAGAGGCAATTGGCACAACTGAAATGGGAATCACAGAGGGGGGTGTGACATTCTAAAAAAGGAACATCACAGCGATAACCTTACAAGTACTATAGCTAGTGCTCGTGTGATCAAAGCAAAACAAAATAAGGGAGGGGGGGGATATGGCATTTGGGATTTGTAAGCATCAGAGTATTAGTGCTCAATTTAAAGACATGTGTAAACCAGAAGTGTATAGTTCAGCCAACCTTCTACGGAATTCAGAGAGCACCTTCACAGGATTGCTCGTGTGATTATCTTTGGCCAATTTGAGTCTAATGGGGTTATGCACCCTTTCCGGACGGCGAAGTCTTAGTGCTAGAAAAGTATCAGGTTTATTGGCTTTAGTATAAATTGTATGATTGGATCTACGAATGGCTTTGTCCGCAGATTCTACCAAGAGCAGGTCCAGTTCTGTTTTCGTCTTTTCTAGTGAGATTCTGTGGGGTTCAGTTGGGGAGGATTGAAATTGGAGGAAGAGGTGGTAAAAGTCCGCCTCCAGTTGCTGGGCTCTAAGTTTTTTATCTCTTTTGAGGTGAGTAGATACAGAGATTCAGGTCCCTCGGATCACGGGTTTGTGTGCCTCCCATAAGAGGACAGGTGAGATGTCAGGTGTGGAGTTATGCTGTATGTATCCTTTAAGGGCAAGTTGTATGTCAAAACAATATAACTGGTTAGTTAAATATGCTTAATTTATACACCAAGTGCGGTCTCTAGATTGCAGGATCAAGGAAGAGACTGTTGTGATCACTGCACAGTGGTCCGACCAAGTTATTGGATGAATGCATGAATGGAGTAGGGTTGGTGAAGATGATACTGGTGTAAAAATGTGGTCAATCCTAGAGAAGGATTTGTGTGGGTATGAATAAAAAGTGAAATTTTTCCTAGAGGGATTACATTCTCTCCAAGTATCTAATAGGGAGGCCTGTTGAAATAGCTTACGAAATTGTATAGAAGGAGAATATTGTTCAGGGGCGTAGGGAGATTTATCAAGATGTGGGTGCAGTACTAGGTTGGCCGCACATGAAAAGAGTGCCTTTGCAGTTTGACCGTATTACCTGCAAGAGATGGTTAAAGAAGGGGTTAGGATTATTGTTGGGGGCATAATATGAGACTTTAGTGGTCATCACATCTTGTAAGTGTCCAACTAAAATAATGTAACGACCCCCAGGGTCTTTGATTTCATTTGTCAGAGTGAACGGTAGGCTATGGTGGAATGCAATAAGGACACCGCGTTGCTTAGTGGTAGCAGAGGCGATGAACACTTGAGAGTATTTGGAACTGATATTTTGGGGTTGTTTGGGCTGAAAAGTGAGTTTCTTGTAGGGCCACTATATTAGCCTTAAGGGATGCGAAGGTGCGAAAGGTCTTAACCCTTTTATTAGGTGAGTTAAGTCCCTTAACATTAAGGGGGAGTATATTCAAGGGGGCCATTTAGGGACTCGGGGTGGGGAAACATGGAGTTGTTCTAAGAAGATCATGCCACCCACCCGACCTAGTGAGAAATAAAGAAGGAAAGAGAGAGAAAGGTGGAGGAAAAAATAGAAAGAAGTGTCAGGGGACAGAGCAAGGGTTTTGTAGGGAAGGTAAGTAGGTACAGTAGCGACTGGTGCGTTGGACATTATAGCCCAACCAAATAATGCACCGACTTCCCAACCAGCCAGCTGGCCAGGGAGTGTGTGCACCATAAAAGGGGGGAGCAGTGACAGCTCCCCACCGCAGACCGGGAAAACATAACATATTACAATGCTTAAACTAAATTAACATTTCGTATTGATGTCTTACCAATATATTCATATAAAACAAATAAGGGGTAGCCCCCAGCTGTGGGAGAAACGTAGTGCCAACTACTTGAAGAAGGATGGAAACATAAGAAAGATGGTGGGGGAGGGGAATGGAGAAGAAGATCAGAATGGGAAAGAGAGGGTATAGGGAGGGTCAGGAAGACGTAGAAGGGTGAGGGAGGGGAAGAAAGGGGGAAGAGAGAAAGGGAGAGGGGAGGAGGAGGGAGAAAAGTAGGGAAAGGGGTGGGAGGGGGAAGAGAAAGGCAATTGGCACAACTGAAATGGGAATCACAGAGGGGGGTGTGACATTCTAAAAAAGGAACATCACAGCGATAACCTCACAAGTACTATAGCTAGTGCTGGTGTGATCAAAGCAAAACAAAATAAGGGGGGGGGGGGGGGAGAATATGACATTTCGGATTTGTAAGCATCAGAGTATTAGTGCTCAATTTAAAGACATGTGTAAACCAGAAAAAATAAAAACTAAGTTTAACCAAACAAAACAAAAGGAATGTGTCCAAAACCCCAATGTAGGGTTGGAGGGATTTGCATAAGACATACCCACAACAGTGGGAATTCTTACCGCAGTTCAAAACCCTGCGGGATGTATGTGATTTCGGATCAAAAAGGCTTGCTTGGCGAGACGGGGTTCCTTTTCGGATCGAGGAAGGGCCTGGTTGGTTCCGCTTTGGAGTGGTGGTGTATGGGTATGCGGCTAAGCGAACTGGGGTACGGGGTAGCGAAGTCTCGCATTGTTGAGCAGGGGGCATCAAGTGAAGAGATTCCAGAAGATGTTGTAGGGATTCTGGAGAAGTGGAGGAGTGTTGCTGCCCCTGGATCGTAAATTGGAGGGAGAAAGGAAAACGCCAGGTGTATTTTATCTGATGCTTTATCAAGATTTGTAGCTGCGGTTTCATGGCCCGCCGTTTAGCAATGGTAAGGGGTGCCAAATCAGAAAAAAGTTGATAGGTGTGGCCTTGAAACAGGAGAGCGTCCTGGTTCCGGGCAGCTGCGAGTAGTTGTTCTTTTGTACGGAAAAAGTGCAACTTAATTATTATGTCCCGTGGAGGGCCGTCTGGCTGGCGGCGAGTAAGTGCCCTGTGAATCCTATCAAATTCTAGGCGTTCAATGGGAACGGAGGGGGAAAGTTCTTGAAAGAGGGACGTGGTAAAAGATTGTAGGTCATCAACCACTTCAGGGATGCCCCGGAGACGTAGATTAGACCTGTGTGAGCGGTTCTCAGCATCTTCCAAACGTGAGAGTAGTGTAGCATTTTCCTCACGGAGTGCTGCCTGCTCCTGAGCATGTTCCTGAATAGTAAGCTCTATATCATCCACCCTGGTTTCCAGGTCTGCAGTGCGCTGACCCAGCTCCCTTATCTCTTGTGACAGTCTGTTTGTGATTTGATCACATGAATCTTTCAGGGCTTTATTTAACATCTTTTCCATGTGTTTCAAAAAGTCTGGCTGAGACATACCTGATTGCGGTGGAGTAGGTGAGCCGCTGTAGATGGGGTCTGTCTCATCTTCTTCCTCACTGTCTCCCTGTCCCGATCTAGCTGGGGATGCAGAGTGTTGTTTGGCGAGGGCTTTCGCCGCCATCTTGGAGGAGGCGCGGGCCAGGGCCTCCTTGATCGGTTTGGATTTAGTTTTGCCTCTGTGGCCCATCAAAACCATCCCGAATGAGGCTCTACCGATGTGGGAGGTGATCGCCGGTAATTCGATTAGGTTGAGCAGTCAGGGCGGACTATACGGTCCCGTGTCTGGAGCGGGGAGTGCGGAGCTCTACGAGGAAGCGTCCTCCATGTCAAGCCTCGCGCATGCGCCCCCACCGAAAAAAAAATTTCATAGTTGGAACTCTGCATTAAGCGCTGATAAATAAATGACTAAAGCTACAGCTATTTCAAAAGTGTACTGATATCACCATATAGTGCTAGATGAATAAAGTAATAATGCGCTAAAATCAACCTACCAATATTACATAAATTTATACACATTCCAATGGCATAAAAACAATAAGTGTAAAATATAAAATTGCAGCCGTGAAAGTCCAATATGTGAACAATTAGTCACCACCCCCAATTAATGGGTGTACTGCTCACCTAACGGTTAATTAGTTGATTGCCAAGAGAAAGGAAAAAACACACACATCTGTTTTGATTGAGCGAAAGATCCCTGGAGTATATATGGAATGTGCTGGATGTGGAGGGAGAAGGATACTGCTGTTTGCACTGACCGCTCTATAAGCATTACACTATCAAGTTAAATGTGAGTGTAGCTATCCAAAGCTCTTGCTCTACTATCCCATAGCAAACCTGCACAATGATGATGTCTTAATTTTTCTTTGAGAATCACTGCATTCGGAGAAGTCATGATATAATTATCCACTATATATGAAGATTATTAGTCTCTGATGTGAGCTTCTATCTGGATAACACTCCAGGGATCTTTCTCTCAATCAAGACAGATGTGTGTGTTTTTTCTTTTCTCTTGGCAATCAACTAATTAACCGTTAGGTGAGCAGTACACCTATTAACTGGTGGTGGTGACTAATTGTTCACATATTGGACTTTCACGGCTGCAATTTTATATTTTACACCTATTGTTTTTATGCCATTGGAATGTCAAAGCTCCCGACTGTCCCTGATTTTGAAGGACTGTCCCTGCTTTGGAGCAATGTCCCTCTGTCTCTCTTTCCTCCTCATTTGTCCCTCATTTTGGTCTAAACTATATAGTTGTATGTAAAAATTCACTTTTTATCATTCTAAAAGTGATTTCCAGTGCTAAACCTTTCATCCAAATTCTAAATCGCTGCATTTTTCAATTTTAAAAGCCAATATAAAGGAATAATAGTGGTAAAAAAAAAAAAAACACTTGTGGATTTAATGAACCTTTTTTGGGGTTATTTCCCCTTTAAGGGGGCGTGGCAGGGGGGCGTATCTTATGCCTACATATGTTTGCTAGTAGGTGTCCCTCATTCCCATCTCAAAATGTTGGGAGGTATGGAATGTGTATAAATTTATGTAATATTGGAAGGTTGATTTTAGCGCATTATTACTTTATTATACCATGTGCTAACATGCATTGTTTTAAGGGAGCCCATTTATTTGCCCATTCACTAAGCAAAACATTTTCACATGTTAGTGGATTGCCACACATTGTGCCGTGCTACAAGACACATGCATTAAGAAGGTGTGTTGAGGTTAACTTCATATTCAATGGAATTGCATTGATCTAACACGTGTAACCACAGCTCAACAGTGTGAACCCAGCTTAAATGTTCATTAACAATAACTTAGCAAATACAGGCATTCTGTAGTCTAAAACAATATTTACTGTAAAACAAAAATGCTGTATATTCTTTTTTGATATGCTGTATTAAAAAAAATGTTGTCCATATAAGAAATAGTCACAATAAATCACATGGTAAAAAAAAAACATTGCTCAGATGAACCAGTAATTCTTATTCATTTCTATGCTAAACTGAACGTATGTAGTCCACATGTCCCTCTTTTTTGTAAAGCATGTGGTGTGAATAAAATAAATGGCTTTTTAATCGTCAGTTACTATATTTCTTCTTCATAAATTAGATCCAGAAAAGTGGAATTCCAAAAGATCTGGCATTCTCTCCACGGGAAAGTTTACAGCTCTATGATGCTATGGTGACCACACGGCCAGAATGGCCCAGGAAAGCAGTAAGGACGATCATGTAGAAATGTTTTCTTTGTACTACAATGACATTGTTGCATGAATTACATGCCGCATAACCATGTATCTGTTTTTCTTTGTTTCACTGTTGTACTGTAACAGTGCAGCTGAAAGAAAAAAAATCTGGGTCGGTGGTGTGGCTGGTATTCTCTATGCATAATTGTTGTATTTGAACAGGTCTTTGAAACAGTATACTTAGGCAATAATAAAGGTATATGTATATGTAATTACAAAATTATAAGATAAATCTCTGAGTGCTGCAAACCTCTAATACTAATTAATAATAACAATCCCCCACCCCACATACACATACTTGTTGCAACCTTCCCCCACACTGCCTTGTGTTGTACAGACTTTCATGTATTGTAGCCCTCCAATAACCACCATCCTTTAGGACAGCTTCCCTTGCATATCTATACTACTCAATCAGTGGCCATACTTTGTTAGTTTATTGCAATTTTTTGACAGTATTTCTATAAGCTAACACCTATATTTCTCTGAAAAGGCACTTGATCCGGAAAACAATGTATATCTTAAGGACAAACTTGCCATCACAAAAATAGATGCGGCCAATTATGAAGAAGAGGTGAAGAAAGAATTGAGTGAATGGGTTAAGAAAGGCTTCAATGATGAGGTAATTCAAAACCTAAAATAAATAATAGTATTGTTGGTTTGTGTTAGTTATTTTAGTTATTATTCCTTTTGTTTTATTCTTCATATCTCATTTTTGTTATCAATATGTTGTCCACACAGGACCTATTGCATAAGTAGGTAGGGCCTACCGTAGATACAATGTGACCTGCTGAAAAAATAAAAATAACAGTATATCACCATTACTTATAGCCAAAGCTCCGAAAATATACCCTACAATGTGCGAATGGGATATGATGTCCCTCCCCTCTTGGACACAGTTAGCTCCCAGTGGGGTGTCCGGGGATGGGAATAATACCCGACGTATAGACATGTCAGCATAATGCTACTGTTACTGACACGAGTTATACACATATAAATATACTTACTGTTACCCTACGAAGTACTAATACAAGACAACAATTATTGATTGTACTTTATTTTACTGTTCCCATTACTTTTTCTTTGCAAAAACCTTAATAAAGACTTATTGAAATTAAAATAAATAATAAAACTGGATATAAAAGAACAAAACTTACAGATAGGCATTCTTAAAGCCCTTATCTTCAAAAAATCCACTGGCCCCCAACAGAAGATCGCTATCGACATCTATATTCAACTCCCAACTTAATTACTTGTGATTCTGCACCTGTCCATTTCAAACCTGCCATATTAGACAAATTTCATCACAAATCATTAAAGCCCAAATTAAATTACAGATGTAGCTATGCAAGACATTGCACTAACAACTTCTATCTTCATAGTCTTACTTTGACTTTTCTGTTGTACAGCAGTTGTACAGGGCATCTAAATATCATTGCAATGCAGTAGGTAGCAGTTAGACCCAGTTTTCTCTGACACCCCTTGTTTCATGCAATTCTGTGTAAGGCCACTTGTGATAAGGGGTGTACATGGCTGTAATTTGGCTATGACAGCACAGAACCCTGAAGTAGGCAAGAAGAAGCACTTTTACTGAGGGCAAACGTAAAGAGTATTTGTAGGTATTTTCAAGCAACAAAGATTTTTAAATCATAACATGTCAGGAGACAGAATTATATTAAAGAGATATTTAGTTGTGCTTTTACTCATGCAAGCTAGCTATTTAATGTCTGTCCTTTAATTATTGAAAATAATTCACTAAATACATTTACGCACTATTTTCATATCTAGTTTTTTCTTTGTTGTTTGCAACATTTGACAGTGGTATTTAAGACTGAAAAAAACTTTGGGACATCTGACCTAAATCCTGTGTTACTCAAAGACAGCATTAAAACAATCACAGAGACATAATAATGTCCACCCCATGGCACTAATTGCATCCATCTTGGAGGTATATACACTGATTATAAACGCAACACTTTTGTGTTTGCCCCTATTTATCATGAGCTGAACTCAAAGATCTACGACTTTTTCTATGTACACAAAAGGCCTATTTCTCTCAAATATTGTTCACAAATCTGTCTAAATCTGTGTTTGTGAGCACCGGATCAACTGTGGGTGTAGGTTTGTGTATATGGGATTGTATTTTTTTTTTTTTTTATTGAACTTGATGGACTTGTGTCTTTTTTCAACCTGACTAACTATGTAACTATGTTACTTCTCTTTTGCCGAGATAATCCATCCACCTCACAGGTGTGGCATATCAAGATGCTGATTAGACAGCATGATTTTTGCACAGGTGTGCCTTAGGCTGGCCACAATAACAGGCCACTCTACAGTAAAATGTGCAGTTTTATCACACAGCACAATGCCACAGATGTCGCAAGTTTTGAGGGAGCGTGCAATTGGCATGCTGACTGCAGGAATGTCCACCAGAGCTGTTGCCCATGAATTGAATGTTCATTTCTCTACCATAAGCTGTCTCTAAAGGCGTTTCAGAGAATTTGGCAGTACATCCAACCGGCCTCACAACTGCAGACCACGTGTAACCACACCAGCCGAGGACCTCCACATCCAGCATCTTCACCTCCAAGATCGTCTGAGACCAGCCACCCGGACAGCTGCTGCAACAATCGGTTTGCATAACCAAAGAATTTCTGCACAAACTGTCAGAAACAGTCTGAGGGAAGCTCATCTGCATGCTCGTCATCCTCATCGGGGTCTCGACCTGACTGCAGTTCATCGTCGTAACCAACTTGAGTGGGCAAATGCTCACATTCGATGGTGTCTGGCACTTTGGAGAGGTGTTCTCTTCACAGATAAATTGCAGTTTTCACTGTACAGGGCAGATGGTAGACAGCGTGTATGGCGTTATGTGGGTGTCAACGTTGTGGATCGAGTGGCCCATGGTGGCAGTGGGGTTATGGTATTGGCAGGCATATGCTATGGACAACGAACATGGGTGCATTTTATTGATGCCATTTTGAATGCACAGAGATACCGTGATGAGATCCTGAGGCCCATTGTTGTGCCATTCATCCACGACCATCAACTTGTGTTGCAGCATGATAATGCACTGCCCCATGTTGCAAGGATCTGTACACAATTCCTGGAAGCTGAAAATGTCCCAGTTCTTGCATGGCCAGCATTCTCACCGGACATGTCACCCATTGAGCCTGTTTGGGATGCTCTGGATCGGCGTATACGACAACACATTCCAGTTCCTGCCAATATCCAGCAACTTCGCACAGCCATTTAAGAGGAATGGACCAACATTTCACAGGCCACAATCAACAACCTGATCAACTCTATGCAAAGGAGATGTGCTGCATTGCGTGAGGCAAATGGTGGTAACACCAGATACTGACTGATTTTCGGAACCTCCCAATACAGTAAAACTGCACATTTTAGAGTGGCCTTTTATTGTGGCCAGCCTAAGGCACACCTGTGCAATAATCATGCTGTCTAATCAGCATCTTGATATGCCACACCTGTGAGCTGGATGGATTATCTTGGCAAAGGAGAAGTGCTCACTAACACAGACTTAGACAGATTTGTCTTAAACATAGATAGCAATTGTCTCAACAACCATTCCAATGCATTCTACCATTTTGTACCTTGCACTAAAACTATCTGGGTTTTTGTAGGCACTTTTTTCAGTTTACAATGTTCCTTTCATTATTGTCCCACATAGGCTAAATAGTCATGGAGATGGTTGGGGGATGGAAGTTAAACACAATTTAGAGCACTAAAAATTGAATTTACAGTTGACCAGTTTATTCAATTTATACAAACGCAGAAGGATGTGTGGACAACAATTCTACAAGGTTGGACATTTATAGAAGAACAGAAATATTAATTTTCTAGTAAACTGACATAACATCATTGGGACTGGATACTATTCTTAGTTACCTCATTTATAAAAGACATATAACATTGATGTCACTGTCTTCTGAAGCCAAAATCTGACCTAACTAATTTGATTTTCAGGTCTCTCAGGTGCTCAGAAGCCTTGGACACTTCCTATCTTCTGAAATGGACTGCCAACTTCATTTTCCAAAACTTGTTCAACGTTTAAGGCAACTTGATAAGCTACCTGCTTTATTTTTTGCGTAAGCTTGAATAAAATATGGCATTCAAATGTAGACATACTTTTAATGACGAAACATCATTATACAAGTCTCCCAATGGGGGTTATTTACTAAAGGCAAATCCACTGTGCACTACAAGTGCACTGCAAGTGCACTTGGAAGTGCAGTCACTGTAGATCTGAGGGGGAAATGCAAGGAAAATAAACAGCATTTTTTGCTTGCACATGATTTAATGATAGAAATCATCAGAGCTTCCCCTCATTTCAGCTCTTCCCCTTAGATCTACAATGACTACACTTCCAAGTGCACTTGCAGTGCATTTGTAGTGCACGGTGGATTTGCCTTTAGTAAATCAACCCCCCAATCTAGATACAGTATATCACTCTGCATGGGGTCACATTCTGAAATTTTGTCTCCTTGCTCATCAGCAAGTTATAGGCACTATTTTTCAGCAGCAAGTGCCATACACAGGAAGATTACTAGACAAATAGGGGTTGATTTACTAAAGACAAATATACTGTGCACTTTGCAAAGTGCAGTTGCCCTCTGCAAGTGCAGTTGCTCCAGACCTTAGTAAATGAGCAGAAGCTCATCATCCAATCATGTGCCAGCAAAAATGCTGTTTTTTTATTTTCCTTGCACATGATTGGGTACTCTTTACAAAGTGAAGCTTTACATCATTTACTAAGCTCTGGAGCAACTGCACTTGCAGAGGGCAACTGCAATTTGCAAAGTGCACAGTCTATTTGCCTTTAGTAAATCAAACCCATAGTGTCTATGAGGGTTATTTACTAAAGGAAAATCCACTTTGCACTGCAAGTGCACTTGAAAGTGCACTTGGAAGTAAAGTCCCTGTAGATCCGAGGGGGACATGCAAGGAAAATAAAAAACAGCATTTTAGCTTTCACATGATAGGATGATAAAATCAACAGAGCTTCCACTCTACCCCTTACATTTAGAGCGACTGCACTTTCAAGTGCACTTGCAGTGCAAAGTGGATTTGCCTTTCTTAAATAACCCCCAATGTGTCAAGGTTTTTCATGTGAATGGTTTGAAGTCAATTCTCTGATCCAATCAGCAGCTGCCTAGAAATATATTGTTATTTATTTGTGTAGGGAGATAGGAGGTTACCATGCATTCTTGAATCCAGAAATCTTTGATATGGGTTATATCTCACTTAGGTCAGCTTGTTTCCTGTGGAGATATTATATGGGAATTATTTTCTATGGAGGGATTTAGACATCAAGATAACAACTGAATATAGTTGCAGGAAATGTAGGTGTCCATAACTGGGCGAAGGACCAAATATTCATCTGTCCAAAACTTAGACAGAACATAAACAATTTAATGGCACTATATTGGTCCTACGCATGATATGTAAATTTGGCCTGTGACTTAAATGTGTGCAACTTGGGTGGAGAATTTGCCAGATATTTCTGTCATGTGTTTTAAATCCATATTTGTCATTTTATGCACTTATTACATATACTGTGTATGTGTGTGTATATATATATATATATATATATATATATATATATATATATATATATATATATATATATATATATTTATATAGTAATTTTAATGCAAATTCACTTAATCTGTTTAAGGTTTGATATTAAGTTAGTTGAACAATTAGCAAAGGATCTGGGTCAGAATCTGACAGAGGATTCTGAAACAATGCAAACCCCGAAGATTGTGAAAGAAATGCAGAAACTGAATATGAAGGGAAAACGAATAGAGAAGACCATTAAGTAAGTACAAATGAATGTGTTGGTTTGTTTAAACAAATACTTAATAAAAAAGCACATTATTGTTTTATTTTTTGAAAGAGTCAGCAATAGCAGCTTCTTTGTTTCTCTCATGACTGTTTTTAGATATTGAGCAGAAGATATATCTTTTCCTGCATTTATGTGTTTACCATGTGCATGTGTTTTCCAGGAGAAGCTATACACTTAAATGGGGAGTGCCCAGTACTCATACTCTGGACTCTGCATTGCAGAGTATCCAGCATTAGGGATGGGCCGAACGGACCCCTGTTCGGTTTGCACCAGAACTTTCAAACACCGCGAAAGTTTGGACCTGAATAACGAACCCCATTAAAGTCAATGGGACCCGAACGTCAAAAATCAAAAGTGCCCATTTTGAAGGCTTATATGCAAGTAATTGGGCATACAATGGTTATAGGGGTCCGGGTCCTGCCCTGGGGGACCTGTATCAATAAAAAAAAAAGTTTGTGAAAAACGTAATATTTAAATGAGCAGTGGTTTTTTTGATTTTTAAAGTGAAAGCATAAACATGAAAAATTCCTTCCAATATAGTGTCTGGGGGGTCCCCTTAGTCTACCTGTAAAGTGGCAGATCTGTACCATGTCTAGAATCTGCTGCAGCAATAATTGCATTTATAAAGCCAAAAAAATGAAATTTTTCCCTGCAAGCTGCCTTTATTTTGCTCAGCAACAGATGGGGAGCCAGTGTGTATGATGAGGCCCCAATGTAGTGCACTGGGAACAAGATTAGAGATTTTTTGGATACATTCTGGTTTAACTTTGACTTTGGATAGAAGTAACGGGTGCGTAAAAATTGGTCTTTGGGTGTCATGGCGCCTTCCCACTGTAACCCTATAGAGGTTCTCTTGATGAAAGCAAGAATTGGCCTTGCAAATTGCAAAGATATGCACCTGTCAAACAGGTGCAGAAAAATTACTCTTTGGGTGTCGGGAGCGCCTTCCCACCGTAACCCTATAGAGGTGTTCTTGATAAAGGCAAAAAAAACTGCAATGATATGCACCTGTCAAAAAGGTGCTGAAAAATTGTTCTTTGGGTGTTAATTGTGCCCATGAAACCTATACCAAAAACATTCTTCCAGATGAAATGATTGAACACCCTCAAATCTAGGCAGCCTCGAAGTCTTGCAGAGATTCCACATCCCAAAAAAACTTAATCAGTGACATCGACATAAGGAGCTTCATAGCTGGTAATCCAGGACTGATTCATTTTTATAAAAGTCAAACGGTCCACAGAGTCTGTGGACAGAGGCGTTCTATGACCAGTAACGAAACCTCCTGCAGCACTGAATGTCCGTTCTGAAAGCACGCTGGATGCAGGGCAGCCCAACAACTCAACAGCATACTGGACTAGTTCTGGCCAGTGGTCTATTCTCATGACCCAGTAAGTCAGTGGATCGTCAGCTAGAAAGCTCTCCATCTCTTTATTGGCCCCGAGGTAATCGTCCACCATGTGATGCAGACGCTGCCGATGGGATGTGGAAGCTGACAGCCCTGGGTGGCGAGGACTAAAGTTCTGAAATGCCTCACTTAGGCGGACGCCTTCTCCACCGCTCCTCTCTCGACGAACAGAAGACTTAAAACTATGTTTTCCATGACACTGTAACCTACTGGAATCAGGAAAAACATTCAATAAAATCCTCTAACGTGTCCTCAAGAGATTTTATCTTCTGCACTCTCTGTGGGGACGAGATGAATTCTGAGACCTTCCCCTTATAACGGTGTTTAAGGATCGTTGCCAACCAGTAATCATCCTTTTCCTTTATGCCACGTATTCTTGGGCCCTTTCACAGGCTTTGAAGCCCATGCGCCTCAAATTCGCAGAGGCTTGAGAAGCAGACTCCTCTGGGTCACTCAGGATGACAGCATCTGGGACTTCCTCCTCCCAGCCACGTACTACTCCCAAGTGTCCTGGGGTTGGTAAGCCATTGTTTACAGATTGACGCATGTCTTCCTTTTCTTCAAAGCCTATATAAGTGTCAGAATCCTCCTCCCCTCTCTCTTTCTGTGTGTTCTGTGACATAGGAATGATATTGTCTGGATAAAGTGGGCCTTGAGAGGAAAGGAAGTCCTCCTCTTCCTCCTGCTGCTCTGCCTCCAGTGCCCTGTGCTCCAGCAGGAACACAACAGGGATTATGTCTCTGATGCATGCACTGTCATGGCTCACCATCCTTGTGGCCTCCTCAAATGGTGACAATACAGTGCATGCCTCCCCTAAATATCAGCCATTAGTGTGGGGAAAAAAAGCAGAGGCAGGCCTGAGCCTGACGTCGTGCCGTATTCGCACAGGTACTCGTTGACAGCCGTCTGCTGCATGTATAGATGCTGCAGAATTGACAAGGTCGAGTTCCACCTGGTGGGCATGTCACAAATCAGGCGGTTTATGGGCAGGTGGATTTCCCGCTGAATTTTAGCCAGCCGAGCACTGGCTGTGTATGACCGCCTGAAATGGCTACAGACTTTTCTGGCCAGCTGTAGCACATCTTGCAACCCTGGGTATGTAGTTAGGAAACGCTGCACCACCAAATTGAGGACATGTGCCAGGCATGGCACATGTGTCAACTTTCCCTGTCTAAGGGCGGACAGGAGGTTTGAGCCATTATGCAACACCACCATTCCGGGCTCCAGCTGGCATGGTATGAACCACCTCTGAGCCTGTCCCTGCAGAGCTGCAAGAATGTGGTTCCTGTCCTCTAAACATACCAGCTGAAGCACTGCATGGCATCTTTTAGCCTGACTCTGGGAATAGCCCTTTGAACGCTTAGGGGGTACCTGATGTTCAAAGGACAATTCTGCTGAGGAGGGCATGGAGGTGCAGGAGGAGGAGGAGTGGGTAGAGCTCACAGGTCTGGCATCATCACCACCAGCTGTATGGAGATGTGGAGGCACAACAAGCTGCAGCACCGAGCCCTGTCCTGCATCCTTTCGAGCAAGCAGTGTTACCCAGTGTGCTGTGAACGAAATATATCGTCCCTGTCCATGCTTGCTGGACCACGTGTCAGCAGTAAGGAGGATTTTACGGCTGACTGCCTTGCCCAACGATGCCAGAACATTCCCTTCTATGTGATGGTAGAGAGATGGAACGGCCTTACGTGAAAAGTAGTAGCGACTGGTAACCTGTCATTGTGGTACAGAACATTGTGCAAATTCACGGAAGGAGGGAGAATCCACCAGGCTGAAAGGCAGAAGTTGGAGAGCCAACAGCTTTGACAAGCTTGCATTTAAACGTTGGGCATGTGGGTGGCAGGGACTGTATTTTTTTTACGCTGCAGCAGATGGGGCAGAGAAATTTGCCGGCTACAGTCAACAGCTGGTGGTGTGCTGCTGGTAGATGTGCATCTAGGACATGGGACACCCTGTGCTATACCATCATCCCTGTCAGTGGAGGCTGCTGAGAGGTAATGACTTGGTATAGCAGGGGCAGACTGAAGTGGGTAAGGAGGAGGAGGGACAGATTTGTGCCCCTTTTGTGTGGCTTTTAGGTGCTCTTGCCAACGGCTGAGTGGTTGGACATTAAATGCCTTGTTAAGCATGTGGTACCCAAATGGTTGGTGTTTTTGCCACGTTTGATGTGCCTGAGACACAGTTTTCAGATAGCAGCAGTGCGATCTGCTGCAGATGTGCTGAAAAAGGCCCAGACAGCTGAGCTTTGGAGAGTGGGCTGGGAGATAACAGCTTCAGAATGTGATGGAATAGGGTGGCTGCTCTCTACTCTTTTTTGATGTCGGCCTCCTTGGGGTTGTGCTGCCCCACCTTCAGTTTCCTCCTCTGCTCTATCTGGCACCCAAGTCACATTATCATCATTATTCATCATTCATCATCATAATCAATCAATCATCCATCATCATATCAATCAATCAATCATCCATCATCATATCAATCAATCAATCATCCATCATCATCAGGCTTGGGTAATATGAATGCCAGTTGTTCTACCAGTGTTCCTCCCTCTCTCTAGGCTCATGTTCCTGTCATCCTCAACCTCAGAACCAACATCTGAATCCAGTAATGGCTGGGCTTTATCAAGGAGCAAGTGTCTGATGATGTATCAAATAACTCAGCTGACTCCTCAATGGCTGATTTTGGGGCTATGGCAGGAATAGATGTGGACAAGGAGGCAGGTTTATCCACTCTGGCAACTGCAGGGGACTGCACACTTGTCTCTGCTTGCATGACAGAGGATGAGGAGGATGAAGAAGGTTTAGTAAGCCAGTCCATCACCTCCTCTGCATGCTGTGGCTGGATAGCACGGGCAAACTCACTAAACAGAGGAAATGATGCCCTGCCTGAGGACTGACCACCACGTCCACCTTTGCCTGTGGACTCATTTGTTGCTTGCCCCCTTACAGTGCCAAGGGAACGTCTGCCTCTCCTTGTTGTCCTCCCAGACATTATTGGGAGGGAGGGGGCGGTGCTTGTAAGCAAATGTAAAGAAGTCGAAATCTGTACATAGATGCACTTTAATTAATGTAAATAGGTGTTTGGTGCACTTTAATTTGAGTACTCACACTACATAGACACACTCCACAGATACACTATAAGATAATGCGGCAAACATACAGTGACGCACAAAACTATATGGCGTTAAACTGGCAGTAATGCACACAAAACTCTATGGCGTTAAACTGGCAGTAACGCACACAGAACTATATGGTGTTAAACTGGTAGTAACGCACACAGAAGTAAATGGCGTTAAACTGGCAGTAACGCACATAAAAGTAAATGGCGTTAAACTGGCAGTAACGCAATTAAATAGACGGTGTTCAACCGTCACTACACTGGTGCTATCTGAACTGTGTCTACTCTAGCTATAATGTAAAGGTTACTGACATGGTCCCACTACACTACACTGAAATTATCTGAGCTGTCCCTACTCTACACTAATGTATGTATAAATGACACGGTCTCACTACACTACAGTGAAACTATCTGAGCTGTCCCTACTCTAGCTGCACACTATGCAAAGCTGAATGATGGTCCTCCTCACTACACTCACACTATCCCTAGACTGACACTAAACTAATATTCTACACTGACAATTGAAGCAAAATAGCACAGTATAGCACATTAACTAACTAATAGCTCTGAACAGAGTCCTGTTCTATCTCTCTTCACGCCAAAATCACAATGAAAATGGCTGCCATTGAAAGGATACTTTTATACTGTGGGGCAGGAATGAGCCATGATTAGATAAAGTCATAATGACAGTGTCCAATCATGACTCTGAAAGTGCTCTGTGCACTGATTTGCTGAAGCTTTCACTGCTTTAGGCAGTCAGGGCTTGCAATGCACCGTTAAGCGCCGCAATGCATTGTTGTCGGTTTGGGGGGGCCGAACAAACGGTCTAACGACCCATTTGTTCGGCTGTTCGCTGAACGTCCGAACAACGAGAGTTCGGCCCGAACTTATGCTCGGCATGAACCATTTGCCCATCCCTACCCAGCATGTGTTATTACTGTGTGCTGGCTCTAATTGTTGAACCAGCTGGATGAGACGATGTGGGGCAGTTGGATTTCTTCCTTGAAAAATATCTATAATAGTTTTACATTATTTACATTTATGTTGTTTTAAATGTATACACAGCTAAAGGAGTATTTCAGAAACGCCATCATCTTTTTTCCATATTGACTGTTTGCCTTTTAGGATAGAACAATGGAGCAGACTTTGCTGCCTTTTACGAATGTTATGGGGCGTACACACGGTCGGACTTTTCGTCTACAAAAGTCTGACAGCCTGTCCGACAGACTTTCGATGGACTTTTGGCGGACTTGCGGCGGACTTGAGGCAGACTTTCTTACGAACGGACTTGCCTACATACGATCACACAAAAGTCCGACGGATTAGTACGTGATGACGTACACCGGACTAAAATAAGGAAGTTGATAGCCAGTAGCCAATAGCTGCCCTAGCGTGGGTTTTTGTCCGTCGGACTAGCACACAGACGAGCGGATTTCTGGGTCCGGCGTAGTTACGACGTAAAGATTTGAAGCATGTTTCAAATCTAAAGTCCGTCAGATTTGAGGCTGAAAAAGTCCGCTGAAAGTCCGCTGAAAGTCCGGGGAAGCCCACACACGATCGGATTGTCAGCCAGCTTTAGTCCGTCGGTGTCCGTCGGACTTTTGTAGATGAAAAGTCCGACCGTGTGTACGCGGCATAAGAGTCCTAGACTGTCATCTCTATCTTGCCTTCACTAGCTAGTGAGTCACTGATCTGGAACAAGCATGCAGCTAGTTGTGTCTAAACTCCTATCCTACATTTATGTTCTAGCAGGACTGGGGTGACACCTTGGACCTTAAAATAAAAGTCAGCAGTATCAGTTCCCATATTTGTAATGAGCTTTGTACAAATTTTCTTGAATTATTTTTTAAGAAAACAGAGTTGCAGTTAGATTCTTTTTAAGTTCCATGTATTTATATACTAAAATAGCATGCAAACTGCAATGTTAGAAACAATGATTTAATCATATCAAAAGTCCACTGGGCACATTACCAAAATAATGATTCAATTCTTATGCAAAATCCCCCTATTTATAAGAAGGTGTATTTTAAAGCTCAACAGCAGTTTTATAAAAGTAGGGGAAAGCAGCAAAATACTCCCCAGTGGACAAAATCCCTATGGACAAAAAGGTAGGGGCGATGTAATGGAATCTTAGTCAAGCTTGTTAGGTTTCATTGTGTTCATGGTTGGCATTATTTAATTATTTAGTTATTTTAGATGTTGATCCCTAGAGTCAGAAGAAATAAACTTATTTGTGCAACCAGGAAGACGCTAGAAGACATTTTCCTTGTAGAGTCTAGAAAGATTAACAGGCGTGTGATTGGTTAATGAGCTAATACAATCAATGTGCATAAATCTATTCTGCTTCCATGACTAACAGGTCTTCAAGAAAAGATGAGTCCTTTATTAAAGAGGCCACAGCTGCAACTGTAAAACAAAAATATGAGAAAATATCCAAAGAATCACCAGAATGTAGCTATGCTAATTATGGAGCAGTGGACAGTGAGGTGAGGTCATGGACTAAATGATCGAAACTTGCTTAAAATGACTTTTTAGATGTTCCTATTTCACAAACGGGATACAGTAAAACTTACTTTTTGTAGAGGAAAGATCTTTCTTTAACCGCTTCCCGACCAGCCGCCACAGTTATACTGTGTGCAGGATGGCTCCCCTGGGCGAGCCGTCATAGCTGTACGTTGGCTCTTTAAGATGCTTCAGCAGCCACGTGCGCGCCCGCAGCGTGTTCTCGGAGCCAATGCGCATGTCCGACGGGCGTGATGACCGCCGGGCACCCGCGATCGCTCATGACAGAGCGAAAACCGGGATCTGTGTGTGTAAACACACAGATCCCTGTTCTGTCAGGGGAGAGGAGAGAGATTGTGTGTTCCTACTAAGTAGGAACACACGATCTCTCTCCTCCTCTAGTCAACCACATTCCCCCCACAGTTAGAAACACATATAGGGAACACAGTTAACCCCTTGATTGCCCCTTATAGGGCGTACACACGGTCGGACTTTGTTCGGACATTCCGACAACAAAATCCTAGGATTTTTTCCGACGGATGTTGGCTCAAACTTGTTTTGTCTACACACGGTCGCACAAAGTCAGAATCCGATCGTTCTAAACGCGGTGACGTAAAACACGTACGTCGGGACTATAAACGGGGCAGTGGCCAATAGCTTTCATCTCTTTATTTATTCTGAGCATGCGTGGCACTTTGTCCGTCGGATTTGTGTACACACGATCGGAATTTCCGACAACGGATTTTGTTGTCGGAAAATTTTATCTCCTGCTCTCCAACTTTGTGTGTCGGAAAATCCGATGGAAAATGTCCTTCGGAAAATCCGACCGTGTGTACAGGGCATTAGTGTTAGCCCCTTCCCTACCAGTGACATTTATACACTAATCGGTGGATATTTTTAACTCTGATCGCTGTATAAATGTCACTGGTCCCAAAAAAGTGTCAAAAGTGTCCAATGTGTCCGTCGTAATGTTGCAGTCCCGATAAAAATTGCAGATCACCGCTATTACTAGTAATAAAAAAAAATAATAATAAAAATGCCATAAGTCTATTCCCTATTTTGTAGAGGCTATAACTTTTGCGCAAACCAATCAATATACGCTTATTGCGTTTTCTTTTACTAAAAATATGTAGAAGAATACATATCGGCCTAAACTGTTGAAGAAATTATCTAATAAATGAGAAATAGTCAAACATAAAAGATTGATACCTCCCCCTAGTGCTCATGAAATCACACAAGGATGATTGAAAACAGCATAAGCGGGCACTATAACAATAAATCAATAATCTCAAAATATGCTACAGTTAAACTCTAACATTAGCGGCGCTAAACAGTCACACAAACTGATATATCGTGAGTAACAGAATGTCCATCAGAAAAGTTCATAAGGGGTTAAGTCCAGCTGAATACGGTCACCGCACCGTGTGTGCAACAATCCCCTAAGGTAATGAAGTTACCAGACAACCAGAGGTATTACGCTTGTGTTTTAACAATCTGTCAGCAGGCACTGCGTCTCTCTATCAGACAACCAAAGGTATTACGCTTGTGTATTAAACAATCTCTGTTAGCAGGAACTGCGTCTCTCCATCTAAGTATTGCTCACTCCCTCCACACCTGACAAAACAAACTCCTGCATGTTCGTGCTTGCATCCATCCCTCCTGGGTTCACAGGAGGGATGGATGCAAGCACGAACATGCAGGAGTTTGTTTTGTCAGGTGTGGAGGGAGTGAGCAATACTTAGATGGAGAGACGCAGTGCCTGCTAGGGATGAGCCGAACACCCCCAGGTTCGGTTCGCACCAGAACCTGCGAACAGTCCCTGCACAAAAGTACATTTTTAAAGGAATAAAAGTCATTTAAAACTGCTTGCGGCTTTAATATAAAGTCAGGTCCCGGCAATATGGATGAATATCAGTGAGACAAACGGCATGGGTACCCCCCCCACGACATGGGTCCCCCCCCCAGTCCATTACCAGGCCCTATGTGTCTTGTATGGACATTAAGGGGAACCCTGCACCCAAATTAAAAAAAGGAAAGGCGTGGGGCCCCCAGGCCCTATATACTCTGAACAGCAGTATACAGGCGGTGCAAACAAGACAGGGACTGTAGGTTTGTTGTTAAGTAGAATCTGTTTGTAATTTTGAACTGGTACATTTTTAAAGTGTAGCTCCAGCCAAAAAATCTATTTTTAAGCTTTTTGGAAAACATAGGGAAGGGTTATCACCCCTGTAACATTTGTTTTGCTGTCTGTGCACCTCTTCAGAAGATTTCACTTCACTTTCTGTCCAAATGACAAATGTTTTTTGAAAATTTGGGGTTTTTAGTAAACAAGGATTGGTGATAAAGCATCAGTGAAGAGTAGACACGTTTTTCCCATATTAACCCTTACAGGAGAGAATTTACCTTCCTAGGTCTAGATTGCATCTAATTTCCTGTTGTCTTCTTCCATTTGCAAGTAGGAGTCGTTTGTAAGTTGGATGTTTGAAAGTAGGGGCCTGCCCTATATACTCTGCAGAAATTGGGGCCTTAGGTGTTGGTGTTGCCACAACACTGTAAGCCCTCACAGTTACTCTTGGTGGGCACAGGAACGGGCCGTGCTGTGAAATATTAGATCAAGAATTGTAATTACATGTCATTGTTGAACAGTGGTAGAAAAATTGGGCCTTTGGTGGTGGTGGTGGTGGTGGTGGTGCTGGTGCCACAACACTGTAAGTCCTCACAGTTACTCTTGGTGGGCGCTGGAACAGGCCCTGCTGTGAAATATTATATCAAGAATTGTAATTACATGCACCTGTTGAACAGGGGCAAAAAAATTGGGCCTTTGGTGGTGGTGTTGCCACAACACTGTAAGCCCTCACAGTTACGCCTGGTGGGCGCAGGAATGGGCCCTGCTGTGAAATATTAGATCAAGAATTGTAATTACATGTCCCTGTTAAACAGGGGCAGAAAAATTGGGCCACAGCACTGCAACCCCTCACAGATGCTATAGTTGGAGCGCAGGAATGAGCCCTACTGAAAAGTATTGCATCACAAATTGTAATTACACGCCCCTGTTAAACAGGGGCTGAAAAATTGGGCCTTGGGCACTGGTGCTGGTGCCACAACACTGCAACCCCTCACAGTTACTCTAGTTGGAGCACAGGAATGAGCCCTGCTGCAAAGTATTGCATTAAAAATTGTAATTACACGCCCCTGTTAAACAGGGGCAGAAAAATTGACCCAGAGAATTTTAGTTGGGAATGTGTCCAAGTCTGATCTTGCCCCTAGGTAATCCTGCACCATGTGAATCAGACGCTGGCGATGGTTGCTGGAACCGATCAGACCTTGGGGCTGCGGACTAAAAAATTGTCTGAACGCATCGGTCAGATGGCCACCTTCTCCACCGCTCCTTCTGTGACTGACCGAAGCCCCAGCAACACGTTGTCCAGGAGGACCAGAAAATTTTAACCTCCCAGGCTCTGGAAACGCATTGCACAAACCTTTCTGCAAGGCTTCCCGAAGATGTTTCATTCTCTGCTCCCTCTGTGACGGCAAGATAAGGTCCGCAACCTTACCCTTGTAACGTGGATCAAGGAGGTTTGCCAGCCAGTAATCATTCCTCCCCTTGATACCACGAATACGAGGATCCTTCTGCAGGCTTTGCAGGATCAGGGAGGCCATGCAGTGTAGGTTTGCTGAGGCATTTGGTCCAGAGTCCTCTGGGTCACTAAGGATGACATGATCCGCAGCCACCTCCTCCCAGCCATGTACAAGTCCATGGGTTTCTTCGGACTGTAAATGATCCCTTGAAGACTGCTGCTGATGCTGAGTGCCAGGCTCCACCTCCATGCTGACACAATCCTCCTCCTCCTCCTCATCTTCCTGTGTGATCGGCGGGCACGCAGGAACACTGTCTGGATAAAGGGGGCCTTGAGAGGTAAGGAAGTCCTCCTCTTCCTCCCTCTATTCTGCCTCAAGTGCCCTGTCCATTATTCCAAGCAGCGTGTGCTCCAACAGGTGGACAAGAGGGACAGTGTCACTGATGTATGCACTGTCACTGCTCACCATCCTCGTGGCCTCCTTAAATGGTGACAGGGCAGTGCATGCATCCCTGATCATAGCCCACTGGCGTGGGGAAAAAAAAAACAAGGTCCACTGACCCTGTCCTGGTGCCATATTCGCATAGGTACTCATTGATGGCCCTCTGCTGCGTGTGAAGCCGCTGAAGCATGGCCAACGTTGAGTTCCACCTGGTGGGCATGTCAAAGATTAGGCGGTTTTTGGGCAGGTTAAATTCCTTTTGGAGGTCAGCCAGCCTAGCACTGGCATTTTATGACCCGCGGAAATGCACACAGACTTTCCTGGCCTGCCTCAGGACATCCTGTAAGCCCGGCTACCTGCCCAAGAACCGCTGCACCACCAAGTTAAGGACGTGAGCCAAACAGGGCACATGGGTCAGTTGTCCCTGTCGGAGGGCGGAGAGGAGGTTGGTGCCATTGTCGCAAACCACCATACCTGGCTTAAGCTGACGTGGCGTCAACCACCTCTGAACATGCCCCTGCAGAGCTGACAGAATCTCTGCCCCAGTGTGGCTCATGTCCCGAAGGCACACCAGCTCAAGCACCGCCTGGCATCTTTTTGCCTGCGTGCTTTCGTAGCCCCTTGAACGCCTACGGAGCACCGCTGGTTCCGAGGACAAATCAGCACAGGAAGAGGCCGTGGAGGAAGAAGAAGGGGAGAGGGTGGAGGAGAGAGGTGTGGCAGAATCACCATTAGTAGAATTTTGGAGACGTGGTGGCAGAACAACCTCCAACACTACTGCACCCTGTCCTGCATCCTTCCCAGCTGCCAGAAGAGTCACCTAGTGCGCGGTGAAAGATAGGTAACGTCCCTGCCCATGCCTGCTGGACCATGAGTCAGCGGTAATATGCACCTTACCGCTGAGGTGTCCAGCGAGGCCAAGACATTGCCTTCCACATGCCGGTAGAGAGCCGAAATCGCCTTCTGTGAGAAAAAGTGGCGTTTGGGAACCTGCCACTGAGGAACCGCACATTTCACAAACTCCCGGAAGGGGGCAGAGTCTACCAACTGAAAAGGCAGCAGTTGAAGTGCTAGCAATTTAGCCAAGCTAGCATTCAACCGCTGGGCATGTGGATGGCTGGGAGCGAACTTCTTTCGGCGGTACAGCAGCTGGGGCAGGGAAATTTGCCTGATACAATCTGACGTCGGTGTACCAATAGCAGATTGCCCGCAATTACTTGGCTGTGACACACCTAATTCTACACCTTCAATCCTCTCAGTGCAGGTTTCAGAGAGGACTGAAGGTATAGTGGGGTTGGAGATCCCAGCTGAGGAGGAGCAAGGAGAGGTTTGCTTTGTTCTTTGGTGTGGGTCTTTTAGGTACGCTTGCCAACGAACTGCATGGCAGGTCGACATGTCTGGTCAAGCATGTGGTGCACAAGCAGGTGATGTTTTGGCCACGCGAGATACGCTTAAGACATATGTTGCAAATAGCAGCGGTGGGATCTGAAGCACTTGTCTCAAAAAAGGCCCACACTAAAGAACTTTCGGAATAACGCGCAGAGACAGCAGCGCCTTGCACATGTGGAGCTCTGCGGTGTGATGCAGTCGTTGTGCTGCCCTTAAGCTGGCCCCTGGAGGGCATCCTGCCTCGTTGGAGATGTGCCTCCTCCTCCTCCTCTCTCCTATCAGGCACCCACGTGGAGTCAGTGACCTCATCATCCCCTCCCTTCTCATGACTGGAGCAAACCTGGCAGTATGCTGCAGCTGGGGGAACATGACTGCCAGATTGCTGTCCTTCTTGGGCACCCCCTCTCTCTGGGCTCATGTTACTACCTTCCTCTAACTGGGTACCATCATCGGAGCCTTCAAAATGCTGGGCATCCTCTTGGAGCATGTACCCAACACTGTGGTCAAACAGTTTGGGGGACTCCTCAGGAGGACATGGTGGGGCTAGGGAAGGAGTGACTGATGCCATTGAGCCAAGGGAAGAGGCCGCGTTGCCAGCTGCTTTGCCAGACAAAGTACCCTGAGCCTGGGTGAGAGAGGATGAGGAGGATGAGGACAGCTTGGTCATCCACTCTACCAAGTCTTTGGCATGTTGCGGCTCAACACGGCCAGCTGCCAAAAAAAGACAAGCGTGTCCCACGGTCACGTGCTGATGAGGATGCACTGTCTCCACGACCAGCACTGTTGCCTCTAGACACAGAGCCTGCTTGCCCTCTGTTATTGGCTTGTGACTGTCTGCCTCTCCTTGTTGGCCTTCCAGACATACTAATGGCCTGCAGTGAGATGTAGCTGCACAAAGCTGGGATGTATATATATACTGATACTGCAGCTAGCAGAATCAACTGCTTGCCTGTAGTAATATTAGTATGAGAACACCACCAATTTTCTTCAGGAAGCTTTAGGTGCACACTGTACAGAGGACACAATACGCTAACTGTAAATACTGCAGCTGCCTGCCTGTTGTATTAATAGTATCAGAACAACAGCAATTGTCTTCAGGTAGCTTTAGGTGCACACTGTGCAGAGGATGCAGTACACTAACTGTAAATACTGTAGCTGCCTGCCTGTGGTAATAATAGGATCAGAACAATATCAATTGTCTTCAGGTAGCTTTAGGTGTACACTGTGCAGAGGACACAGTACACTAACTGTAAATATTGCAGCTGCCTGCCTGTGGTATTAATAGGATCAGAACAACAGCCATTGTCTTCAGGTAGCTTTACGTGCACACTGTGCAGAGGACACAGTACACTAACTGTAAATACTGCAGCTGCCTGCCTGTGGTATTAATAGGATCAGAACAATAGCAATTGTCTTCAGGTAGCTTTAGGTGCACACTGTGCAGAGGACGCACTACACTAACCGTAAATACTGCAGCTGCCTGCCTGTGGTACTAATAGGATCAGAAGAACACCACCAATTTTCTTCAGGTAGCTTTAGGTGCACACTGTGCAGAGTACGCACTACACTAACTGTAAATACTGCAGCTGCCTGCCTGTGGTACTAATGGGATCAGAAGAACACCACCAATTTTCTTCAGGTAGCTTTAGGTGCACACTGTGCAGAGGATGTACTACACTAACTGTAAATACTGCAGCTGCCTGCCTGCAATTTTCTTCAGGTAGCTGTAAATACTGTAAAAACACCTGCCTGCCTGTCAGTAGGAAGAGAATATCAGGAACGGATCTAGCTAAACTGAATACAGTGTGTGTGTGTGTGTATATATATATATATATATATATATAAAATGTGTGTGTGTGTGTGTGTGTGTGTATACACAACACCTAGGATGCATATATATATACACAATACACTGTAAGTGCAGCTAACTGACTCGCCTGCCTACTCTAACTTAAATCAAATGACACTGTCTCTCTGTCTATCTCTCCGCCGCCGCAACACATTACACAAGGCCGCCACGCAGGCGGCCTTATATAGTGTGGGGCGTGTACTAAACCCCCTGAGCCATAATTGGCCAAAGCCACCCTGGCTTTGGCCAATTACGGCTCTCTGTACAGACGGCGCTGTGATTGGCCAAGCATGCTGGTCATAGTGCATGCTTGGCCAATCATCAGCCAGCAATGAATTATGGGCCATGACGCGTCACTCGACTTTGGAGCGAATGGCCCATAACGTTCGCAATTGGACGAACGGTCGAACATGCGATGTTCGAGTCGAACATGGGTTCGACTCGAACTCAAAGCTCATCTAGTGCCTGCTGACAGAGATTGTTTAATACACAAGCGTAATACCTTTGGTTGTCTGGTAAGTTCTTTACCTTAGGGGATTGTTGCACACGCGGTGTGGTGACAGTATTCAGCTGGACTCAACCCCCTATGAACTTTTCTGTGTTTACAAGGACAACTTTCCTCTCGATGGCTCTCACATATCCCTGCTTGTCCTGAACTCACAGCGGGGACAAGAGACATTCAGGTGCAGTGTGGGATGGCGCATCACTTGATAAGCTGCACTGTGATCCCCATATGTGCCCAGGTGCACAGATGCTGACCAATGATCTCCTTGCAAGTGAGAGAGAGGCAGAGCCACCTACACTGCCAGGAGGTACTGGAGCTGGGCCAGGTAGGTGAGATGCAAGAAAGCTTTTTGGGGGGGAGAGATGAGGGCTGTAAAGGGAGATGTGTGCAAAGGTTGGGGTTTGGGGAGAGTGGTGCAGAGGTCCAAACCGAGGAGGAGTGGAAGTGAGATGTAAACAACCTGTGAAAGAGAACTGAACCCTGCACACTGTGCATTGCAGGCCTCTAAACCCTGCACTCTGTATGTAGCACGCCCCTAAACTCTGCACACAAAGCACTCCTGGTATTTATTGCCCATTAAAATCCTTTCACTGTTTGATGCCATTCGGCAAGGGGGGGGGGGCGTGGTTGAGTTCCTACACTTATTCTCTGAGAAAAAAGGCCTTGCATACATTTTTTTTATATAGTTTTACAAATACAACTGGCATTTTGAGGGAAACCATAATACTGATGTGGCTCACAATAAAGTTAAGTTTGACACCCCAGGTCTACAGTGTGACCCTGTAAACAAATATCCATACTTTGTGTCACTGCATGGATAGCTCAGAAAGGAAACTTTTTTTTAATTGAGAAGCAGTTCCCCAAACTGGTGCCTTATGTACCTATATATAGCTGTCTATTCTTTTAACTAAAGGGTTAGCCTACCAAAGCAGTTCTGGTTGAATTGCCCACTGGCTTTCTGGGGGACCCTACTGATGCAGTCTCTTTGCTTGAGGTATTAAGTTTGTCGACTTGTGAAATATCTTTAAAACTCCAGGATGCCGACCACAGCATATTACTTTTTATGTAAAGGAAAAACAAAAACAACAATGGTGGTGTTTATGGTTTATAGCGAGAAAGAGAGAGAGAGAGAGCTGTGGCTCCCTCTGATTACTGCTGCAGCATTCACTTCTCAGTCTACATATATATACTTTAAGGCAGTGGTTCTCAACTCCTGTCCTCAGGACCCACTAAGAGGCCAGGTTTGCAAGATAACTGAAATACATCACAGGTGATATAAGGTAATACTTAAAATCTGGCCTGTTGGTGGGTCCCGAGGACTGGAGTTGAGAACCACTGCTTTAAGGCTATGCAAGGTTTAGCTATCTTTTGCAGCCTTTACAAGGAAATTTTCCCTGATCTTGTTGGATCTTGAATAGTTCTGCATTAAAGAGAATGCTGCAAAAAAAAAAAATTAAAAGTGTTCTGCTGAAGCCAGGTAAGCAAGACTTCATAGCATAGAAGGCAGAGCTTGAAAAGATGAAAGGTAAATCTCACTAGTGGATCACAAAAGATATTAGAAATCACTACTCAACTCACTTGAATTACTATTGATTATGAATTGAACATTTAAGATCTCTACTATTAAGCACCATACACACTATCAGATTTTCTGCTGATTTTTGTCTTCAGATTTACCAAAACCATGTAGTGCAAGGGCCTGCCTGATTGCATACAAATTGAAACTCCTAAGGTTTGACCTCATATTATATGGTTTTGGTAAATCTGAAGGAAAAAATCAGCAGAAAATCTGATAGTGTGTATGGGGCTTTAATCACACCTTTCCATAATCAGTAGATAAAAATAAAACGTATGCAACCAGCCTTTAAAAGATTTGACTGTATGGACGTAGGCCAAATTTTACAGATCCATTAGTTTGTCACATCATCTAAAGCTTTTTATTGAGCCCCTAAGAATGTAAAAATTTTGGCCGTGATTTGGCCAAAGTCTGACAGTAGTGCTGTACACAAAGCAATAGCAGTTGTAACCACTTTCAGTCGGCTTTTGATCATAAGAGAAATCAAGTAGACCAATATAACCTAGCACCAACAGTTTTGTTCATTTAACAGTTTCAGTAGAAACTGTTGGTAATAGGTTGACTTGATCTAATGCTGAAGCTGATTGAGAATGCCACAAAACTGTATAGTATATTATCAGCATAAGAACTGTAGCAAAGGAGTAATTAGGGCTTGGAAACTCAGTTGATCCCAGTGCAAGGTCAGTACAAGTAAGTAGAATTAAATATATGGAGCACAAACAAATTTTTTAAACTATATTGGATATATATATCTTATTCTCCACCAAGTATCACAATGTTCTGAGCCTAACATCGTATTTGACATTAACGTATGGAGCTCCTCTATTCTTTCACTGTGTTGATTATGTGGATAAATTATAATTTTTTTCCAAATAATGTAACCTCTTTTATGCTTTAGTTATTCTCTTTCACTAACAATTTAGAAATAATATATTTCCTGTATATAGACATTACTTGAAATGACTGAACAGATAAAAACTGTGAGACATTCAGAAGAGCTGATATCGCTAGCCGAAAGAGGCATTGGATACCATCATGGATCCATGGATTATAAAGCAAGGCGTTTTGTTGAAATGCTGTTCCGAATGGGGCACATTAGGGTAAGCAACATATTAGAAACAGCACCATGCAAAATATTGAAAACTGTAACATTTATTAGTATAAAGTGATATGCTCGCATTAATTTTTAGTGCAAGGAGAAATTTTTGATTTAATAATTCTAAATGAACATTTTGCTTCTTAAACAGGGATCTAATAGGAATTTTACATCTGAATGATGAAGTGATGTGCTTAGCATTATTGTGGGCACTAGGCAGGGGCAGGACTTAATCTTAACTTGAATAGCATTACTCACGTCTTTGTGGCTGAAGGTGCTGGGGGAAGGAGCTCATCAGCTCTCACCACATGGAATAAACAAACAAGCCAACCTCAATTCAATTTCATTAGCCTTTATGCAACTTTATTGTTCCAAAACAAGATCAGTAGGAATGAGCTTGTGTTTGTTTTAAAGTGGGTTCAGGTCCAAAACCAAAAGCCAGATGTCATTCATGGCAGGGAAGCTCATGACATCATTGAACTAACATGGTCACATGTCAGGTCGAAGAACTACAGCTGGCTTACAGGATTGAACCTGGTTCCAAACAAACACAAGATCAGTCTAAATCATAAGGAAGTTTGCCCAGGCCAAGCCTCACATGGTATGCCCATGACTAATCCCTTCCTGAGTAAAACACATCAGAGTGAGGCTTGGTCTGGGTGGACTTCCTTGTGATTTTGCTCAAAAACAATAAATTGTGTGAAGGTTGATGTCATAAGAGTACAGCCAGGGTGTTTGTTTATTCTTTGAGGGAAACTGGCCAGGAATTCAGTGTACATAAGGTCAGTTAGTTGCTTATTAATCCCCATAAAAGTAAAAGGCACAATCTCACAAAGAATGGTTGCACTCTTGAAATATGTTGCTGCTAATGACTAATAAATAATTAGGCATTTTACCTCTTAAAGCCCAACTGAAGTCTCTATGAAACTTACATAAACTAACTAATTCTAAAGAGGTTAGAATCAACAGTTAAATTTCAGTGTTAATCGTGATACCGAATTATGCAGGGAAATTCAGCACAGCATCATTACAGGAAGACCTTGACAAAATAGGGGGTTGGGCAGCTACATGGCAGATGAGGTTCAAAATTGAAAAACTTTAGGAGGGGCTCCCCTGGGAAAAGTCGTGATAGAAAACAATCTGGGTGTACTTCTAGAGCAGAATTTGCAATAGCAAGCCACAGCTAACAAAGCTAGCAAAATTCTCTCATGCATTAAAAAGGGCATACATTTAAGATATAACTCAATAATTCTACCCCTTTACAAAATACTTGTTCATACTCATCTTGAATATGCAGTTCAATTTTGGTCACCAAGAAAGATGTTGTTTAATTAGATAGAGCTCAGCGAAGGGCAACAAAATTGATAAGAGGGATGGAAGACCTCAGCTCTGAGGATCGATTACATAGATAACAGGTATTCACCCTGGAGAAGAGGCACTTAAGATTGTATATTATTACAATTTACAAATATATCAAAGGTGACTTCAGTAACTGTAATAAACTCAACAGCTGGCCATAGATGTAATAAAATACAGCTGGTTCAGTCTATGGGTCCTTTCACACGGACTTGTCCATAATACGGATTCCACTTGCTCAGCGGGGGATCGCTCCACTGATCCCTGCTGAGCAGGCGGATGACAGGTCCGTCTCCACTCACTGTGTGGGGATGGACCCGTCAGAGCCCTGCTGTCCTCTATGGGAGCTGGATAGAGAAGACAAAATTCCTGGTGCCGCATATCCATGTGTATGTTCAGTGGTAAAATGACAACCTCAGCTCCTCTGAGCTTAATCATGGGGAGATCTCATTGGATCCTCTATGGGAGAGCGGATGAAAACGGACCGCCTGTTCATTTTCATCCGATCCCATCTGACCTGCCAGACGGATGGATAATAGGGTTTCCATCCGTCTGGATTTCAGGGACAGGATTGGATCAGATATTGGCTGATGTCAGAGGACATGTCACCGCTGACATCCGCCGCTCCATAGAAGTGAATGAAGCATCCGATCAGGTCCGCCTGAAAAACGGCCAGGCATACCTGAACGAAGCGCCCATGTGAAAGGGGCCTATCACTAGATTAGCTTTTGTTGGACGGGAATGTTGGAAAACTTTTGTTGATCAGCAGCTGCAGCCAATCAGCTTCAACTGCAGATCAGTGTATTTCGACAGCTGAGAGTCCTGCTGTCAGAATAAAATGTCTTATCAGGGGATATTCCTTTATTCACCTCCCTTGTATGGATGGAGAAAACCAATTGTGTTTTTTTATTCAGCCTTCTAGCTGTACAGAAACAAACCATATATAGTCAGCTTACGGTCTTAAGGGTTCTGTAGTGTTAGAGTAGTAAGAATGTGGAACTCCCTCCCCCAGGAAGTGGTACTAGCCAAAAGTGTTGAGAACTTCAGAAAACTGTTAGATGTCTTCCTCAGGAAGCAGAATATACAGGGCTATTTTAGAGAAGAAAAATAACACACACATACACACATAGGTGGAACCTGTGTCTTTTTTCAGAATTGTAAACTATTGGCTGCAGTGCTGATCAGTGTATTCTGACAGCAGAGTCCCCACTGTGAAAATACAAAAACAGTGGGGAAGATTCCTTCATCCACCTTGCTTGTGTGGATGGGGGAATACATTCTTTTTTTTTTCTTTTCTAGTCGGCTGATCGAAAAAACTGATGCATGTGTGGCTAGCATTAATGTTCGCCTGCACTCTGAATTTGCTTATGCAGTTTTGATAGAGCCTTGAGTTAAGTGTTTTTTGTTACAAGTGAGCATTCCTTATTATTAATGAATATATTCACTAAATTTGCACCTTCAAAAGAACAATGAGCAACAATGAACAATGAGTTGGAGATTACCCACTTGTTTTATGGACTTAACAGACAGATGTTGCTTTGTGATTCCCTTTAGAGTGTTTTATTTTTTTAATAAAGGACTGACATTTTTAATAAATAAAAGTGTGTTGTCTTCTGCTCAGGTTGTGACAGCTACTAGTTCTCTTGCACTGGGGATCAACATGCCATGCAAATCTGTGGTTTTCCTCAAAGATTCCTCTTACCTGGATGCACTGAACTACAGACAGGTACTGTAAATATAAAAAGTATATATTCTAGACTTGCATACACTGAAAAGAGTTTCTTGGCATAAATGCAGAAATATGCAAACATTGCCTGCCTGACCATGTCAGAAATGACATAAAGTGTTCCTTGAATAATCCTTAATTCTAAGAACTCTGATACGACTGGACCTAACTTCAGTGATCTAATATGGGGTTAAAAGACCATTTCTTTATTGAAGAAGCCCCCCACGGAAACTTGCATGCATGTACTGTATAAGTATTGACATTAGCTTCCAAAGTCATGCCTTATGATAGAGAAATGATTTCTGATATAAAATACTAGTTCATGGAGCTTTCAGTGGACAAATACAGCAGGTCCATAAATATTGGGACATCGACACACTTTTAATCTTTTTGGCTCTATACACCACCACAATGGATTTGAAATGAAACAAACAAGATGTGCTTTAACTGCAGACTTTCAGCTTTAATTTGAGGGTATTTACATCCAAATCAGGTGAACAGTGTAGGAATTACAACAGTTTGTATATGTGCCTCCTACTTTTTAAGGGACCAAAAGTAATGGGACAATTGGCTGCTCAGCTGTTCTGTGGCCAGGTGTGTGTTATTCCCTCATTATCCCATTCACAAGGAGCAGATAAAAGGTCCAGAGTTCATTTCAAGTGTACTATTTGCATTTGAAATCTGTTGCTGTCAACTCTCAATATGAGATCCAAAGAGCTGTCACTATCAGTGAAGCAAGCCATCATTAGGCTGAAAAAACAAAACAAACCCATCAGAGAGATAGCAAAAACAGGTGTGGCCAAATCAACTGTTTGGAACATCCTTAAAAAGAAAGAATGCACCGGTGAGCTCAGCAACACCAAAAGACCCGGAAGACCACGGAAAACAACTGTGGTGGAGGACCGAAGAATTCTTTCCCTGGTGAAGAAAACACCCTTCACAACAGTTGGCCAGATCAAGAACACTCTCCGGGAGGTAGGTGTATGTGTGTCAAAGTCAACAATCAAGAGAAGACTTCACCAGAGTGAATACAGAGGGTTCACGACAAGATATAAACCATTGGTGAGCCTCAAAAACAGGAAGGCCAGATTAGAGTTTGCCAAACAACATCTAAAAAAGCCTTCACAGTTCTGGAACAACATTCCATGGGCAGATGAGACCAAGATCAACTTGTACCAGAGTGATGGGAAGAGAAGAGTATGGAGAAGGAAAGGAACTGCTCATTAACCAAAGCATACCACCTTATCAGTGAAGCATGTTGGTGGTAGTGTCATGGCGTGGGCATGTATGGCTGCCAATGGAACTGGTTCTCTTGTATTTATTGATGATGTGACTGCTGACAAAAGCAGCAGGATGAATTCTGAAGTGTTTCGGGCAATATTATCTGCTCATATTCAGTAAAATGCTTCAGAACTCATTGGACGGCGCTTCACAGTGCAGATGGACAATGACCCGAAGTATACTGCAAAAGCAACCAAAGAGTTTTTTAAGGGAAAGAAGTGGAATGTTATGCAATGGCCAAGTCAATCACCTGACCTGAATCTGATTGAGCATGCAATTCACTTGCTGAAGACAAAACTGAAGGGAAAATGCCCCAAGAACAAGCAGGAACTGAAGACGGTTGCAGTAGAGGCCTGGCAGAGCATCACCAGGGATGAAACCCAGTGTCTGATGATGTCTATGCATTCCAGACTTCAGGCTGTAATTGACTGCAAAGGATTTGCAACCAAGTATTAAAAAGTGAAAGTTTGATGGATGATTGTTAATCTGACCCATTACTTTTGGTCCCTTAAAAAGTGGGAGGCACATATACAAACTGTTGTAATTCCTACACCGTTCACCTGATTTGGATGTAAATACCCTCAGATTAAAGCTGAAAGTCTGCAGTTAAAGCACATCTTGTTTGTTTAATTTCAAATCCATTGTGGTGGTGTATAGAGCCAAAAAGATTAGAATTGTGTTGATGTCCCAATATTTATGGACCTGACTGTAGCTACAGTGAGGGAAAAAAGTATTTGATCCCTTGCTGATTTTGTAAGTTTGCCCACTGACAAAGAAATGATCAGTCTATAATTTTAACGGTAGGTTTATTTTAACAGTGAGAGAGAGAATAACGCATTTAAAAAAAGTAATAAATTGATTTGCATTTTAAACTCCCTGGCGGTTTTCCCGAGTGTGGCTCGGGGTTAAATTTCAGCACCATTAGCCGTAACCCCGAGCCACACTCGGGATTACATCTCAGGATCCTGGTGCAGTATACTTACCTTGTCCCCAGGATCCTGCGATGTCCCCCCACTGTGTCCGTGGGCTCTGTCCTCCTCCCAAAGCCTCTCTGTGCCATGCTCCGTTTCCTGCGAGCGTCGCACGGGGGCGGAGCCTGGCGGCAAATTCAAAAAAGTGAAAATCATACATACAGTACACTGTAATCTTACAGATTACATTACTGTATGAAATCATTTTACATCCCTTTTGTCCCCAGTGCTTTGTCCAGTGCCCTGGATGCAGTTTTATATGATATATACTGTTCTTTCTGCCTGGAAACTGGAGATTGTCCATAGCAACCAAAAAGTGTCCCTTTACGTCAAAAGTGGCTTTGGACCAGCTAGAAAACAGTGATAGTAAATTAGAACACTTGCAGAATTGAGCAATAGTGAATCGTGGGGAAATTTATTTTATTATTATAATATTATTTTTTATAATTAATTATATTTATTTATTATATTATAATTTATGATTTTGTGTTTCAAACTTCATCATATCTACTAGACTCTTGGTGGACAGATTTAAGTGTGTTATTGCTAAGAATTACAGACCTACAATATAAAACGCCAAATTTCTATGCAAAATAATTGTACCGCTTTGAGATGCAAAAATTTGAAATAATGATACTGCCAGAGAGGTTAATGAGTGAAATTAGTATTTGATCCCCTATCAATCAGCAAGATTTCTGGCTCCCAGGTGTCCTCTATACAGGTAAAGAGCTGAGATTAGGAGCACTCTCTTAAAGGGAGTGCTCCTAATCTCAGCTTGTTACCTGTATAAAAGACACCTGTCCACAGAAGCAATCAATCAAGCAAACCGATTCCAATCTCTCCACCATGGTCAAGACCAAAGAGCTGTCTAAGGATGTCAGGGACAAGATTGTAGACCTACACAAGGCTGCAATGGGCTACAAGACCACCGCCAAGCAGCTTGGTGAGAGGGGGACAACAGTCGGTGCAATTATTTGCAAATGGAAGAAACACAAAATAACAGTCAATCTCCCTCGGTCTGGGGCTCCATGAAAGATCTCACCTCGTGGAGTTTCAATGATCATGAGAATGGTGAGGAATCTCAAGGCAGCTGGGACCATAGTCACCAAGAAAACAATTGGTAACACACTACGCTGTGAAGGACTGAAATCCTGCAGCGTCCACAAGGTCTCCCTGCTCAAGAAAGCACATGTACAGGCCCATCTGAAGTTTGCTAATGAACATCTGAATGATTCAAAGAAAAACTGGGTGAAAGTGTTGTGGTCAGATAAGACCAAAATCCAGCTCTTTGGCATCAACTTAACTCGCCGTGTTTGGAGGAGGAGGGATGCTGCCTATGACCCCAAGAACACCATTCCCACTGTCAAGCATGGAGGTGGAAACATTATGCTTTGGGGGGGGGGTTTCTGCTAAGGGGACAGGACAAATTCACTGCATCAATGGGACGATGGACATCAAATCTTGCGTGAGAACCTCCTTCCCTCAGCCAGGGCATTGAAAATGGGTCATGGATGGGTATTCCAGCATGACAATGACCCAAAAGACATGGCCAAGGCAACAAAGGAATGGCTCAAGAAGAAGCACATTAAGGTCCTGGAGTGGCCTAGCCAGTCTCCAGACCTTAATCCCATAGAAAATATGTGGAGGGAGCTGAAGGTTCGAGTTACCAAACGTTAGCCTCGAAACCTTAAAGACTTGGAGAGGATCTGCAAAGCGGAGTGGAACAAAATTCCTCCTGCAATGTGTGCAAACTTGGTGGCCAGCTACAAGAAACGTCTAACCTCTGTGATTGCCAACAAGCGTTTTGCCACCAAGTACTAACTCATGTTTTGGGAAGGGGTCAAATACTTATTTCACTCATTAAAATACAAATCAATGTAAAACTTTATTGATATGTGTTTTTCTGGATTTTTTGTTGTTATTCTGTCTCTCACTGTTGAAATAAAACCTACCATTAAAATTATAGACAGATCATTTCTATGTCAGTGAGCAAACAAACAAAATCAGTAGGGGATCAAATATTCTTTTCTCTCACTGTATATAGATGATATAGATTAGCAATATTAGAATTTCAGTATTTCAGAATTGACCATTTGGGTTGTGATTCTTTTTTTTTTTTAAACTAAAGAAGATTTTGAGCACAAATTTGAAATTGTTTGCCTTTTCAATCAGCCAGAATGTAATGGTTTCTTTTAATAAAAGGTTAAAAGGAATTGGTTGTTACAGACAAAAATTCAGTTTTTGTGCCCTATTACTTTTCTCCAATAATATTAAATTAGCACTGTTAAGATATGTATGAGAAAAAATGCTTAGCACCCTTCAAATAACTCCTACATCTCTGTGAACTAACCCTATTATCAAATTTGATGATCCATATTCACTAAAAATAAATGTCTAATCATATATATATATATATATTTTTTTTTTTTGCATAAACCAATAAAAGCCTTAATTTTTCATGAGGCTTTTTCTATAACTACCCCCCGATGGCACATGCTCCTGTACTCCTTAAAGAAGAATTTGCAGTAAAATGCATAGTTCGCCTATTTAGGTCAAAGTCCCCTCTCCCTGCAAAAAATAGCTGCCTTATACCGCGTACACACAAGCGGAATGTCTGACAGAAAAAGTCAGACGGAAGCTTTTCATCGTATATTCCGATTGTGTGTATGCCTCATCGGACTTTTTTTTTAGAAAATTCTGACAGACATAGAAATAGAACTTGTTCTAAATATTTCCGACGGAACCAATTCCTATCTGGAAAACCGCTCTGAAGCAAGTACAAAACAGAAGCTATTGGCTACTGGCTATTGAACTTCCTTTTTCTAGTCCCGTTGTATGTGTTGTACGTCACCGCGTTCTGGACAGTCGGTTTGACCGTGTGTAGGCAAGACCGCTTGAATAGAATTCCGTCAGGGTTCCGTCGGAGAAACCTTCGAAGTTTATGCCGACGGCAAAACCGGTCGTGTGTACAGGGCATTACAGTACTAAAATGTACATATAAAGAAGACTTACCCTGTCTCCATCTTCTGCCCATGGCACCTAGGTGGGGGTGATGACATGCTCCTTCCAGTAAGACCTTGGAGATTTTAGAGAGGCCCAAATCTTATGAGAAGATGCTTTGAAAAAAGATGTGTCTTCTTTTCAGATTTTGGGTACTCATCGTTCCCCAGGAATATCCCTAGTGCCATAGGTGCATCACGCTCAATGATGTAAAAGAGGAAAATACATTATCTAACTTTTGAATTTTAGAGCTACATTTTAGAAGTACTATTATGCTGCAGTTTTTACAGGGGAGGAGGGAGGCCTGTTTTCATCACCATGAAGCAAGTGTTATTTCAAAGCAATGACCCATCCAGTAATCTTACTAAATTAGCACTGACACTCAAAATTCTGCAAAAACTGAAATGCAATTTACAATAATGCCTTTGGTGAACTGAAAAAAAGAATGTATCAATTGATCAAAGCTAATCAACTGTAAGATAAATACCACGTTCTATAGTAAATATAACTCAGTTTTGTTCAAGCTGAATTCCAGGAAAGCAACTAAATATACCGTTGAAATATAAATGTATACCAACTGTTATCTGCCACAGACTTTATAATTATAGGTAGCAAGCCAGCTTAGCCAGATCTTTGAAGTCAAGGGTATATACCCAGCCTGCAGACTGG
Organism: Lithobates clamitans; assembly: GCA_037952925.1. Classification (NCBI taxonomy): domain Eukaryota; kingdom Metazoa; phylum Chordata; class Amphibia; order Anura; family Ranidae; genus Lithobates; species Lithobates clamitans. Next base: position 1,395,946 of record JBBGZY010000378.1, on the reverse strand, counting down.
AAAGTGAACAAGTAGCAAGTCACTGTTGAGGCATCACTCCTTAAATTGGAACTACACTTTATCTCAGCACCACAAATCAAAAAAATGATTTAATTCATTTTTCATATTCAAAGCAAACTCACCCATCCATCAACGTCTCCATGCTTTATTTTGTTGAAAAAATCATTTTGAAAAACACGCCCTAGCATTTGTGGCCATTGTCATGTTGAGTAAGGGCAGATGATTCATGTAGCATTTACTTCCTGGAATCCACCTGCCCTTAGTATGGGCATGCAAGCAAGAAAAGGTGTGCTTAGCTGAGAAAGCCCCTCCTCCCCTCTTCACCTACTGAAGACTCCTGAGATGCATGACATCATTTGCCCAGACATGGAAACCAGGAAGTAACTGAAGAAATGTTAAAAAAAAGTTTAAAACAAGCAAATATGATATATTTTCTTATCCATTCATTAAAAATAGTTGATGTTGATCAAGAGAGTGAAGTTTGCTTTAATATGTGTATTGGCAGTATGTATTCTTGCAGGAGAGTCTGACTCTCCTAGTGTTGCTCCCCCCACCACTGTAAATGCTGAATACAGGTGGAAAATGTAGGTACTTGTGCTATATGCATTTCAAATTAATTCATCATTGTATATTTTTTTACATTAATTAGAAAATCAACATTTTAATGTTTGCCAGTGAAGTGACAAATCATCCATTACATCATTACAAATAATACATTTTCTTTAGATGGCAGGGCGTGCTGGAAGAAGAGGACTGGATTTAGAGGGAAACGTCTACTTTTTTAATATTCCAATGACAAAAGTGGAGATGCTCATCAAATCCAATGTTCCAGAGCTAAGAGGCCAGTTTCCTCTGAGCATTTCACTTGTTTTAAGACTAATGCTGCTGGCAACCAAAGCAGATGATAAAGTGGACGCCAGAGCAAAGGTGAATATTTATTAAATCAAAACTTTACCAAATACAGTGGAACCTTGGTTTACGAGTAACATGCTTAATGAGCGCTTTGAAAGACGAGCAACTGTTTAAAAAAAATCCTGACTCGGTTTGCGAGTGTTGTCTCGCAAAACGAGCAGGATTCAAGCCAATGGGGTGTGCAGTATTTTGGCCAAGTGGGCACATCTGGCAGGGGATCAGGCTGCGGTGGGCATCTGGCAGCTTCTCCTGTGTCCTCTTCTCTTCAAAGATCATGGTGGCTTCCGCCGTGCATCTCCCGCCCTCCTTCTAGGCGTCGAATAAGATCGCCTGACCTTTCAGCCAATCGGGAAACGGGTATCAGACCTGCGCTTCCTAATTAGCAGAGAGGTGATTCACTATTAGAAAAACAAATGAACACACCTGGGTGGGCTCATGGCGCAATGCTCTGCGCTCCGAGTCCACCCTATTTTTAAGCCTATTAGAGCCTATGGCACTAATCAGGGGCTTAAAAAAAAAACACCCCCACCACTGTAATTCATGCGCCCGGCGTCCTGAAAGGATCCAGACGCATGAATAGGGGGTGGCCACGGCGGCCATGGATAGGTTCATGCTATGCATGAATCTATCCATTAACCATATAGGGGGGGTGACATGGATAGAGAGGGTGGCACCCATGCGCCCTTAATGGACGGGCCCTGGACTGGATCCCTAATGTGTAATGGTGTGTGTTTCAATTTGAAAAAATAATGGGAGGCTTTTCTTTGCCTAGTTTTTTCACATGTGGTGTGTGTGGTAATCTTTAAATAACTATGTTTTATATTTTTAGGTTTTATCTGTTTTGAAGCACTCACTCATGTCATTCAAGCATCCAGTTGCGACTCAAATGTTAAAGATGTTTTTTGTGTTTTCTTTGCAATTCCTGGTCCATGAGGTATGTATGTATGTTGCAACAGATCAAAACTTTTATAAATGCATTGCTTAAAGGCTAAGTTCACCTTTTTTTTTTTTTTTAATTCCAGCTCCCCTTCGCACCAATCTGGCATATGTGTACTTTTTTTGCAAAAATATCAAAGCTTTTCATAAAATCTTCAGACACGTACCTTACTGTCCTCCATTCATGTTTCCAAACATATCTATTGCTTCTGTCTTACGTCCTTACAGACTGTAGGTCATGACCCAGGAAGGAGTTGACCAGCTGACCTCATTAGCACACACCCTGCATCATCCACCCTCCTACTTCCAGCTGCACGTTTTTAAATGAGATGCAATCAATCAGTGATCACCCTTCTCACTAAATACACAATATACAATCAGATTGCATAGTGTATGGCCATCTTTATACAAGTACATAGGAGGGAGTGGACAGAAACACTCAGCTGTCAAGCCCCATTCACAACTCTGCATAGTGGGAACTGGCATTCCCACATGCATTTTTTTTTTTTTTAGCTTGGTTGGGATGCGTTTTGGAGCATTTATCCTCATCACACATAGGGCAGCCCATCCACCTGGAAGTGGAGATTGGTGCATTTTTTACTGCGATTTTTGGTGCAGCGCATTTCTGAAATGCAAGGAAACGCCCCATTATTCTTGTGTTATCGCACCAATTTCACTTCCAGGCCCCATTCACATCTAGCATAGTAGGAGTGAATGTTTTGTGTCTCGTTTTTCCTGTGACAAGCATGGGGCAGCCCGTTGATTTAAATGGGCTGTGCTATATGTGGCTTATGGGCGTTTTGTGGTTTGCGTGTTTTTTACTGTGCGTTCTGCAGCATTTGCCACTCGTTTTGTCACATGACAAAATGTGTGTTTGCTTCTGTGTTTGGTGCGCCGCTAACAATTAATGGCACTGAAAGTGCAACTAGTAATTTTAGGTGTATAAAGATGGCCATATACTATACAATCTGATTGTACAATCTCCTTTACATTTATCAAATTTATACAAAAGGAGAAAACGCCTATCTAGTCAATCACTCTATATCCAATCAGGCAGGCCCTATATAATTGATGGCAGATCTAAAGGAGGTTGTACAATCAGATTGTATAGTGTATAGCCACCTTTATACACCTAAAATTACTAGTTGTGTTTCCAGTGCCATTAATTGTTAATGACACACCAAACACAGAAGCAAACACATTTATTGTGAAAAAACGAGGGGCAAATACTGCAAAATGCACAGTAAAAAACATGCAACCCGCAAAACGCCAACATGTCCCATAAGCCACATATGGCACAGCCCATTTAAATAAATGGGCTGCCCTATGCGTGTCACAGGAAAAATGAGCCACAAAATGTGCGCTCCCAGTATGCTAGATGTGAATGGGTTCTGAAAGTGAAATTGGTGCGGTAACATAAGAAACACAAGAAATACACATCTATGCATTTCAGAAATGCGCTGCACCAACAATCACAGTAAAAAATGCACCAAAGGAAAGATGGATGCAGATCCTCGCTACTGGCCCGTTGGTTTCCGTATCTGCCTCACAGAAACAATCACATTTGTCTATCCTCCATCAGACCTTTAGGCCTCATGTACACTGCTGCTGGTAAACAGACGTTCAGAGGCAGTTGGATGCTTTTTTCAACTGCCCCTGAACTCATCCAATGTTATCCTATGTGTCCATGTACACAGGTTCGTTTAATGTCGTTTTTAGGCAGTTGCATTTATAGGCTTTTCAGATGCTGAAGTTTCAGACGCCAAACGCGGCTAAACGCAGTAACTCACGTTTAGCTGCATTTTGTTTACAGGCATTTTTCATTTTTGCCTATTTTGAGAAAAAAAAAATTTTTTCTAACGCTTCTAAACGCAAACACGGCAAAACGCCGCTTAAACGCGGCATGTAAACGCAGTAAAACTAACGCTTTAAACGTGGGTTATTATCTGTCAAGTTAAATCATTCAGGAGAGGTTATAAAAACGTCCTGTGTACATTAAACCTTAGAACCCCTATTCAACTGCACAAATGGGGTAGGAAGGACTTCCCCTTGTGTCTCCGAAATGCCAAATTCACCCTGGCACTCTGATACACCTATTGTGGAAATGTCCAAAACTGGCGAGATACTGGCAAAATGTGCTTGGAGTCATTAACAGTGTCTATCAGTTACAATTACCACTGCGTCCGGCTACTTGTCTGCTTGGTAATCTAGAAGAGGAATTATACTCCCCATCTACCTACACTGTTCTACTCGGGCTATTATATCTATCTAAGAAACTGATATCACGATATTGGCTCTCTCCTCAGGTGCCTACGACATGCCAATAGATACAACAGGTTAATGCTATAATGATTAGGGAGAGATATGCATATCAACACAGGAATGCAAGTGGCAAATTTACAAAAATCTGTCAGGAATGGCTAGACACCCCTGCGGTGGCACCAACTCAGCTGATCCATGATAGATTACTTCAGATATGAGTGATTCATCTTGGAGTGTGTGGCTGGCTTGGGGATGGACAGGAGGAGGTGATGATTAGTCCATTATGCACATATTTTGGTTGGTTAAAAGGACTATACACACACTAGAGATCTGATTTAGCTTTAGTTTTATTGAAGTTTTGTTTACTACATTATGCCAATAACGAACCCTTCCTTGCTGCTGCAAACTGTACACCTTGTTGTGCCATAAGAACACTGCATATTGGTTTGATTTCTGTATTGTACAACCATTAATGCACTGTTTATTGCACCGGAAATATTTTCCTAATACGAAAGTTGTAATATTATACTTATGCACTTTTGTACAATAAAAATTATTTTCTGATTGAAAAAAAACAAAAAAAAAACTGCACCAAGCTCCACTCTAAAAAAAAGTTCTGAAGCTTCTTTGGGGCGATTGCTGTGTGTAGGGCAGCCCATTCAGGTGGATGGGCTGCCCTATGTGTGATGAGTGAAAATTCTAAAACGCCTAAAAAAAAAACGCCTTAAAAAAAACAACAAAAAAAACACATGTGGATATGTGAGTTCCCGCTATGCAGAGATGTGAATGGAGCTTGACAGCTGAGTGTTTCTGTCTATTCCCTCCTATGTACTTGTATAAAGATGTCCATACACTATGCAATCTAATTGTATATTGTGTATTTAGTGAGAAGGGTGATCACTGATTCATTGCATCTCCTTAAAAAAACGTGCACCTGGGAGTGGGAGGGTGGATAATGCAGGGTGTGTGCTAATGAGATCACCAGGTCAACTCCTTCCTGTGTCATGACCTACAGTCTGTAAGGACGTAAGACAGAAGCAATAGATATGTTTGGAAACATGGATGAGGACAGTAATGTACGTGTCTGTAGATTTTATAGAAAGCTTTGATATTTGTGCAAAAAAAGTACATGAATGCCATATTGGTACACAGGGGAGCTGGAATTTTGAGAAAAAAAGTGAACAAAGGTGAACTTATCCTTTAAGTACACATGTATCTGCTCGTGTCTTTTGAATCTTGTTAATAATAGCCTTTATTTTTTATCACAGGGATACCTGGATAAAGAGTGTGAACCCTTGGAATTAACAGGACTAGTTACTCATTTGCACTATCATGAACCATCAAATTTTTTGTTTGTCAGTTTCCTAAAAAAGGGACTCTTTCACGAGTTATGTAAACCAAGCACTAAATGTATGTTATAAAGCTGACAGTCTATGTCATTTTAAACCCTATGCTTTTCTTAAAGTCTCTATTCATGCAGTGTATACAGTGCATCCGGAAAGTATTCACAGCGCTTCACTTTTTCCACATTTTGTTATGCAAAGATTTCAAACAAACTTCTGTCACGTTGTCATTTTGGGGTATTGTTTGTAGAATTTTGAGGAAAATAATGAATTTAATCAATTTTGGAATAAGGCTGTAATATAACAAAATGTAGAAAAAGTGAAGCACTGTAAATACTTTCCGGATGCACTGTATCTTGTTTTAAGCTATATACATGAAATTGCTCTTATGCCCCGTACACACGGTCGGACATTGATCGGACATTCCGACAACAAGATCCATGGATTTTTTCCGACGGATGTTGGCTCAAACTTGTCTTGCATACACACGGTCACACAAAGTTGTCGGAAAATCCGATCATTCTGAACGCGGTGACGTAAAACACGTACGTTGTGACTATAAACGGGGCAGTAGCCAATAGCTTTCATCTCTTTATTTATTCTGAGCATGCGTGGCACTTTGTCCGTCGGATTTGTGTACACACGATCGGAATTTCAGACAACGGATTTTGTTGTCGGAAAATTTTATCTCCTGCTCTCCAACTTTGTGTGTCGGAAAATCCGATGGAAAATGTCCGATGGAGCCCACAAACGGTCGGAATTTCTGACAACACGCTCCGATCGGACATTTTCCATCGGAAAATCCGACCGTGTGTACGGGGCATTAGATGTATTCAGTGCACTGTTCAAAAAGGTAAAAGAAGTTTTAAACAAAACCTCACACCCCATCCCCATTTACTTTTCTCCTCAAATTTGTAAATGCAGTTACAAACGTCAGACGCACATAACCAAACCATCTAAATGTTATGGCCTAGCACAGTTAGAGTAAGTATATAGGGTGCAAATGGAGCCTGGGGTGAGGGAACAAATAAGGGTAAGAAAGTCTCAGGGAAAGTCTGTAAGGGAACAATAGGGTCCATGGTATTAACCCTTTCATGACTAAGCCCATTTTTGAAATTTGGTGTTTACAAGTTAAAATCCGTATTTTTTGCTAGAAAATTACTTAGAGTCCCCAAATATTATATATATTTTTTAGCAGAGAATCTAGAGAATTAAATGGTGATTTTTGCAATATTTTATATCACACGGTATTTGTGCAGCGATGTTTTAAACGCAACTTTTTAAGTTAAGTTACCCCAATTTTTTTGTATAATGTGAAAGATGATGTTACGCCGAGTAAATAGATACCAAACATGTCTCGCTTTATAATTGCACGCACTCGTCGAATGGCAACAAACTATGGTACCTAAAAATCCCCATAGGCAATGCCTAAATTTTTTTTTACGGTTACCAGGTTGGAGTTACAGAGGAGGTCTAGTGCTAGAATTATTGCTCTCACTCTGACGATCGCGACGATACCTCACATGTGTGATTTGAACACTGTTTACATATGCGGGCGTGACTTCCGTATGCATTTTCTTTGCTGCGCGAGCTCGCGGGGACGGAGGCGCTTTAAAAAAAAAATGTTTTCCTATTTATTTTATTTATTTTTATATTTATAAATTGTGTTTTAAAAAAAAAAGATTTTTGATCACTTTTATTGCTGTCACAAGGAATGTAAACATCCCTTGTGACAGTAATAGGTGGTGACAGGTACTCTAAAAGACTCCCGATCCCTCCTTTGCACTTCAAAGTATTCAGATCGCTGAAAACGGCGATTCTGAATACTGTATATTTTTTTAAAACCGGCACCATTGGCAGCTGAGTAAACGGAAAGTGACGTCATGACTTCGCTTCCGTGTTTACGATTAGGAGGCTGGAACGAAGCCGCTCACGGCTTCGTTCCAGTTCGTCCCCAGCCGCCGGAGGCAGCCGATTGGTCATCGGGCCTCCCGATGGAACGGGAGGCCCGGTAAGAGCGGCGGGAGGCTTTTTGCCGCATCGGTTGTTATAACTGGATAGCCGATCGCCGACTCTAAAAAACAGTACCGGGATAATGCCTGCAGCTGCGGGCATCATCCCAGTATAACCCCGGAAAGCAGAGTATGCACATCTGCGTACGTTCGGCGGGAAGGGGTTAAAAACCAAAAAGAGTCACTGGGGAGGCTGCAGCTTCCTTGGAGAGTTGAGGATAGGTACTCTGGATCTATAAGACAAAAGGAAGAAAGTTTACCAAGACTGGGCTAAAAAGTGTAGATTGCACTCACATTGTGAAAGGGTTAAAAACATATAAAACCTTGACTGCAAAGCTCGGCAGGGTAGCAGCGGGGGATAGAAGGACAGCATCTGAGAGCCGATTAGCGATCCTAGCAGATTCACCAGGTAAACAGGAAGGAGATCAATCGCTGCTGGAAGCAACAGAGATGGAGATAGTGAGAAAGATAGGAAAAGGGGGAAGGAAGTTTCTTGCCACCCCTTTTCCTCATGGGAGAGCGGCGGGAATGGCAGTTTCAAATTCCCCCTGTGGAGCCTGTTGCTCTCAGGGGGAACATAGGAGGCTCACGTGGCTTGGAGAGGGGTACAGGTGACCTCTCCTGAGTCCCGTGTAAAAGCCCAGGAAAATCCAATTTAAACTGGGTAGAACTAGGCTAGTTAGGGATATAAAAAGGGGTTACGTCACTAGCGGGCTCATTCGCCTCAGAAGAGGAGCTGTGGTGTTCTCCCTGGGGTTATCTCCACTGAACAAACAGTGTCTTCTGAGGCCGGGAGATAAGTCTCCTGCGTCGGCTGATTGAGCGGGCGGGGGGGGCGAGGATGGCGGGGAAGCCTGGATTCACCAGTGCTTAGACCTACCTCGCTCTTCGAGTCAAGAGGCTCCGGTTGGAGCCGCAACATCCAGCGCTGGACCTGGGCTAGCATCGGCCGCGGAAGAGTGGCAAGTCGAAGTGGTCCGGGAGCCCGCACAGCACCAGGAGGAAGTTTGGCAGAAGATTGTGGAAGAAGATCAGCATCGAAGAGGAGGCACCACCCCCGTGAGTGAGGCAACGAAGAGACGGCGTATCCCTAGCAGTGGATACTCCCCCTCCCCGCCTCGCTCTGCTGCTGCAAAAAGAGCTGGTCCTTCTCAGGATCATGGCAGAGGAGCGGTGGGCGGAGCTAGGGGCGTGTCCACTAATAGGCACAGGCAATCTCAGCAAAGAGATGGAGCGTCGAGAGGCAGTTCGGTGGGCGTGTCAAGAGGCGGAACCAGAGGCGGGACGAACGGCGGCATTGAATCAATGGATCGGGCTTCTTCACAGCAAGCACAGTCGTCTCCATGGCAACAAACAGCTGTAGCAGCAAGTGAAGCAGGGCCTGCATTCAGGCCTGCTTCAGTCTCACCTGCGAATGAATCTCCAGATGATAGGGATGGCCAGTTGTCAGCTACCTCATTGGGTCCTTATCAGCAACAAGGTATGAGTGAGCCATCATCTAGCCTTTTGTTATCTAACATAGCTGAAATGTTATCTAAATTAGGAAAGGAATTACATGCTGGTAATAGTAATACTCAGAATGTGCAAAATTGTTCTGTAGTAAATATTGATTTGTCAGCTGTTGGTGTTTGGTCGCCATCTAGTGGTATATCTGCTAATTGTTATCAAACTCCTCAAATTAATACAGATATAGGTTTTTCTTCTTATCAGTCTGCTAAATCCCAGAATTTGCCAGAAACTTGTTTAAAAGAATCTATGTCATGCGAGGTTACTCCTCTAGGTTATCATTTTTCGATATTAACTAAGGAGAAAATTTGGCGGGGGGGAATTTATTGACATTTTGTCTTTACTTCCATCTGCAAAAGATTTTATTAGTAAAACAGATAAAAAAAGATGACGATGATAGACGTAGACCTGTACAAAAATCTTTTAATAATTGGTTACAGGCCTTTTGTATTTTTCAGGAGTTTTATGTGAAAAAACTCCTGAAAAAAGTGCTGGTTTATTCCAACACCTGGATATCATTACTGAAGCTTTCAGAAATTTTGGTGGAATTTCGTGGTATAATTACGACAAAGCGTTTCATCAGAAATTATCTGTTCATCCTAATTTAAAATGGGGAGTTAAAGATGTAGGCCTTTGGCTGAATCTTTTTCTACCCCAAAGACCAACGTACTCTAAGCAAATCACAAACCCTCAAATTGCAAGCAATTCCGGTTATAAAAAAGGAATATGCTTCAATTTTAATGACAGCCAGTGTAGATGGCCAAACTCATGCAAGTACAGGCATGAGTGTGCTTTCTGCTCCGGTACCCATTTAGTATCAAATATTTAAAAAAAATGTCAGCAGCAAATCAACAGTCGGGGAGTTTTCCAAAAAGCAGCAACACCAGTGATGCTTCAAAATATGCTCTCATGGCTCAAAATGTATCCAGATCGGTTGAAGGCTGAACTTCTCATTGAGGGTGTAGTCACTTTGGTATCCCTTTGGCAAAAGAGAAAACGATTTGGCCTTCAACTTGTTTGGAGTTTTCAGGTATCATCATTGATACAAATTTGACGAAATTAAGGCTTTCTGATTCTAAAGTTGAAAAACTTAGAACGTTACTGGTGGTTTTAATTAGAAAAAAGAAAGTCTGTTTAAAGGAGATGCAGTCTCTTTTTTTTTTTTTTTACAAGAAAGAGATGCAGTCTCTTTTAGGTCTTTTAGCATTTGCTACCAGAATTATGCCGGTAAGAAAATATTTTTCCGGGAGACTATATCTTTCAATCTCTGGTTTTAAAATCTTCGTTTTCCCATATCCGATTATCGCATAATATGAAAGAAGACCTAATAGTTTGGCTGCAGTTCCTTTATCACTTCAATGGTAGAGCTATGTGGCAGGAGGAATTCATTCTGAATAAAAATTTCTTTTTATTTACGGATGCCGCAGGATCTTTTTGCTTTGCCGCTATTTGGCAGAACCATTAGTGCGCGGAGCGTTGGAATCCAATTTGGCAAGTAAAAGAATACTTAAAAAACATAGTTCTATTGGAATTATTTCCCATTATTGTAGCCATCGAAATTTGGGGATCTTTTTTCAGAAAAAAGAGGATTCTGATAAGAACGGATAATAAAGGAGTTATGCATGCCATCAACTGCTTAACATCAAAGTCTCCACTAGTCATTCTTTTAAGGCATATGATTTTTAAATGTTTAAGCCTAAACATTTGGTTAAAAGCTGTTCATGTACCAGGTAAGGACAATGATTTGGCGGATCTATTATCTCGCCTGCAGATAGATCGTTTTTTCCAGTTATTCTCGGAGGCAGACCGAGTGGGACTGTCATGTCCACCCAATTTATGGGACCTGGTTTGAGGCCCATATCTGAGTACATCATTAATTCAGTAGCACCTTCGACTTGGGCTGGGTACCAATTGGCCTGGTTTCTTTATTTAAAATTATTGAATTTGATTCATGAACCGATAGGTTCTTTTTCTGAAAGTTTAATATTACAATTTCTTAGTTTCTTATTTGCCCAACGTTACTCATGGTCTTATATGTACAAAAGACCTTGTCTGGTATTTCTTTTTTCTTGAAACTTAATAATCTGCCTTCCTGCATGCAATATTTTTCTGTTAAGCAGACTTTAAAAGGTTATAAGAAAGATAATTTTAGGAGTGATCCACGCAAACCTATTGTTCCGAAAGTTTTGGGCGAACTTTGCTCAGTTACGGATAAGGTTTGTTTTTCAGCGTTTTAATCAATGTTATTTCAAGCCATTTTTTCAGTTATATTTTTTGCTGCGCTTAGAGTGTCTGAGCTGGTTTCTATAAAATCATCAGATGTTCTTATTTCTAGAAGTTCACTTAGGATATTGATTAGTAAATCAAAAACAGACCAATTGGGCAGGGGTACTTGGATACAGTTAGACAATTGCGTGAGTTCTCGCATTTGTCCAGTTTACTTAGTAAATCAATATTCTTTGGTTAGGCCTCCAGGGGTTTTAAATTTTTTCATACATGAATCAGGCTTACCTCTGACTAAATATCAATTCATATGAGCTTTGAAGAAATGTTTAAAAGTTTTAAATTTAGACCGTGATCAGCTCACGTCTCACTCGTTTAGAATTGGAGCTGCTACAGAAGCTGCAAGATTAGGTTTAGATGTGAATTCAATAAAAAAAGCTCGGTAGATGGACATCCGATAGATACCTGTTATATATTCGCCCTAACAAAAATTTTTGATTTATTTCAGGTAAAATCTGCATTGTTTGGATTGTTGTACACTTGTTCATCTATTGGGCGCAGTTCAAAGCTCAGCACAGAATTTATACTGCTAATTTAGGTTTGGATGTAAATAAATTTAAGGTTTTTTGGAGTGGGAGAAGAGGTATGCTATGGTCTGATTTAAATTTGGAAATTTCACAGCTTCTTCTTCGTTTTCCCCCACCAGATGTTTTAATCATACATCTTGGGGGAAATGATATTGGCAAGTGGAAGACTTTGGATATTATATTTCAAATTAGGGATGACTTGCAAAAAATTCAATTAACTTTTCCTAACACTGGGGTGATTTTTTCTGAGCTTGTGCAAAGATTGGGTTGGCTTTCTCCTCCCTCTGTGCGCCCCTTTGAAAAGATCAGAAAACTGGTTAATAGGGCGGTGTCAAAACTCCTGTCAAACCTAGGTATGTTCTCCTTTAGACATACGGAATTAGAGGGTGGTATCGAGAGTCTTTATAGGAAGGACGGAGTACATTTATCCGAAATAGAATTGGAAATTTTTAACGCAGACCTAAGCTCCCGTGTAGAGATGGCCGCGGGTTGGGGTTCTGTGGTCAGGTGGTCATAGGACCATCTGCCTTTTGGAAATTGTGTTTTGCAGCCTGAGCCGTAGTGGCTAGGTTAGCTTAAAGCTTATATATGATATGTGAATGTTTGAATTAATTTATTTATAAAACGTTTGAAACCAATAATAAACAACCGCGGCCTTTATTATCCAATGCTTGTCTGCTGGTATTTATTTTACTTAGGTTTCAGGCAACATTTCCCTCCTGCTATCCCATGTACATTTGTTTGCACTGAAGACCTATAATTGCACACATACAGTAGGCTTTTACAGGAATTTAGAGGTAGGGGCATTTAGAAGCAGAAAAAAAAACATCACTTGGGTGTTTAAAAGAAGAATGTTTTGGTGCTTGAGCGTTTTTTTTTTTTTTATATATTCCAGTGACCAGAATAAACTAATATAAACTAATAAACTCATAAGTAAATGCCCAAGCACTTGACATGCCTAAGTGCATTTTTAAAATCGCAGAATATGTTAACTTTTTAAGCTGCTTTTCTCCTGCTAAGAGAAAAGCATTTTAAAAAGCCCCACTGTATATAAAGCCTTAATGTGATCTTTCTTCCTACCTCAGTGGATTTGCTAAGTTTAGACTCGTAACAACAAGATCAGACAATATAGTCACACAAGGCACACCAAAGATCGGGGGACAAAGGCTGAGCTGTCACCCTGATCAGTTAGTGTTCAATTCTGAACATATGGATCCAAAAATTGATGAGCTGTACACAGTTCATATCCCACCAACAAAACTGCACTAAATACACAGGGTTTGCAACAACAAGAACCTTGCTATATTGCACTGGTAGGCCGGTTGGCAGTCTGAAACCCTTTGTTATAGGTGATAACATGTTACTAAGTTAGAAACAAAGTCTGTGTACCATCCCAAGTAGCCCCTGGCTGATTATATTGATGAGGGCTAGGGAAGGGGACTGGGAGGATTTTTCCATAAATGTGAACTTTTACTTTAAGGGACAGTGCTAAATACTCTTTACTGTGATATATTAGTAACTGTATTTTTCAGCATCAAATGAAAGTGCAATAACTGTTTTCTCTGTAGATCCTGGCACATTTCCAGATTCTGTTATGGAAACTTTAATGCTGGTGTTGGCACACTTGTTTGGAAGAGAATACATTCTTTCACAGAAGATGAAATATATGGGTCCTTTCTTCCAATCTAAGGTAGATGTCAATCGTATCTACACATACACATGTTTGTTCATATGAGTTCTGTTACTTGGCCTGTAATATCACACATTGCTCTGAACTTATATTACCAACATTTGGCTGATATTCTTTTAAAGTGATTGTAAATGCTAACATTCTTTAAATAAAACAATAAACATTTCATACTTATCCTGCTCTGTGCAATGGTTTCTGCACAAAGTGGCCCTGAACTTTGTCTTCCCGCTTTCCCCACCAGCGCTCCAAGCTCCTCTTCTCAGGGTGCCCCCATAGCAAGCCGCTTTCTATGAGGGCACACCTGCAGGCTGCCTCCCAAGTCTATAGACACAAACAGTGGGGCTTAGCTCTGCCCCCCACTTCCTCCTCTGACATTTGATTTCCATTGGCTCCTGCTGCTGCCTGAGTTCTTGTGAAATGAGGATGAGAGGAGAGAGAAGACTGCAGCCTTGCACAGTGCTGCATCGCTGACAAGCTCAGGTAAGTGTTTAGAAGAGGGGGAGGGCGGGGGGAGTTAGTGGGGGTTTCTTTACACCTAATGCATTCCCTGCATTAGGGTAAAAATCACCAAGGCTTTAGAACCACTTTAAAAATACCTGTTTTGTTTTTTTTTTAAACCCCCTCCTGAAAACAGTGTGCATGTAAAATGTTAAAAACAATATTTGTAATATCAGGAATTGTAAGTTTCACTGCAACTTTGCAAAAAATTGGGGAATTTAGCTAAAATGCATTGGAGTCAATGGGAAAGTCAAAATCAATCAATAGTATTTTAGGTGTTTTGTAAAGATGCAATACACTTTAAACTGGTTCCTAAGTACCATGGATGTCCCTGTAAACTATTCTGAACCTGTGTTTGGACCAGAATATAATTCTTAGAGCAACTTTGAAGTGGAGCTCCACCCAAATGGGGAAGCTCCACTTGTCTGCCCCCCCTCTGCTGCCACCTTTTGGGGGAAGGGAGGAGCGGGTACCTGGTTTGGACAGTTTGCTCCCCTCCTTCCCCTGCAGCCTTCTGGGACACTTCTGGTCCAAGAAAACCGCGCTTCACGTATGTGCAATAGGAAACCAGCTGTGAAGCCGCAAGTCTTCAGTGCCGGTTTCCCTTTGTCAAGATGGCGGCGCTAGCACCCGATAGCCGACTGAAGATTTACCTCGATTTACACCATTGGATGCCTGGACAGGTACGCGCCATATTATTAAAAGTCAGCTGCTACAGTATTTATAGCTGCTGACTTTTAATTATTTTAGGGGGAGCCTGGAGCTCCTCTTTAATTATATAAATATTTCTAATGTTAACCATACCTCGAGCACTAGCCCCAATGGCAACCTGAACCCTAAAGATAACCCTCAACAATAAACCTCTTATAAACAAAGTTATTTGCTTGTTAAGATAGTGCTGTAGTGCCTTTTCATCAGAATTTCGTACTAGTTCAAACCTCAAATGCAGATCAATGAAAGTTTTTGCTTGCCTACCATCAAAATTCTGTGTGAATTATAAAACACTTTATGTAGCCAAAATCAAGGGAGCAGCCTTGTTGCTCATCCATTGATAAAGTACAGTGAGTGTGTCTTGTCACCCTTGGACAGGAAGTGTAATATGGCAAGTAGATATGTGCGATTAGTTCCGTACGAATCGAAAATTTGTACGAATTTCCGGAAATTCGTACATTTGTACGACTCCGAAACACAAATTTTTATGCATACGAATTCTGTACGAAATACGAAATTTCGTTTATGAATTTCAGATCCAAATTCATAACGAACATTCGTAATTGTTACTAAAAGTTAACGAACCTAAAAGTTAAAAACCCAGGAAGGCATCACAGCATAGGGATGGTGGGAGCCCCTCATAATGATAAATTCATCATAACAAAAATTCGTAATTGTTACGAAAAGTTAAAAAACTTAAAAGTTAAAACCCCAGGAAGTCAGCAAAGCACAGCACAGGGATGGTGGGAACCCCTCATAATGGGCACAGCGGGTGTACACTCAGACCCGGGAACTCAGCACAGGGATGGTGGGAACCCCTAATAATGGACACAGCAGGTGTACAGACCTGGGAACTCAGCACAGGGATGGTGGGAACCCTATGGGAATTTCTATGCTTACGAATTTTATACGTTAACGAATTTCGGATCCAAATTCCGTTACAACAGAATCGTGACTGGTGTTTTGTTCACCAATCAGAGGAAGTCAACACAGCACAGGGATGGTGGGAGCCCCTCATAATGATAAATTCATCATAACGAACTTTCGTTATTTTGCGAAAAGTTTACGAATCTAACAAAAATTCGTATTTCGTACGAATCCGAATTAAATTTTGGACACGAATTACGAAATACAAATTTAATTTGCATATGGAACGAAACAAATTTATTAACAGCGCACATGTCTAACGGCAAGCTCACCATATGAAAATAAAGGAAAAAATTGGATTTTTGTACTCACCGGAAAATCTCTTTCTCTAAAGTTCATTGACGGACACAGCACTCTAATCTAACCTTAGGGTTATATTGCCACCTTAAGGAGAGGTCTAGGCAGAACATAGCAAAAAAGCAAAAACACACCTCCACATCCCATCGGCTATAACCCCTCACTCTGCACCCAGCAGCTCAGTTCGTCAAAAAGCAGTACAAACATAAATAGGAGGGGTGAGTGCTGTGTTCGTCAATGAACTTCAGAGAAAGGGATTTTACGGTGAGTACAAAAATCCCATTTTCTCTTTCGTTCATTGACGGACACAGCACTCTAATCTTGACCTTAGGAACGTCCCCAAGCAGTGTCAAAACGAGGGGTGGGAACACAGAGAAAATAAACTCTACCCACAACAAAAAGAACTCCTCAACCGAGGAGCCGCAACCTCAGATGGCCGCCCTCAAAACCTTGCGGCCGAAGCATGCATCCGAAGATGCGCCCACTTTGACCTTGTAAAATTTGGTGAACGTGTGAACTGACGACCAGCTAGCCGCCTTACACACCTGATCAACAGACGCTTGATGCCGGAAGGCCCAGGAAGCGCTAACTGCCCTGGTAGAATGCGCTGTGACGGGAAAAGGAGGCGTCCTCCCCCTTATGGCATAAGCCTGAACAACAATCTTTCTGATCCACCGAGAAATGGTGGCTGCCGAGACCGCCAGGCCCTTCTTTGGGCCAGCCACTGAAACAAACAGAGTATCGGACCTTGAGAATGAAGGTCCTCCTGCACCGGCAGCCGCCAAGAAACATCCGCCACCATTCGTACTATGTCGGCGTACCAAGGACATCGAGGCCAGTCTGGGGCAATCAGAATTACTGGAATTCCCTCGGCCTCTACTCTGCGCAGCAGACAAGGAAGAAGCCTGAGAGGCAGAAAGGCATAAATGAGCCGGTAATGAGCCCATGGAGCTACCAATGCGTCTGACGCGTCCGCCCAGGGATCTCTTGACCTGGCTACAAACCTCTGTACCTTCTGATTAAGCCGAAAGGCCAGGAGCTGAAACACTTCCGGATGCAGTGACCATTCCCCCTGGTCCAGCAACTGCCGACTTCGGTAGTCTGCCTGCCAGTTTTCTACGCCCGGCCGGTGTTCTGCCAAGAAAGTTCTGCTCGGCGCATAAGGACCCCCTCTACTGCGCAGGCGCTGCGCCTGCGCAGTAGGATCCGGCGGAAATAGCCGAAGGGGAATAGGTGAAAATCAGCTGTACACGGCGCCTGTAAGAGGGCCCCTCACAGGCTCGCTTCGCTCACCACGCTTCGCTCGCCATGCTTCGGGCACGGCCTCGCTTTGCTCGGCTCTTTTTTATTCCCCCTCTAGGTCCACTTGGATGGTGGGGAAGGAACCTGGACCTAGGGCGCGGGTGTCGTGTACAGCTGATTGTAGATTTTGTGCTTCGGCTATCTCCGGCGGCTGATAGTAGTTCGTACTGCGCAGGCGCTGCGCCTGCGCAGTACAGGGGGGTCCCTATCCGCCGAGGGAACTTTCTCATCAAGACACCGGCATGCTGGTGGATGTAAGAAACCACCAGCGCTGCTGCAGAGCTCCTTGTTCCTCCCTGATGATTGACATATGCCACCGTCGTGGCATTGTCCGACTGGATCCTGACCGGATGACCCTGCAGCCTCTGCGACCACGTGGAGAGGCATCACCTGATTGCTCGTAGTTCCAGAACATTGATCGACAGACGGGATTCCTCCTGCATCCAACGACCCTGAGCCGACTGGACGCCCCGGAATCCCCCCCAGCCCGACAGGCTGGCGTCCTTCGTGATCACTGTCCAATGCAGAGGAAGGAACGATTTCTCGGAACCAAAGGGCCGGGTACCTCAGTCACCAGAGAAGTGAAGCCCTGGCTAGACGACTCACCCCGATTTGGCAGTCCAGGGATGTCGGAGGTTTGTCCCATCTGGACAGAATCTCTTTCCGCAAGACCCGAGTGTGGAATCGAGCATATGGTACCGCCTCAAAAGTAGCTACCATGAGGCCCAGAATTCGCATGCAAAAAGGCAGCGACGACCACCTGTGGGACATCAGTAACCGCACTGCGGAGTGGAGAGTCTGCAGCTTGCTTGAAGGAAGAAAGACTCCCGCCTTTGAGGAGTCCAAAATCAACCCCAAGTACTCTAGACGCTGGGTCGGCAGCAATACCAACTTCTGAAGATTCAACACCCAGCCAAACTACTGAGTTTGCATGTGATCGCCAGATCCTCCCTCAGTTCTGAGGCAGAAGCTGCTCTCAGGAGGAGATCATCCAGGTAACCTACGATCGCGATCCCTCGTTGTCTCAGCAACCCCAGAACCGGAGCCAACACCTTGGTGAAGACCCTTGGCGCTGTTGCTAAGCCAAAAGGAAGAGCCACAAATTGATAGTGTGCATCTCCGACTGCAAATCGCAGGAACCTCTGGTGCCTGAAGCATATGGGAACATGCAAGTATGCGTCCTTGATGTCCAAGGACGCCAGGAAATCCCCCTGATGCAGTGCAGCAACCACGGAATGAATTGACTCCATCCTGAACCTCCGAAACTTCACAAAGCAATTAAGGGCCTTGAGATCCAAGACCGGACGGACCCCTTCCTTCTTTGGGACTACAAACAGATTGGAGTAGAACCCCTGGAACCTTTCCGACGTCGGTACAGGCACTATCACCCCACGGAGAAGCCAGTCCAGTACTGCCCCCAACAGGGCCGCCCGACGAGACGGAAGCAGATGAAGGTTGGAGGGAAAAAATCTGTCTGGCGGACAAGAAAGAAATTCTATCTTGTAGCCTGACAACACCAGCTCGCAGACCCACTGGTCGGAAAAAAGTGAATTCCACCAGTCTGCAAACCCCCGAAGGCGACCCCCCCACCCGATCTTCGGGCAGGGCAGACCTTAATGCAGAAGCTGAGTTGTTTGCAGGCTTGCGATACCAGGGACGCTTCTGTCCCCCAGGGGACCCTTTGTTGGACTGGGAACGCTTTTTCGCTGAGACGGGTGAACGAGTGGAAAAGGAGGGCCCTTACCTACGGTGTGGCTCCTTACCCTTTCTAGACTGTGAGAGCAAAGTACTCTTTCCCCCAGTAACATCTTTAATAATGTCATCCAGAGAGGCGCCAAACAGCCTCCCACCTTGGAAAGGCAAGTCCGCCAGCGCTTTCTTAGATGTCTGGTCTGCAAACCAACATTTGAGCCAAATCAGCCGACGCAGCACTACTGCTGACACCGAGGCTCTAGAAAGCAAGGGGGCTGTATCCAGTCTGCCAGTTCCACACAGATTGGGGAAACCTACTCCTTCCCCAACTCGCTGTGCAACAACTTAGCCCATTCAGTAAGTGTTTGTGACACCAGAGCCGTGGCTAACACCGGCCGAAGCACTGACCCCACCACCGTAAACTGAGCTGCTGGGTGCAGAGTGAGGGGTTATAGCCGATAAGACTGCCCCCTGGGCGGGGCTGTGTTTTTGCTTTTTTGCTATGTTCTGCCTAGTCCTCTCCTAAAGGTGGTGATATAACCCTAAGGTCAAGATTAGAGTTCTGTGTCCGTCAATGAATGAAAGAGAAAAAAAAAAACATCTATGGACTGGTAAGCTGCAATACATTACAATTTAGATTTTGGGTTTAGATACACTTTATATGCTTTTGTGCAATGAATGTAAAATCTATTCATATTAATGAAAGTGTACTGCTTCGTGTTCTTAGTATGCTTAAGGTGCTATTGTGCATCCACTCTATATCCTCCCCTCTATCCCAGCATTAAAATATCTAATACAGTAGTAATACTGGTGGCGTTTTATCCATGTGTGTGGTGCACATGGCCCCAGGGGATACGGGGCCCACTGTGCCCTCACACATTGCACAACAAATGTGGGGAACAAATGTCTCCACTGCAGCTGCACTTGTCACAGGCAGCTGCAGGAGAAACATTGTTTGTTTACGGGGGGGAGGGGGCAGGTGCTAAAGGCAAGCAAAGGGAGTAGGGGGGTGGGGCTATGACTGGCTGTAAATCACAGCTAATTATAGCCCTACTCCCTCCTTTCCCCACATCGGCATTCAGCACCTGCCCCCTCCCCTGCGTAAACAAACTTGGTTTCTCCTGTAGCTGCAATAGAGACACAGAGAGGGGATTGGTTTACCTCTGTTTTTATTCTCCCTCGACTCCTCACGATACTCGGGGTACTGCATCTCCAGCTCTTCACCCCTTCTCCTATTCCCTAGTCCAGTAGGCAGGACTATGATTAGCTGTAATTTAGCCCACCTACTGGACTAAGGAATAGGAGAAGGGGGAGAAGAGCCAGAGCTGCAGTACCCTGAGTACTGTTAAGAATCCAGGAAGAAGGAGAACACAGGCAGTTCAGAGGAGGGCTGTTTGTGCTCAGAGACAGAGACTTACTATTGCACTCTGTGTCGCTACTGATCTCAGAACTGCATCACTTACCCCTGAAATCTGTAATAGTGAAACAGAGGTCAGTGGTGATGCAAAGTTCAGGGGTTAGCAGTGCGTAACACAGCGTTTGGGGGTCAGCAATAAGTGACACAGAACTCAGGGGCCAGCAAGAAGTGACACAGAGTTCAATAGTAAGTGATGCAGAGTTCAGTGGTCAGTAGTAACACATACTGTAGTTCAGGGGTCAGCAGTATGTGTTGCAGAGTTCAGGGGTATGTGTGCAGAGTTTAGGGGTATGTGTGCAGAGTTCAGGGGTCATCAGTAAGTGATGCAGAGTTCAGGGGTCATCAGTAAGTGATGCAGAGTTCAGGGGTCATTAGTAAGTGATGCAGAGTTCAGGGATTAGTAGTAAGTGATGCAGAGTTCAGGGGTCAGCAGCAGGTGATGCAGAGTTCAGGGGTCAGCAGTAAGTGACAGAATTCAGGGGCTAGCAAAAAGTGACATAGAGGTCAGTGATGAAGAGTTCAGAGGTCAGTAGTAACACAGAGTTTAGGGGTCAGGAGTGTGTGTTGCAGAGTTCAGGGGTCAGCAGTAAGTGATGCAGAGTTCAGAGGTCAGTAATGACTCAAGGGTTAGTAATAAATGATAGAGTTCAGTGATCAGTAGTAAGTGACACAAAGATCAGGGGTCAGTAGAAGGTAAGTCACCTACTACTAACCCCTGAACAAGTGCCTCAACTTCTTATGTTGAATCCTGGCCCCTCCAATATACCTCGGCAAATACATTGCTGTACATTTCCTTTTTAACACTGTCTCATTCTATACTCTGACTCTTTGCCACAGCCTGCGCAGCTGCATTTTATAATTCACTGCCCAGGGGGATTTATAGGTATGCTTACAGGCCCACTGCTTTCATAAAACACCCCTGGGTAATATAATAGTCTTTTGAGTGTTTTACCCCTCTGTAGAGTGGTAATTCCGCTTTAGCATAGAACTCAAGGAAAATAAAATGTATTGATTTCTAATCATTTAACAAAAGTTGCTTCAGCGTGGATTTTGTTTGTGCAGGTCTTTCTTGAGAAACTACCAGATGATTTTGCTGCTGTCGTGGAAGAACACAACAGGAAAGTTGCATTAATATTTGGTCAATGTATTCTGACAGCTTCTAAACTGGCAGATACAGAGAAGGAATATCAACTTCCTCTCTCAGAGATCAGTAAGTGATAATGTATAATCATTGATCATTTAGGAATGCATGTAGTGTTTTGTACTATTGTAGTGTTTAGGAACTCACATTGCATGAGACCCACAATAGGTAAGCAGAGGTAGTCTTTAAATGCTGCTCAAGCCATTGGCACCTTGGAACCCTCTCCATGATAACACACCACAGAAGACAACAAAGAAAAATCTCTTTATATCTAGCCTGTAAGATTTTGTCAATATTTCTTTGGTAAACTTTGAATGCTTTGGTAATCTTTGCATACTGTTATGGTATTCATGTTTGAGCTTTGCTGATACTTTGTCATATAGTAGTATAATGCCATCTTGTGATATTTGAGAGGGCCCACAGCCAGAAGAGCCAGAAGAGAATAAACCATACAGTTATGTGAAAAAGTAAGTACGCCATCTTCAGGTGAGGATAGCACCAAAGTTGTTAGGACAACTCACATAACCTCTTCGACCCCCCAGCAATCCTCTGTTTTTCGCTAGCATTCTAGGCTGCCCATACATGAGTCTTAGTTACTCAATTACCCTATTCATACACTTGATGTAGGAACTCCCCCCAGGGTTAATGTATTTTGACAGCAGGTAGACTTCCCCACCATCAGAATTCACTGATTAGCACCACCGGCGTCAGCTGGCGGCGTTGATCTAGAGAAAATTTTCCAACAGGCTGGTTAGATCGATAGATCAACTTGTGTACAACCAGCCTGCCTATAAATGGGTTGACATTTTTTGATGATTCAATGAGCTGTCAAAAGTGCTTAAATAACTGAGGGTTTAATATTACTTTAAGCTTAGATGCCTAGACCAAGTTTAACTACATCAGTATGCGTCTGACAATAACTATTTTGTTTAACAGAGGGTCAGAGAACTAGGAACACATACATTTGCACATTCCTAGTATTTTTTTTTTTTTTTCACAATCAAGATTTATTGAAAGTATATAAAAGTATACAGTATGACATTGTAGCATATATCTAATAGGGCACATGAATACCTATGTCAGTTTACATGAATGGTGATGATCAATTTACAGTGTACATCAATAAAGTAATAGTTTTATGTTTCATGTTAATTAATATTCTTTCATCAAGGAGCGTTTTGTAATTGCACTTATTTACATCCTGCATTATTGTAACATTCGGGTCATTTTTTAGATCTTTCAGGCAAGGAGTGCATGAATTCAGGGCTGGTGGATCATCTGATGTCACGCTCTGAAGGAAAAAGTGGAATATCACCATTTGCCTGTCTTTCGGGAAATACTGATCATGACTTGATGACAATGAAAAATGTAAACAGTGTAAGTAGAAAAACTTGGGGATACATTGTTCATTCACAGTATACTTTTTGGTTTTATGTAAGTTCCCTTCCACACAGGCTTTCTGATCAGGTCCGCCTGTCCATATTTTAGGTGGACCTAATAGGAAACTCCATGCGGCCCTATGGACAGTTGGATGTAAATGGATTTATCTGTTTACATCCAGCTACCTCAGAGGCTATTCAGGTCAGAAAAAAAACCAAAAAGGACCTTGTGGACCTAAACGCAATGGATCAGATGTAGCCTAATGTAAATAGACAACTGAGTCCGTTTACACGTGGCTGCCCATATTGCTGTCGCGGGTCCACCCGTGTCTGCCAAGCACATCTGAACTAACACAGATGTCAAAAACCTGACATCTTATTTTGCTCTGATTCTGCAGGGGATCTGCCCATGGATCCCCTGCTGAACTGAGCAGACTTGTGAAAGGATTCTTATGCTGGCCATACACTATACGAAAAATTGGCCAAACCCATTTTTGAAAAACTAATATTCGGCCATGAGCGCAAACGATAATGCCATCATGTAATGACCGATAAATCGTTCAGTGGACATAAATGAATGCATTTTTTGTTTGTTTTTTTACATATACCTAGTTCAGACGGGAAACACATTACCTTTTCTATTTATCCTTCGTTCGGCAAAACATTTCCAAACCTTTCCTTCTTTTTTTCGGCTCAAAAACATCCCAACGATTATCGATTTTGTGCCCATTAACTGGCCGAAAAAACGAACGAACTGTCTAAATGACCGAATTTCGGCTAATTTTTCGTATAGTGTATGGCCAGCATTAGTCTTCAGTCTTAATGAAAGTGTGCAAGTGCACAGATTCACTAAGGACTTTTTTAACCGCCCTGCAAGCGCACCGCTCCAGTGTGAAAGCCCTCGGGGCTTTCACATTGGAGTGAACTGAGCAGCTCTTTCAGGGCGCTTTGCAGGTGCTATTTTTAGCACTTTAGCGCCTGCAAAGCGCCTCAGTATAAAAGCAGCCTAAGCCCAAGAGAGGTTCAGTCTGTGCTGAAACTGACAGGTCACCTAATAGTAAGATAAGCAAGCCTTTAGCAGCCCCATAAACATGCTGTAACAAATTAATGTCTCTTGTTGTGTTAACCAACTAAGTTGAAGAGAAACAAATAAGCTGACTGAAGAGAGTTAGGACTGATTACAAAGTCCCCTGCCTACTTACAGAGATTTAGTTGCTAGACCAGCTAAACACAAATGCCATCATCAAAATTCCTCAAGAAAATAAAAGGAATTGATATTATTCATTTGGGTAAAAAAACATTAGGCCAGTCACTGTATACCCCAGCCTCCAACCAACATGCCTCAGCTTTATGCAAATCCTAATAACAACCACACAAAGGGACTGGACTTGTGTTCCTCAATGGACTTCAAGAAAAAGATCTGACAAAAAGTCCAAATTCTTATTTCCTGATCATACAGTAAAGCACAGGACACAGGCTTCTTTGAATCATTACCCCTGGGTTATATGCAGCTACCTTCAGGTGACTGGACACTGACAATAAAAAAAAGCTGAAGAGACACCCAGCTAGCCTCAGTTTTTTGCTAGCATCCTCAGGCGATTAACCTCTTCTCTCTACTGAGAGATCTGGTGTGTATGTGAGATAGCGCTGGACTGATTTTTGGTTTAATATTGGTCGATGCAAAGGAGTCCGTTTTCCTTCAAAGAAGGAATGCGGTGTAGGTGGTCCTAGTTAAGGACTCTGGCTACTACCTCACTAATAGCGATGGAAATGACACTCCACTTTTTTGATGGGCATGGAGGTGCGCCTGGTACAAAAGTTTATCACACTTGAGGGTGTATTTGAGAAGTTAATTGAAGTAATAATTCACAAGTAACAGGTAAAGCCAATGCATTTTTTATTTCATAAAATTAATAGCTAGTGTAAACAATAAACAATAAAGTAACTAGTCCAAAGAATTTCTCATAAAAGGCTGTGAATCATGCCTAAAATTAACCTAAAATGTTGATAAAATAGGCATCAAAGATAAGAACTCATAAGAACATAAAACACATATCTAGGTGACAACTTTATATATCTATAGATTCCCAACATTATATATCCTGTACTACATATTTTACTATGGTTATAAAGAAAAAATGCACAAATGGTCTTATTAATGCTCTCATAAAGCACTTATCAAGAGAATATTAACAGATAATGCAGACCAGAGGGATACAGTGGCTTGCGAAAGTATTCGGTCCCCTTGAACTTTTCAACCTTTTGCCACATTTCAGGCTTCAAACATAAAGATATAAAATTTTAATTTTTTGTGAAGAATCACCAACAAGTGGGACACAATTGTGAAGTGGAATGAAATCTATTGGATATTTTAAACTTTTTTAGCAATTAAAAAACTGAAAAGTGGTGCGTGCAAAATTATTCGGCCCCTTTACTTTCAGTGCAGCAAACTCACTCCAGAAGTTCAGCGAGGATCTCTGAATGATCCAATGTTGTCCTAAATGACTGATGGTGATAAATAGAATCCACCTGTGTGTAATCAAGTCTCTGTATAAATGCACCTGCTCTGTGATAGTCTCAGGGTTCTGTTGAAAGCGCAGAGAGCATCATGAAGACCAAGGAACACACCAGGCAGGTCCGTAATACTGTTGTGGAGAAGTTTAAAGCCGGATTTGGATACAAAAAGATTTCCCAAGCTTTAAACATCCCAAGGAGCACTGTGCAAGCGATCATTTTGAAATGGAAGGAGTATCAGACCACTGCAAATCTACCAAGACCTGGCTGTCCCTCTAAACTTTCAGCTCAGACAAGGAGAAGACTGATCAGAGATGCAGCCAAGAGGCCCATGATCACTCTGGATGAACTGCAGAGAAATACAGCTGAGGTGGGAGAGTCTGTCCATAGGACAACAATCAGTCGTACACTGCACAAATCTGGCCTTTATGGAAGAGTGGCAAGAAGAAAGCCATTTCTCAAAGATATCCATAAAAAGTCTCGTCTAAAGTTTGCCACAAGACACCTGGGAGACACACCAAACATGTGGAAGAAGGTGCTCTGGTCCGATGAAACCAAAATCGAACTTTTTGGCCACAATGCAAAACGATATGTTTGGCGTAAAAGCAACACAGCTCATCACACTCAACACACCATCCCCACTGTCAAACATGGTGGTGGCAGCATCATGGTTTGGGCCTGCTTTTCTTCAGCAGGGACAGGGAAGATGGTGTAAATTGAGGGGAAGATGGATGCAGCCAAATACAGGACCATTCTGGATGAAAACCTGTTGGAGTCTGCAAAAGACCTGAAACTGGGACGGAGATTTATCTTCCAACAAGACAATGATCCCAAACATACAGCAAAATCTACAAAGGAATGGTTCACAAATAAACGTATCCAGGTGTTAGAATGGCCAAGTCAAAGTCCAGACCTGAATCCAATCGAGAATCTGTGGAAAGAGCTGAAAACTGCTGTTCACAAACGCTCTCCATCCAACCTCACTGAGCTCGAGCTGTTTTGCAAGGAAGAATGGGCAAGAATTCTGTCTCTCGATGTGCAAAACTGATAGAGACATACCCCAAGCGACTTGCAGCTGTAATCGCAGCAAAAGGTGGCTCTACAAAGTACTAACGCAAGGGGGCCGAATAATTTTGCACGCCCCACGTTTCATTTTTTTATTAGTTAAAAAAGTTTCAAAAATCCAAAAGATTTCGTTCCACTTCACAATTGTGTCCCACTTGTTGGTGATTCTTCACAAAAAATAAAAATTTTATATCTTTATGTTTGAAGCCTGAAATGTGGCAAAAGGTTGAAAAGTTCAAGTTTTCGCAAGCCACTGTAAATACAAATGTATTATAATAAGCTTTCTTATAATATAATGGACAAGGAGGCAGGACTGACTTGTAAACATGACTGTGGTGGGAAGAGGCCTGGAATCATAGAGGTTAATTGGAACAGCGATGCTGTTGAGAATCAGGTTGTAAGTGAAAATTAGGAGAAGAGAGTAAAGCCTGGTACGCACTATTAGTTTTTTACTTTCAACCCAGCGGGTTCAAAAAAACTGGAGCCACTGTACTAATGATCCGACGTTAGTACAGCGATCTGCCTCCGCTGAGCTGTTGTGTTCTGATGGGGGGATGGCCCCCCTGCCAGAACACTCCAATCAGCGCTCTCAGCCATTGACTGAGAATGCTGATCGGCAGCTGGTTGGCTACTGGTTTTGCAGCATGCTCATGCCGGCCGGCATACACATGGGCTAATTGTTGGCCGTTCCTACTGAACCGGCTGCTGCCCCGTGTGTCTGGGGCTTGTGAGAGGAAAAAGGAGTGGTGGGAAGAGTAAATATGGCTAGAGTGTATAAGGACTGGTTCACTAGTGTGATTTCAGATGCAAATTGAGCCGCACAGAATCGCATGACAAGGGAAATCCCATAGAATATATAAACCTTATCAAAGTTGTATCCAATTAGCACTGAAAGTCAGATCACAAGTGTATCGCTTCTTTAAGGGAAGTAACATCTAATACAAAGTATCTTTGAATAAAATGTGATAGAATGTTTCTGAGTACAGTGTATCTGAAAGTATAATACGGTGTCAGGTTGGTAACTTTAGTTGTATGGGAGGAAAAGGGCAGGAGCCTGATGAAGGCTTTACTGAAAGAAGCCTACTTTCTTCTGCAAATGTTTTTCTTTCTTGCTGAATTATTTTTTCCCCAAGAGGATTCCTTCATCGCTTGGCTTCACCATTGTCACTGTGGCACCTAATGTAGCTTTTGGATCAGTGAACTCCTTCAGGGACCCCACCTGGTAGAGATGGGGGACCAAAAAATGTTGATGTCTAAGAAGACGAAACGCGTCAGGTAGAACTCCACTGCCGCCATTTTATATACCAAAAGCGCTGTTTTATTTACTCAAATGTGAGTTTTTCCATTTTCAATAATTTTTTTATTATATATTTTATGGAATTACGCTCTGTGGCCCTTTCTGTTCTCCCCTTTTTAACCCATTTGCCATCCACGCATATTGGGTCACCACCTTTAAGAGATACACCAGTCCATGGATGGTCGTGGGTTCCTGTTACAGTTTTCAGAGGATTCCATACTCACAGTGGTTGTCCCACAACACAAGCTTGTTTGACCCATCGAACGTATGTTCTTTTGGGTTCAAACGTTCCAGTAAGCCTCCCTATTGTCGGTGGTGGTGTCTCTTGACTTCAAGTTTACATTTGTCCACCGTCAGGATCTTCACATGAAGTTTTTTTTACATATATGGGACTCATTATCACATTTTTTATTTATTTATTTATTATCAGTTTTCACTTGGACTTTTGTTTGAATGTTTATCACTAGTCACTGGGTTTATTGCATTTTGATTATACACATATTTGTATATGTTTTATTTCTATTTTTCATATTTGATCATTGGGTTTCATTTCCCTTTTTTCTGATATTTTTATGATTTCATACATTAGCGCTACACTCTTTTGTTTTCAGAGATGGGGGACCGTCTGTAATGTTTGTTTGAACTGGATCTTGCTGTGGGCACTCTCTTTGGCACATAGTGCAATATGTGGTGTTAGCTGCAGGGTCCTTTAAAGGGCCAGAGTCATGGTCTGCCTAGTGCAGAGCCCAGACTTTGAAGACTCCTGCAAGGTTATGGCCATTGTGGAAGCAAGGAAAATAATTCCTTATTCCTTCTGTTGATATGGTGAAAACAGGGTAGAAGCCCTTTAAACAGTAACCATAGGGTTCCCCCAGATATTCCCAATTTGGGGTGAGGTACAAACTGCTGTCCACCTTTCCAGTGGCACAGTGTAGGGTCCCTGGATGGCCGGTGTTAATGGCATTTTGGCACCATTTAGTTGTGTTACTGGAGGATGTCTGGTGTGCACTCAGTAACAGCACAAGCTAAAAGATTTGATACTGAATGTCAGCAATGAGCTGGAGTTACTAATTTAAGATGAGTTGTTCTTAATAACTTTCTTAGGTGAGTGAGTTTTTCAAAAAATATTGGTTAATTTTAAGCTATACAGAGAGCACTATGGTTTTTTTCTCTTTCTGAGCTCGTTCATTAGGATTACCTTGGTGTTGTTCTCTCCTCTCTGAAAGAGTGTGCGTTTATTTCTCTATTAGAGCCCGTCCCGGCTTTTTGTTTTTATAAGGACCCTGTTTATTTGACTTTTTCTAACATTAAGGTTTTCCATGGGAGTTGGTGTTGGCGGAGTGAACATTATCTCATATTTGTACCCTTCCAAGAGCAGTTGTATGTTCGTCTTGAAATAAAGTGGACTATTGAACTTTAATTGATGTTTGATTTCACATATGTGATTTTTGTTTAATGAGTGAAAGATTTCTCTGACAGTTTTGATTCATTCACACATATATTGGATTGATTTATATAGGGTAATATTGTAGCCTGGTACAATTTATTTTTAAGCAATTTTTGCAAGGTTGGTCAACACTTTTGTGACACCACTGCTAGTTGGATTAGTTGTGTATGGTGAGCATAGGAGTTTTCTATACATTTTTGCAATGCAGAGTAAGAAGGAGAGTTTAGGGAGGGTGGCCTGTGAGCTGTACTGTACTCTAAGATATGGAATTTGCAAGTAAGTCAATATTCCTCTGCTCTTAATTATACAGACAACTTATTCATACAGCATGGGATATCCCCAAACAATGAATACACGGGTAGGCAATAACTAGGCACATGGAACCGTGCCAACAGGCCCAAGTAAAAAGGTATGAAATCCCAGGTTCAGAGTGCCATTGTAAGAACTGCTGTCAAAAGCTGAATCTGCAGAAGATTGGACATTCAACTGGTACAATTTTGAAAACGTATGAACAGAAGACCAAGTGCAGTCTTACAGAGTTTGGCAACAGAGGCTTGGTACCTAAAAGCCCAGGATATGCCAACAAATTTGGTGGATTTGGCATGTAATGATGCAGGAGGAGGTACTTGTGTTTGAACGTAAGCTCTGTTAATCAAATTCCTTAACCACAATGCATCAGTGGATTTTGATGCAAGGTCCCACAGAAAGAACAAACATGGAATCTGTTTGTCTAATAATGGCAGTAGCCTTTAGGTACTACTAATGACTCTGAATATGGACAGACAATGTAGAGAGACTTTCTTTGGATATTTAGGAGCAAAGCATAAGGATGGCAGAATAATGTCCTCATTGAGATGGAATGCTGAATTTATCTTCGAAAGAAAGGATGGTCTAGGGAATAATGCAACCCAACCAAGGGTCGCCAGTTCAGAGACCTGTCTGTCAGACATGATGTACCAGGTTCTTCTGGGCCAGCTCGATGCTAGAAGAATCACTGTTGTCCTGTCTTGTGAGAGGAGAAAGCTAAATGGCAAGGCAGACAGCTCAATGGAGGGAAGGCAAAAACTAGCCTGAACTGAGCCCAGGGGATAACTAGAGAATTCAAAGCCAGAGCTAAAGGATCCTTGGCTCTGGATACAAACAAAAGTACTTTATTGTAGTATCTGGAAGCTAGGATGACCACATCTGGAGTCCTCAATTTTTTGCATATCAGATTGAACACATCTGGATGAGGAGACTACTCCTCCTGGTCCAGTTCATGAGATAATCCGCCTGCCATTTGACCACTTATGGAAAGTGAAATGCAGAAATCCTGCCTTTGGCCAATTTCCCCCGAACGCCCCATAATGTTAACTGTTCGGCGAACGGGCGAACACCCAATGTTTGAGTTAAACTTATGTTCGACCCGAACATCGAGCTTATCCCTACCTGCCTGTATCCACTTCTGAGCCTCCCAAAGAACATCAATAGGGAGGAGAGGAAATATACTGATATTTCCCAGAAGATCACTGCTGTTTATTTTGGAAGGTTTGATCTTATAGAGCAGTGGTTCTCAACCTTCCTAGTGCCATGACCCCTTGATAAAATTTCCCAAGTTGTGGGGACCCCCAACATTAAAATTATTTTTGTAGCATGGGGTGTCAGCACCCAAGGCAAGACAAGTAATTTGCACCCCTAACCCACGGACATTTAGCTCTCCCTGAGTTCCTTCCACTCGTACAGTATTAAAACCCCTTATGGTACATATTAGGATGTACCACTCTTTCTCTTTCTTCTTTCCCTTATATCTCTCTCTTTCCTAATGTCTTGTCCCCCCCCCCATCCCTCTCTCTAGTTGTTTTGCTTGTTCTCTAATGCCACGGTCGCATTTTCAGACAGAAAATGTTCGATGGGAGCTGGTTGTCGGAAATTCCGACCCTGTGTAGGCTCCATCGGACATTTTCCATCGGAATTTCCGACAGCAAAATCTGTTGTTGTAAATTCCGATTGTGTGTACACAATTCCGACACACAAAGTTCCACACATGCTCAGAATCAAGAAGAAGAGCTGCACTGGCTATTGAACTTAATTTTTCTCGGCTTGTCGTATGTTTTGTATGCCACCGCGTTCTTGACGTTCGGAATTTCCGACAAGATTTGTGTGACCGTGTGTATGCAAGACAAGTTTGAGCCAACATCCGTCTGAAAAAATCCATGGATTTTGTTTTCAGAATGTCCGATCGTGTGTATGCGGCATTATTCTTTCTCTCCCTTTTTTCTTTGTTCCTCCCCTTCTTTTTTCTCTCCCTTCCATGTATTCTCTATTTTTATTCCTTCTCTTACTTCTTGGCGGAGGGTGGGATCAGTGACAGTGCTGGGGGGTGTTCTGATCAGCCAACTTAGGTGACCCCTGGCAAATCGTCATTTGACCCCACGAGGGGGTCCCGACCCCAGGTTGTGAACCACTGTTATAGCCTCACTTTCCACTCTTGCTAAGAACCAATCAAAGTCCCCGCCACTGTCCTGAAGCTCATCTGCCAATGCAAATATAACCTCAAACCTTCCTGCCAGATTCCCTCTCATTCCTAGATAGGCTTCAGATCAACTAAAGCCATCACATGTGTAGGAGAAGATGACTTAGCCCACCATACAGTGACAGGTGCATATGGGCGTCGGTCTCCTTATGTCACTGTCCTCACTGCTATTACAGGAGACCCATCTTTCCTTCCTGAAAGATAAGGAACCTCCCA
Organism: Lithobates clamitans; assembly: GCA_037952925.1. NCBI lineage: Eukaryota > Metazoa > Chordata > Amphibia > Anura > Ranidae > Lithobates > Lithobates clamitans. The sequence goes on along the minus strand of JBBGZY010000378.1, from coordinate 1,364,060 downwards.
ATCCCCTTTTCTGAGTCTCTCTAACTCCTCCCCAGGATAAAGGGATTTGGGTTTGGGTTCATGTGCAGTGTTGGGAATTGGTTTGGGGCTAACAGGAGGGGTCTGTTCTGTTTCCTATAAATCTAGGCTGACATTATCTTGACTAGGAGTAGTGTTCCTAAACCTGACAGTTTTCCCAACTAAATGTTTCTACCTCTTCGGAAATTCTGCAGTCGAAATCCCATCTATCTCGTCTTTAGGTACTCCTGCCTTTAATAGATCACTCGCATTTTTTTCCTAGAGATAACTAGCCTGGTTTTCTCTTCACCTCCTGTTTTTTCTCCCACATTCCCTTTCTTCTCTGTTCTTTTCTGCTTGTATTCTTCCTGTCTGGCCTTGACCTTATCTACTGCCCTGGCAGGTTTTAATCTGGTTATACAAACCATCTCACGTGACCTGGAAATACCCTCTCCTATTGTTCTCCAGGACTAAGTATTTTCCAGGTCACTAGGACTAGCGTATACTCAAGCTATGCCATCTCTTACAAAGTCTAAAAGTGAAAAATTCATAATAAACTCTCGGGCTTTTCGCATGGCCTGATGCAATTGCAGATTATTATTTTTATTATTATTCAGGATTTATATAGCGCCAACAGTTTACGCAGCGCTTTACAATATAAAAGGGAGACAATACAGTTATAATACAATACAATAGGATTAAGAGGGCCCTGCTCAGAAGAGCTTACAATCTAATAGGGTGGGGCAGGTGGTACAAAAGGTTGTAACTGTGGGGAATGAGCTGGTGGAAGTGGTAGGAGATTAGTTGGAGATGTGATAGGCTTTCCTGAAGAGATGAGTTTTCAGGGATTGCCTGAAGGTAGCAAGAGTAGGGGATAGCCGGATAGATGGAGGTAGCGAGTTCCAGAGGATGGGAGAGGCTCTGGAGAAATCCTGGAGACGAGCATGGGAGGAGGAGATGAGAGAGCTTGAAAGCAGGAAGTCTTGAGAAGAGCGGAGAGGTCGATTTGGGTGATATTTGGAGACAAGATTAGTGATGTAGCTTGGGGCAGAGTTGTGAATGGCTTTGTATGTTGTGGTTAGAATTTTGAATTTAATTCACTGGGTGATTGGGAGCCAGTGTAGGGATTGAAGTAGAGGGTTGGCAGACACTGAGCGGTTGGTAAGGTGGATAAGTCTGGCAGCAGCATTCATGATAGACTGAAGAGGGGATAGCCTATGGAGCGGTAGGCCAATGAGAAGGGAGTTGCAATAGTCAAGGCGAGAGATAACAAGGGAGTGAATGAGGAGCTTGGTGGTTTCATTTGTTAAAAAAGGGCGAATTTTAGAGATGTTACGGAGGTGAATTCTACAAACTTTTGACAGCGATTGGATTTGAGGCTGAAATGACAAGTCAGAGTCTAGGATTACACCTAGTACCCTGGCGTGAGGGGAGGGACTGATGGTTGCATTGTTGATTTTGATGGAAAAGTCATGGAGGGGTGCACGGGCGGGGGGGAATATTAATAGCTCAGTTTTAGAGAGATTTAGTTTAAGGAAGTGGTGCGACATCCATGCTGATATGTCAGTTAGTAAGTTAGTAATGCGAGAGGAGACTGAAGGAGTGAGGTGAGGAGTAGACAGATAGATTTGGGTGTCATCAGCGTATAAGTGGTATTGGAAGCCGTGGGCAGTTATTAAGTGACCAAGGGAGGAGGTGTAGATAGAGAAGAGAAGGGGTCCAAGAACCGAGCCTTGGGGGACCCCCACAGAAAAGGGGCAATGGAGAGGAGGAGACAGAGTTGTAGGTGACACTGAAGGAGCGCTGTGATAAATAGCCAGAGAACCAGGATAGAGCAGAATCTCGGAGGCCAAGGGAATGTAGTTTATTGAGAAGGAGCTGGTGGTCAACAGTATCAAAGGCCGCAGAGAGGTCAAGTAGTAGGAGTATGGAGTACTGGCTGTTGGTTTTAGCAGTTAGTAAATCGTTAGTGAGTTTTAGTAAGGCAGTTTCCGTGGAGTGCTGCGAGCGAAAGCCAGACTGTAAGGGGTCAAGAAGGTTATTTTCATTGAGGTAGGAGCTAAGACGGTTGTAGACTAAGCGTTCTAGAAGTTTAGAGGTGAATGGGAGTAATGAGATGGGTCTTAAGTTGTTCAGGTCAGTAGGGTCCAGTGAGGGCTTTTTAAGAATGGGAGTGATCTGTGCATGTTTTAGAGGGGAGGGGAAAATGCCACTAGAAAGGGAGAGATTGAAGATGTGGGTGAGGGAGCATAGGATAGAAGAAGAGGGTGACCATAGTAGTTGTGAGGGAACAGGATCCAAGGGACAATTGGTTAGGTGGGCATCCGAGAAAATTTTTGTAACCTCTTCCGTAGTAGCCAATTCAAAAGAGGAGAGTGTTGAATGTGCTGCTGGGCAAGGTATGATGGGTGGGGAAGACGTACGCACAGTGGAGATGTCCTCACAAATTGCATCGATCTTGTCTTTGAATTGATTGGCAATCTCTTGGGCAGTGAGTGAGTTAGTGGGTAGAGGGGGTGGTGGACGAAGCAGAGAGTTAAAGGTTGAGAAGAGCCGACGGGGACTGGATGACAAGGAATTAATAAGAGAGACAAAGTAGGCTTGTTTGGCAGCATGGAGGCATGAATTGTATTTTAGAAGGGCAGATTTATATAGGGTGAAGTCTTGCAGGCATTTGGTTTTACGCCACAGTCGTTCAAGAGCACGGCAATGTCTCTTGAGATTTCTAGTGTTGTCAGTTTGCCAGGGTTGTAACGGTCGGGGCCTAATTCTGCATCTGGCTAGAGGAGCAAGTGCATCTAATGATGATGAGAGTGAACTGTTGTACACAGAAGTGGCCAGGTCAGGACAGGACAGGGGAGAGATTATGTCATATAGGTGGTCAGTAGCAGAATAGAGAAGAGAAGGGTTAAAGTGGCAAAGGTTTCTACAAGTAATTGTTTGCTGCTTGGAGGGATGGGTGGTTGGAGGCAAGGATACAGTGAAAGTAATGAGGTTGTGATCAGATAGAGGAAAGGGGGTGTTGGTGAGGTTGCCAGGGTTGCAGAGATGGGAGAATACAAGGTCAAGGGTATTACCATTGGACTGAGTGGAAGTATGTGTCCATTGGGTTAGGTCAAAAGATGAGGTTAAGTTGAGAAGTTTAGCTGTAGTTGGGCTGTTAACATTGACAGGAATGTTAAAGTCACCAAGAATAATTTTGGGTATTTCAGAGGAGAGAAAGTAGGGTAGCCAGGCAGCAAAGTCATCAAGAAAGCGTGATACCGGTCCTGGAGGCCTATAAATTGATTAGGTTAACACTTCCATAGCCACTGTTTCCCTACCTGACAAAACAACACTGTCCGCTTATGGAGTTCTGTTTGTGTAAACTCCCGTACTTCTTCAAATTCAACATCTCTAGGTTTGCGATAATATACTTCCCCATTTGCCATATCCTCTCTATCATGTTGCCTTTTCCTATGCTTAGTAATGAGAGGTCTGGCACACTTTTTCTTTCCCGTTGGATGATCATTATCAGAAATATCAAACTCTATCTCCTGATCCTCACTATCATTTGAGGAGAGCACATCCTCACAATCCCAGTTTTTGGATGTGACAAAGACATGTACCCTGGCTTTACTAACAGATTTACGGCCCTTCCTTTTCCTTAAGGCATTCATTGATTTGGTCATGAGAACTGCACACCGCTCTTGCAAATCATCCGCCCGACTAGCAGTTGAACGAACACACTCCGAAGCAACTGCTAGCTGGTCTTCTAATACCTTAACTTCTGCCTCTGCCTTCTCCCTTCTCTGTGATTCAGTATGGAGAGCATGAAGAAAGTGCCAACCCACTGTGGACACTGTCCTCTTCTCTGCTTTACTTAAATCAAACCCCTTAAGGCTAAAATCTACAAAATTATCTGAGACTTTATCTCCCCAGGTATTATTCAAGGGAGAAGCATACTTTGCAAATTCTGTAACAAGAGGCTCTCTCTGGCCCAAATAGGAAAGCTGCACACTCCCCTCTGGACACCAGAAACCTCTGCCACCTTGCTTTTCCTAAACAGCTTACGCAGCATTTTTACCTAGCACAAGCCACACAACACACCACAGAAAACAAGTCTGCTTCAGTTGAACTTTAGAGTAATTATCCCGGACGAGCCCCTAATTGTTTTGCTTGCGTCTATCTAGCAAGATTACTTTGTGGTATAAGCAAGGAAGCTCAGACCTGTGCAGCGTACAAATACGCTTTTACTGAACAAAAATGCTGTACATACAAAACGATAACAATATTAGGAATACAGTAAAAGACTGACAGATATATCAAGCAAGATGCCTAGCAAATAAGCAGAAACTATGGTCTGTAACAGTAGAAATATGCTTAAAAGTTACTAAACTCCGGTTTCTGTGTGTTTGTGATCTCCGTTGACAACTAGGACTCAGGCTTCTTAAGCAATTGGTGGAGAATCAGGCAAAATAGGTCTTCTGGCTGGTTACAAACCTTCTACCTGCTATGGTGTTAATGAACGATGAAGAGTCTTCTCCAGCTTATGCCTTGCAAACCTTTATATATACCAGGTTGTTTACCATACCAACCGATCAACAGAAAAACATTTCTGTAGTTTTCAATTAGAGAGGCACTCTCTAATTCTACCTCAAGATGGCACTCTGGTATAATACATGCCATATGTAATATATTACCTGTTTACTGTAGCTATAGAGCCAATAGACTGCTGAAACTGTCAACTGAAAACAACAGTTGTATCTACATTCCCATTGTATCCAAAAGCATTTGTTTGAGAAGTATCCACTCAAACCAAACCTGATTTATGGTACTGTGAAAACTAGTCTGATGGAGAAATAATTAATGTAATATATATTATTATATATTAACACCATTAGGCCCAGAATTCATGACAATTGCACAATGGGTTTTAAATCACAGCTGTCGGGCATGAGCTCTTAAAAGAGAGAACTTTCTTTTCTGGAAGAGAGACCTTTGCCTGGGATGTGTTCAAGATCAGATCCAAGTATTCTAAGTGCAGGTAGGGCTGGAGAGCAGATTATTTTAAGTTGACCACTTTGCCAAATTCCTGAAGAAGCTGAATTGTCTTTTGGACATTTGCTGAGAGTTGTAAGGGAGATGAATCCTTCAGGAGAAGGTCATCTAGATAGCCTTTGACCTGGATGCCTGAGTTCTGAGAAGGCTAAGGAAAGGGTGCTAAGACCTTTATGAACATCCTGGAAGCAGAAGACAAGCAGAAAAGCAATGCAACAAACTGGGAGTGGTTTTCTGCCACTGCAACGAGTAGAAATCGCTGATGAGGTGGGTAAATAGGAACATGTATATAAGCATCTTGGATGTCCACATATGCAATGTGTTCTTCCCCTTCTGAGTTCTGAATGATATCTTGTACCCGTTTGAAACCACGATTGGAGCCCAAAGGTCTGGGATGCCTGTGTCCCAGAAGGATGCACATTGTAACAAACATCCCCCCTCCCCTGTTAGGAGTGAAGATTCCCTTTCATTGTGAAGAGGGCAAAAGGAAGGGCTGAACCTAGGTTTTGCAGTTGAAGCCTAGGTAGAGCATTGAGGTGCTCTGCATTTAGAGGAGCTAGGTTTTGCAACCTTTTTCTGAGGAAGAAAACCTTTCCCATATGTGACCTCTTTTATTAATTGGTCAAGTGCCTCACCAAACAGACGTCTTCCTTGAAAGGGCATACATGCAAGAAGTCTTTTGCAGGTAGCTTCTTCAGGCCAAGCCTTTAGCCAGAAAATCATGTGCATGTAAGTTGAAGATTAGAGCCATTCTGGATATTGGATATTGTAGAAATTTGGCTCAACCATAAAAGATTGTGAGGTAGTTCCCACTGCTGTGTCTCAAATTGCCAAACACATTAACACAGTGCTGTGGCACAGATTTTTAATGAGTATGGTACTCAGCAAGTAGAATGCTACTGCACTGTTTACATGACAGAAGGTACAGTATAATATGGAGTATATTGGTTCCATTTCAAATATGACAAGAATAACAAGGCTAAAACTAGAACTAGATTTTGGTTAACTGACACGTATTCAAGGGACTAGAAAGTGCCATAGTAGGGAATTCAGGACCAGTTGAACATATGATAGGTAGCTTTACACAAGAAAGGCTCACTCCTAAAAATGTTTAAGCAGTGAGATGCAGGCAAAGCAATACTAAGGAACTGCCTAAATACTTCAGCAAAAAGGCAATACTGAGAAAAAAGGCAGAAAAGACTGATTTACAATGGTGACAGGACCACAGTACTTGATTGGAGGAGCACCCTTCAGCTATAGAACAGAACACAAAGTACTGGAAAATTTGAGAAAGTAGAGCTCGGTCAGTGAAGGCCACCTAGACACAGTAATGGGGTAAAAGTGGGGGTGAAGAAAGTGGCACAGCTCTAGTCTAGAAGAGTGACTTGTAGTAACAAGGTACACAAAGTTCTGGAATGTGGTAGAATGCAAAGCTTATATAAAGTCACTTACCAAACTTGCCAACAAGGCACCAAAGTAGTGGGGTACTAGTAGGTGTTGCACAACTACACTGAGGAAATAACCATATAATTGAGCCAAAAAAGCAATACTTACAAAGTGTATCTTTATTAGACCGGGTCACACCTGAGGTAGTCCTATGGCTATAGACTAGAAAAATGCTCTGTATCAACAGAAGTCTGGAATGTGCTAGAATCTCAAGCTCAGTTAATGAATGTCACTCACAGACAGCCACAGTTGCTATGTACATCAGGCGTTTTACACAACTAGGCTCATATACCAGAATAACAACTTTGCCACTTTTATAGTGTTCATGGACTGGGTCACACCAGAGGCTGTGCCACAACTCAGGACCTAGAGAGTGCCATGCGGCTAATATTACACAAGGGTTTGGAAGGTGCTGAAAGCAGACGCCAGTGGCCAAAGGTTACATTCTAGGCAACTTCTATAATCTTCAGTCCAGCAGGGTCCATTTACAGCCTTTGCTGAGGATAAGCTGATCCAGATAGCCGCAGTGTAGAGACTAGCTCAGGTGTAGATTGAAGATACCAAAGAAAAAATACTTGCAGTAAAATAAGATTGAAGAGAAAAAGAGGTCCAACCTCCAAGACACTTGCAAAAAACTGAGCCATGATGGCTGGAGGCAGGGTTATATAGCTGCCAACCTGAAGTTTGCCAATGTCCAGGCCTTTTGAAGACAGCAGTATAATTGTCCAAAGATGTTCCTGTATCTATCAATGGAACATATATTTATTTTTTAAGGCATGCTTCATTCTGAAAAAGCTGAAATGGTCTACTTATTTTATTCTGCTTCAAGTGATGAAGATTTTATATATTAACTAACATTTAGGTGCTGCAAAGGTAAATTGTGGAAACTTGACACAACACCTGTGTTTGAGCCATTCATAGAAACAAGTGAGGTTCTTCCTTTTGCCCTCCAGCTTGTTGGCTTTAAATTATGGCTGGAAAGTCCTTGCAAATACATATTAACATATGAAGGTCCTGCAAAGTACAAACGTGATGAACAATAAACAATATTCTACAGGAGCCAGTACAAAGTCCAAAAATTAAATAAATACAAGAATGTTGGAAGGTTGCTACGCTTTCCTGTACTTTGCACCAGCCCAGCAAATCATTTAATTATGCATAATAACATCAGCTATTTATTTTAATTAATATAGATGAACACACTTATTTGTGGATAGCTGGAAGAAAAAACATTAGGCAAAATACACATACTCCAACACTCTAGCTCAGTCTCAGTATACAGTGGAACAGTTAAATGACACCACAATTTTTTCAATTGCTGATGGAAATTGCAATCAAAACATGATTTGTTGCTATGTTGCTTCTTTGATTTTTTTTGTAAATGAAGAATGTTTTAGACAATGTTTGCATATTTTCAATGGAAGCAAGACAATTTGTTTGAAAATTGAAAGACTTAACTTTTTAAACTTCCTTTTATCAGATGATGTTGTCAACCATTCAAATTCCCGAGAAGTATTTCCCAATTTTTTATTTGGAGAAAACTGATGCATGTGGAAGAGCATTGATCCTCAACTCCTATGCCCTTGACTTTTATAAACATGGTTCAATAAAGGCAATCGTTTCTGATAACGGGTATTTATTTGTATATAAGAATATACTTATGTCTTTTGAGGCTGCTTGGTGTGTTTGAAGAGACATTCAGCTCTACAAGCCTTGCCTTCGTAGAAGGTTATATTATTTTAGTAAAATACTAGTCACCAGCAGTGGTGGCTGTTATTGTTTTTTTTTTTTTGGGGGGGGTGGCAAACAAACCCCCCCACCCCCGGAGTGTCTCGCGATCGGTCGATCAGTCATCCAGGCACTTACCCCATGTAGGTTGCGGGCGGGCAGCGCTCCTACGGGTGACGGCTTCTAGCGCGTCTCCTCCTCCTCTGCATCGCGGTGGCTTCCGTTGTGCGTTTCCTCCCTCCTAGGCGTGCAATAGAATTGCCTGTGCTTTTAGCCAATCGGTGACGGGTCTCAGGACCCGCTTTCTGATTGGCCGGGAGGAGGATCAGTGTGACAATTCATTCGCTATTGTCACACAACTGGGTGGGCTCAGAGTGCAGTGCTCTGCGCCCCGAGCCCACCCTTTTTTGAAGCCTATTAGAGCCTCTGGCTAATCAAAAAACACCCCCCTCCCATTGGAATCCATGCATCCGGCGGCGTGCATGTACATTAGGGGGCCGGATGCATGGATAGAGGGTGGCGGCGGCCGTGCGCCCCTAATAGACGGGCTGGCACTGGTCACCAGTATTGCCAGTGATCTTTCTGCAGCTTATGTTTTCCCCATTTCTGACTTAGCATACCTTGTTTTGCACTGTCCTTGTGTGGGGGTGGGCATCTTAGTAAGGACAGGGTAATATCAGAGCTTCCAGCAAGAAGAATCAAACCAGTGGTCATACCAGTGGATTTCAGTCAGAGGCTGCCCTAATCACAAATACACCATTATGGGGTGTCTAGACCCCCACTAACATACCAATAAGAGCACTGTTACATTTCAGCAGGAATTCCAGACAAAGTATACATTCTTAGGCACAATTAACATTTCCCTATAACATAGCATATCTTCACTTTTTTAATTAAGGCCTACAAACCTATATGTCAAATTGTATCAAGGGTGATTTTTTTTTTTCAAAGGGGTCAGAAAATTGCATACAGTAAGTAATTTCAACTGTGTTTATCACGTGTAAATGTTCTCATAAAAACATTCAATTCACATACCAAAATATTGCACAGCTGTAGAATCATTGTGTTACATGAATGAGTCGATCAAGGAGGTTCTGTTACTTGAAATCGGTCAGTCATTATGAAATGTCTAGATATCAACTGAATGTTTTATGTAATGTTGTTATATGTATATTACATTCATATTTGTATTCCAGGTTTAATGAAGGAGATGCTTTTTACAAATTAAGGGATTTCTCACTTTCGATTGCAGCCATCAGGTAATGTTACTGTATATTCACTGAAATTAGAGATATAATTTTATGGAAAATACAGAAATGGGTTAATTTAATAACGTCTGCTTTAGTGAACCAGTGATTACATTTATAGGTTAACAAGGTTAAAAACTAGAAATTGCACCTTTTCTAATGATTTTTACATACATGCAAATTCCACAGGTGGTTGCAGGAAAGAAAATTGTATCATCTATGGCCTACCTTAGTGACTAGGGGACCAGCCAGGAAGCTGGTTACTGCAGTAATGAGAATAGATGTTTTAGGAGCATGATGGGACATGCATTGTTTAGTGGATAAGGGTCCATTGTGCAGGCCTTGCAATCCTTCCTAGGAAGGAAGGAGTTGATTTCCGCTTGTGAGTGTTAGCTGCTAGGATGTGTAGGAGAAACAGTCTGCCTTGTGAAGCAGCAAGTAAGAATGCAAGTAGGAATGTGTAGCAGAGAAAAAAAACACAGGGAGAACACATTATAGACTCCATGTGTACCTCTCTGAAGGACAGCATGAAATAAAAGGCTGGGATGTGGATGGGGACAACTTCTAATGCAAAGGTTTTTGAATGGGTGGGTTCAACAGGAGAAGAGCTTGCAGTGGATGACTGCCTGAGGGGAGTGAACAAATCGTATCAGGACAGTAGAGGAGGCACATTGGAAAGGGAGGTATGATGGAGGATAGGCAGGCCCTCCCTCCGCAGCTGCCTCTGTGTTTTTCTCATGGAAATTTTTGGAAAAGAGTAGCTCATCTTCAAAGGGCATGTGCAACCTTTCACAAAGGTGTTCTGCTGACGCGGCTTTAAACCATAAGATTCTGCGCATATGAACTGAAAGCAAGGTCATATTGGAGATATAACGCATAATAAGTGTAGTGCTAGCAGCAAGTTTGGGATCATCTATAAGCAAAAAAAAGTTTACTACTGATTTCCGCAGTCCAGTTTGCCATTGCCTGGGAAATTGACAATGTGGCAATAGCCACTTGCAGGGCTGGGCCTGCCAAGGCAAAGAAGGGCCTCAGTGAAGTCTCCAAACGCCTAAATAACTGAATCTCTAAAGAAGAGAATAATCTACAGATTGTATTCATATACAATCAGTAGATTATTTGGTGAAAAAATTGCTTGGTTCACATTGGGAACAGTCCATTTCTTCCTAAAAACCCCTTTTATATGAAATCAGGCATACAAAAAATATATAGAGAAAAGGCTTTCTAGGGATAGCCTTGTTTTTCATGCTCAGAAGAATATGTGGGGGATGAGCAGCACTAGGTGTATCTATCCACAAGCCAGAACGCACTGCTTCTATCAATGAGTCCACTGTAGCCAGCATACAATGAGAAGCTGAAGAAGTAACTTTATAATACTCTGGTGGTGAAAAATCTTCTGCAGCTTCCCACTAAAAAATCAGCATCCCCCTTACAATCAGAAAATTAACTTGTATTAAGGTTTTAATGACTGAAGCTACTCAGGGGTTGGATAAGTGGAAGAGTGTTTACAGTGTTAGTACCTCAATCTAGAAATAGCGAAAGCCTTTGGAATAGATCAGACATATTGGTAGAGAATTCTGCTTTAGTTAGACAAGCTGCATGCTGCATGTTTGTGAGGGTTTCTGATTTAGGGAGCAGGAGCAGTGTTAATGTAAAACCTTGCTCCAGAACAAGGGAATTGCTATCAAAGTGAGAGGCACTTGGAGTTTCCTCAGGGCCTGGGGTGGAATTGCCACTTTTTTTTCTATGTTATCCCATGTGTCTGTAATCCACCATTGCTAAGTGAGGATCTTCCCCTGTGGGGTACTTACAGGATAGATGCAAACTGAGGGGGTTCAACATGTCTGAAATGAAGGTGCTAACAGAGTTCCAGTAGTTGTGTTTCTGAGGTATCAGGCAACAGATGAGATGGCAATCTGCTTGCGACAGCAGAAATGGCGGCCCAAAGTGTGTAGTCAGTAGCCAGAGAGGAATTTCCAGTAGTGAGGGCAATAAAAATTATTGCCGATTTTAAATAGGTAACCGTTATAAAAATAATTTTGACTTGCCTGTAAATTCCATATCTTATGCCGCGTACACACGGTCGAACTTTTCGTCTACAAAAGTCCGACGGACGCCGACGGACCAAAGCCGGCTGACAATCCGATCGTGTGTGGGCTTGCCTGGACTTTCAGCGGACTTTTCCAGCCGCAAATCTGATGGACTTCAAATCTTTGTCGTAACTACGCCGGATCGAGAAATCCGCTTGTCTGTATGCTAGTCCGACGGACAAAAACCCACGCTAGGGCAGCTATTGGCTATCAACTTCCTTTTTTTAGTCCGGTGTACGTCATCACGTACGAATCCGTCGGACTTTTGTGTGATCGTATGTAGGCAAGTCCATTCGTTAGAAAGTCTGCCGCAAGTCTGCCAAAAGTCTGTTGAAAGTCTGTCGGACGGGCTGTTGGACTTTTGTAGTCCAAAAGTCCGACCGTGTGTACGCGACATTAGAGTACAGTACAGGACACAGGCTCAATAGTCGCAGACCCTGAAATTTGCTGGTACCTTCAGGTGATTAGGCACTGGCAAAGCTTTTGAGGATATGCCCCCTGGGCATCCCCCTAAAAACCTACCCCACTCCATGAGTGCTCAGTTTTTTTAGTAAGAAATGCAGAGAAACATAGGAACAAAATGGAAGGTGGCCTTTATTCTGTAATGTACTCCATGATATTGAATTTAAATGCAAGTCAAAATTCAATTCATTTTAATCATGTAGTACAAGACACGGGTTTGATATTCATAGAACCTGGGATTTCCCAAGCAATGAATAAGCAGCGTGGGAAACAACAAGGCAAACTATGCCAATAGGCCTAATAGTAACAAGGGTCAATGGAACTCAAGAGTATTGCTGTAAGAACCTTGAATTGGACGCCCACCCTGGTGGGACTTAGAAAAGGTTTGAACTAGGTGGTGGCTTACAAAGCTGGGCAACAAAGGGTTGATGCTGGAACACCCAGGAAACTACTACTTACCTGGTGTAGTGAGCACATATTCATTTAAGGGGTGCTTTATCCTTTGGGATGTAAGCTCTTGTCTTATTCACATAGCAAGAGTGGACCATGAAGCAGGGTGTACTTTGCGAGGTCCCGAGGGAAGGGACCACTTGGGAGGTTCATCTTTGTCACAAAATCTTTAGCTCCAACAGTGTATAGCAGTTTATTTAGGGTGCTTAGGAGCAGGGCACAATGAAGAAAGAATTATGTCTTTGTTGAGTTGGAAGGATGACACCACCTTAAGCGGAACTAAACTCTCTCAATCAACATTGACTATTTATAATCCTTATGCTGCTAGCATTTGTAAATAGTATTTCCTATTTACTTGTTTCAAACTATTATATTTTACATTTCTTAACCGCTTCAGCCCCGGAAGATTTTACCCCCTTCCTGACCAGAGCGTTTTTTGCGATTCGGCACTGCATCGCTTTAACTGACAATTGCGCGGTCGTGCGACGTGGCTCTCAAACAAAACTGACGTCCTTTTTTTCCCACAAATAGAACTTTCTTTTGGTGGTATTTGATCGCCTCTGCAATTTTTATTTTTTGCACTATAAACAAAATAAGAGCGACAACTTTGAAAAAAACGCATTATTTTTTACATTTTGCTATAATAAATATCCCCCAAAAATATATAAACAAAAAAATTTTTCCTCAGTTTAGGCCGACCGTATTCTTCTACATATTTTTGGTAAAAAAAATTGCAATAAGCGTTTATTGATTGGTTTGCGCAAAAGTTATAGCGTTTACTAAATAGGGGATAGTTTTATGGCATTTTTATTAATAATTTTTTTTTACTAGTAATGGCGGCGATCAACGATTTTTATTGTGACTGCGAAGTTATGGCGGACTTTACCACTAGGGGACGGGGAGGGGTTAAGTGTGTCCTAGGGGAGTGATTACTAACTGTAGGGGGATGGGCTAGCAGTGTCATTACTCTGATCACAGCTCCCGATGACAGGGAGCTGTGATCAGTGACACTTGTCACTAGGCAGAACGGGGAGATGCTGTTTACATCAGCATCTCCCCGTTCGTCCTCTCCGTGAGGCGATCGTGGGTATCCCCGCGGCGATCGAGTCCGCGGGACCAGTGACCCAACTCACGGAGCTCCCGGCAGGCGCGCATGCAATGGCACGGCGGGGAATTCAAATGGACGTACAGGTACGCCCATTTGCCCAGCCGTGCCATTCTGCCGACGTACATCGGCGTGCGCCGGTCGGGAACCGGTTAAGTTACTTCCTGGTTTCCAGGCCCAGGCAAAATGATGTCCTACATCCCAGGACTCTTCAGGAGGAGAGGTGGGGTTTTCTCAGCTAAGCACCCCTTCAGGCCTGGACAGATGTATTCCAGGAAGTAAATGATAAACGAATCACCTGTCCTTACTCAAGATAGTTGTGGCCAGATATATTAAGGGGTGTTTTTCAAAATGATTTCCCAGCAAAATATACAAAGAAAGAGGGTTCCCCTAAATGGATTTTACCGGCACTTGCACAAAAGTTATATAAAGTGGAGGAGTACAAACTCGTATGAAGAAGAAAAAAGTATTTTTATTTATTTAAAGATTCTCATATATTAAAAACATTGTGGACATTGTGAACAACAAAAACATATTACATAATGAACATATTTCAAAAAAGTTACTAGACAATGACGTTGTATAGTGGAACTCTTTTCAAGCCCAATGCGTTTCGGGGTACATAATGTTTCAGTCCTTCTTCAGGGGCATAATAGAAAAGAGATTCATCTGGTATGTTTCGTTGGTCTCTTTGAGATAAATGTTAAAAACCACATGGAAAAGCAAGGAATGCTTGAAAATGGGGTGGCAGTTGAGTATTTATTGTAGGTGCAAATGCTGTTCCTTAGATACTGTATTGTTAAACAGTGATTCCCCACAAGGGGGTATGTAGTTTCACCTACCCTTGCCCTTCCCGGATGCGTGCAGGCCAAAGCGGTGTACTGGGGCAAAAATACCTGCCGGATGCTGGGATGCGTGGCTGGCTAACCACAAACACCTCCTAAACTAAGGGTTTCCCCTTTTTGCCCCAGTAGGGCAAGGGTAGGTGAAACTACATACCCCCTTGTGGGGAATCACTGTTTAACAATACAGTATCTAAGGAACAGCATTTGCACCTACAAAAAATACTCAACTGCCATCCCATTTTCAAGCATTCCTTGCTTTTCCATGTGGTTTTTAACATTTGTCTCAAAGAGACCAACGAAACATACCAGATGAATCTCTCTTTTCTATTATGCCCCTGAAGAAGGACTGAAACATTATGTACCCCGAAACGCGTCGGGCTTGAAAAGAGTTCCACTATTCAACGTCATTGTCTAGTAACTTTTTTGAAATATGTTCATTATGTAATATGTTTTCGTTGTTCACAATGTCCACAATGTTTTTAATACATGAGAATCTTTAAATAAATAAAAATACTTTTTTATTCTTCATACGAGTTTGTACTCCTCCACTTGATATATTTGTGCAAGTGTCGGTAAAATCCATTTATGGGAACCCTCTTTCTTTGTATATACTTTATTGGATGTGGCACGGCCCCCCTTTGTAAACCTAGGAGAGATAGTCACTCTCTATTCCCAGCAAAATAGAGCATGGAAACATAGATGGAGGGGTGAGTTTGCTTTGAACGTTAAATATGAATTAAGTAGTGTTTTCAGTTTGTGGTGCCCAGATGCAGTTTAGTTTTGCTTTAGGAAAACATGAGGGTCTTGGATGCAAGACTTATCCCTATGAAAAATTAGGAATGGCTCCTTACAAGAGAGCGCGGCTAATTCAGAGGCATGTCTGACAGATGTGATATCCACCAACTAGGCTATCTTGCAGGAAAGGTCATCCATGGGGAGTTACTTGATGGGTTCAATGAGTGATTTCTGCAGGGCATAGAGAACCCAGTTGAGGCTGAAGTAAGGATAGGTTGCTGTTAGGTGAGGTTTGATCAAATAAACACATCGCACAGATCTGTGAATGTGAATCAAAGTACAACTTCCAGCTCAGCTAGTGGCTTGTAGTTTCAATGGAATACGAGGTCACCGTTAAGCACCCTGGGCACCTTGGGCACATTGCTGTAATGTGGGAATGACAGAATCTAAGACCCCTCTGTCCCTCAAGACCTGGGCTTTAAACAGCCATTCCAATAAAGCCTGTGAGCAAGATGAATCAGAAGGCCCTGAGATACCAGGTTTGATCTGTTAGGAAGAAGTCAGGGGTTGTCTCTTACGAGTCTTATTATGCCTGTGTACCAAAGTACTTCTAGGTCAGTTTGGTTTTTGGTGCATTGAGAATCGCTGGTTTCTTCCCTTACAACACCCACCATTTTATTCTCTAGGGCCTAATATATATCTATATATATATATATCTATATATATATATATAGATATATATACACAGTGCCTTGCAAAAGTATTCACCCCCTCTGCTTTTTACCTCTTTTGTTACATTACAGCCTTTAGTTCAATGTTTTTTTTAATCTGCATTATATGTGATGGATCAGAACACAATAGTCTAAGTTGGTGAAGTAAAATTAGAAAAATATATACATAAAACTATTTTTCAGAAATAAAAAACTGATAATTGGCATGTGCGTATGTATTCACTCCCTTTGTTATGAAGCCCATAAAAAAGCTCTGGTGCAATCAGTTACCTTCAGAAGTCACATAATTAGTGAATTGATGTCCACCTGTGTGCAATCTAAGTGTCACATGATCTGTCATTACATATACACACCTTTTTGAAAGGCCCCAGAGGCTGCAACACCTAAGAAAGAGGCACCACTAACCAAACACTGCCATGATGACCAAGGAACTCTCCAAACAAGTAAGGGTTGTTGAGAAGTACAAGTCAGGGGTGGGTTATAAAAAAATATCGAAATCTTTGATGATCCCTAGCAGCACCATCAAATCTATCATAACCGAAAGGAAAGAACATGGCACAACAGCAAACCTGCCAAGAGACGGCCGCACACCAAACCTCAGGGACCGGGCAAGGAGGGCATTAATCAGAGAGGCAGCACAGAGACCTAAGGTAACCCTGGAGGAGCTGCAGAGTTCCACAGCAGAAACTGGAGTATCTGTACATAGGACGACAATAAGCCGTACGCTCCATAGGGTTGAGCTTTATGGCAGAGTGGCCAGAAGAAAGCCATTACGTTCAGCAAAAAACAAAATGGCACATTTTGAGTTTGCGAAAAGGCATGTGGGAGACTCACAAAATGTATGGAGGAAGGTGCTCTGGTCTGATGAGATTAAAAGTGAACTTTTTGGCCATCAAAGAAAACGCTATGTCTGGCGCAAACCCAACCCAACACATCACATCACCCAAAGAACACCATCCCCACAGTGAAATAGGTTGGTGGCAACATCATGCTGTGGGGATGTTTTTCAGCAGTCGGGACTGGGAAACTGGTCAGGGTTGAGGGAAAGATGGATGGTGCTAAATACAGGGATATTCTTGAGCAAAACCTGTACCACTCTGTGTGTGATTTGAGACTAGGATGGAGGTTCACCTTCCAGCAGGACAATGACCCCAAACACACTGCTAAAGCAACACTTGAGTGGTTTAAGGGGAAACGTGTAAATATGTTGGAATGGCCTAGTCAAAGCCCAGACCTCAATCCAATAGAAAATCTGTGGTCAGACTTAGATTGCTGTTCACAAGCGCAAACCATCCAACTTGAAGGAGATGGAGCAGTTTTGCAAGGAGAAATGGGCAAAAATCCCAGTGGTAAGATGTGGCAAGCTCATAGAGACTTATCCAAAGCGACTTGGAGCTGTGATAGCCACAAAAGGTGGCTCTACAAAGTATTGACTTTAGGGGGGTGAATAGTTATGCACATTGACTTTTTCTGTTATTTTGTCCTATGTGTTGATTGCTTCACAATTAAAAAAAAAAAAACATCTTCAAAGTTGTGGCCATGTTCTGTAAATTAAATAATGCAAATCCTCAAACAATCCATGTTAATTCCAGGTTGTGAGGCAACAAAACACAAAAAATGCCAAGGGGGATGAATACTTTTGCAAGGCACTGTATATAGTTTGGGTATTCCTAAGTCATTTTCTAGCAAAGAAAAAGCCTATTTTTATATATGTCAGAATTGCCCCGGGTGGCAAGTGGGTAAATTGTTGCCTATGGAAAATATAGGATACCAAAACTCGTCATCGTTTTGGGGGCACTCGCAATATACGCAACCTCATCTTTTATATTATAACAAAAAAATCTGAAATGTTTGTGTGCCCTAAAATTAACTTGTGCATCATTCCTGTCGGTACAGCTGATTTCCTACATGCTTACTGAAAAACTTTCCCCCACTCTTACAGACGATATTACAAATTTCATTATTAGATATATCCTCTGGATTGAACTCTGCTTTCTAGGTATTGAATTTATACAGAAGTGAAAATAAATAACTGTGCTTGGTGCAAACACATTAAAATGATTAAATACAGTGCTGAAAAAAAATCACTGAATAAAATAAAACCAACAGCTGCACTCACAGATATAATACTATGATATCCCAAATGCCTACATAAAAGGTGTGCTGCACTGTTGTGCATATAACTAATCCACAAACAATTTCAAGTGTAAAGCATTAGGTCCACAAGAAAGTCCCAAAGTAATGTGTCTAACTGTGAATGGCAAGCCATGAAAGCCTCCACCTGCCTCATTGCTCCATCCACCACCACCACATGGACATCCTTGAGGCCTCATGACAAAAGAGGTTTAACCCCTTCACACCTAAGGGTAAAACAAATCTAAATGCCTAAGCACAACTTTGCCATGTGTTAGTAAAACTGTACCTATCATTACAACTACTTTGTCCTGAAAAAAAACAAGGTATAATTCTCCTGGATTCACAAATTGGGCATTCATTTGGTGGTAAATGATGATGGCTATCTCCTGAGTTTTTTTTAAATTATCATAGGGAAACTGGCCCAAAAAAAACATTTTAAAATGTAGTTGTATATTTCTTGTTACCACCATAACCTACCACCAAAGTACAGCCCAAAAAAAATTCCCCTGTTCCGAACGATCGCAGCGCTACCACACATGTGTATGTAGTAGTACCCGTAGTACAGGCCAAAAAATATAGTGCTCAAATTGCGCGTTTTTTTAATCCTACCTAAAACACACTGACACGAATTAAAAGAAATATTTTTAAAGAAAGATCCTGCCAAAAT
Organism: Lithobates clamitans; assembly: GCA_037952925.1. NCBI lineage: Eukaryota > Metazoa > Chordata > Amphibia > Anura > Ranidae > Lithobates > Lithobates clamitans. Next base: position 1,345,381 of record JBBGZY010000378.1, on the reverse strand, counting down.
ATACAACCCATGACCTTTGACCCAAACATTGACCTAGATCAAACCTTGATCTAGCTATTTTTTTATTTAACTTATTTTTTTAAGCGCTTTTTTTCTCTCTGCAAGGAAAGATAGATACAATGTATCTCTCCCCTCTATTCACAGAGAGAGAAACACAGGGGCCGGCTTCACAGTGACGGATCATGGTGATAGCCAATCAGAGGCTATCACAGTGGTCATGTGACCCAGAACCGGGAGATCCTGGCCCCGATCATTAGTATGGGACTTGGGGCTGCCAATGAGACCCCGGTCTCCCTGCTAGGAGCGCGCTGTCGGCACGCTACACGCACAAAGTCAGATATGCATATATGCAGCCCCATGGAAAAAACCCCAGTCCAGTGGGGCACATTGGAATGAAGGGGTTGGCGCTTTACAGGCGTTTTAGCGCTAAAAATAGCACCTGCAAAGCACCTCTCCTGTCACTGAGTGCTTTCACACTGGAGCAGTGCACTTGCGGGACATTAAAAAAGTCCTGCAGGCAGCATCTTTGGGGCAGTTTAGGAGCAGTATATACACCGCTCCTAAAATGCCCCTGCCCATTGAAATGAATGGGCACCGCTGCCGAAGCGCCTGCAAAGCACTTTGGCAGCGGCGCTTTTACTGTGCTATTAACCCCTTCGGCCGCCAGCAGGGGTTAAAAGTGCACCGCTAGAGGCCGAAAAGTGCCGCTAAAGCTAGCAGCGCTTTACCACCGATGCTTTCACCGCCCCAGTGTAAAAGCGCCCTTAATGGTCGCCAGAAAGGAGATGCCTTTGAATCCTTTTCACTGGAATTAATAATCAGCTTCCACCAACTCCAGTAGATGTGAGGAAGGAGGAGGGAACCTCATAGTGTAGCATTTCCAAACATTGTTTTATTCAAATATCCATGTACTCGCAGGATCAAAAGAACAGAAAAGTACTAGTACAAAGACAAACGCTGCCTGTCCGGGTCCGTGTGATGGTGTCAATGTTTGGCTTGACCCCTATGCATATTGTCCCAGAGATTGCAGTCAGCGGGTAGCCTACTTCTCCAGGTGGGGTGATATCATCATCATCATCATGCTGACCCGGCGGTCAGTATTTTGTTTTTCTTCTAGTACCTGGCTGTTCTTTGAATCAATAGTTTTTTTATTGATATATTAGAAACAGTATACAAAGGAAAAAAAGTATACAAACCTGTATACAAGCAAATACAAAGTTATAAAAGGATATACAGATATAGTACACAAGCAGTATAAACAATTAGGCATTCGTGTAGAATAGGTAATGGTGCAAGCTTTTTGGTGGAGGGACAAATTATTAGAAATTAGTACAGATAGTAAGTTATTAGTGCAATTGTTGGGTATTGGTACAATCTTTACTGATTGGTACACGTTGGACTGCCAGTAGGGAAGCCTGGACATCTGAACATATAGTGCAGAGTTTGTCAATAACACTTTACATTTTACAAATGACATGGTTTAAAAAACGGGAAGATCTTGTAGTAAAGTATGACGGTAGGCTCATATTCCTACTCGTCCATGTTTCCCATTGTTTATCAAATTTTGCACTGGTAAGGGATTTGATGGCTAGTATGTGTTCATTGGTGTAATTTTGTTGTAGCAATGAGGTCACCTTAGAAAGATTGGAACAGATATTAGATTTCCATTTTCTGAGAGTGGTTAAATGGGCTGCAAGCAGGATTTGTGTAACCACAATGCTATCCAAACTTGAGTAAAGAGCTATGCCGATGTTGAGGAGTGCCAGTTTTTGATTAGGAGGTGATATTATGCTCGTTGTTGAAGATCTAAGTCTGAAAATTTGTTTCCAATAGCTTGTTAAGCTGGGGCATTCCCATAGGGTGTGCAGCAGGTGCTCTATTTGCTCACAGTTCCGGCAACCCTTGGGTGATGATGAGTTTGAGAATTTAGCCAACCGGTATGGTGTGTAGTACCAACTGTGTGTATTTTGAGTGTCATTTCCCAATGCATAGTGAATTGCTCTAAAGGCTCTTTGCCATTGTAGGGGAGAAATTGTGTTGTTGGTCATTGTTGTGTTTTTTTGAAGAGTTTGTTTTGGAGGATATTGTAAAAGAAGGAAATTCCTCTCTCTAATGGTTTTTGTAAAGTATAGAAATTCCATAACGTGGGGTGTATGCTAAATTTAGGGATGGGAGTTTTGGTCAGGAAGTGAACAATACAAGCGCATGTGAAGTGGTGCTCTCTTGGCAGCTTTTATTCTGTTATCATTGTTTCTACCGTTTTGGGTCTAGGACCTTGCATGAAGTCTTTAATAGACTGTATGCCGTGTTTTGAGAGGGAGCTGATGGGTATTGTGGGACTCAGAGCTTCCAGAATGTGTAAGGGGTGTTGAGTTATTTGCTTGTTTGTGTGTCCGGTTGCTGGTGCAGGTGTCTCCAAGCTAGGATGGATGCTTGAGTGGGTGCAGTCAGTAATGAGATATCCCAGGGTTTCCATAAATCACATTCTAGAATGATTCTTAGGTTGGAGGTAGGGGCTAGTTCTGCTTCTATTTCTGTCCAAAGTGGAATATCCTTTTCTCTGAACCAAAATTTTATTTGATCCATATGGATCGCCCAAAAATAGTCATGGATCCCTCCCCCTGCCTTCCTCTTTTTTTTTCCCCCGCCACCCCTAATAGGCTTGATTGAAAACTGGGTTATTTACTCTATATTGTCTAAGAACTTTAAGATGATACGAGCCATGAGAAGTATGGTTAAGTGAAACTCTGTTGTGTGCACATCTGGAACACCTGATAAACAGTAGTTACTATTTCTGAGTAAATCTCACTGTTGTTATTCTTACTGCAACCACTGTACTAATTTCTTGTACTGTAATGCTGATTTGTTTAATAAAATTTTCTGTTAAAAAAAAAAAAATAGTCATGGATGTCTACCACCCCTGCTCCACCAACTAATCTGTGCTTAATCAAGTTAGCTTGTTATGCCATAGAAAGGTTCACAGGAGACTCGACATTTTTCAAGGTAGTGATTTGGTATGTGGACAGGTAGAGTCCGAAATATGTAAAGAATTTGAGGAAGTATGGTCATCTTAAAGGCTGCCAGTCTTCCTACCCAAGATAGTTCATACTGTGAGATGTGGTGTAGCTGTTCCTTCACTTTGACTATGAGTCGGTTTAAATTGGCCGCAATTAGGGAGGATATAGTGTGTGCCAAGGTAATACCCAGGTATGGGATTCCTTGTCAACTCCACTTGAAGGGGAATGTTTGTTGTAGGTTTTGTTTGATCGCCATGCTTAGAGTAATTGACCTTGTAGTATGATATGGTACTAAATTGAGACAATATTTGGTGGGCATGTGGGAGTGAGCTTTTTGGGTCTGTCATAATTAGGATCACAGCATCTGCATCATATTATTATTATATAATACTAAAGGATGTGTCCGAATTGTTTCTGCAAGGGGTTCAATCATTAGATTGAAGATGGTCGGTGATAGTGGACAACCCTGTCAAGTTCCATTAGTGATGTTGAACGGTTTGGAGAGGAGGCCAGAGATGTAGACAAACGCTGACAATTGCAAGTATAAGGCTAGAATTGCAGAGAATATAGTACCTTGAAATCCAAATTTACCTAATACCAATGACATACAGTATATTAACAATGTACTCTGTCAAACGCCTTCTCTGCATCAATGGAGAGCAGGAGAGAAGGTGTTTGAGTTTGTTCTGCTTAGTGTACAATATTGAGCACTCTTCTTGTTGCGTCTGAAGTTTGTCTGCCCCTTATGAATCCCATCTGGTCGCCTTTAACTAAAGACGGAATGATATCCATAAGGCGTTTGGCTAGTATTTTCGCGTATACTTTGATGTCTGTTTTTAGAAGTGGTATTGGCCTAAAATTGGCCAGTGTCGTAGGGTCTTTTCCTGGCTTAGGCAAGGAAGGAGGAGGAACGAGCTGCTTTAGTGTAGACTCGTAGTAAGTGAGGGGATAAAATACTATTAAAACATTTGAAATATTCGTTGGAGAAACCATCCGGGCCTGGGGATTTCCCTTTGGGGAGTGATGTTATGATATGTTAAATTTCTTTGGTTGTGAAATGGGCATTCGATTTAAGTAGATGTGCCTCTGAGAGGGCAGAGAAGTTCAATTTCAGTAGAACATTTTTGATGTCCTCTCCCGAAGGCTGGGGAGTGTTTGGGTCATCCCTAGCAATCAGCAAATTGGTTCGCTATATCCTGGAGGTTGGTAATTTTGTGGTGTAGGATGGGGTGAATTAGATGTGTAATTCTGGATTTAGCTTGGGCTATTTTTATCCTGTTAGCCAGGTGTTTGCCTGCCCAATTCGTGTTTGCATAGAAATTTGATTTTATATGACGAAGCATTTTATCATATTGCTGTGTTAGCAGGTTTCTTAGCTCTTCTTGTAGTTTGCTAAGTGTTATAGACGTGTTCTGATTGGTGTCATGTTTGTTCAGGGTTTCTAATCTATTTATGTAAGACAGGAGGGAATTGAGTTTGAGGTTGTAACTTTTTTTTTGACCTAGCACCTTGTTGAATCAAAATCTCTCATGTATACTTCATGAGCATTCCATAGGGTGTAGGGTTGTCAACAGAGGCTGCATTAATATGAAAGAAGTCTATAAGATGTTGAATAATAATTGTAGAGCTGGTAGAATCTTGTAATAAGCAAATGTTACAGCGCCAGATGGGAACAGAGGGGGAGGCATGCTTCTCTGCTATGGTAATGGAGATTGCAGCATGGTCAGACCAGGTTATATCATGTATACTGGATGAGGACACCATTAGTAGTAACCATTTATCAGACACAAAAATGACAATATGGGAATATGTATGATGTCTGGGAGAGAAGGAAGTGTAATCTCTTTCGCTCACATGCTGGCATCTCCAGACATCGTACAGTTCCTCTGAGTGAAACAGTTGACGTAATGAGGTACCACAACCTTTCACCTAAGAGCTATTGTCTAGGTGAGGGTCAGTTATTAAGTTGAAGTCCCCACATATCAAGAGTTGACCACATTTCATGGAGATGATTTGTTTAAACAATGTTCGTAGGAACCTAAGTTGGTGGGAATTTGGTGCATATAATGGCACTAACGTATATGGTTGTGTGTTAATTTCGCTGGTGATAATGATGAACCTGCCTTCCAGGTCCAAGATGGATTCCTTTAGCTGGAAAGCAAGACAATTTCGGATGACTAGAACTCTTTTTTTCTTTTCTTGGGTACAGGCTAGATGTATGTAGGGGTAGTCTTGCATTTGTATGTAGTAGTGAGCATTTGGGTATGTTTGATGTTTGGACTTGTTTCCTGGATGCTAAGTCTGTCGGCTTTTTGCTTGCATGCTTCCTTCCACATGGAAAAACGCTTAGCTGGGTGATTTAGGCTCCTGGCATTAGCCTCCCTGACGGTATTCCCGAGGGTTAAATTTCAGCACCATTAGCGGTAACCCCGAGCCACACTCGGGATTACATCTCAGGATCCTGGTGGTTACTTACCTTGTCCCCAGGATCCTGCGACATTCCCCCGCACGGTCTGTGGGCTCGTCCTCTGCCCGAAGCCTCTGTGCCAGGCTCCGTTCCCTGCGAGCGTCGCAATGCATGGGGGCGCAGCCTGGCAGCAAATTCAAAAAATGTCAAAATCATAACACATACAGTACTGTAATCTTACAGATTACAGTACTGTATGAAACCATTTCACTTCCCTTTTGTCCCCAGTGCTTTGGCCCATGCCCTGCATGCAGTTTTATATTATATACACTGTTCTTTCTGCCTGATAACTTGAGATTGTCCATAGCAATCAAAAAGTGTCCCTTTGGTCTAAAGCCACTTTTGACGTAGCTAGAAAACAGCGATAATAAATTAGAACACTTGCAGAACTGAGCGATAGTGAATCGTGGGGAAATTAATTTTATTATTAGTATATTATTATTTTTTTTAATTATTTATATTAATTTATTATATTATAATTTATGATTTTGTGCTTCAAACTGCATCATACCTGGGATATCTACTAGACTCTTGGTGGACAGATAGAAGTATGTTATTGCTAAGAATTACAGACCTACAATATTAAACGCCAAATTTCTATGCATAATAATTGTACCGCTTTGAGACGCAAAAATCTGAAATAATCATACCGCCAGGGAGGCTAAGTGAGAGGCAAGTAAAGGCCATTTTGCAAGATTAGGGGTGTGTTTGGTGATGTAGCGACCCTACTCATTTTTATGACGAGTTTGTAGTCGAAGGTGTACTCTTTTGTGCTGGGTGTTGTCTTTGGGCAGGGATTGTGTCCATTGTTGGTGGGTTGTTTAGGATATCTTGTGTGACTGCCGAAGAATGGTGGGTGTGCTGCTGGCTTAAAATTCGTAACGTGCTGTGTACCACATAAAGGAAGAGAACAAAATAGGACAAACACTAGTAATGTTGAACATAGGTAGACTGTAAAAAGGGGATCTGTTGTTAGATCCGAGTGCAATAAATGCACCCAAAGTAGTGGGAGGGAGATAGGAAGTTATGCATAACTTTCCTCTAACCGAGGAGTTGTGTAATATGCAGAAAGTTAGGGTCCACCACTGTGTTTCTTGGGACCTCCCTTGTGTGATACCACCTGCCATTCTGGTTCCACTGTCAGCGGCGGTTTCAGCTGGGTTGGTGCGGATGTAGATTTAGGAAGTATGCCCCATTGGCGTAGGGCGGTTAGACCCTCTTCTAATGTTGTCACCATGGTTGTTGCTCCGTTATGGGTAATGGAAAGCGTAGCAGGCTATTTCCACTTGTGTAAAATCGGATGGTTTCTTAGCGCTTTGGTGATAGTCGCTAGGTTGCGGAGGCGTTGAAGGGTGTGTCTGGATAGATCTGGTAGGAGCTGAATTGTCGCATATATATCGGGTAATTGCTCAGCTTTCCTGAATGATGTCATCAGTAATTCCTTCACGTGGTAAAAATGTACTCTAAAGGACATTCTTGGGCACATCAGCAGCCAAAAAGGATGGTTTTGGCAATCTATGGATCCGATTGATTGTTAGATCATGTCGACAGTGCTAGTGCTAAGGAGGAGAATAGGCTCAGTACGAATTGTTGCAGTTGATGGGGTGGCGCAGACTCAGGGATGCCCCTGAGTTTGACGTTATTTCTCCTGGCTCTGTCTTTTAGGTCAGCAATTTTGTCTTTTAACCATATAATTTCTTCATTTTGTGCATTGTGGGAGTCTACTAGAGTAATAAAGGATGCAGAGTATTCCACATGATCTACTCTTCCTCCTAAAACCTGTACTTCCACTTGGCACTGTTTTACACTGGACACTAGGTCAGCCTGCAGGGATGCCCTGAGTGACAGCATAATATCTTTCAGAATGGTGTCTGACCCTGTAGTGGGAAAAGCTGCTATGGGATCTGTCACTGCTGAGGTGATTCCTTTGGATGTCTGGGGGGGTCCACTCACCTCCATGTCTGGTGTTGCTGGGCGGAGAGTGTTTGTGGGCCTTCAACGTCACTGGGCTCCAGGTGGTGCTGCTTAACCCCGTTTGTGCCTTATTATCGTGCTGGCCGCAGCCCACCAAAATATTCTCGGTGCGTTCATGCTGTGAGGAGCGAGCACCATTTTGTTGTGGCCTTTGAATCACAGGGAAGAATCTGGGCAGTTTATTCATCCGTGCCTCTTCTTATCTGCGCTGGGTCATCCTGCGGCTGTTCCGGAGTTGGATGGAGGTGTTGTGTGGCTTCTAGGGCAGTGGTGGGCTCAAGTGATCGTGAATCCTCCCCACAGTGGCAGAGTGGAGCTCGTGGATTAGGCGTTCATCTTAGAGCTCGGTCGCCACACCCCCTACCTAGCTGTTCTTTGATCATGTGAGTACATGGAGGTTTTAATAAAACAATGTTTGGAAATACTACACTATGAGGTTCCCTCCTCCTTCCTACAAAACGCTGCCTGGAGTAGATGTGATAATTTGGTGGAAGCAGGCCATTCATTCTACTCTGAGGCATGTCTGGTGACAGATTTATATAATAAATTGATTTGCCCTAAAACTTCAATTAACCACTTAAGGACTAGCTACGTTCCCAGATTTTGGTGTTTACAAGTTTAAAACAGTTTTTTTGCTAGAAAATTACTTAGAACCCCCAAACATTATATGTTGTTTTGTTTTTCTAACACCCTAGAGAATAAAATGGCAGTCATTGCAATACTTTTTTTTCACACCGTATTTGCTCAGCGGTTTTACAAGCGTCCTTTTTTTGGAAAAAAATTCACTTTTCTGAATAAAAAAAAAAAAATAAGACAACAGTAAAGTTAGGTCTAGGGGTAGAATTATTGCTCTCGCTCTAACGATTGCGGCGATACCTCCCATGTGTGGTTTGACCACCATTTTCATATGCGGGTGCTACTCACGTATGCGTTCGCTTCTGCGAGCGAGCTCGTCGGGATGGGGCGCTTTTTCTTTTTCTTATTTATTTTACTTATTTTTTCACTGTTTTAAAAAAAAAAAAAAAAATTGGGTTACTCTTATTCCTATTACAAGGAATGTAAACATCCCTTGTAATAGAATAAAGCATGACAGGTCCTCTTAAATATGGGAGCTGGGGTCACAAAGTCCTCAGACCTCATATTTGGACTTAAATGCAATAAAAAAAATAAAATAAAATTGCCATTTAAAAAAAATAAATTGGCCCTTTAAGAGCTATGGGCGGAAGTGACGTTCTGACGTTGCTTCCGCCCTGCAGTGTCATGGAGACAGGTGGGAGCCATCTTCCCCTCACTCTTCTCCATGTGAGCCCAGGGGACAGACGCGATCGCCTCCGCCGCTGCCGGTGGCTCCGGTAAGCGGCTGAGGGCATCGGATCACGGTGGGAGGGGGGTGGGCACCTCTACAGATAACTGTGATCTCGCGGCGAATCGCCGCAGAAACCATCATTATCGTAAACACAACCGGCTCCTGAAGAGATGGATACCTCGGTTGTGGCTGCAGCTACTGCCGTTACCAAGATATTCATCTTTAAAGTGCCAACGTATATATGTACAGAAGCCAGTCAGCAAGTGGTTAAAAAACAAAAAAAATGTATAATATTAGCCCTAAGTGTAGCCACTGCACTCTATGTCTGAGGTAAATGCCCAGGTGCTCACCCACAAAGAAATGTATACATGCCCAGGCACTCACAGGTCTTGCAGAAGAGATAGATGAACACAGCAGCGTTTCTATTGTTGACATTTCGATGAAACCCAGCCTATCTTGCTCAAGCCTTGAGCAAGATGGACTGAGCTTCATTGACGGGTTGACAATAAAAACGCTGCTCTTTTGATCTATCCCATCTTTAAGACTTATAAGTTTTTTATCTATTTCCAGTCTTCATACTACCAAATCAGCATAATATTGACTGAAAGGCATATAAAGTAGTGCAGGGTTGGAGATTTCTCAGATATTATAGACAGCAGCAAATATTCCCCATTTCCAGTACTATTTTTTTTTTTTTAATATTCCTAAAGCAGTGTTTTTATATTTAGGCTTTTTCCCATCTGCTTTCACCTGATACAGCCAGTAACACCTCCTTTATTAAAGTGCCCCCACTCTGGATGAAGGAGCACATTTGAATAGCAACATTGTCAGTCTGGGGGGAGGGGAGCGTTAGATGTACCAGCTTTTTTAAATACACTAAACAAATTGATGTCAAACTCCAGTTAATACTTTTATAAGCAGTTACAGCTAACAGTTTTTTTTCCTTTTGGGATAAAGATTTTACATGAATAAACACTGATCATTGTAAGCACCCCTGTCAGTGTTAAATAGTTTGTATTATTTATAACTGATTCATTCCGATTCAATGCTGTATTTAAAAATAACAGACACGATGAAAAATACTGTAAAAGGCGTAAAAAAGAAAACAAATGCAGCCATAACATCTAAGAAATGCTAAGCTGCAATATAATAAATTATTGCTTTTGGGTAATACCACTTTAATTGCAAATTTGTTAATACATTTCTTTTTACAGCATCTCCTTGAGGGAAATGTGCGAAGATGAATATGATCCAGTTCCATTGGCTTTTGAACAGCTCCGAGAAAAGTTCCGGCAGAAACTTGACCTTGTCAAATAACATTTAAAAAAAATTAGCATCTCTACTACATATTTATTCCTCTGCTTTGTAAAAAAAAAAAAAAAAAAAAAATCAGTTTTGGTAATGGCTGTTAGATTTTGACAGTTAATTTTTAGATTAGTGAGGCCTAAGTGGAAGCTGGCTGGATCGTTTAATACATTTGCTTATAAAGGCTTGGACACCATAATACCTCCAGGTACACATAAACAGGGACAGAAGCACTGGCTGTCAGAGACACTGCAGTTTGCAATAATTTTAAACCAACCAACAAAAACAGATGTTAATGCATATCTGTCTGCATCAAAAACATAAAAACTAATTAAGGGCTGTCACAGTGATGATAATAGGGGATTTTAACTACCCTGAAATTGACTGGAGAAATGGCACTACTAGAACAGTTGAAAAGGCAAAAATGTATAAACCTATTACAAGACGATTTTATGGTACCGTTCATAGAGGTCCCAACTAGAAAACATCTGGGTAGCAGTGACCATAGCACAATTTAATTCAATGTTAGCTATAAAACAACATACTGGAAATATAAAAATACTTTAACCACTTGAACTTCGTAAGGTTTAACCCACTTCATGACCAGGCCATTTTTTTGCTATGCAGCACTGTGCTACTTTAAAGCGGAGTTCCACACAAAAATGGAACTTCCGCTTTTTGGAACCTCCCCCCCCCTCTGTTGTCACATTTGGCACCTTTCAGGGGGGAGGGGGGTGCAGATACCTGTCTAAGGCAGGTATTTGCATCCACTTCCGGCATAGACTCCCACGGAAGTCTATGCCTCTTCCTGTCCCTCCGCGCTGTCTCCTGGGAAACACACAGGTCCCAGGAGATAGCGGGGACCAGTTACGATGTGCAGCGCGACTCGCGCATGCGCAGTAGGGAACAGGGAAGTGAAGCCGCAACGCTTCACTTCCTGATTCCCTCACCTAGGATGGCGGCGGCAGCTGCCGAGAATCGAGCCAGTTATCTGCGTCGGCTGCCGACATTGCTGGACCCTAGGACAGGTAAGTGGCCATGTATTAAAAGCTGCAGTATTTGTAGCTGCTGGCTTTTATTTATTTTTTTTAGGTTGATGTAGGTGGACTCCCTCTTTAACCGGCAATTGCGTGTTCATGCAACATTGTACCCAAATTAAATTTATAACATTTTTTTCACACAAATAGAGCTTTATTTTGGTGGTATTTGATCAACACTGGGTTTTAATTTTTTGGCTATATAAGTGAAAAAAAAACAAATTTCTTTCTGTTATAAAAAATATCCAATTAATTCAATTTATTGATTAGTTTATGTGAAAATTAAAGCATCTTCAAACTATGTTATATATTTTTGAAAATTGATCAATCCTGATGTACTGATGGCCTATCATTTCTTGAGGCCCTAAAATGCCAGGACAGTACAAATACCCCCCACATGACCCCTTTCTGGAAAGTAGACAGTCCATGGTATTTAGGAGGAGGCATGGCCTGTTTTTAGAAGTTGTAATCGTGTGTTACAATCTTTTGGAAAAAAGGGAAATGTATATATATATATATTTTTTTTTTTTTTTTACGCAATTTGTTTTTTTTTTATCATACATTCACAAATGCAGTACTGTGTCATATTACTGGTGTGGCAGTGATCAGGGATACAGACTAGTGACAGTGTTTTAAAACAAAAAGAATACATTTTCACTAAATTTTCAAAACTTTTTTTTTCCCTTCTTTTTACTTTTTTATTTTTTTACATACTTTTATCAGAGTAGTTCAGTGTCACCATACTCTGGGGGATAATCAGGGATTTTTTTTTTTACTTTTTGAATTGCTGTCACAGTGATTATCACTAACAGCAGTGGTTTTGAACTGTCATGAATGGGTTACTTTCATAACAGCTGTGACTACTAGTGACTTGACTGCAGCTAATCACAGGGTACAGGGTGCTGTTATTGGCCCAGGTACCATGTTATAGCTTTGGGCCACTCACAGTATCACTATAGGAATCACAGCAGTTACAAAATTAATTCATAACAGCTTTGATGACGTTGCAATCACATTATCCCACATCCGCCAAAAGCAACCGGGCACCAGGATCCGCTGCATTTGGGCACGGGAGTGGCATGCTGTGCACCCCTTACCCAGAACAGGCTGATGACATACCAGTATGTCATCGATCCTGCTCGTATTAGCCACAGTAAAAGTACTGCGGAACCCTTTCCTGACCAAGCCCTTTTTGCGATACAGCACTGCGTCGCTTTATCTGACAATTGCGTGGTCGTGCAACGTTTTAACCTAATAAAATTGACATCCTTTTTTTCCCACAAATGGAGCTTTCTTTTGGTGGTATTTGATCACCTCTGCGGTTATTTTTTCCGCTATAAAATAAAAAAAAAGAGCGAACATTTTGAAAAAAAAAAAAGCTATATATTTTTTTACCTTTTGCTATATTAAGTATTCCCCAAAAAATAAATATAAAAAATAAAAAAAACCACAAACATTTCTTCCCGTTTAGGCTGATATGCATTCTACATATTTTTGATATATAAAAAAAAAAAAATCTCAATAAGCTTATATTGATTGGTTTGCGCAAACATTATCGCGTCTACAAAATAGGGGATAGATTTATGGCATTTATTATTTTTTTATTTTATTAGTAATGGCAGCAATCTGAAATTTTTATTGTGACCGCGACATACAGATCAGACACTTTTGACACTATTTTGGGACCATTGGCATTTATACAGCGATCAGTGCTATAAAAATGCACTGATTACTGTGTAAATGTCACTGGCAGATAGATGGGTTTTTGCTAGGAAAAAAAAAAAATTATTCAACAGATAGCATGGATTCATGAAAGACAAAAGTTGTCAGACAAATCTTTTTTTTTTTTTATATATGAGGTAAGCAAAACCATGAACAAAAAGGAGTGACTGTGGACGTAGTATCCTTGGATTTTGCAAAAGCGCTTGCCACAGCTCCCCAACAAATGGCTAATGTGTAAAGTCTACAGGCATGAAAAAATCCATTTTTAAATGAGAGCAAACTGTGCAGGGGAATAACGTCCTTCAAGGATCTCTAATTTACAAGCCAACCTCAATGAATTGCTTAATTGGGCATCTGACAATTGAGGTTTAAAGTTTATAGATGTAAAATTATGCACTTTGGGGCTAAAAATATGCATGCATCATAGATTCTAGGGGGGAGTACAACTGAGGGAATAGGATCTGGGTGTTGTGGAAGATCATAGGCTTAATAATAGCATGCAATGCCAAGCTGTGGCTTCCAAAGCGAACAAAATCCTCTTGTATTAAAAGGAGGTATGGGCTGCGGAGAGAGATATATAACATTGCCCCTGTATAAATCATTAGTAATACCTCATCTAGAACAAGTAGTTCAGTTTTGGGCACCAGTTCATAAAAAGGATATTGGCGATATGGAGTAAGTGCACATAAGGGCAACCAAACTTATTAGAAGCCTGGAGAAGCTAAGCTGCGAGTGTAGATGGACTTGTGTCTTTTTCAATCAAATTAACTACCCTATTTATCGGCGAATAACACACACTTTTTTCCCCTTAAAATCAGGGAAAAATCGTGGGTGCGTGTTATACGCCAATCCCCCGCCGATTGTGAGCCTCTCGCCGGCTTTCAGCCGCTCTTGGCGGTTTTCGGCCACTCTCGGCTGTTCTCGCAGTCACGTGTGAGACGCAGAGAGCGGCCGAGATATACAGGACATTCGGCTCTGTATCTCGGCGGCACCATTTTTAAACAGCAAGGTACTGACCGTGTACAGACTGTCTGCAAATGACACAGGGGTAAGGCTGCAACGATGGACGCTGACAAGGCTGCAATGATGGACAAGTCTGCAGATGGACACTGACAAGGCTGCATTGATGGGCATTTAAATGTAAGTTTTTTTCCTTAAAATTCCCTCCTAAACTTGGGGTGCGTGTTATACGCCGATAAATACGGTATGTAAGAAAATAAGCAAATGTAAGTCTTACCTCTTCTGAAAGCTCATACTACCTGGAACTGTTCTGTTCCTCTCTACGGACCACTCTACGGCATGCTGATTAGTTAAGAAATCCCTAGGGAGCCATCCAACAGCTTCCCACTACCTGGTATGCCCATGTCTCTGAGTGCTGATCTGCAGACTGGGGCTCAGTAAATGAAAGCTTTCTAAGCAATAAGAGTGCTATAAGGACCCAAAATTCTAAAGCAGACATGCACCTTACATATCCAAGTCTACATTATAATGTTTTATGGAGTAAGTTGTTCTTACAAAAAAAACTACTACTACACACATGGAATATAATGCACACAGAATGGCTGCAACGTGTTAATATATGTATACGTGTTTTTAAATGTATTGGAGGCCATAGAGGAGAATTGTTGGCGTTTTGATGTGCAGTGTTTAGGACAAATGAGCATGTAAAGGGTTCACATGGAGAACCTGCAAGGAAGGGATTATTACACAAGTAATAATCCCATAATAAACCCATAAGTACCCAACAGTGCAGCCTTTCAGTGCCCAGTGTCGCCTATCAGTGCCCACCAGTTCCACCCATGCCTGCCCATCAGTGCCGCCTATCAATGCCCATCAGTGCTTCATATCAGTGCAACCCATCAGTGCCACCTAACAGTGCCCATCAGTGCCGCCTTATCAGTGAAGGAGACTTATTTATTTACAAAATTTTATAACAGAAACAAAAAGAAAAACTTTTTTCCAAAAATCTTAGGAAAATTTGTGTTTAGCAAAAAATAAAACGCAGAGGTGTTCAAATACCACCAAAAGAAAGCTTTATTTGTGGGAACAAAGTGTTAAAAATTCTGTTTGGGTACAGTGTAGCATGACCGCGCAATTGTCATTTAACCAGCGACAGTGCTGAAAGCTAAAAATTGGCTTGGGCAGGAAGGGGGTGTAAGTGCTTGGTATTGAGGTGGTTAAATAACATTGCTGACTACACATATGCAGGGGAAATGGTTTGAAATAGCCAAATTAAGTTGGGGAATTACAGGCTGCTGACAATTTAAAAACCAGAAGGAAAAATGACTTACAGAGACACCCATTCTAAGGTTTCAAAGAGAACTAAAAAGAATAATAAACTGACGAGCGGGACAACCTTGTGGACCATACCTCTACCTTTCAACCCTTTTTCTTCTTTCTCTTTCCTTTTCTCCACCTTACGATTAAAGCTCATTATCAGAATTTATTTGACCTATATACACTCTACTTGTAAACAATATGTATAGTAGGTATAAATCATTTAAATACCTACAAAAGTAACTAAGGAAATGATATATATCTTTAATTTAGGTTTACGTGAACCCAATGTTTAATATTTGAAATTTCATGATATTTACCTATATAAACCCTACTGTAAAACAATGAGCTTACTTTATAGATCCTTGTAAACTTACTTTATGTATCTTTATAACATTGTATACTCAATAAACTTCTTTTGACAAGGAAAAACCAGAAGGAAAGAAAAAAAAATGTGGTTAAGGGATTGAGAGTCCTCCCTACCCCTTCCTTTTTTTCCCCTCTTGGTCTCTTTCCTCGTAATACCCCTACACTGTTCATCTTACCATTTGCAACATACAGTACGTGCTCCTTTTGGGCTGATCAGAACCTATAAAATGCACATACCATACATGCAGACCCTTTACATGAATGAGATTCCCTATTTTATAGGAAAATTTAAATTTACTTCAACTGTGTACTGCTTTATGATGTGCTTTCCTTGTGTTCTGCAACTGTACCATCCATTTGGTACACTGTTAACAGTTGAATGTGGCCATGGCACCTTAAGATGTAATTTCTTATTTACCCATCTTGCTCACTAAAGATTATGAAAAAACATTTTTCAGCGGTTAGAGTGAAATAAAAATACATATTGTTTTTGTACTTTATTTTTGCAATACTATTAAAAAGGAATTTTCAGTTTATGTATTATGGTTCCTGGTATCACAAAATCCTATCCTGTAAAGAAAATGCAAATATTAATGCTTACAATATGAATACATACATAATATACAAAAAGGAAAAATAGACATGCAATAGAATAAGTCAAACAGGAGTGTCTGGAAACATTTTTGTATATGCCAGAAAACCTTTTTATACAATATTTTTCACAAAATAAATAAAATTTACAAGCAAATTATACTGAAAATGTAAATATAATGTATAACTATAAATTAACTATGAAACATCACAAACAAAAAAAAAAAAATAAAATTCACATTTTCTAACAATTTCTATTTAAAAACAGGAGGTTTTAGACACAAAAACACTATTGCAAATATATGTGGAGGCCACACTGCCTCGTCAACTCTAATGTTTCAGCGTACCCATGTTGGAGCATATATAGCAATGGATAATATATTCTAAGGGCAGGTATATTATCATTTATCCATTGCTATATATGCTCCAAAGGGAGAATAAAATCTCAGTTTATGGGTTCTAACTCCCTGGATTCCCTGCATGCTTTTCAGATTCCCCTTTTGCTGTTTACTTTCCATTTCTAAAATACATATCCCATGGTACCTTGCTGCCTGCAAGCAGCAATTCCTGAAACTCCTCTCAGCACTTGTGTAGTTCAGAAAGCAGGCTCTGTGAAATGTGTGACACAGCAGTGCCTACTCACAGGGCATAGTTGTTACATGTCACAGAACTCAAGGAAATGGGGGTTGATTTACTAAAGGCACACACACCTTGCACTACAAGTGCACTTGGAAGTGCAGTCACTGTAGATCTGAGGGGGACATACAAGGAAAATAAAAAACAGCATTTTTTGCTTGCACATGATTGGATGATAAAAATCACCAGTTTCCTCTCATATCTACAGCGAGTGCACTTGCAGTGCAAAGTGGATTTGCCTTTAGTAATTCAACCCCAAATTGTATAGGGCTCTTCACAATGCTTACAAACTAATATTGTACAGATTAATAGAAGTAGGCTAGAATTAATTGAGCTACAATGTGGAAGTGACCATAGATATGCTTTAAACATGTAAATGATTGTATATTACTACTGGGAGAGTCAACGATTTGAGCTGGTCAAAGCCCCACTTTCTTATACAGTGCTGTTAGTCAAAAAAGTACTTCATGCTAATCCACCTAAAAAGCTGCAAACACCAAAAATTATGCAAGGCATCCAAAAAAACCTCTATATACAAAAAGTGCCACGCAATTAAAAAATAAAAAAAATAAAAAAAATAAAAAAAAAACACAACACCACATACGCCTTACCACAATTAATCACTATAAAGTGCAAATGATTATATATAAAATTCACAAACCACAAGGGAAAAAGCATCACTTTATCAATCCCAAAAAACATTAAACCTTTAACAATCCCATGTTATTGTACGCACCATGCACTTTATTGCAAATTAAGTGCGGTTTGAGACTTTATACAATCATTTTAAAGTGAATAACTGAAGTGAGGTTTAAAGTTTTTTGGGTTAATAGTGTCACCCTTTTCACACACACATTTGTGGCTTGGGTTTTATTATACAATTATTTACACATTGCACTTCATAGTGATTAATTTCAGTAAGGTTTAATGTTTTAGTCGTTTATTAAATAGCATGACACTTTCGCATAAACATTTTGAACATGCTCATATAAGCAGAATGAGTGAGCAGATTTTTAAACACTACTGCCTACGCAGTTGATATTATGGAAAGCATACAGTGCTGTACACATTATCAAAACAAAAAGCATTAGAGCCACTTTGTTTCAAAAGTGACGCCTCATGTCGAGTTTGAAAGGAGTTGAAATTCTTCCATTCAAGTCTATGGTAATGTGCTGCAACATTACAATTAATAGGAGTTTGTGGTGCGACTTTACATGCCAAAAAATGCATGTTGACAGCGGTGCAAACATGCAAAAGGCAGTTTAACACTCATTAAACGCTTACGAAATGTACCCATTAACATGCTTTAACACTATAGGCGCATTTGATAAGCATTAGTATTTAGAGCCAGTGTAAACAAGCCCTAAGAGCCCTTTCACACTGATCTGCGGGCAGCGTTAGCAGTAAAGCGCTTTACCATCCTTTTAGCAATGCTATTTGGCCGCTAGCAGGGAGCTTTTAACCCCCGCTAGCGGCCAAAGGGTTAAATGCGCCTGTGAAGCGCCACTGCTGAAGTGCTTTGGCAGCGGTGCCCATTCATTTCAATGGGCAGGGGCGGTAGAGGAGTGGTGTATACACCGCTCCAAAGATGCTGCTTGCAGAACTTTAATGTCCTGCCAGCGCATTGCCCAGTGTGAAAGCACTCAGGCTTTAACATTGGGGTGGCAGGGGAGGCGTTTTTTCAGGCGTTATTTTTAGCCCTTTAGCGCCTGAAAAACGCCTCAGTGTGAATGGGGGGCCAAGTCTGAACTGACACGAGCAGGCCACCTTCTGGCAGCAGTGGCAATTATTCATAAGCTGTATTTATTATCTACCCTAGAAAAAAAAAATTTTTTTTTTTTTTAGTATGAGCACAAGAAAATTTACACAAATACATAAAAACATTACTCAAAATAAAAAAGTTTAATATTAAATGGTTCACAGGCATATTTCTCATGATTAACACATTGTTGTGCCTGATGAGCTATCACCTGTACTGTTGGATGGCTTGGCCTGTTCCGTCTCTTCTGCATCAGAGTTTGCATCATAAAATTCTTCACAACTGCTAGAATGTGTAGCATGGTCCTCAGAGACTGCAAAAAAAAGGAAAAAAAAATGTTCTTGTTCTCTAAACCACAACCAGACATTAAAAAACTATTGTAAAAAACAACCACACAAGAAAAACTTACATGACTTATCTTTTTTTCCATGTGCTTTACACTCCTGCTGGCTGAATGGATTGTAAAACGGATCTGTAACTTTGGTTTCAAAAGGGTCCATTTTATTGCTAAAAATGAAAAAAGGCTTGCTTTCAAATGGTTCAGCATTTGCGGTGGTCTGTAAAAATGATGCGGTCTTTGGCTTTTTCCACGACTTTGCACTTTTGCTGGGCTTTGTTAAATCTGTGGCGTCGGACTTGCCCAAACAAAAGCTTGGAACAACCTTCAGAACTTCAGTCTCTTTCTGAACCTTATTATCAAGGGACAGGTCACTGGCTGCTCCTTTCAAGGAACAGCTTGCAAGATCTTTGGCCCTAACTGCTGCATAGGGTGGGAATTTAAATACAGCTTTGTTTAGACTATCCTTTTGAGGTTCCTGTGCAATCTCCATTTTTGATTCAGCCTTGTCAATGCTTTCTTGGGTATTTTTACTAGTGGAACAGGCCCCAGAAAAATCTGATCTTCTAATTTTCGCACTTAATCTAGTTGCTTCGCCTATTCTCAAGTTAGGACTGTCTTCAGCATTAGACAAAGTCTGTACTTTTCCTTCAGGCAAAGAAACCCCAGTACTTTCCTGTACGACCGAGTCTTCATAATATTTCATCCGAAGTTCCTACCGGAGAAAACAAGGCTTCAGAACAATGACTCTTAACATTTATATAAACAAAATATTTTATTTTTAACATTCATGGCAGATCTTCATAAATCACCTAAATCCCTAAGGCTTCATGTACACTTGGCCGTGTTGTACCGCAGCCGTAGGAAAATGCAAAACACTATTTTGCTGCACTTTGCAGTTTCCCTCGGCCAGCGGTCAAAACGTTCCTATACTGAGCGCAATTTATCCATCATAAAAAACAGAGGGGAGGGATCAGTGTACTAAATTATTAAAAGACAGAGAGGTTTTTTTTGTACTCCAAAAATAAAAAAAATAAAATAATTTTACAAGTAAAACATTTTCTTAATCATATATTACAGGGCATAGGATCTTGGTGTCAGATGGTTGGGATATCCAAAAGCAGTGCAACTGAGGGGTGGGCAACACAGCAACAAAAGTCAACAGGCAAACAAGCTGTTGATTAGGCCTACGCTTTAAACTCACACTATAATGCATACCATTGTAGGTCCAGTTCACTAGGTAGTTTGTTCGCTTGGTTGCCAGTCAAGTCCTGATGAAAGGAGCGCGTAGACCAAGGAAACGCGTTGGCTACTTCTTGATCTGTACCCCTGACCTTTAATGGAATAAAGTTGTATCTAGACCTCTTAGCAGTGGCGTGGCACTTAAATTTCAACCTCTCTTACATTACACTACAAGCCAAGGAGACTCTGGAGATCCTCTGGGGTGTAGAATCCACCTGCCCAGGAACCAGATCATTCACACCAACATTAAAACTTAGGGATAACCATAACAGTAAAAAAAACCTTTGGGTCCAGCGCTATCCTTCCACTTTCCTTGAAAACTCAGAGGGCAGACCAAAGCACCACATGGCATCAGGCCTGAATATCCTCTCGGAAAAATGAAACAAACGTAATCTGATGAACAGGTGGCAACCTTGGAAATCTGTGAAACGGACGTTAAAGCACAGACAGATGTCACAGGATTGCATTGGTAAACACAGCCCTCCATGGAAGTACACTTTAGTAGACCCTGTGTGAATGAGGAAGGAGAAGAGAGACCCTTTGGAAATAAAGAAGGCCTTTGGCCTTAATAAAACCTTATCCCTGTGTAACAGTAAGAAGGGCTCTTTAGAGGAAAAGGCTGCTTACTTAAACTGACATTGCAGAGGTAATAGCAACAAAGAAGGCAAACTTATGAGTGAAGGCAGAGGAATCTCCCTGATAGAGTAAAAAGGCAGCTTCTGGTGGACTGAGAAGACCGGTTTCAAATCTCAATGTCACAGTGAAAGGCAAAGGGAGTCAAGTGAGTGACACCCTGCAGTCAAGTGAGTGACACCAATGAAGAAGAGGTAAGCGGTCCATGGGCACTCAGGAGCAACCACTGATGCAGACCAAAACGGAAGGAAGAACAGATCTGTCCTACAGAAATTGAATTGCACAGCCTCACGCTGGGAGAAATAACCTTTCAAGTAGACTTGGGGGAAGTTGATATTCTAGAATTCAAAAGCATGGGGGTGACCAAATCCGATCGGCTCCTGTCTCTAGGCACCTGGGCTTCAAATCCATAAGACTGAGAAGCTAGATGGTGGACCAGTACCTGAGACAGAAAATCTGGACACACGAGGAGGACCCACAGACATTCTGCCAGGAGTCTGAGACTGCCTGAGTACCACATCTTTCTGGATCAGTTTGGTGCAATGGGAATTACCAGAATGCCCTCCATCTTGATCCTGTGTAGTAGACCAGGAGGAGGAAAGGAATAAGTGGTTAGCATTTCTGCCTAGCAGCACTAGGGTCAAATACCAACCAGTGCATTACCTGCATGGAGTTTGCATGATCTCCCTGTGCAGGTTTCCTCTCACACTTCAAAAACATGCTGGTAGGGTAATATGTATGTAAAGTGCTGAGTAAATTCATGGAGCTATACAAGTACCTAACAAATAAATAAATCAGGCTGAATTTATCCTGGAAAGTCATCAGGGCATTCACTGTAAAAACTAAAAGATCCCTAGATCTGCTCAGGTTTGAACCTGAGCACCAGGAGGCCTGAGGCCCAAGTCTGGCATCCTCCACCTGTGAGAGAACTTGAAACACCTCTCAGTGAAGGGACCATTCTCCTAAAGCTAGACGATGGCTGAGGAGAGCTGCATAACAAATTTCTCCACCTAGAATGTGCATGGTGGTCAAGGCTGGTACAAAAAGTTCTACCAAAGCCAGAATTACTAGAATATGTATCAGGAGACAGGCTTACTTTGTCAATATAGCCACCTTGAACTGAGAGGGTACCTGGGACTTCTCTCCAGCTCGATAGGCTGACATCCGTCGTGAGTACCTGCCAAACCAAATGGAGGAAGGATTTCTCAAATTCCAGCACCAACTTGTGCCTCGCCATGCCAGGGAAAACCTGGTCTTGCTGGACAGGTGTATGGGACAATCCAGAGACTGCACCCTCTTGTCCCATGCTGCTTGATGTATGAGCTGCAATGGCTTACAGTGAAAATGGGCATGTGGAACTGCCCTGAAAGGGAATGTGTCGGAATGTGGGAGAGGAGTGTCTGGGGTTTATCCAAGGAAAAGAAAAGAAAAACTTGAACAGAGCCATGTCCAAGGCTAAGCTCAAATACCCCAAGCTATGAGGCAGTTTCAGTGCTGAATTATGGGGATTCATGATCCACTCAGTCCAATGGATGTTGGTTGACATCTGAGGCAGCCGTTTTCTCAGAAGAAGGTTGTCCTGATATCCCACTATGGGGAAGGCCTGAGAGTGAAGCAGAGTAATAGAAGCCAGCACCTTGGTGAAGAACTGAGGTGCAGTGGACCGGCCGAAGTGAAAAGCATGTTAATGTTGTGTATACCTACATCAAATGCAGGCAGCATTGATGTTCTAGAAATAATGGGGACATGAGTACTGGTCTTGATGTCCTCGGAGGCCAGGATGTCTTCAGGATGAAGGCAGACGTTAGCAAAGCAGGTGGATTCCATGCACTTAGCATTTTTGCACCTAATGGAAGTTAAGGACCTTATGCTACTTTTTGCTGTGGGGATAGTGAACAGGTTTGGGTAGAAACCTAAAAACCTCTAACTCTACTGGGGTAACAACTATGACCTCCCAAGAGAGCACCAGAGCAGAGTAAAGTTCCACTATTACACGACGATGGAGACAGACTAAATTTCCAGCTTGTAGATATCATGCCCTGAACAAAAGTATAAAAAAAAATGTCCTTGAAAAATAGTCCAAGGGTGCATCAAAAGGTTAACACTGAAAGGCACAAAATTTGAATAGGAGGCCTACATTCATTACAGTGTTTGACAACTGGGTGCTCGTAGTGACGGCAGGGGATGTCGCATGAGCACATAGCAGGATGAGCCATCACCAACACTCTGTTGCAAAAATAAAAAACGTATTAGTGCAATGTCACAGTCAAGTTAGCCAATGTTTAAGGTCACAATGTTTCTCTTTTGTCAAGGAGACATAGTAACAAATTAAACAGTGTTACTAAAAGATATAAATACATACATAAAGTAGACTATATTTACAATAGCCAACTGCACACTCCTTGAGGCAGCATAATGACATCAGAAACCTGCCAACCCTCACCCAACGCTGTTGCCTAGCACCCTATGCCTCAAGTGTGGCTAAGTCCCAGCCCCTGGGGGGGAAGCAACATCAACTCTCACAGGGAATCTGGTCCACAAACACTACACCGATGCATGCGCAGTATACTTGCAAGATTGCAATGAATAAATGGTTTGCTGAGAAATCAGCACTAGACATCACCGTGAAGAAAACTGCCACATGGAAACATTGCACAAGGCAAAAGGTATGTGGCATAAAGTGGGAAAGAGGGGAGAGATAAACAGAATTAAAAGTATGCACATATAAATTATGGGTGAGGTAACCTGAAAAAGGCAATGGTTAAGACCCGTTTTTCATACTGAAGTTTTTCAGGCGCTAAAGGTCTAAAAATAGCGCATGTAAAGCGCTGAAAAACGCCTCCCCTGCAGCCCCAGTGTGAGAGCCCGAGTGCTTTCACACTGGAGCGGTGCGCTTGCAGGACATTAGAAAAAGTCCTCCAATCAGCATTTTTTGGAGCGATATACACCGCTCTTCCACCACCCCTGCCCATTGAAATTCAGCAGTGGTGCTTTTAACCCTTTCTTTGGCCGCTAGCGGGGGTTAAAAGCACATCGCTAGCGGCCAAAAAGCACTGCTAAAACTATGGTAAAGTGCCGCTAAAACTAGCGGCACTTTACCGCTAACGCAGCCCGCTGGCAGTGTGAAAGGGCTCTAGAGAGAAAGCTGCATTTTTACAATCTGCTAATGTGAAGACATGTATTCAATTAGCATACTATATACAGGATGATGATGTAATGCAATAATAGCAGAGATACTAAATACAAGCAAATCATAAAGCCTACATGTGCCCATGTAGGTACCGTATACAAAAATCCTACTAGAATCTGGACATACAGATGTGGGAACTCTGGCTTGCAAACAGTGGGAAAAAATAAACGAAAACAATGAGAAGGCAGTATTAGGCCCCTTTACCTCGTGCGGATGCCGAGAGGATCAGTTTTTGGACATCCGCTTGCTCAGTGGAGATCACTCCGTTGATCTCCGCTGAGCCGGCAGATGACTAGTCCGTCTCTGCACACTGCAGAAATGGACCGGTCAGATCTCCGCTTTCCTCTATGGGGGGAAATCGGATGAATGTCATCAACTGACATCCGCTATCCTATAGGGATAAATGTATGTCCGTTTTTCATCTGAAAACGGATAGATTTTTATCACACTGGTTTTTCTGACTCTGCCTAATAGGTTGTTGAGTCCATAACTTCTGGTAAGCGCATTCTACACTTTCCCTGGTGGTGGATTCCTGCAATTTCATGACACATGAACGTGAATGGAGACAGCATGGACATTTACTAGGACCACTCATGTATAGTCACATTATGATGCAGTTAAGTCTATGGCCTTTTATATATCTGTTATATTTTATGTGATTGATCAATGGTTGCTCGTTCATTTGCACAACAAATGCTAGTAGTCAGATCGCTGGCTTCTCTAATTAACAAGCAGAGTCAATTGACATGATCTTTTGATACACCTTGCACAGTTTGTATGTTCATTGTATTCATTAGCACAACACTTATTTATAAGCTTAACCACTTTAGCCCCGGAAGGTTTTACCCCCTTCCTGACCAGAGCACTTTTAAAAATTTGGCACTGCACTGCTTTAACTGGTAATTGCGGGGTCATGCAATGCTGTACCCAAACTAAAATTTGCGACCTTTTTTTCCCCACAAATGGAGCTTTCTTTTGGTGCCATTTGATCACCTCTGTTTTTTTGGAAAAAAAAAATATATATTTTTTACTTTTTGCTATAATAAATATCCCTAAAAATGTTTTTAAAAAACAAACATTTCTTCATCAGTTTAGGCCAATATATATTCTTTTTTTTTTTTTTTGAAAAAAAAAATGTAAAACCACATTAAGCGTATATAGATTGCTTTGCGCAATAATTTTAGCGTCTACGGACTATGGGAAAGATTTATGACATTTTATTTTTATACTAGTAATGGCGGTGATCTGCGATTTTTAGCGGTACTGTGACATACAGATTGGACACTTTTGGGACCATTGACATTTATATAGAGATCAGTGCTATAAATATGCACTGATTACTGTAAATGTCACTGGTAGGGAAGGGCTTAACACTAGCGGGGGATCAAGGGGTTAAATGTATGTTCCCTCGGTGTGTTCTAACTGTATGAGGATAGGACTGACTAGGGGAGGAGACATATTGTTCCTACTTTTACGTTTACACACAAATCCTCGTGCCAGGTCTTGTGCACGCGATCGCGTGTTGCCGGCGGGGATCGTGACCACACGCATCGGGTACCCCGCCATGCAGAGAGTGCACGCGTGCCCTCTGACGGCTCTTAAAGGGAACCCCGTATATATACACTTGGGTTTCGCACAGGGGGTGCCATTCTGCCCCTGTAAAATGCAGCTGGCTAAACCATAAGATGAATCAATTCCCACATCTACACATTCAGTGTGTATGTGGAAATCCTCCCCGCTGTGTCATTATATTTTGACTCCTGCCTTCCCACCATCAGAATAAACAGATCAGCGCTGCAGTCTATTGTGCAAACTAAAATTTTCCAGATAGATCAACTTCTTATGAAACAAGGATAGCAATTACATATATAGATTGCTTAAGCCACCAAGTAAGCTCACCCAGTAGACATTGGTGATTATTTACTAAGCTGGGAGAGTTCAAAATCAGGCTCACTTCTGCATAGAAACCAATCTGCAGAAGTGAGCCCGATTTTGCACTCTGCAGCTTTAGTAAGTCAACCTCACTGTTTGTAATAATTATAGTAGAATTCCACAAAAAGAGTTATAATTGAAAACATGGTACTTCAAAAAAAATAAACGCATTTGACTAAACTTTGGTTATCAAGGTTTCCCGAACTTTATTTTTGCTTCACATATTCAAGAAAACCTAAAAATGTGAGAAATATTGCCAATGCCACTGGAAGCTGGAAAATAAAGTACACCACTACATCAGTGATCTTTACTTGCTTCTGGGTCCCATGCTGAGCGGCTGTTCTCCTGTACTGTGAACACATGTGGTCAGCCGCTGGGCACGTGCAACAGAGAATTCTTTGCATTTTCTGAATGAATTCAAAGAGTTTATATGAGGTGGAGAGGTGAGGTCACACTCTTGTCAGATCAAAGAACGCATTTTATTCATTCAGAAAGTAGTGTCCATGCGGATTCACCCGACCTCCTGTATTGACAATACATCAGGCTAGCTGCCCAGCACAGGACCCAGAAGCAAGTGGAGATCACTGAAGTAGCAGTGTCTACTTCAAAGATTTCCAGCTTTGGGGGCATGGATATGCCATATACAGAGTTACACTTTTTCCAAGCTGGGTCACTGCTGATGCCTGGAATCAATTCTTTACCCCCTTCCTGACCAGAGCACTTTTTGCGATTCGGCACTGCGTCGCTTTAACTGACGATTGCGTGGTCGTGCGACGTTGTACCCAAACAAAATTGGGGGGAAAAAAAGGACATCAAATAGAGCTTTCTTTTGGTGGCATTTGATCGCCTCTGCGGTTTTTATTTTTTGCGCTATAAACAAAAAAAAGAGCGACAATTTTGAAAAAAAAAAAAAAACGTATTATTTTTTTAATTTTTGCTATAAAAAATATCCCCCAAAAATATATATATATATAAAAAAAAAAAAAAAAAAAAAAGTTTCTCAATTTAGGCCAATATGTATTGTTCTACATATTTTTGGTAAAAAAAAAAAAAAAAATTGCAATGAGTGTATATTGATATGGTTTGCGCAAAAGTTATAGCGTCTACAAAATATGGGATAGATTTGAAGCATTTTTATTAATTTTTTTTTTTTTTTACTAGTGATGGCGGCGATCTGATTTTTATCATGACTGCGACATTATGGCGGACACATCTGACAATTTTGACACATTTTTGGAACCACTGGCATTAATAGAGCGTTCAGTGCGATTAAAAATGCATTGATTACTGTAAAAATGTCACTGGCAGTGAAGGGGTTAACACTAGGGGGCGGTGAAGGGCTTAACTGTTCCCTGGGAGGTGATATTAACCACTTGCCGCCAGCCATATAGCAGAATGACGACGGCAAAGTGGTTTCAAAATCCTGACTGGGCGTGATGTGACGTCCGAAGGATATCGAGCCACTGCGCACCCCCGGGGGCGCGCATCGCGGCGATCGTTTTTGCGGGGTGTCAGTCTGACACCCCGCATCACCGATCTAGGTAAAGAGTCTCTGACGGAGACCCTTTACCACGTGATCAGCTGTGTCCAATCACGGCTGATCACAATGTAAATAGGAAGAGTCTGACAGATGCGAGTAGAGGAGAGCCGATCGGCTGCTCTCCTGACAGGGGGGGTCTGTGCTGATTGTTTATCAGCACAGCCCCCCCTCGGATCCTACCCAGGACCACCAGGGAAGCTGCCCACGACCACCAGATAAGCCAGCCACACTGGACCACCAGGTAAGCCAGCCACACTGGACCACCAGGTAAGCCAGCCACACTGGACCACCAGGTAAGCCAGCCACACTGGACCACCAGGTATGCCCCCTAGACCCCCAGGGAAATACTAATCAGTGCCCAGGCAGCTGCCAATCAGTGCCCAGGCAGCTGCCAATCAGTGCCCAGGCAGCTGCCAATCAGTGCCCAGGCAGCTGCCAATCAGTGCCCAGGCAGCTGCCAATCAGTGCCCAGGCAGCTGCCAATCAGTGCCCAGGCAGCTGCCAATCAGTGCCCAGGCAGCTGCCAATCAGTGCCCACTCCAATGCCTACCACTGCCACCAGGGATGCCTATCAGTGCCGCGTATCAGTGCCCAGCAGTGCCGCCCATCAGTGCCACCCATAAGAACCCATCTTTGCAGCCTTTTAGTGCCCATCAGTGTCGCCTATCAGTGCCACCCATGAGTGCCCATCAGTGCTGCCTATCAATGCCCATCAGTGCTGTATATCAGTGCCACCCATCAGTGCTGCCTACCAGTGCTGCATATCAGTGCCCATTGTCAGTGCCCGCTCATTGGTGCCACCTCATCTGTGCCGCCTTATCAGTGCCCATCAGTGAAAGAGAAAACTTACTTATTTACAAAATTTTTAAACAGAAACAAAAAGCAAAACTTTTATTTTTTTCAAAATTTTCGTTTTTTTTATTTGTTTCACAACAAATAAAAACCACAGAGGTGATCAAATACCACAAAAGAAAGCTCTATTTGTGGGAACAAAATGATAAAAATTTAGTTTGGGTACAGTGTAGCATCACCGCGCAATTGTCATTCAAACTGCGACAGCACTGAAAGCTGAAAATTGGTCTGGGCAGGAAGGTGTCTAAATACCCTCTATTGAAGTGGTTAACTGAAGGGGGAGGGGACTAACTAGAGGAAGTGACGGATCATGCTTCCTAACTAATAGGAACACACAATCTGTCACTCCTGGCAGAACAGAACAGGGAAGTGTGCGTTTACACACACTCGGCCCTGTTCTGTGTCTCCTGGTCACGATCGCTCGTGGCCAGCGGTCATCGCGACTGTCGGCCACAAGCATCGGCACCCCTGCTGCGCAGCAGGTGCGCACCTGCTATCCGGACCCTGCGAGCCAACGTACAGCTACGTGGTTTCGTGCAGGGGAGGTCCGGAAGCTGTTAATGCTGATCTCTATAACACCACTAGAAATAGAGATGTGGTTATCACCAGGACATTCATCCACAGACAAAAATTTAACCAGTGTCAGAAGTTCAGGGTCTTCCTCACTCTACTAAAACTTTTTCTCTGTGCCCTATTGGAGAGATTTCCCATCACAGAAAGTAAGGGGCAGTCAAGAGTTAAAACAAATGTTTTGGCTAGAGTGGGGCTTCAAGGGTAACGCCACGAACAACTTAGTGTAGGGTGAGGGTTCAACTACCCACTTGTTTGACCATTTCACAAAACACAAAACAACTACTTGCTTCCCCGATACAGCTGTGACTGATAATTTGTTTTTAAACAAACCACCCTGCTAATTTATGCGATCACCGATTTCACCTCTGGGCTCTTAACACAGTTAAATTCTGTGCAACATTGTCAATGATTAACCAAGCATGTATTATAAAAAAAATATTGAGAGCAATATTACCTCAAAGCTCAAGTGTTTATACTCTGGCATCTCTGTTATAGATAACAAGCGAATGGCCAATTTTTGTATCTGACCTTGAAGATAACAGAGCTCTTGGCTTTGGACAGGCTGTAAAATATGACAGTGAACAGTGTGCCAGATATTCACACATAACTGATCAATTAAGTTATCACACTAGCGGATACTTACAGAATATTTCTCAGCGGGTGTTTGTTCAGGATTCCATATTTTAGTTATGGTTTTAAATGAAATTCCATTAAATTTAGGCTGAGAAACTGTAGGAGAAAAAGTAGGTGTAAGCAACAATTACCTGATTATTTCCTATCCTAGGTCCATAGAACATAAGATATACCCCAGGAACACTGGAGGACAGGAATTAATACCAAACACATACCAATTCTCTTACTGCATTTGCAATAAAAGTGTAGAAAGTGTAGAAATGCTTTAACAACTAAATAACGAGCAATACAACTGCTGCTGAGTTAATTAGCATGGATACAGCCTTACCTTGTTTCCACTGGTGGATACTGTACCATCAACTGTAACAAACACATGTAGACTTTATAACCTGTATGAATGAGCGTTCCCACAGCTAACAGGTGGGCCCAGTACTTTCGGCACCCGAAACACGTTGGGAAACTGACAGGGCTGAAGTCTTACCAGAAGATGAAAATACTTAGGGCATGCTTTGTCAAGTTTGCATTGTAATCTGGCTCCACGAATGCAATGAAGGGGCTAAATTACTTAGAAGTGTCAACAAGGACATGGGGTACAATGTCAGGTGTTCATTAATGCAGCTTAAAGCTACATTGCTATGCATGTTCTACAAGAACATGGGGAAGCATGCAACACTGCATTCACCTTATTTTGGAAACGGTCCTTTTATAAAGTTTTTTGGCCATGTATTACAAACAATTCTTGTAACTAGGACAAGCTGTGACTAGAATTAAAGGGGTTGTAAATCCTCAAGGTTTTTCACCTTAATGTATTCTATGCATTAAGGTGAAAATCCTTCTGTAGTGCAGAAGCCCCCCCCCCCTTTTACTTACCTGACGCCAATGGTTCCAGCGACGGGGACGAGCACAGCAGCTCCAGCCACTGTCTTGGGTCCTCATTGGATAGATTGATAGCAGCAGAAACCATTGGCTCCCGCTGCTGTCAATCAAATCCAGTGACACGGGAGCCCGCTGTCTGTCAATGGATGCAGCAGCAGGACTCCGGAGCATGCCCCCATGGAATGCGGCTCTACATGGGGGCACTCTAGAAGACGAGGAACCAGGAGCGCCGCGGAGGGAACCCAGAAGAGGAGGATTGGGGCCACTCTGTGCAAAACCCCTGCACAGAGGAGGTAAGGATGACATGTTGCGTTTTTTTTTTTTTTTACAACAAACACCTTTACAACCCCTTTAAGGAGGAGACCGCTAAGCACATATCAGAATCACACTGGCAGAACACACTTACATTCTTCTCACAGCAGCTACAAGCAGTTTGGCTCAGTCATCTTGTAATAGTGGATATCGCAGCCATGAAAATAAATCCTTCCCCCACAATCACAATCTAAGTTATTATTACTATAATGCAGATACACATTAGAACCAAATTCATATCTCTATCTATCTATATGAAAAAAAAGAAAAAAGGAGGAGAGGAGGTACTGCAGGACGTGCTGACCATTAGAAGTGCATGCTGTAATATTCACTGCTGAAATAGCATCCAGAACTGCCTTGAGATCCACAATAATAGGCTTTGGATTTACTATATCTTGATCATGAGAGGCTGTAAGTTCCATCAGGTCAAGGTTGGAGGTCATTCTGTGAAGAAAATAAATGTCACATATATTCAGGTGATTTTGTCGATTCATGAAAAAGCCTGCTTGAGGACAGAAAACGCGAATCTCAGAATAAACTGATATGGCGTTAGGCTTCATAATAAATTCCCTTTAAACTGGGAGACTAGGTTTCTTTGCCATGCTTCCTGCCCTGCCTAACACCCTAAAAAGCTTTAGGCTATATAGTGGGTGAAAGTTACGAATCCTTGGTCAGGTTCTTAAAGCTTTTTATGACCCTGCTGGGGAAATTTGATAACATTTCCTGTGTGGGAACTGCAACAAGAATGAGCACAGTCTATGCAACTGACCTTTATGGCAATAAAACATTTTCAATACAGAGTAGTTAGAACCTCCATCAAGTTTTTTTATTGCCATGTTCCTATTGGGGAGAATCTCATCACCTCTCCAACAACAGGGACAGCGCAGCAATAACTACTCAAAAGATGTAACACTTTCCCTCTATATTCAACTCACAGGGTAAAGAGAAAAACAAAACACCACACACACATACTTAAAGTGGTTGTAAACCTATGTTTTTTTTAACAGCAAACTTGTTATACTTACCTGTGCTCTGCAATGGTTTTGGATACTCTTCTCAGGTCCTCCGCTAACACTCCTGGCTCCTCCCCCCTGCCTCCAGGGGGCAAGCACTTGTGCAAGCACAATCCTGAGCCACGCTCTGATTTTATTGCCACACAGTGTCTTGGCCCCGCCCCTACACTCTCTGCTAACTGGCTGTGATAAACAGCAGCAAAGCCAATGGCTCCTGCCTCTCTTTACAGTGGGGGGAGAGAGCTGAAGGAGCCACTGCTCTTGTCCACAGTGCCAGATTGAGATCAGCTCAGGTAAGTAAAAGGGGGCGGGGCAAGCTGCATACAGAAGGTTTTTGTTACTGTTATGCAGAGAATACATTAAAGTTAAAAAAAGTCTGCCTTCAGAACCATTTTTACAGTAAACTTTCACTAAGATATAGATTGCAATTCTGATCTCCTAAAATGCTAGTTACCTTGCTGCGTCTAGCTTTACTGATTTCAAAACCAAATGCATGCAGCAAGTGAAGTTCCAAACTACAGACGTATATACCAGTTCAGTGTCAGCAACTTGGAAAGCATGCAGCATTTGCATTGATGTAACAGCCAGGCAGGAGAGTTAATCAATGACAAAATTACATATTTTTCATTATAGGTTTCTTTCAAATCATAGCCATCTGTCTTACTAAAACACAAGCAAATACTACAAAAGATTAGAACACTTTACTTGTATAATTGTTCTGCAAAATGTCTTCTCGCATCTATCTGAATGTTCTGTATAACTGTTGACATGGCTGGCACTCACGAAAACGAGTACAGATGGAATAAAAAGCCATAATACTGACTTGTTTACTAACATTATGATTAAGAACTGCAACAATAAGTTATACAGACCTTTTATTTAGACTGCAAGCCATCTGAAAAAGAAAGAAGGTTTGCAATGTAATAGAAGCATTGTTTAAAGAACAGCAAAGATTGAACATAAAGGCCCTTGGATCCAACACATCTGCAAAGTCTGACAATGGTGGTACACCCATAACTTTAAAAATAGACAATGGAGGGCAGTATGAAGTAATCCTGAGTGTTCAATGTAATGTGCTAATGGGAAATTTTTGAATTAAAAACTAAACAAAACCTTCCTATTGTTTTCAAGGAAGCTGCCATCTTGGCCTTTAATTGATCTTCAACTGCCATGGTGCTGGACATGTGATCAGTTATGACACCAGCCATTGGATAGTTTGACAGTTTGGTTGATAGTACAACCAATGTGACAGTTACATTCTCGGCACAAGTCAGGAATGCTACTTTTTTTTTTAAATGGGTTAAATCAGTTTTGTTGTAAAATAGAGAGACACTCTTGAATTAGGTACCTGAAGAAAACAATTTGAGTTTGATCTGATAATTTTTCTTCTTAAGGCCCCTTTCACAAGGGGTTGTCCGTTTTGAAACTCTGCTTGCTCAGCATGGATCGATCCGCTGATCCCCGCTGAGCCGACGGATGACAGGCCTGTCTCTGCTCACTGTGCAGGGATGGACCTGTCAGAGCCCCGCTCTCCTCTATGGGGGATCGGATGAAAATGAACCGCCTGTCCGTTTTCATCCGATCGACGGATGGAAAATAGGGTTTAGCGGATCGGAGCGGATGTCAGCAGCATGTCCCCGCTGACATCCGTTGCTCCACCGAGGTACATGAAGCATCCGTTCAGGTCAGTCTGAAAAACTGACAGGCGGACCTGAACGGTCCCGCGTGTGTGAAAGAGTCCCAAAGCAGAACTTTACCCATAACAACTTGATAATAAATGATGTTCTTCAGCAAGGAACATACATTCCACATTAATAATGATGCTGCCAAAATGAGGGTGTGCTGTAAATTGCCTCCAGCATTGCTCCCGTTTCTTCTTGCTGGAGGCTGTCATTTTGCTGAATCCCAGAGCCCTGAACAGCAGTAAACCATTAACCACTTCAGCCCTGGAAGAATTTACCCCCTTAATAATCAGGCCATTTCTTGTGATACGGCACTGTGTCACTTTAACTGACAATTCCGAGGTCATGTGATGCTGTACCCAAACAAAAATTTTTATTCCACAGAGCTTTTTTTGGTGGAATTTGATCACCGCTGCGGTTTATATATATATAATATATTATATTATAATATAATATATATATATATATATATATATATATATATATATATATATATATATATATATATATATATATATATATATATATATATATATATATATATATATATATATATACACACACACACACACACACACACATATTAATACATACACACATACACTTTATTATTGATTGGTTTGTGCAAAGGTTATAGCATCTACAAAATAGGGGATATATTTATGGCATTTTTATAATTATTGGAGGTGATCAGCGATTTTTAGCAGGACTGCGACATTGCGGCGGACAGAGATATATCTCTCTCTCTCTCTACAGTAATTCTATGAAAAAACATATCAACACTTTGCATACAGTGCATTATGTTAGTTGAGGTTGTGCCAGAGCTCCAATTAAGAGCTGCAGACAGTGCTTTATTTTTAGTCATGCAAGGTTCTGTAATAGAAAATATGATTTTCTTCTTTAATACAATTTATCATTATTTACTAAATAGAAACAAATGTGAAAAATGCATTGTTTTACTATTTTAAAACACAACTTGTTTGAACTGTTAGTATCGCCACATCAATTTAAAACAAAGTAGGTTATGGTTTTTATCCTGCAAGGACCCTAAAAATGGGTCTATTTACAAATGCATAACTCATGTAAAGGTGGTTAGTATGTCCACTGTATTTTTTAAATTGAATGCCATTTCTCATACCATGTCTATATACGATGGTCTTAGCTAACATGAACATAAAGTGACTGTAAAGTTTTTTTTTAAACATGTTATACTTACTTGCTCTGTGCAATTATTTTGCAGATGACCTAAATCCTCTTCTGGGGTCCCTTGCCAGCACCTTCGGCTCCTCCTCCATTCTGAGCTTGTGCGGGCTCAATCCTGAGCCTGACTGTGTGCGTCTATTGACACACACGGCGCACCTCAGCCCTGTCCCTTGCTCTCTGCTCAGGGGATTTAAATAACAGGAGCCAATGGCTCCTGCTGCTCTCAGCCAAGCCCGTGAGATAGGCGAGAGGACAGAAAAGCTGCTGCAGCTGGGACAGCCCTGGCTGACATCGGGCTCAGGTAAGTGTTTAAGGCGGGGGATTGGGAGGAGCTACTATTGAAAGATAATACAGAAAATTTATTAAAGCTTTTTTTTTGGGGGGGGGGAGGGTTTGGTAACAAAGGACCCTTTTCCTTTAAAGCATGAAAAACAGCACAATGTTTGTGCTGTGTAATTTGGCCCCTTCCATCACCTAAAATACCTGGATGATCCTGACAGTTTCTGCTCTCCCCTCTGTAAACTGACCACGGTTAATCATGGCTGCTGAGCCCTGACACTGCTCAGTTTACGTGCCTCCGTCATCCGCAGCCCTCCTCTCTGCCATTGGCTTCACTAGGGTTGGTGTCACCTGGTGCGGTAAAATATGTTGTCACCCAGCAAGTGCATATAGATGTGTGTGTCAGTTCTCAGCTGAAATGTTCGTGTTTCCATTGTGTGGGGAATTCCACCCAAGAACAATATACAGGCAGTTGTTTTGGAATTAAAAGGTGAAGTCTAGCTTGAGCTCGTTTGGCTGGGCTTATCCTATGGGTCACAGGAGAGCAATTCGTTTTTACACTCCTGTGACCCGTTTTCAGCAGAGAGCGGTCTGAAGTCCCAGAAGTCCCATGTCACAGAAATCAGTCCAGGCACTGCGTCAGACAACGTCTGGATCCGCCAGGTGCCTGGACTAATTACCCGTCTCAGCCTCTCAGCTCCCGGCTGAGAGGCTGAGACGGCCGCTCCCCGCCCCTCCACAGCTCAGCGCTCCAGTGAGCGCGTGGGGGTGGGGTCAGGTGGGCAGCGCAGAGAGCTGCTGACTGACAGGCAGCAGCTCCGTGCTCGGGGAGCTGTGAGAACCAAGCCATTGGCGATGTTCGATTGCTCGGTTCTCAGTGCAGAGGTGCCGGAGGACAGATGAAGCAATGGCCCCATGCTGGATCCACCTAGGTAAGTATAATGGGGGGGGGGGGGGGGGGGAATGAAAAAAATACTTCTCTTTTAAAAGTAAAAAATAGAGTGATGTTGGGGAAGCATCTGCATTTTAACTCAGTTGAACTTGTTATATAATATTACCTGAAGAAAGCATTTTGGTTCAGATTCATCCACAAGGCTTTCACAATCCTTCAGAAGACTTTCAACTGTGACTTTCTGATGAGCCATTGCTGTCTCGCGTACTTCACGCCGTTTTATAGCAGCATTTTGTTGCTGTTTGATAAACTCCAAACACTGTTTTTTCTTTAAATCCAGAGCCTTATATGCTTCATCAAATGCTAAGCTAACCACGTCAATATTCTTCTTTAGTGTATCCTAGATATGAGCAAACAGAAAACACTTTAAAGTTTCCAAGGGCAGTCACAGTAAAAACCGCAGGGCTATAACATATTTAACCACTTCAATATAGGGCATTTTCACCCCTTCCTGCCCAGACCAATTTTTAGTTTTCAGCACTGACGCACTTTGAATGACAATTGCGCGGTCGTGCGATGTTTTATCCAAACAAAATGGATTTCCTTTTTTTCCCACAAATAGAGCTTTCTTATGGTGGTATTTGATCATCTCTGCAGTTTTAATTTTTTGCGCTATAAACAAAAGAAGAGCGACAATTTAAAAAAAAAAAAAAAAAAAAAAAAAAAAAAAAAATCGCAATAAGCGAATATTGATTGGTTTGGGCAAAAATTATAGTGTCTACAAAATCCGGGATAGATTTATGGCATTTTTTTTTTTTACTAGTAATGACGGCAATCTGCAATTTTTTTCGTGACCGTGACATTGCGATGGACATATCAGACACTTTTGACACCATACCCATTTATACAGCGATCAGTGCTATAAAATTGCACTGATTACTGTGTAAATGTGACTGGCAGGGAAGGGGTTAACACTAGGGGGGATCGAGGGGTTAATTAGGTTTCCTAGGGAGTGATTCTAACTGTAGGGGGGGGAGGGGACTCACAAGGGGAGGAGACCGATCGGTGTTCCTCTGTACTGGGAACACACCATCGGTCTCCTCTCACCTTACAGGACGTGGATCTGTGCGTTTACACACAGATCCACAGTCCTGCTCGGTTAACGGTCAATCGCGGGTACCCGGCGGACATCGCGGCCGTCGGGAATGCGCACCAGGTCCTAAGCAATGCGGCGGGCAGGCGCGTGCCCCCTAGACGGCCGGGTAACCCAGGATGTCATATGACGCCCACCCAGGATGGGAGATCCCTCCTGCGGCCATCATATTACTATGGGCGGGTAGGGAAGTGGTTAATGTGCCCTGCAGATAACTAAATCTGCATTTAGGCCTTATTTCACATGGCATACCTAGCCTTACACCTATGTGAAGGGCGTTTTTACTGCGATTTTGCACAGGTCAATGTAAAAAGCAGAAAAAAAGGCCTGTAATCTGCCCCAAAGAAGCTCATGTTCTTTTTTGAGCTTAAGACGTTTTTCAGGCATTTTGCTTCAGGTGACAAAATGCTCAGATGTGAACAGGTGCCATTGAAATGAATGGGAGAGAGAAAGAAGGAAAAAGAAAAGAGAAAGAAAGAGAAAGAAAATCGAAAGATTTCCTGAATGTCAACACTAGCCTGTTCTGTGTGTATGCACTGTTAAACCGGTATATGACTGCAATGCAATCTTTGGGGAAATCTTTAAAAATATGCCTAATCCACAAATCAAAAGCAGACATGAGGCATCTTATCTGTGCCGATATAGGCCAGTAGCTTAATTTTTTTTAGAATATCAACTCCCGTAAAAGAGGACTATACAGAACCCACACAAATATAGCACCAAATACTGTATGTGTCAAGCTTACCTTTTTTGTGAGTGTCATGTCCACTGAAGGGCAAAGGAGGCAAAAATAAAAGTATACAAAATTGGCACGTTTCAAAACGCAAAGTATAAGTGGAACATAAAACTGTGGAAGTGAAAATTCTGCGAAATGTAAAAACTACATTTATAAGTTGAGCTGTAAACAAGCGTGTAAGGCTGGCGATTCATTATACAATTTTCTTGTACAATTTTACTTTAGATTTACTAAAACCGTATAATATGAGGTCAAACCTAAACACTTTAAATTTGTATAAAATCAGGCAGGGCCCTTGTACTACAAAGTTGAAGGTAAATCAAAAAGGAAAAAAAAAAAAAAAAAAAAATTGTATAATGTATGGCCAGCTTTACCATCTACAGCAACCAGCTGTTCAGGGTGGATATAAATCAACGATTAAAAAAAAAAAAAAAAAAAAAAAAATTTATATATATATATATATTTTTTAAAAATCGATTTTTTTTCAAAATGTATTTTAATAAAATGCTTTTGGAGTAAAAATCTATCAAAAGGATAGTTTTCTATTGAAGATAGATTAATAATTTAATTTAGCACGAAATGGAGCATGAGGCTGTATATTCTGCAATATTTACATTTTTGGTAAACTCATTCAATGAATCCAAGCTCTGTAAGCTGAGATAACATGCACTATATTGATGCATTCACACAATTTCATAGTAATCATGAGATAAAACAAAGTTCAGGAATATTCATTTATCCCATTGTTTTGCAAATCTATGTACACTACAAACTGAATAATTGAATCAGTTCTGATATTGCTGTTTTACTAGCCTGACAGATTATTATTCTAAATCGAATCTTTAATATTAGCAAACAAATTGAAGGTTTCCTAACTACCAGCAAGAATAAGTCCTTACATTTAAAGAGCACCTGCCATTTCAGATCCATCATAGCAGCGCCTGTTAGCGGGCATCCACTCACCTGCTGCCGCCACGTCCCTCACCTTGTGTCACTACCGCATCACCAGCTGTCCCATTAAAGTGAATGGGATTGTCGTGGAGTCAACAGTGGGTCAGAGGAGGAGCCGCTGCAGGACAGAGATGACAGTTGCTCTTTAAAAATTATGATTTAAAATCGACTTGATTTAAATCAAATCCACCCTGCAGCTGTTTAGCAAAAATCACAGATCATAGTCGATTTCTGATTCATAGACAAAATATTTTGTTATGTTTAGCTTACATATCCTTGACACATATTGCTATATGAAAACAATGAAACAGTTAAAGGATACATTTTGGTGTTTTTATACAAAACATTTAAAATATATATTTATACTGAATATACACTTAAAATGTTTACTTTTGATTTACCCTTTCCCTTGCAAACAAAACTACTATGTCCCAACACCAAAGGAGTACAAAATACTAAAAAATATGTATTATAAGCCGCTCTCATGAAACATTAATGCACATCAAATATAAATCTAGCCTGGGAACATATTTGGTCTGGAGACAGAAGTTCTCTACTGGTGGCAGAATGAGCAGTGATTAAGGCTGGGTGTGGCTTAATCATGTTAAAGTGTTACTAAACCCACAACAATAAAATCAATCTGTATATGCAGTAAAGCATGCTTGTTACACTCACTGTGGAACCTAAGGGGTTAACCCTCTGCAGTGTGTATAAAGGCTGTGTGAACCTGTCTTTCTGATCCTCCTCCTCTTCTACTAACTCCAGTTTATTTCCTGATAAGACAGAGCATTAGGGGACAAGCTGCACATGCTCAGTTTGGTGCATATTGCTAGAGTTTTTTTTTCCCCCTCTTGCGAGAGTGCATGTGATCAGCACAGGGCCAATCAGCACTGTCCAGAGGGTCAGGAGTCCTGCAGACTTATAGGACAATCAGGGAAAAATAAAAACTCCTCCTACAAGCTTTTGTATCAGACAGATACAAGTCACAAGACTGCTATATACACACACTGCTGAGAAAAGGTATTTAGCCTTTTAAATTTACTAAAATAATTGCATTTCCTTGCTCTGTGTACTGTGGGAGACCAGATATAGTGAATGCAGGGTCCTGAGTTTTGTAACACTAAGTGGGATATGAGGGGGGGGGGGGGGGAATTTGGCGAAATGAAATTTGTGTAAGAAAATTTGTTTGATAATCTGAGTCATTTAAGTGTGACAAATATGTCAAAAAAAAAAAAAAAATCAGAAAGGGGGCAAATTCTTTTTCATACAACTGTATATCTATGACAGGAGCGCCACGTCGTTTCAAAGCGTTTGTTGTGCCAATCATTTTGCAGAATAGTGTCTAGTTTTTCTCTGAATAAGGTTTTAGGATCTCTTCATTTCAGATAAGGTGGGTGGTGTCTGAGAACGTGCTTGAAAAAAATCCTGCAAGCTACGAGAAGACTTATGAGTGTCCATTGGCAGTTTCCTTGTAGCGATGATGTGAGCGAGACCCCGGAGAGATTCCACAGCTTTGGGTATCCAAACAGGAGGAGAATGGGATTCTTTGGTATCTGGCAATCAGTTACCCCCCTGGATGAATGATAGGGTGTGATCCCAGTATTCTGAAATGGGCGAATATGTCCATAGACGGTGGAATAATGGGGGGGCGTGGCTTGATGGTGGTGCGAGCGGCCGCATAGTTACACCGCTACGGCTCTTAACTGCCATCCTTCAGGCATCGTGCGCCCTATCTCCTCACCAAAGGGCTCCATTTGCTCCCCATGGCGGTGGGCACAAGGCAGGCTGGCTACCATGGTTAAATACGGGCTGGCTTGGCCCTCATCCACGTCGGACCGGCTGGTGGGGTTCCAGGGGCAAGATGGCGCCGGGACACAGGCTTCTCAGGCAGCCACGCTGCAGGCATCTGTATCTGAGGACCGGAGCTCTGCTAGTGGGGTGAGTGTTTTGACTCCAGCTATTTTCTGCTCTCAGTCTCCCAATCCTCACAAGACTCCCAGGCAGTACAGGACCCCAGCAGTTTGCTGACAATGACGCGCTTCATCCCCCTGCTGAACCTACCCTAGCCACCATTATGCTGGCTATACAGGATTGTAAGGCCTCACTCACTACCCAAATAGCCTCTATATGGATGGACTTCTCACTCCTGAAGCAGGACGTCCAGAACCTCCGCGACAGGGCCGGGGATATGGAGGAACGTATTAGTTCTGTAGAGGACACTGTGCACCCCTTATCTGTAAAAGTGAGGGATAATACCGGGGGAACTAGCTGCCCTTCTCGCCAAAATTGACGATTTGGAGAATCGTTCGAGAAGGAACAATCTCCATTTTGTAGGGTTCCCCGAACGCGCAGAAGGCTCACATCCTGAAAAATTTCTATACTCCTGGTTGAGGGACATTTTCGGTACGGATGCACAATCGTTCTCTTATGTGATTGAGAGGGCACACCGTACCCCTCCGCATCCTCCACCGGAGGGAGCACCTCCACACTCAATCATAGCTCGCATCCTCAGTTTCCAGGATAAGGTGGCCATCTTACAAATAGCAAGAGAGAAAGGTCCGCTCAAGTATAATGGCAATAATATATCTATCTATCCTGACTTCTCCGCTGAAGTGCAGCGCCAGCGCATCTCCTCAGCAGTGAAGAATCGACTACGTGAAGAGGGACTGAAATACACCATGCTCTCCCGCCAAGCTTCGAATCATATTTGATGGTAAAGCTCACTTTTACACCAGTCCTAAGGAAGCCATGGCGTGGCTGAATGATCGCTATGGACCTGCAGCCAGACGCAGAGGTAACTGACAGCAACACCTGTTCATTGTCCCCTTTGCTGACTACCTTCTTGACACAGCTCTAAAGTCTCCCATTCACTATGTGCCTGACCACTTTTTGAACATCAAATCCTGCAATAACTTTCGACGTCTCCCGTGAGCTTTCAGGAACATTACTTATTTACACATCAGGCCCTCCTCCTACACATGGAATTATTATTATCACTATAAAAAAAAAAAATTTTCCTCTCCCCTTTGCTTGGCCAGCCGTTTCATTTATTCACCATCAAGAAGAACTGATCCTATCTCTGTCTTCATACGGATGTGCAGAAACAACATCCTAGATCAGGACATAACTTTACTTTTTATTTTCAGTTGAGAGCCACGTCAGACACCACATTACCTCCCCACCGTTTAGTGGTGTGACTGCGGAATAATTGGACCCTCAACAACATTCCCCTTTTTACGGGATAAGAGGGGTTTATTCGGGTTTAGGGATCCAAGTCTCTCTAAGTTGGGGATGGCCGAGCCTGGTGGGGGCTACGGGTTTTTCAAACATGGTTCATTTTTTGCTCTTTTTATTTTTCCTTTCTCCTCTTTTTCATTTTTTATAACTGTTGCTCGGAACAGCTCATTGGTTCTCTCCAGGTTATCTATTAACAGCACAGATTTGAGTAAACATAGATATCTGCAATGTGGTATAGATGTAGTTAAATGCATGTGGACTGGCGCGGCCTGTGAGGTATTAGATATGAGTGCACTTACTTGTCTTTGTGATCATGGTATAATGTCTATCTTACAATGACAAGGTCCTTAAAAATAGTGTAATGGAACACTAGAGGGTTGAATGCCCCTCAAAAGAGGTCCCTTGTTTTTTCAGTCCTAAAAAAATGCCGTCCCCATATCATATGCCTCCAAGAAACTCACCTAACTGATACTAGAGTGAGGGCCCTTAAGCATCCATGGCTGGCTCAGTATTATCACGCTACACACATAAATTACTCTAGGGGGGTTTCTATTTTACTGGCTAAATCCCTTCCAGCTGAAACTATACAAGTTAAGACGGACCCAAATGGGAGATTTGTTATACTTACTTTGCAAATTTCATTAGTAACGCTTACTCTTGTAAACATTTACATTCTCCCCCCCCCCCCCCCATTTTCGGTGGAGGCGTTATCGAAATTGTCACTTCACTTGTTGAATAGACCCCCCGGACCCTTACTTTACATTGGTGATTTTAATGCTATATTAGATCCAGCCGTGGAACGCTTGGGGGGTGGGGGTAGATCTTTTCCCTCCCTTCTGAATTGGATGCAGGTTTATGACCTTACTGAATGATGGCGCTGGAAACACCCAGACGAAAACCAGTTCTCTTGTCATTCAGACTCCTTCCGCACTATGTCTCGGATTGATATGGCCTTTGCCCCTGCGGACACCCTTCCCCTTGTCTCTGCGGTTTCATACCTACCTAGAGGTGTCTCAGACCACGCTCCTCTTTCTGTGGACCTCGCCATTCTTCCAGGCTCAGGCCCTTCCATTTGGCGGTTAAATTGTTACTGGCTGGAGGATGAGGTGGTACAGGGGACATGTAGAAAGGGTATTACGGAGTATTGAAGAGACAATGTGGGAACAGTGGACCCTTCTGTGGAATGGGAAGCCTTTAAGGCCACATTGAGGGGCACTTTTATGTCTGTCACTGGGGTCTTGAGGAAAAATAAC
Source organism: Lithobates clamitans (assembly GCA_037952925.1). Lineage (NCBI taxonomy): Eukaryota > Metazoa > Chordata > Amphibia > Anura > Ranidae > Lithobates > Lithobates clamitans. Next base: position 1,302,402 of record JBBGZY010000378.1, on the reverse strand, counting down.
CAACAACTTACTGCGGAGCTAGAAGCCGCCATGGTGCGGGCTGAGTCTGTGTATGCCTCTGACCCGACCTCTGACACGAGAGAAGCATGGCTACAGAAGCGTAGGGAGTATGAACTCCATTTGTTAGACCTTACTCAAAAGCGACTGTTACATACGGCACAAAAATCATTTGAACATGGTAATAAGGCTGGACGCCTCTTAGCACATCTGACAAGACCTGACCGTCCCCCGGTATCTATACCACGTATCCTTACTACGCTAGGTCAAATTAGTGATGTTCCTGAGGATATCATGGAAACCTTTTTAAGCTTTTACAAAGACCTATACACGTCCAGGGCTGAGTACACTGAATCCCAGCTAAACGAATACCTTGCTGACGTATCTCTCCCCTCCCTTTCCACAGAGGGGAGGGATATTTTAGAGGCTCCCATCTCGGTTGAAGAGATTGGGGCGGCCATTTCGCAAATGCCAGCTCATAAGACTCCTGGGCTGGATGGTTATCCCACTGAAAGGTATACACAATTTAGGGTTTTACTGTGCCCACTTCTGTACGTATAATAGGGCCTTGGTTGCTGGGATCCTCCCCCCCCCCCCCACTATGCGAGAGGCCTTGATCATACTCCTGCTGAAACCCCGCAAGGATCCACTTAAATGTGAATCATACCGCCCAATATCCCTCATAAATGTGGACGTTAAGATCCTGGCTAAAGTGCTTGCAAACCGTTTAAATGCTGTAGTTAAGTCCTTGGTCCATAGTGACCAAGGGGGTTTTATACCTGGAAGGTCCACCAGAATGAATATCCGTAGATTGTTTCACAATCTGCAATATCCCCATGAGTGCCCTCAAACCCGTGCTATTGTGTCCCTGGACACTTGTAAAGCATTCGATAGTGTGGAATGGCCGTATCTCTTTCGGGTGTTGCAGCTGTATGGTTTTGGTCCCTGCATGGTGGCATGGATTAGGCTCCTTTATGCATCCCCCTAAGCCCGTGTTCGGGTTAATGCTTCGGTCACTGAGTCATTCTTAATTACTAGGGGTACGAGGCAGGGATGCCCACTATCCCCGCTGCCATTTGCCTTGGCTATGGAGCTGTTAGCGGCACAAATCCGTTCTTCCCCTTCCATTAAAGGCCTGCCTATTGCTACCATAGAGGAGCGTATCTCGCTCTATGCAGATGACACCTTGGTGTATCTGGCAGATACCAATGCGTCACTCCAGTCGCTGTTGGCCGAGATCAATACTTTTGGAGACTTCTCCGGATTCCGAGTGAACTGGGACAAATCTAGCCTGTTCCCTTTGGATTCTGCAGCAGTCTCTCAGATTCACCCGGACTCCAAACTGCAGGTGGTGTCCTCTTTTCGATATCTTGGGATCTTGGTACAGTCGCCTTTATCCACTTACATTACTAACAATTTAGATCCTATACTGAGTCGCCTACAGGAGCAAACTAGGCAGTGGATGGACCTGCCTCTGGACCTTATGGGAAGGGCAAGTTTACTTAAAATGGTTTACCTACCGAAATTGCTATATGTGTTGGCCAACTCCCCTTGCAAAATTCCTAAATCTATTTTTAAACGTATAGATATGATTTGTACAACGTTCCTGTGGAGTGGGGGATCCCCTAGGGTGGCACTTTAGACGCTAAGGCTGCCGTCACACATGGCAGGCTTGGCGTTTCCAAATTTTTTTCTTTATTACTTAGCATCACAGCTGGTGCATGTTCATGACTGGCTAAGTCCAGTCTCGGCAAATGCATGTACCACCACTGAAGGAGCCATTGCAACCTCCATGGAAACCTTACATAATATTGTTTATAGGGGCAAGGTCCCAAATCGACCGGGTACCTCCATGCTGGCCACTTCCCTGTCAATCTTTCGATATATTGTTACAAAAATTTCTCGGCATACCTGGTCAGCATCCCCAAATAATCCCCTGTGGTTTAACCCCACTCTGCAGGAACTATACTCCTTGCCCGACACTAAGGGAGTAAAATATCTATGTCATCTATACAATGCCCATAGCTTTAAAACTTTTCACCAACTGAGACTTGACTTTGACCCACGCTCTTATTTGTTCCACTATTATCAACTTAGGCACGCTATACGAGCTCAATTTGGTTCCCTAAATGATCCCACTAACTTGCCCCCGCTAGAGAGGCTGCTGAGACAACTCGACCTTAATAAACTTATTTCTACATACTACGCAGCCCTAATGACAGATTTTAACCCCAGATTCAGCAAAGCGCAGGAATAAATGGGCATCCGTGGACATTTCACTTACCGAGGAGGACTGGACTGAGTTTAGTGACACATACAAAAATACGGTCATTTAGGGACCGAGTTATACAGGTTAAACTTTTTCACCAATCTCACCTTACCCCGGCTAGGCTATATAAAATGGGGTTGAAACCCTCGGCTGAGTGTTTCCGTGGCTGCGGAAGGGATGCCGATTTCATGCACTGCTTCTGGACCTGTCCACTGGTTCAGCACTTCTGGGTGGAAGTGGGTTCTTTCATTTCCTCTGCTCTAGGCCTTCCTAACATTATCTACCCGAAAAATGCGCTATTAGGGAACTTTGGAGACTTACAGATATCATCACAGGCTAAGAGATTACTACGTATCCTTTATTTCTATGTTAGAAAGACTATACTGTTGTCATGGAAGGGTATACAGACACCTTTGAAATCTCTATGGCTAAAATTAATTAATGACGTTATACCATTGTACAGACTCACCTTTGAACTCAGGAAACGGACAAAAATGTTCCACAAAATCTGGGGTAGATGGCTTGCCAGCCCCCTGACCCTCTCTTTGTAATGTATGCATGGTAGGGATCACTTACAGGCCACGCCAGGTTAGACTATAATTTATGCAGATTACTATTATTGTTATACACTGACGAAATGCTTGTGTATGTAACTATGTGAACAATATCAACTGCTATGCCACTATTTGTCCTTTGTTTACATATGAGCTAAGTACTTGACACTGTATACCAATGATTGACCAAGCTTAATTAAGTGGTTGTTTGTTGTGCTTGTTTTGTACAACTGGTTTGTAAAATCAATAAAAATATCTTAAAAAAAAAAAAAAAAAAAAAAAAGAAGGAGTGGCATAATGTCGGTCTCGAGACTCTGCACCGAGGACAGGAGGCCTCCTTTGGTGTTGGAGGTCCGGTGAAGAAAGGGATATAGGCTTTGTTCATCAGTTTGAACCACGTTTCCCTCCAGGATTCATTTGTTACCAATTTTAGGGTAATTGCATATCCTTCTAGAATTTTGTCGATATCGTCTCCAGATATATCTTTGGTCCAGGATTTTATAAAAGTTGAGTTCAGTGGTTTGTAAATGTCTGTAATCGAATAATGTTGTTCTTTATTCAGCTTGTCTAGCAGGAATGGACGAAACCCTTTTTGTTTCGACAGGTCTCGTGTATAAAGTTCGAGGTTTGTGACACTTGATGGAAGTGATGTTTCGGTAGGTGAAATTCCTCAGCCAGAGAGTTGAATGGCTTGAGAGATCCAGTGTCTTCTTCATATAGGGAGACTACAGTTATCAAACCCTTGTCTTTCCATTTTGACAACGGTTCATATGGAAGGCCTTGAGGGAACATTGGGTTCCCTTAAAAAGGTAAGTATTGGAGACAAAAGGGAGAGTCACAGTTTTTTCCTCGACTCCCGCAATGCTATTACAGTGTCTCAGATTAATAGGTTTTGCCTGATATGATTGGTAGTCGATCTTAATGAGCTATGTAGCAGTGCTGATAAGTTATAGGGTTGGACCATAGCTGACTCCAATTCATAGTTTATATACTTTGAGGCTTGGAGATTTGTTGTTTCTGATCATGCGCAATCTTTCATATCTGATATTTTGCTTACAAAAACAACACACATTAAACAAAAATCATTCGTTCTGTTTACTTCAAGAATTTTTTTTTTTGAGTTTGTCCCTTTAGAAATCATTGTTTGCAAAGTCGGAATCGGATGTCAAAAGTTGTGTACACTTTATAGGAAAATCGAATGATCATGCCACATACAGAATGTATCTTCCGATTTTCTCATAGCGTGTACAGGGCTTTAGTGTGGTTGTTCATTTGCTCTACATGTTGTCCTAATAAGGTATTCCAATTGAAGGACTTATTTGTTGGCATCTTTGGCAGTTGATAAAAATACACCGGGGGGGGGGGGGGGTTGGGGGGGTGCTGGAGTGTTGGCATGAACAACCTCGTACAGTGGTCCCAAATTAGTTCACTTAAAGCAGAGTTCCACCCATTTAAAAGTCAGCAGCTACAAAAAGTATAGCTGCTGACTTTTAATAAACAGACATTCACCTGTCCCACGGTCCAGCGATGCGGGCACCCAAAGCCTCGCTCCTCTCCACAGCGCCGGCATTGTAACTGCGGGCACCCAGCTGTGGCTTTACAGCTGGGCGTGAGCCACAATGCGCGTCGTGAATGGCCGGGCAAGCTTTTGGGACCTGTGACGTGTCTCAGAAGATTGCAGGGAAGGGGGAGAAGTGAACTTCCTTCTGGCACTGCGGTGCCAGGAGAGGAAGTGGGAACTGGCTGCCTGTCAAAACTGGGTACCTGCTCCCCCCCCTCCAAAAAAAAGACATGCCAAATGTGGCATGTCAGGGGGTCACCAGTACTTAAAGCAGAAGTTCCATTTTTGGGTGGAACTCTACTTTAAACTGAAAAGTGAAGATTTGCTGTGTTATAGGAAATATTTTAGGCCTATTCACACTATGCAGCGTGTCCTTAGAAATATTAATTGTGACCAGGTAAAATGTGAAACATCTTCCTTTTGGCATGAATTCCTTCCAAAAATAGCAGTGCACTTTCTGGTGATTAAGCGTGAATATTCCCAGACCAACTGCTTCATAGCTGTATTTCTGCAGTGTGAGATCTAAGGCACTGCTGCCTCTGACTGCTGGTCTCAGGTGATTTGCCACTATTCTTAGTGCTATGCAGCTAACTTTTCCCTAGCTCAGGGGTCTCCAAACTTTCTAAACAAAGGGCCACTGTGGTAACTGGGTAACTGTGCTTCAGATGTCAGGGGGCAGTGGGAGTAGAAAAATGTCCTGGTGTTATTGGGAGTAAACAATGTGCAGTATTGAGGAAATATTAGCACCTTATTATTGGTATCAGTGGGAGGAAAAGTGCCCCACTGTTGGTTTCAGTAGAAGGAATAGTGCCTCGTATCAGCAGGAAGAAAAGTGCCCTAGGGGCCGAATAAAGGTATGCAAAGGGCCACAGTTTGGAGTCCACTGCCCTAGCTATAGGCTCTAAATATTAAGACGCAAAGCCCTGCCTCCATCAAGATAGTCACCTCCACACAACGGAAAACAAGGCATTTCCTGTCAGCAGTAAGGAAAAGACCAGCTGCAAGCAGATCACTTCCAGAGTTCAGTTCATAAAGCAGAATGAGCAACTCCCTTCTCTTCCAGCTCACTACTAATGCAAAGAACTTCCAATGATAAAAAGAATTGCAACATTGTAAAACAGCCATATTTATACAGAACAGTACTGCAGCTGTTAACATAAACCAATACCATTTGCCAAAACCAACTCTTAGGCCACTTTCACACTGAGGCGCTTTACAGGCGTGCAAAGAGCCTCTCCTGTCACTAGCGTGAAAGCCTGAGTACTTACACACTGGAGCGGTGCTCTTGCAGGATGCTAGAAAAAGTCCTGCAAGCAGCATCTAAGGGGTGGTTTAGGAGCGCTGTATACAACGCTCCTAAACCACCCTGCCCATTAAAATGAATAGTCATCGCTGCTATGTGGGCGGTATTAACCCCTTCTTCGGCCGCTAGCAGGGTTAAAAGCGCCTGCTAGCAGCCGAAAAGTGCCGCTAAAACGACGGTAAAGTGCCACTAAAATCAGTGGCGCTTTACTGCCGACGCTCTTGCCGCCCCAGTGTGAAAGTAGCCTTATAAATTTTGAAAAGCAAAACATGCCCAGTGTCTCAGTTCCTGCTAACATGTATTTTCCACACACACAAAAAAAAAAAAAAAAAAAAAGGAAGTTTACCTTTACATCCTCATCCGCTGTGTTCTTGGTAAATCTTTCATGCATTTCTCTAAGTTTTTTTAAACTGTTAAAAAATATCAGCTATGGAAGAAAGAAAATCATATAAGTAACATGAAGTATCAGCAAATAAGATATCCAATATTTTACCTTACCTTCAGTATGTCATAGTAAATAAATGTCGTCATCAAAGCAGAGGTCTTACAAAATTCTATTAAAGCATACAAATATATTCACAGATTTTCATGTATGACATAGCGAGGAGCTGCACCTCTATGAACGAGTAGCTTTTTAGCCAAGCAAATGATCTGATTAGCTTGTGATTTATTCACATGGAGAACCCACAGGAGCATACTTCATTCAGGGTTCCCGGGTCTTCTAGAAAATACATGCATCTTTCAGACAACGTATGCCTGATATGGCTATGCTTGCAGAGGGGGTCCTCTTGTTTATGGTGGGTCATGGATTCTCTCCCTACCGATCTAATTACCAAGCCCTGACATGTGAGGCTGGGTAGTGAGTCCCATACTCCTTCACGCCCATAAGTACTGAGTGCTTTCCTTGTTCCTGGTGACTCTACTAAACTCTGGGTGAGTAAAGGAAATGTGTGTGCTGCTTGGGAAGAGCAAGGTAAACCAAAAGATGTTTGAAAAAAATGGCCATATTTCAGCAACAGCAGCCAGAGATGTCTCAATTTTCTCCATGGCTCCCCTGGCAGTTCTCCACCTGGTAGAGACCCCCTTGAGGGAAGGTCAATGTGTTTGCACTAATAGGCCTCCAGCATAGGGTGTACTGGTTCCCAGGGTTTGCCACCAATGTTTTATTATTATAATGGGATATTACATATGGATGCCGATGTCAGCCCTGGCAGCTCACCTTCTTCTCCTGGTAGACCATGTCCAGGAGATTGAGGTGTTTCCACTAGTAGAACTTCAATGTTTGGTGCCCTGGATACCAAGGTTTGGCCACCCATGTTTTACTATGACACATGGTACCCGCTTACCTCCTCCTACTTGTAGACCCTGTCCAGGAGGTCGATGTGTTTGCACCAATAGGACTCCAGTGTAGGGTACACTGGTTCCCAGGGTTCGCCACCCATGTATTATTAGAATGGGATTCTAGATAGGCATGCTGATGTTAACCCTGGCAGCTCACCTTCTCCTCCTGGTAGACCATGTCCAGGAGGTTGGTGCGTTTGCACGAATAGGCCTCCAATGTAGGGTGCCCCGATTCCCCCACCCATGTTTTATTATGTGATATTGGATAGGGATGCTGATGTCAGCCCTGGCAGTGCACCTTCTTCTGGTAGACCATGTCCAGGAGGTTGTGTTTTCACTAATAGGCCTCCAATATTGGGCCGGATCACTTTTTTATTACTATGGGATATTAGCTAGAGATCCTGATGTTAGTTCACCTTCTCCTCCTGGTAGACCATGTCCAGGATGATGTTTGCATTAATGGGCCTCTAATGTAGGGTGTCCTGGTTCCCCACCCATGTTTTATTATCATGGGATATTGGATAGGGGGGGCTGATGTCAGCTCAACTTCTCCGACTAGTAGACCATGTCAAGAAGGTTGTGTTTGCAGTAATGGGCCTCCAATGTAGGGTGCCCTGGTTCCCCACCCATGTTTTATTATTCTTATGGATATTGGATAGGGGTGCTGCTATCAGTCCTGGCAGCTTACATTCTCCTCCTAATAGACCATGTGCAGGAGGTTATGCTTTCACTAATAGGCTTTCAATGTTGGGCTGGATCCCTGTTTTATTATTATAATATATTAGCTAGAGATCTTGATGTTAGCTCACCTTCTCCTCCTGGTAGACCATGTCCAGGAGGTTATGTTTGCACTAATAGGCCTCCACTGTAGGGTGCCCTGGTTCCCCACCCATGTTTTATTATCATGGGATATTGGATAGGGGGGGCTGATGTCAGCTCAACTTCTCCGACTAGTAGACCATGTCAAGAAGGTTGTGTTTGCAGTAATGGGCCTCCAATGTAGGGTGCCCTGGTTCCCCACCCATGTTTTATTATTCTTATGGATATTGGATAAGGGTGCTGCTATCAGTCCTGGCAGCTTACATTCTCCTCCTAATAGACCATGTGCAGGAGGTTATGCTTTCACTAATAGGCCTCCAATGTTGGGCTGGATCCCCGTTTTATTATTATAATATATTAGCTAGAGATCTTGATGTTAGCTCACCTTCTCCTCCTGGTAGACCATGTCCAGGAAGTTATGTTTGCACTAATAGGCCTCCACTGTAGGGTGCCCTGGTTCCCCACCCATGTTTTAATAACCTTATGGATATTGGATAGGGGTGCTGCTATCAGTCCTGGCAGCTCACATTCTCCTCCTAATAGACCATGTGCAGGACGTTATGCTTTCACTAATAGGCCTCCAATGTTGGCCTATTAGTGGGCTGGATCCCCGTTTTGTTTTTATGATATATTAGCTAGAGATCCTGATGTTAGCTCATCTTCTCCTCCTGGTAGACCATGTCCAGGAGGTTTTTTTTACTAATGGGCCTCCAATGTAGGGTGCCCTGGTTCTCCACCTATGTTTTATTACTATGAGATATTGTATAGGGATCCTGACTTCTGCTCGCCTTCTCCTCCTGGTAGACCGTGTCCAGGAGATTGGTGTGTTTTCAGTAATAGGCCTCCAATGTAGGGTGCCCTGGTCCCCCATCCCATGTTTTATTATTAGGAGATATTGTATAGGGATCCTGTCATCTGCTCACCTTCTCCTCCTGGTAGACCATGTCCAGGAGATTGGTGTGTTTTCAGTAATAGGCCTCCAATGTAGGGTGCCCTGGTTCCCCACCCATGTTTTATTATTATTATTATGAGATATTGTATAGGGATCCTGTGGTCTGCTCACCTTCTCCTCCTGGTAGACCATGTCCAGGAGATTGGTGTGTTTTCAGTAATAGGCCTCCAATGTAGGGTGCCCTGGTTCCCCACCCATGTTTTATTATTATTATTATGAGATATTGTATAGGGATCCTGTCATCTGCTCACCTTCTCCTCCTGGTAGACCATGTCCAGGATTGGTGTGTTTTCAGTAATAGGCCTCCAATGTAGGGTGCCCTGGTTCTCCACCTATGTTTTATTACTATGAGATATTGTATAGGGATCCTGACTTCTGCTCGCCTTCTCCTCCTGGTAGACCGTGTCCAGGAGATTGGTGTGTTTTCAGTAATAGGCCTCCAATGTAGGGTGCCCTGGTCCCCCATCCCATGTTTTATTATTAGGAGATATTGTATAGGGATCCTGTCATCTGCTCACCTTCTCCTCCTGGTAGACCATGTCCAGGAGATTGGTGTGTTTTCAGTAATAGGCCTCCAATGTAGGGTGCCCTGGTTCCCCACCCATGTTTTATTATTATTATTATGAGATATTGTATAGGGATCCTGTGGTCTGCTCACCTTCTCCTCCTGGTAGACCATGTCCAGGAGATTGGTGTGTTTTCAGTAATAGGCCTCCAATGTAGGGTGCCCTGGTTCCCCACCCATGTTTTATTATTATTATTATGAGATATTGTATAGGGATCCTGTCATCTGCTCACCTTCTCCTCCTGGTAGACCATGTCCAGGATTGGTGTGTTTTCAGTAATAGGCCTCCAATGTAGGGTGCCCTGGTCCCCCACCCCATGTTTTATTATTAGGAGATATTGTATAGGGATCCTGTGGTCTGCTCACCTTCTCCTCCTGGTAGACCATGTCCAGGAGGTTGACGTTGTGGAAGATCCCCTGGTGGTGGCAGGACACACACTTCCCACAGCAGAGGACAGCACAGTTCTTACAGAAGAGCTCCAGCTTGTGTTCCGGGTGCTCCGGGCAGCGCCCCGCCGCCCCCTTCTCACTATAGTCTGCTTCCTGGGCGCATGCACCCTGTTCCCGTGAGCCCAGGGAAAGGAACCGTACCATCTCGGCCAGAGTGGTATTGATGGGCAGAACGGCCAGGCCGCCGGGGATGGAGCTGACTTTGCGGCAGAGAGGACACGTAACCTGAGCGGGCCCCGGGAGGGTGAAGCGCAGGCCCCGGGTGTGGGTCTCTCCGCCACATTCCAGTACACAGCTCTTACAGAAGTTATGAGAACACAGAGGGAGAGTCACCGGATCTCGGAACACGCTCAGACACACGGCACACGTCAGGCTGGCTTCCATCTCCGCCTACAGCCGCAATATGTGTGTGTGTGAGAGAGATGGTCCCGATACACAACGTAAACTTCTCAACCGTTACCACAAGATACGGAAGAGTCCTAATGCGCGCCCCCACAAGCTACTTCACATACTGCGCATGTGCAGTCTGCGTGCTCGCGCGCTCCCGCGGCCTTTTCCGGGATGTAGCCCATCCCCGGACACGCCTCCTCTACATCATCACAAACCCGCCTGCCTTGTTATGAGTCTCTGTGTGCTGCCATGTGTGTGGAATGTAATAAACAGGAAAAAAAATGCTTCTTTTTGCATTTGATATCACTCCAGTTTCTTTGTATTACATCTACCTAGTGTTCAGCTTTCACTTCTAAAGCTTTTCTTTTTATACCTTAATGCATTTCTTGAATTCAGGTAAAAAAACATTTTATGACTTGCTGTGCTCCCCTTTCCATCCAAATACCTAGAGCCCAGTCACACCAGAAACTGCAATTACTGCAAGCTTTCGCATGTGCATAGGGTTGCCACCTGTCCAGGATTCACCCGGACAGTCCAGGTTTTGAATCATGTGTTTGAGTTTCAGGCGGACTGAAACCCGGACACATTCAGACTGGACTGTGGCTCCCCAAGTAACCAAGATAGTCACACACAAATCTGTTGCCTTCTGGGGGCAGGTTCGGCATCACTGGGGGGGGGGCAGGGCAATGATGTCAGAAAGAGTAATTTGGCCACACCCACTGTTCGCTGCAGCACGCTATTCGCACCACAATACCACTTTCCTTGGGGCACCCAAAGGTGTCCCAGGCCACTAAAGTGTTCAGGTTTGGCTTGAAGAAAAGGTGGCAACCCTACATGTGCAGCCATTGGCTCCTGCTGCTGTCAGTTAAATCCAATGAGGAGAGAGCAGGGAACGGGGACCAGCCAGACTGTATGTGTGTCAATGGACGCGCACAGCCTGACACAGAAGCGAACCCCCCGAGTGTGTCCCCATAGGAACCATCTTTCTATATTTTAACACCACAAACGGAAAACATTACGCAAGTAATTTTTAACTTCTTCCCAATGTCCGTACGCATATATGTGGCCTCTTAGCAGGTGGGCTTTAATGCCACATCTATGCACCCCCAAATGCGGACCACACAGGGTGCACGCTCTCAGCACAGCAATGTTTGCATTTATTGGCACGTATATGTGGCGTTAAAGCCCACCCACCGAGAGGCCGCATATATGCGTATGGACATCGGTAATAAGTACATTTACTGACAGATACCAGAAAGCTCCCGATGCCTACTTGTGATCAGGAGCTTTCTTATCATGTGACCGCTCTGGCAACCAGTCACAGCGATCACATGATCAGAATTCCCACCTCCGCCTCCCGGCATTTAGAACTTCCTAAAGGACCAGGTGGTGGTGGCAGGAAGGGGTTAATATTGACAGCAAACCTACCCAACCATCTATGTCTCCATGCTTTATTTTGCTGATGGAGCAGTGTGAAAGCAGCTTAATGCCGCGTACAAATGAGTGGGCTTTCCGGCATACTTGGTCCGGCAGACCAGAGTCTGCTGGACAATCCGACTGTGTGTAGGCTCCGGCAGACTTCTCCAGCTGGACTGTTCTCTGAGCGCTCCGTTGTGACTTATATAGGCGGGTGATGTTGACCACGCCCCCTAAAACGTCACAGTCCCAGCATGCCCAGGGACTGTGACTTCATAAGGGGGCGGGGTCTCCACCTATATAAGTCACAACAGAGCGCTCAGAGAGCAGTCCAGCCGGAGAGGGCGTCGTGTCAACATCTGGAGAAGAGAAGAGGGAAGAAGACAAGAAGCCCAGAAGTCCAGACCTCCGCTGGCAAAAGAGCGGCCTGAAGACAGCGGAGGAGCCGGCCGAAGAACTGGAACACCGGGAGAAGAGGCCGGAGAGAGCGGAGAAGAACCAACCAGACGCCGGGAGAAGAGGAACCGGAGGGATCCCCCGAAGCCGGAGGAAGACCCCCGAAGCCGGAGGAAGACCCCCCCCGGAGCTGTTTAATAAATTAATTTAAAAACCTGTGTAGTGTGTTTTATTATTGACACTTTTTCCCTAGGTGAATGGGTAGGGGTACCATGTACCCCATACTCATTCACATAGGGTGGGGGGTCGGGATCTGGGGGCCCTCTTATTATAGGGGGCTCCCGGATTCTGATAAGCCCCCCGCCCACAGACCCCGACAACCAACGGCCAGGGTTGTTGGGAAGAGGCCCTTGTCCTCATCAACATGTGGACAAGGTGCTTTGGGGGGGGCCCCGCAGGGCCCCCCTCCCCCAAAGCACCCACCCCCATGTTGAGGGCATGCGGCCTGGTACGGTTCAGGAGGGGGGGGGCGCTCGCTCGTCCCCATCCCCTTTCCTGACCGGCCGGGCTGCGTGCTCAGATCGGGGTCTGGTATGGATTTTAGGGAGGACCCCACGCCATTTTTTCGGCATGGGGGGTTCCCTTTATAACCCATACCGGACCTAAGGGCCTGGTATGACCCGCGACGGGGCTCGCAAGGTGTCAATCTCGCCGATAAAAGCGGCAAGATTGACTTCCTTTTCTAGTCCCGTCGCACCTGAGTCATGTTCAAAATGAACGGACGTGTCCATGTGTGGGCAAGTCCGTTCATTCTGAAAGTCCGCCGTAACTCCGGCGAAAGTCCGTCGGGAAGATGGGCGGATTTAGCCCGCCGGAAAGTCCGGTCATGTGTGGGCAAGTCCGTCCGTTTTAAAGTCCGGCGCACCTGGCGGACAAAGTCCGTCGGAAAGTGTGCCGGACTAAGTATGCCAGAAAGTCCGATCATGTGTACGCGGTATAAGTTATACTTTAAGAAGTCAAAGACGTCACAAGTGATGGAAATTATGACCTTGCTGGCAACTAAAATCACCACATAGCCCGACTAGAGGGTTCCATTCCCAACCAATTTCCAACCCCTGTAAACACAGGCCAAATGTCGGGAAACATTTGCCGGTCAAAAAAAATGACTGACATTTGGCCTGTGTGTATGTCGGTCTGTCCGATAGAAGGCGGCTTCTATCGGACGAGCATGAAGCCGATGGTCTCCCAATCAGCACTCTCAGCCAATGGCAGAGAGCTCTGATCAGATTGTTCTGGAGGGGGCCGACCCCCTGTCAGAACACAAAAGCTCAGCAGAGGAGATCGCTGTACTTACTTTGCATAGTGAGTACAGCGGCTCCGACCAGAGGTGACAATTTCTTTTCGTTCAAAGCCTCTGGGTTGAATGGAAAAAATCTAGTAGTGTGTACCAGGCTTAAGGCTGTACCATCAATGGTGAAACTTTTAACACCTTGATCATTGTGCGTTCCTGACTTCCAAATGCTAATCAGAGTTTCATGATAATGGGGACAAACACAGACTTAATTGGACAACTCTTCTCCCCTCTATTTCAGAGAGTGAAGCCACCTCTAAAGGGGTACATCCCATGTTGCACACAGTATACCAGAGTGTGGCTCAAGAACAGAAAACTACAGCTAAAGGGGTAAGAAAGATTTGGAAATTGGATGGAACAGACAGAGGGTGGATTACGAAAGGAAAATCCACTTTGCACTGTAAATCCGAGGGGGACATGCAAGGAGAATAAAAAAACAGCATTTTAGCTTGCACATGATTGGCTGATAAAATCAGCAGATCTACCCCTCAGATTTACAGTGACTGCACTTCCAATGCACTTGGAGTGCACTTGAAGTGCAAAGTGGATTTGCCTTTTGTAAATAACCCCCAAAGTCTCACAGTCAGGAGAAGTCATGTGTCTATGGGCCTTAGTCAAGTTGAGTTGGAATCAGCCTGGCCCTTACGTCATTCTCAAGTGTGATCAACAGAAGGAAGATTTGAGTTTGGAGTTGATTCCAAAAGTAGTTTTGTTTAAGGTTCTACAGAGAACCCATGAGAAAGTCCCTGACAGTGTACAGAATACTACTGGTTCTCCAGTGAAACTTCAGACTCAAATGTTCTTGTGCCTCTCCTATCATGGTGGTGAGGAAGAAGAATGGGTGTTCGAGAATGGTAATTAACTATCGCACTCTCAACAAATTAACTATCCTAGATCAGTACACCACATATCGACTAGAAGATACTCTACAATGTCTGTCGGGGGTTAAATTGTTCAGTGTGTTGGACCTGAATAGTGTATAACATCAGATCCTATGCATCCTGACGATTGAGAGAAAACCGTTTTCATTTGTCCAGTGAGATTCTTCGAGTTTGATCGGGGTTACAGCAACATTTCAGCGTTTGAAGGAGGAAACTGTTGGCGACAAAAACCTCATTGAAGTGTTAGTGCAGACTTTGGAAAAGCTTAAGGAGCGATTGAAGAAAGTCTTAAAGCGTCTCCATGAGGAGAGGGTTAAAATTGTCTCTTGCCATCAGCTATCATTCACCTACCTTAAGCATGTTGTCTCCACTGAGGGAGTGGCCACTGACCCCAAGAAGTTGGAAGCTATCACTACCTAACCTAGGCCCCAAACTGTGTATGAGCTGAGATCAATTCTGGGGTTCTGTTCTTACTACGGGAGGTTCGTGGAAAGGTTTGTAAAGATAGCCCAACCCCTCACTGAGCTTTTATGGGCTGAAGAAGACAAAAAGCAAGAGACCTCAGAAAGAGTTCACCAAACCAAAGGGCAGAGAAAATCCTGAGAGTCCAAAGAGGGAGAATGGTCTGATCAAAGTAAACAGGCTTTACTTCAGTTGAAATGGAGTTTGACCAATACCCCAATATTGGCCTATGCTGGACCAGTCAAGCCTTGTGAACTGCACATTGACACCAGCAGAGAAGGGTTATGTGGTGTACTATATCAGGAACATGATAAACTTAAAGGTTCCGTCTTACCCTGCCTGAGAGAAACTACCCTACTCATAAATTATAATTCTTGGCCTTGAAAAGGGCGGTTGTGGATAAGCTGAAAGAGTACTTGTATGGGGCAGAATTTGAAGGTAAAATGGATAACAACCTGGTCACATATGTCCTTGCTACAGACAAGCTGAATGCCACAGGACATCAATGGTTGGTAGCACTGGATTCTGTTTCAGTTTAAAAATTTGTTCTGGAGTTAGGAATAGGGACACTGATGCTTTATCAAGGAGACCCTACTAATCAGAGACTTCCAAGGTAGAGTGGACTCAATTAGAGCCAGAACATTTTCAGTTCTTGTGTCAAGAAATAGAGTATAGAGCCAGATGGGCAACAAGAGTTGCTGCTGCTGGCGTTCCAAAGTTCTACTGCAACTTAAAGTGACACTAAGGGTTTAATTTTTATTTTTTTAAAATAACAAACATGTCATACTTACCTCCACTGTGCAGCTTGTTTTGCACATAGTGGCCCCAAATGGCATTTTCTGGGGTCCCCCGGCGGCACTCCTAGCTCCTCCCCATCTAAGATAACCCCCTGGGAGAAGGGCTCTCCCAAGGGGTTACCTTGCAGGCACGCTCCCAAGTCCTGCATTTGGCGTCCATAGCCGCCGAGTGCAGGACTCGGCCCCGCCCCCCGGCGCCCGCATAATTAGATTTGATTGACAGCAGCGCAAGCCAACTAGATAGCTGATCAGTGAAGTTCCCAACAATATGTAATCTACACACAATTGCCTGGTCTTCCTGTCTACCAAGTTCATCCTGGTCAGTGCATTGACGTAGATAAGGATGGGGGGGTTGGGGAGCTTTGCACTCATCCCCATCTGGTCCGTAATTATCAATGGATGGGAATAAGGCAAGCTCCTGTGTCGATCCAGCCGCTGCCGCTGTCATGCTTCCCCCTCCTCCCTCCTTCTTCTTCTCTCCTCTCTCCAGGCCGCTTTAGATCTTGGCTCGACTCAGACGGGTGGGCGGAGTGGTCCGCTGACATCTCGACTAAGTTTGGGGGGTGGTCCGCTGAGGAGAAGAGGATTAATTGCTGCCCTCAGTGCCTTGGGCTGCTTTAGAAAATTAAGGTCATTGCATGACAGCTCCACACCACAGTCAGACTGTCCTGCCATCTGCTGAAAATAATCTGCAGGAGATTACTGATGTAAGAGGGGAGTAGGAACCCTAAGATAAGGGTAATCCATCCGCAGTCTCTGATTATCTCCTGTAATCCATCTGCAGTCTCTGGTTATCACCTGTAGTCTGCAGTCTCTGGTTATCTCCTGTAGTCCATCTGCCATCTCTGGTTATTACCTGTAGTCTGTCCGCAGTCTCTGGTTATCTCCTGTAGTCCATCCGCAGTCTCTGGTTATCTTCTGCAGTCCATTCACAGTCTCTGGTCATCTCTTGTAGTCCATCTGCAGTCTCTGGTCATCTCCTGTAGTCCATCCACAGTCTCTCCCCCATGGCCATTAGGCCCCTCTCATTATTATGTTTGGCCACACCTACTTTTCGCAGCTCAATATCTCCCTGGTATACCCCTCATTCTCAAGTTCAAAAGTTCAGAGGGATGTTCTGTATGTATGGATTCTGCACAGTACCACTTCTCTTGTCTGGTATGCTGGGTTAACAAAAAATCAGTGAGTGTGCTGCCTTCCACAAGGTGGTTTCACTTGTCCAGTAAGATTGGCTATAACAGTGCACCTCCCTGTGATAGGCACTCCAGTGGGTAAGAGTAGGGATGAGCCGAACACCCTTCTGTTCGGTTCGCAGCAGAACACGCGAACAAGCAAAAAATTCGGCAGAACACATGAACACCGTTAAAGTCTATGGGACACGAACATGAATAATCAAAAGTGCTAATTTTAAAGGCTTATATGCAAGTTATTGTCATAAAAAGTGTTTGGGGACCTGGGTCCTGCCCCAGGGGACATGTATCAATGCAAACATTTTTTTTAAAAACTGTCGTTTTTTTTGGGAGCAGTGATTTTTTAATGCTTAAAGTAAAACAATAAAAATGAAATATTCCTTTAAATATTGTGCCTGGGGGGTGTCTATTGTATGCCTGTAGAGTGTTTAGAACAGTACCAGAGGGTGGCGGGGCCACCCGGTTACGTAAACGGGTGACCCTGCCCCCCTCTGATGCCATGGGGAAGCCCCACCCTCAGTTATATAAGAGCTGTCACAAGTGAAGAAGCGTTACACGGTGGGAGCCTCCCATGGAGGCGGATTGGTTGCGGATTTTTCTTTTTCGGTCCCTCGCGGAGTGATAGAAGAAAATGAATGGACATCGTGGGACATTTTGATTTGTTGATTTTTATATAAAGGACTTGTCCCAAGCTGTGTCTTGTCTTTTTTAACATTTTGACACTTTGTGAAATGGTAGGGGTACTTGTACCCCGTTACCATTTCACACAGGGTGGGAGGCCGGGATCTGGGGGTCCCCTTGTTAAAAAAAAAATGAAACACCCACCATTTTAATCTGTAGGGCCTTTGCGTTAAAAAAAATATATAATATTTGGGGGTTCAAAGTAATTTTCTTGCAAAAAAAAAAAAAAATTTCATGTAAACAAAAAGTGTCAGAAAGGGCTTTGTTTTCAAGTGGTTAGAAGAGTGGGTGATGTGTGACATAAGCTTCTAAATGTTGTGCATAAAATGCCAGGACAGTTCAAAACCCCCCCAATGACTTCATTTTGGAAAGTAGACACCCCAAGCTATTTGCTGAGAGGCATGTTGAGTCCATGGAATATTTTATATTTTGCCACAAGTTTACGGGAAAATGACAAACTTTTTTTTTTTCACAAAGTTGTCACTAAATGATATGGACAAAAAATATATAAAAAAACGCGCTAAAAACCAAAAAGCTGAACTAAAAAAGTGATGGCCAAATGTTTAGTAACTAACCATCATATAGAAAGCCGCAACTAATGTGTACAACATCAATACATTATTAGGTGGAAAATTTTTAAAAGTCGCGCTATCCAAAACTGCACCAAAATCCAAATAGTGATATATAGATGAAAAATAAAAATATATACAAATATTAAATAATTAACCAGTGCTGATAATGAGAACATCAAAAAATGAATAAATGATAAACATTATAAATAGTCAATACATATTGTGATAAATAAAATACCAGTGAATAATGAATTCCAAGTCCATCAATACGTGAACAAATTCTAAATAAATTCTGTTTCCGAATGATGAGTGACATCCACCACCACAATCAACGGGAATGCGTTCTTACCAAAATGCCATGATCCCCCATAACAGAGGATCAAGGGAAGCATGTATTGAATTGGCAACTCCAGGAAACAGCAAGCAAACTTCGGATGGTGAGGGGTCACTCCACATCAAATCGGTTCAGCAGGGCATTACCGCAATGCATGGAAGAAAGTAATGCTCCAATAGTGTAAAACCATTAACACTCTTTATTTAAAATAGTGAGTATTTTGCAGCTCTCATTTGTTTTTGAAAAGGAAGAAAGAAAAGAAAAATGTATTTTTTTTTTCTTTTTTCAATTTTCAAAACTTTGTGACAAAAAAGCGAGGTCTGCAAAATACTCACAATTCCTCTCAGCAAATAGCTTGGGGTGTCTACTTTCCAAAATGGAGTCATTGGGGGGGGGGGGGGGGGGTTTGTGCCATCTGGGCATTCCATGGCCTCCGAAACTGTGATAGGCAGTGAGGAAAAAAAATTTACACCCTTAGAAACCCTGAAGGTGGTGCTTGGTTTTCGGGGTCCCGTACACGGCTAGGCTTCCAAAAAGTCTCACACATGTGGTATCCCCGTACTCAGGAGAAGCAACAGAATGCATTTTTGGGGTGTAATTTCACATATGCCCATGGCATGTTTGAGCAATATATCATTTAGTGACAACTTTGTGCAAAAAAAAAATTGTCTTTTTCCCGCAACTTATGTCACAATATAAAATATTCCATGGACATGCCTCTCAGCAAAAAGCTTGGGGTGTCTACTTTCCAAAATGAGGTCATTTGGGGGGTTTTGAACTGTCCTGGCATTTTATGCACAACATTTAGAAGCTTATGTCACACATCACCCACTCTTCTAACCACTTGAAGACAAAGCCCTTTCTGACACTTTGTTTACATGAAAAAAATCTTTTTTGCAAGAAAATTACTTTGAACCCCCAAATATTATATATTTTTTAAAGCAAAGACCCTGCAGATTAAAATGGTGGGTGTTTCATTTTTTTTTTCGCACAGTATTTGCGCAGCGATTTTTTTATTGCTTAAAGTGAAACAATAAAAATGAAATATTCCTTTAAATATTGTGCCTGGGGGGTGTCTATGGTATGCCTGTATGCCTGTAAAGTGTTTAGAACAGTACCAGAAGGGGGCGGGGCCACCTGGTTATGTAAACGGGTGACCCCGCCACCCCTCTGACGCCACGGGGAAGCCATGGGAAAGTCCCCGTGGCGTTAGAGGGGACGGGGTCACCCGGTTACGTCACCAGGTGGCCCCGCCCTCAGTTATATAAGAGCTGTCACAAGTGAAGAAGCGTCACACGGTGGGAGCCTCCCATAGAGGCTGATTGGTTGCGGATTTTTCTTTTGGTAGGGGTACTTGTACCCCGTTACCATTTCACACAGGGTGGGAGGCCGGGATCTAGGGGTCCACTTGTTAAAGGGGACTTGCAGATTCCGATAAGCCGCCCCGTCCACAGACCCCCACAACCACAGGGCAAGGGTTGTGGGGATGAGGCCCTTATCCCCATCGACATGAGGACAAGATGCTTTGGGGGGCTACCCCACAGCACCCTTCCCATGTTGGGGGCATGTGGCCTGGTACAGTTCAGGGGGGGCGCTCTCTCGTCCCCCCCTTTTTTGATGCAGCCTGCCAGGTTGTTTGCTTGGACAAGGGTCTGATATGGATTTTGGTGGGACCCCTACGCCATTTTTTTTTTAAATTTGGCGCAGGTTTCCCCTTTATTTCCATATCAGACCCAAAGGGCCTGGTATGGATTTTAGGGGGAACCCCACGCAATTCTTTTTTTTAATTTTGGCTCGGGGTTCCCCTTAATATTCATACCAGACCCAAAGGGCCTGGTAATGGACTGGGGGGGATCCCATGCTCTTTTTTTCAATGAGTTTTATCTATATTGCTGAGACCCGACAAGCATTAAAGTCGCGATCAGTTTTAAATGCCAATTTTTCCTTTAGAAATGCCATTTTGCTGTGGTACTGTTCTAAACACGGGAAAAATGCGCCACGTTACAGGCATACTATAGACATCCCCCAGGCACAATATTTAAAGGAATATTTAATTGTTATTGTTTCACTTTAAGCATTAAAAAAATCACTGCTCCCGAAAAAACATCAGTTTTTAACCACTTCCCTACCCGCCCATAGTCATATGACGTCCTAGGATGGGATCTCCCATCCTGGGTGGGCGTCATATGACGTCCTGGGATTCCCGGCCGCCTAGGGGGCGCGCGCGCGCCGCCGGGAGCGCGCGCGCGCGCCCGCCGCGTTCCTCGGGACCCGGTGCGTGTGCCCGGCGGCCGCGATGTCCGCCGGGCACCCGCGATTGCCCGTTAACCGGGCCGGCATGTGGATCTGTGTGTGTAAACACACAGATCCACAGCCTGTCAGTTGTGAGGAGAGCGATCTGTGTTCCCAGAACGGAGGAACACTGATCGGTCTCCTCCCCTTGAGCGTCCCCTCCCCCTTCAGTTAGTAATCACTCCCTAGGAAACATATTAACCCCTCCCCGCCCCCTAGTGGTTAACCCCTTCACTGCCTGTCACATTTACACAGTAATCAATGCAATTGTATAGCATTGATCGCTGTATAAATGTGAACGGTCCCAAAAATGTGTCAAAAGTGTCCGATGTGTCCGCCATAATGTCGCAGTCACGAAAAAAAATCGCGATCGCCGCTAAAAAAATAAATAATTTTTTTTTTTTTAAAAATGCCATAAATCTATCCCCTATTTTGTAGACGCTATAACTTTTGCGCAAACCAATCAATATACGCTTATTGCGATTTTTTTTTACCAAAAATATGTAGAAGAATACGTATCGGCCGAAACTGAGGAAAAAATTTGTTTTTTAAAAAAAAAATTGGGATATTTATTATAGCAAAAAGTAAAAAATATTGTATTTTTTTCAAAATTGTCGCTCTTCTTTTGTTTATAGCGCAAAAAATAAAAACCGCAGAGGCGATCAAATACCACCAAAAGAAAGCTCTATTTGTGGTGAAAAAAGGACGTCAATTTTTTTTGGGTACAACGTCGCACGACCGCGCAATTGACGTTCAAAGTGCGACAGCGCTGAAAACTAAAATTTGGCCTGGGAAAGAAGGGGGTGAAATTGCCCTGTATTGAACCGGTTAAAGAAAAAATTAGCATTGATACATGTCCCCTGGGACAGGACCCAGGTCCCCAAACACTTTTTATGACAATAACTTGCATATAAGCCTTTAAAATTAGTACTTTTGATTTTTCATGTTTGTGTCCCATAGACTTTAACCACTTCAGCCCCGGAAGGTTTTACCCCCTTCCTGACCAGAGCACTTTTTACAATTTGGCACTGCGTCGCTTTAACTGCTAAGTTTGCAGTCATGCAATGTTGTACCCAAACAAAATTTGCGTCTTTTTTTTCCCACAAATAGAGCTTTCTTTTGATGGTATTTGATCACCTCTGCGGGTTTTATTTTTTGCGCTATAAATGGAAAAAGACCGAAAATTTTGAAAAATAATTATATTTTCTAATTTTTGTTATAAAAAAAATCCAATAAACTCAATTTTAGTCATACATTTAAGCCAAAATGTATTCAGCCACATGTCTTTGGTAAAAAAAAGTCAATAAGCATATATTTATTGGTTTGCGCAAAAGTTATAGCGTCTACAAACCTAGGGTACATTTTCTGGAATTTACACAGCTTATAGTTTATGACTGCCTATCTCATTTCTTGAGGTGCTAAAATGGCAGGGCAGTACAAACCCCCCAAATGACCTCATTTTGGAAAAAGACACCCCAAGGAAATTGCTGAGAGGCATGTTGAGCCCATTGAATATTTTTTTTTTTTGCCCCAAGTGATTGAATAATGACAAAAAAAAAATTACATAAAGTTGTCACAAAATTATATATTGCTCACACATGCCATAGTTATATGTGGAATTGCACCCCAAAATACATTTTGCTGCTTCTCCTGAGTACGGGGATACCACATGTGTGGGACTTTTTGGGAGCCTAGCCGCGTACGGGGCCCCCGAAAACCAATCACCGCCTTCAGGATTTCTAAGGGCATACATTTTTGATTTCACTCCTCACTACCTATCACAGTTTTGAAGGCCATAAAATGCCAAGATGACACAAAACCCCCCCAAATGACCCCATTTTGGAAAGTAGACACCCCAAGCTATTTGCTGAGAGGCATGTTGAGTCCATGGAATGTTTTATATTTTGCCACAAGTTGCGGGAAAATGACAAACTTTTTTTTTCTTGCACAAAGTTGTCACTAAATGATATATTGCTCAAACATGCCATGGGCATATGTGGTATTACACCCCAAAATACATTTAGCTGCTTCTCCTGAGTATGGGGATACCACACGTGTGGGACTTTTTGGGAGCCTAGCTGCGTACGGGGCCCCCGAAAACCAATCACCGCCTTCAGGATTTTTAAGGGCGTAAATTTTTGATTTCACTCCTCACTACCTATCACAGTTTCAAAGGCCATAAAATGCCAAGATGGCACAAACCCCCCCAAATGACCCAATTTTGGAAAGTAGACACCCCAAGCTATTTGCTGAGAGGCATGGTGAGTATTTGCAGCTCTCATTTGTTTTTGAAAATGAAGAAAGAAAAAAAAAATGTATTTTTTTTTTCTTTTTTCAATTTTCAAAACTTTGTGACAAAAAGCGAGTCTGCAAAACACTCACCATACCTCTCAGCTTGGAGTGTCTACTTTCCAAAATGGGGTCATTTGGGGGGGGGGGTTGTGCCATCTGGGCATTCCATGGCCTCCGAAACTGTGATAGGCAGTGAGGAGTGAAATCAAAAATTTACACCCTTAGAAACTCTGAAGGTGGTGCTTGGTTTTCGGGGTCCCGTACGCGGCTAGGCTCCCAAAAAGTCTCACACATGTGGTATCCCTGAACTCAGGAGAAACAACAGAATGTATTTTGGGGTGTAATTTCACATATGCCCATGGCATCTTTGAGCAATATATCATTTAGTGACAACTTTGTGCAAAAAAAGAAATTTGTCTTTTTCCCGCAACTTTTGTCACAATATAAAATATTCTATGGACTCGACATGCCTCTCAGCAAATAGCTTGGGGTGTCTACTTTCCAAAATGGGGTCATTTGGGGGGTTTTTGAACTGTCCTGGCATTTTATGCACAACATTTAGAAGCTTATGTCACACATCACCCACTCTTCTAACCACTTGAAGACAAAGCCTTTCTGACACTTTGTTTATATGAAAAAAAAAAATTTTGCAAGAAAATGACTTTGAACCCCCAAATATTATATATTTTTTTAAAGCAAAGGCCCTACAGATTAAAATGGTGGGTGTTTCATTTTTTTTTTCCAACACTATTTGCGCAGCGATTTTTCAAAAGCATTTTTTGGGGGAAAAAATGTCAGTACTAGGATCCCTTTAGGACCCAGCACAACTCACCTGACACAGCCTTTACCTGGGAAACATCAATGATTGGCCAGCTCACCTTTAAATAACTTGCATCAGCATTCAATCATTGCTCGTGTTAGAGTTTACTTTGTGTTTGATAGAGTTGATATCTGCTCTGTGTATTTCGTGTATGACCCGGCTCGTTTGACCCTGTTTGCTTGCTTCTGATTCGGTACCGTTTGGATTCTGATCTTCCTGTGTATGACCCAGCTTGCCTAGACTACGTTTTGCCTGATTCTACTAGTACCTCATCTGCAGCGGTGAACTACAAGCACCAGACATCTATCCTCACCTGCAGCGGTGAACTACAAACACCAGACACCATCTATCCTCATCTGCAGCTGTGAACTACAAGGTCCAGCAAACATCTACCTACATCTACAACGGTGAACTACAAGTCCCAGCTGACCTGCTCTGCTCAGACCTGCTCATGGTATGTGCTCTTGTTCCCTGTTATATGCTGTAGCCTGACATTAACACGAGCCATACATAATAAAGGAAACCTATCATGGATCCTGAGCAGGCTCTGTTGTTTGCACAGGAACTTTGCTGCTTATCCCATCAAGTTCAGGAAATGGCCACAGAGCTCACCAAGGTGCAATCTCCTTCTATTACCACTGCTACAAAAACTCCATCTGAACCAAAAATTCCTTTGCCTGACCGGTTTTCTGGTGACCGTAAAGGGTTTTGCAACTTTATAAACAGCTGCAAATTATATTTCAAGTTAAGGCCATCCTCATCTGGCCCTGAAACTCAGAGGGTTCAAATCATTATCTCTCTACTACAGGGTGACCCCCAGGCTTGGGCCTTTAACCTGGAACCAAACCATCCAGCCTTGCTAACAGTAGATGCCTTCTTTGAAGCCCTAGGGTTGCTTTATGATAGGGTGACCAGACATACCCGATTTCTGGGGACAGTCCCCGGATTGAGGACACTGTCCCCGGACCAAGTCTGTCCCCAGTTTTGTCCCCGGATTGGATTTGAACAGGGGATGGGGCAATTTCAAAGACAGCCCGTGCAGAATAAAAAGAAAAAATCTGAATTGCACCCCCCTCCTCTGCCGCTCCTACTAGCTTATGGGGGTTTATTTTTTCCATTATCTGTGCCCCTTTCTGATGATCATGTGCTGGTCAGAGCAGAGGGACTATTTCTTCAGTTTCAGGCGCATGGCCATTCAGCTCCACTCGCATGTTCTTCTGCCTTGGCTCAAGTCCCGGCCAGCCGCCTGCCTGCTTATCTCCTTGCCTTCCCTGGTGGAGTGATCTTCCTCTGCTCCCCATCCAGTAGTAGTCGGGGCCCGAAGAGTAAAGCCCCATACACACTATCAGATTTTCTGCTGATTTTTGTCTTCAGATTTACCAAAACCATGTAGTGCAAGGGCCTGCCTGATTGCATACAAATTGAAACTCCTAAGGTTTGACCTCATATTATATGGTTTTGGTAAATCTGAAGGAAAAAATCAGCAGAAAATCTGATAGTGTGTATGGGGCTTTAGACTTGACAGGCTGTGAGGCGGGCGGCGGCGGGCAAAGAGTCGTCGATTGATGCCATTACAAGTAAAAAAATAAAATATGTCCCCGGATTTCGTTTTAAAAATCTGGTCACCTTACTTTATGATGATCCAGATCGTGCTGCTACTGCAGAATCAACCCTGCGTAACTTAAAGCAAGGAACTACCACACCTGAAATATATTGCTCAGAGTTTCGTAGGTGGGCCCCGGAATCTGGCTGGAATGATGCAGCACTCCGCAGCCAGTTTAGAATGGGCCTTTCAGATGCAATTAAGGATGCTCTGGTCAACTTCTCCTACCCAGCCTCACTGGAGGAGGCTATGAGTCTAGCCATTAGAATTGACCGCCGCCAGGGAGAGAGGAGACGAGAACAAACTACAGCTGTGGCAAACTATATACCTCCCTTGCCACCTGACTATTCCACCTCCAGTGCCAAATCTGAGGAAGAACCTATGCAGTTAGGCTCCACCCGGTTATCTGCCCAGGAACACACGCGCCGGCGTAACATGGGACTCTGCTTGTATTGTGGCCTCAAGGGTCATATGTTCCGTTCGTGCCCTACACGTCCGGGAAACTCCAGGACCTAGGTAATTGCGGGGAGGTTACCTTAGGTCTGCTCTCATCTCCCCAGGGGGACAATCGTATTCTTTTACCCGCTATCATTCACTTTGGGACAGGGGCTCATGAACTGCTGGCCTTGGTAGATTCTGGAGCCGCTGAGAATTCTATTGATAAGACTCTGATTACCTCTTTGTCCTTGGAAACTCATGCTCTAGATTGCCCAGTCCGCCTGATTTCTGTGGATAATTGTCCTCTCTCACAAGATCTAGTGCTCCAAGCCACCAACCTTTTCCAGTTACAAATGGGGGCTTTGCATTGGGAGAAGATTTCATGTCTTGTCATTGACTCTCCATCCACTCCTTTGATCCTAGGCCTTCCTTGGCTTCAGAAGCACAATCCTGTAATTGACTGGCGAACAGGAAATATTCTGGATTGGTCCAATCAGTGTAAAAAGAACTGCATCCAGCACCCTGTTCGACTGGCTACCTGTCAAGTGGGTATGGAACAGATTCCACTTTGTTATAAGGACTTTTGGGATGTGTTTTCTAAAGGGATTGCTGACACTTTACCACCTCATTGCAGTTATGATTGTCCCATTGACCTCTTGCCCGACACTACACCTCCTCGAGGGAGAGTTTTTCCACTGTCTGAGCCAGAGAATCTTGCCTTGCAAGAATACATCCAGGAAAACCTAGCTAAGGGTTTCATCCGTCCCTCCACTTCTCCCGCAGGAGCAGGATGCTTCTTTGTCCCAAAGAAGGATGGGGGACTGAGACTTTGTGTTGATTACAGAGGTCTAAATAAAATAACTGTTCCCAATCGGTATCCTCTTCCTCTCATCACAGAATTGTTCTCTCAAATCCAGGGAGCCAAAATCTTCTCCAAACTGGACTTAAGGGGAGCCTATAATCTGGTGCGCATACGTGCAGACGACGAGTGGAAGACAGCCTTTAACACCAAGGATGGTCATTATGAATGTCTTGTCATGCCTTTCGGTCTCAGAAATGCACCAGCTGTCTTTCAGAACTTTATGAATGACATTTTCCGTGACATGTTGGGTCGCTTCATGCTTGTATATTTAGATGCCATTTTGATATATTCTCCCAATCTTGAAACACATCAGAAACTGTCTGCTCAGTATTGGCCCGATTTAAAGACTCACTCCCTTTTTGTAAAGCCTGAGAAATGTTCATTCCATGTTAAACAAGTACCTTTCCTAGGCTACCTAATTTCTGACACAGGACTCACCATGGATCCAGCCAAGATTCAAGCCATTTTAGACTGGGCACCACCTTCAGACCTGAAGGCAGTTCAGCGCTTCCTGGGCTTTGCAAATTTCTATCGAAAATTCATTAAGAACTTTGCCACCATTGCACATCCCATCACCTCTCTCACCAGGAAGACTCCGACTACCTTTAAATGGACTACTGAAGCCCAGGCAGCCTTCACTCAGTTAAAGAAAGCCTTTACCTCTGCACCAATTCTAAGCCATCCTGTTCCTGAGCTACCTTTTATTGTGGAGGTAGATGCATCTGAAGTAGGGGTGGGGGCGCTTTTGTCACAAAAGGATCCTGTAAATGCTGCCATCCACCCCTGTGCCTTCTTGTCTCGGAAATATTCCCCAGCAGAGCGCAATTATGATATAGGCAACAGAGAACTTCTAGCCATAAAGCTCGCTTTGGAGGAATGGAGACATTGGCTGGAGGGAGCTCGCTATCCATTCATAGTTCTGACTGACCACAAAAACCTTGAATACATCCGTTCTACTAAAAGACTGAACTCACGTCAAGCCAGGTGGTCATTGTTCTTCTCCAGATTTGACTTCACAATTTCATATTTACCAGGACCAAGAAACATTAAGGCTGACGCCTTGTCTCGCAGCTTTCTTTCAGAGTCTCCTCCTCCGCTTCCTCCACAACCCATTATCTCTGAGGATAGGATTTTGGCTTTCCCCCAGACTGACATCTCTGAGGCCTTGTTACCTGCACAGGCTGAAGCCCCTCCCTCCACTCCCTCCGGTATGCTTTTTGTGCCCCTGGCTCATCGTTTGCAGGTATTGCAGCAGGTACATGCATCAAAACCTGCAGCACATCCGGGGTTTAGACAAACTTTTAAGATTATCTCTCGCAACTTCTGGTGGCCATGATGTGTTAGCCTTCGTCCAGGCCTGTGAAGTTTGTGCCAGAAGCAAGAGCAGTACCTCTAAGCCACCCGGTCTCCTACGTCCTCTACCAATACCTACCTGTCCCTGGACCCATTTATCTATGGACTTTATCACTGACTTGCCTCCGTCCCAGGGATGTTCCACGATCTGGGTGGTGGTAGACAGGTTCAGTAAAATGGCCCACTTTTTTCCGCTTCCGAAACTTCCATCTGCTAAAGAACTGGCATCTTTATTCATTAAACATGTTTTCAGGCTCCATGGGGCACCAATCAACATTGTCTCAGACCGTGGCTCTCAGTTTATAGCCCAGTTTTGGAAGGCCCTTTGCTCTTAGCTGGGGATTAAGTTATCATATTCTTCAGCATATCATCCTGAGACAAACAGCCAAACAGAAAGGACTAATCAGACTCTAGAGAAGATGGTACTTTGTCTGATGGCCAATGATGAGGTGGAGTGGGTCAACGTCCTGCCATGGGCAGAGTTTGCCTTTAATAATTGTGCCAGCACATCTACAGGGACCTCTCCTTTCTTCTGTGTTTACGGGTTGCATCCTCGTGTGTGCTCCTTTGATCTTCCACCCTCTGATGTGCCAGATGCCAACACCACAATTGAAAATTTCTTCAAAATCTGGTCCGATGTTAATCATGCTATTTCTCGCTCTGTACAGCCTTTTAAGAAAATGGCTGACAAGAGGCGCTCAAAGGCACCAGGATATAAAGTTGGTGACAAAGTGTGGCTATCATCTAGGAATCTGTCCCTGCATGTTCCATCTAAAAAACTTGGCCCAAAATTCATCGGGCCCTATGAAATTTTGGAGATTGTTAATCCTGTATCCTATACATTAAAACTCCCCCCATCCATGCGCATTCCAAATGTCTTTCATGTTTCATTGTTGAAACCTGTTCATTCCAGCCTCCAAGTAAATGAACCAGAACCTGTGGATGTGTTGGACAGTCAGGAATATAAAGTGGCATTTATTCTTGATTCCAGACGAGTGCGCAATTCCTTACAATATCTCGTTCATTGGAAAGGTTTCGGCCCAGAGGATCGATCTTGGGTCCCAGCTCGTGATCTTCATGCTGACCGACTTAAGAAGAAGTTTCATCTTCGTTATCCAAGTAAGCCTGGGGGTGCAGGAGCAACCCCTGGAGAAAGGGGGGTACTGTCAGTACTAGGATCCCTTTAGGACCCAGCACAACTCACCTGACACAGCCTTTACCTGGGAAACAACAATGATTGGCCAGCTCACCTTTAAATATCTTGCATCAGCATTCAATCATTGCTCGTGTTTGAGTTTACCTTGTGTTTGATCCAGTTGATATCTGCTCTGTGTATTTCGTGTATGACCCGGCTCGTTTGACCCTGTTTGCTTGCTTCTGATTCGGTACCGTTTGGACTCTGATCTTCCTGTGCATGACCCAGCTTGCCTAGACTACGTTTTGCCTGATTCTACTAGTACCTCATCTGCAGTGGTGAACTACAAGCACCAGACATCTATCCTCACCTGCAGCGGTGAACTACAAACACCAGACACCATCTATCCTCATCTGCAGCGGTGAACTACAAGGTCCAGCAAACATCTACCTACATCTACAGCGGTGAACTACAAGTCCCAGCTGACCTGCTCTGCTCAGACCTGCTCATATGTGCTCTTGTTCTTTGAACTCTTTGCATAATCAGAACACCTGAACTGTTACCTGTTATATGCTCTAGCCTGACAAAAACACACTTTTTAAAATTTTAATGCACTAAAACACACTATATTGCCCAAATGTTTGATGTAATAAAAAAGATGATCTTAGGCCGAGTACATGGATACCAAACACGACATGCTTTAAAATTGTGCACAAACATGCAGTGGCGACAAACTACATACATTTTTCAAAGCCTTTAAAAGCCTTTACAGGTTACCACTTTAGATTTAGAGGAGGTCTACTGCTAAAATTACTGCCCTCGATCTGACCTATATTTCACATGCATGGTGCAATTGCTGTTTACATTTGACGCCAGACCAACGCTTGCGTTTGCCTTTGCGCTAGAGCAGGGGGGGGACAGGGGTGCATTTTTTTTCTTTTATCATTTTTATTGTTATCTCAGGGAATGTAAATATCCCCTATGATAGCAATAGGTAGTGACAGGTACTCTTTTTGAAAAAAATTGGGGTCTATTAGACCCTAAATGCTCGTAGCTTCCGGTTTCTTAGGCCATAGAGATGATTGGAGCCATTCTGGTCACTGATCAGCTCTATGGTCAGCTGGCCGAATCACCGGCTGCATTCACGGTTTCCCTGTTGGGACAGGAGAGCCAGAGAAAACCATGGAAGATGGTGGGGGGGGCATTCCCACCCACTGCTTGTAAAAGCAGTCTAGAGGCTAATTAGCCACTAGGATTGCTTTTACATGAAAGCCGACCGCTGGCTGAAAAGAATGATACCAAGATGATACCTAAACCTGCAGGCATCATTCTGGTATTACCACTCAAAGTCCAGCAACATACCAGTACGTTGCTGGTCCTTGTTGGGCATATATTGTAATTTTTTTTTTCATGCAGCTTGTGGGCTGAACGAAAAAAAGAGATTGATCGGTGGGTATGCCCACCATTAGAATACCTCCCTTCATCCACCCACTTCTAATGATGGGCATACATGCACCATTTATATATGCTGAAGCATGGGGGCATTCGCCCCAAAAGTTAGGAGCAAATCGCTCCTCCGCCCCTGCTGCCCCCATGCTTCGGCATATATGCTCTTTTTTTTAACTGTGGTGGTGAAAACACGGCTTTATGTATCGTGGGAGCAAACGCTGTTGCTGTCAAGATAAATAAATCCGCGCTGCAACTGAATGGCGTGCCTGCTAAGCAAATGAAGGTTAACAACAAAACAAAGTAACATTACAGTATAACAGTAAGACATACCATACCTGCAAAGCAAATACAAAAAAAAAATAGTAAAAAATAAAACATTTTTTAACGCAACCTGTGCCTAAAATATATATATATGCCGAAGCATGGGGGCATCCACCCTCAAAAGGTAGGAACAAATTGCTCCTCCGCCCCTGCTGCCCCCATGCTTCGGCATATATGCTCTTTTTTTTAACTGTGGTGGTGAAATCACCTCAGACAGCGCTGGAGTCACGGCTTTATGTATTGTGGGAGCAAACGCTGTAGCTGTCAAGATCAATAAATCTGCACTGCAGCTGAATGGCGTACCTGAAAACAAAAATGGATTAACAATAAAACACAGTAAACAGTAAAGTATAAAAACAACACCAGTGTCGGTAGTAATTTGAACAGTCGTGTCTGCATGAAGGGAGGTAAGAACGAAAACATTCTTATTATCCCTCCATTTCATAGCGAGCAAATTACACTTCAAGCAGGCTCTCTCCCCCAGGTTAAGATGGGAATCTACAAGCTGCTGGGGAAAGCCCCAGCGATTAGATCGCACGGTGGCACACTGGTGTAATAATTGTCCACGTACAAGTGGTACCCCTTTCCGAATAAGGGTGACACCAAGTCCCACACAATCTTGCCAGACCTTCCTATGTCAGGGCAGTTTGTCGGCTCTACGTGACTATCTTTGCCCTCGTAAACCATAAAACTACATGTATAGCCTGTGGCCCTGTCACAGAGCTTATACATCTTGACCCCATATCTGGCACGCTTGCTGGGAAGGTACTGTTTCAATGACAAGCAGCCAGAAAACTTAATCAGTGACTCATCAATGCAGACAACTTGATGGGGATTAAACAAGTCTGCAAAACGTTGGTTGAAGTGATTTACGGGGGCTGAATTTTGTAGACCAGATCGTATCCAGGGTCTCCACAAGGACGAAAGAGTTCATTGTTGTTGAAGTGCATGAACCGCAAAATCTGCTCATATCGTGCCCTGGCCATGGAAGCAGGGAACACGGGCATATGGTGAATTGGGTCAGTGGACCAATATGACCGCAACTCACTCTTTTTGGTTATGCCCATGAGGAGGGATAGGCCCAGAAAGATCTTAAATTTAAAAACCGTAATTGGTTTCCAATCCTCGGCAAGGGAGGACTGGGGAATAGTGGCGATGTGTTGACCAGCGTACAAATTGCTTTGGTCCACAATACATCTATAGAAATCTTCGGTGAAAAACAGCGAATAAAAATCAAGTGGCGTAAAAGCAACTTTTTCCACCTGAATGCCGGGTTGGCCAGTGAATGGGGGAAGTACGGGTGCTGCAGAAGTGGTGGGTTCCCAATTAGGATTGGCGAATGCAGCAGGAAGGGCACTATGGGCACGACGGGCCTGTGTTTGTCTTCTTGGTGGCAGCTGGACACTACTTGTGCTTGCCACCTCGCCAGCTTGAACTCCACTTATGGGACTTGCCAAGTCACCAAGTGTTACTGCAGTGCTGGATATACAACCAGGGTGTACTAGGCCTCTGGTGCTTGCCAGTTCACCGGAAGGAATAGCGGCGCTAATACTTCTCTGCTCCATACGAGAGCCCTGTGGTTCTTGTACCTCAACAGCAAAAGAAGATTGGGGTCTGGTACGCCTGACCCTGGCAGGGACCACAACTTCGTCGTCAGAGCTATCTGTCATGGAGCCGCTGCTGTCTACTGGTTCATATTCTGGGGCTGAATCTGACAGATGAGTGACTTCCTCTTCACTATCTGTCATGCTCAGAAACGTGTAGGCCTCTTCACTACTGTACCTTTGATTTGCCATTTTGGGCTCTAAATTTAGTGGTACAGTAGCGAGACTCACAGGTAAAAAAGCTCTTGACTGTTAGCGACTGTATCAAAATGCTACCAAAAAAACTGTTAGCGATCGCAGGGATCAGGCCTGACTCTGCGAACGCTGCAGTTATGTGTTTAGTGTTTTGTAAGTGACAGTGATCGATCGATACTGCACTTGGGTGGGCTGGGCTGGGCGGAGGGGCAAAACGCAGGTGCTATCAGGTATCTGGGCTGATCCCGCTAACACTGTGTTTTTGGGAACCCTAAACTGCTGGGGACGCTAGTATAAATCTGATCAGATCAGATATTGATCCGTTCATATATTAAACTACTAAGGGAGGTGTATGCTGCGTGCGTGGGTGTTAGCAGTATTGGCACTAACCTGACGCTGCTTGGGGCAACGTAGACCCTATCTGAACCTAAAACCTAACTTATATAATCCACCAGGCGATCAGGGGGTTAAACCTTTATTAGGTAATAAACGGCGGGTGCCCTGACACTATAAAAAACTAACCAGCGTCACCCGTAACAGTTATACGGTTATCACTGGTGAAAGGGTTAACTAGGGGGCATTTAGGGGGTTAAAACCTTTACTAGGTAGTATATGGGGGTACCTGGTGCTATAAAAACCTGACGGCGAACCTAAATACTTACCTGCCTAACTAGCGTCATCTGTGACACTAATACAGTGATCAGATAAACGATCGCTTAGTGACACTGACGATGGGGGGTGATCAAGAGGTTAAAACTTTATTAGGGGGGTACCCTAGACCTAAAGGGGCCTACCACTAACTGCCCTACCACTTATAACTGTCACAAATGACACCAATGCAATAATCAGTTAAAAAAAAAAAACTGCTATTGGTGTCACTGTGACAGGGGGTGCAGGGGGGTGATCGGGGGGTGATTGGGGGGTGAAAAGTGTGCCTAGAGTGTTCTACTGTACGTGTAATGTTTGGTGCACTTACTTGATGTCTTCTCTCCTCGAAAGCCAGAATGAAAAGGCTTCACAAGGAGCGATGACATCACTTCCTCTGTCGCTGTTTACATTACAGCAGCAGAGGAAGATTGTCATTCGCCAGGAGCGATCGTGAGGGGGTGGCCATGAATCAGTGGCCTCCCCCTCAGCTCAGATCGCTCCTGGAGCTAATCCGACCGCTGCAGGCACCGGGGGGGGGGGGTCCAATCACGTACAGGTAAGCCCTTATGCCTGCCCGTGCCATTGTGTCGACGTACATCGGCGGTCGGCAACAGGTTAACGGTGTTCCAGCAGCTTTCGAATTTGCCGCGAACACCACATATCGTTCGCTATTCGGCAAACAGGTGAACACCTGATGTTCGAGTCAAACTTACGTTGGACTCGAACATCGCGCTCATCCCTAGCTAAGAGCACTGACTGCTGTGTTCTGGTGAGGGGATCGATGTACTAACACTCCTTGTGTTAGTACAGTGATCTGTCAGGTCCTTTTCGTTCAGCCCAGTGGGCAGTGTGTACCAGGCCTTAGACTGGACAATAGCCAACCTCACTGGGCAATATTCATAAAAACTGGAAAAAGGCAAAACTGATATCAGGTTAAATTTTCAAGAGGATCTGAGAAAATAGAATTAAGGATGTCATTGCTTTCTATGAGCAACGCATAGTTTTTCCTTTTTCCAATCTTTATGCATTTGATGCAATTTGTTTTATTTAAAAAGACTTTTACTTAGTACCTGCTGCTGAACCCCCTCAGAACAAAAAATGATCTATGGCCCTAGGTCAGTGGTAGGTGGAGTAAGTTCATTGGCCAGCAATGGGGGGCTCTTGAAGTACAGTAATACAACAGTCCCAATAGCAATGTTAGTCACCTTGACCAGTGAGGAGAGAGACTGTATAGCGGTTTCAAATAGCCTTTATTCACTAGTTGTATTTTGCTAGATAGGAAATTACGAGTATTAAGCCAATTTTCTCTTTAGGCAAATCTATTGTTTTATTGCCTGTTGGTGCATTACCAATTGTTTTCTCTCAGGCTGTTTTTTTCCAAATAAATGCTTTGAAGTACCCCAAGGTTTGTTGGTAAATGCTGGGCAAGCAAGGTGTGTCATTTCCAGGTATACGGAGACATTTTATCCAGTGGCTCCTCCTAGGTAGCGCTATAATATACTTTCCTATCTAGTTACTAAAGCTAGTAGCTTTATAGTCTTTTTTGTGGTAAACTGATTCTTGTTTATAGAGCTAGACAATTATTAACATTTGCCTCTGTTTGTTATCTAACTGGATCAGTACTTACAACAGCACCATGTTTTTTGGGGGTTTTACACTATTCACAAAGTCACATTCATTTTTATTGAATTTCATCAGCTACTGACTATGGGAAAATTGTCTTTGATGATATTAATAAATATAATATTTACTTGTATCTTGAATACTTTCAACTGGCACACAACGCCACAGCTGATAGACTGCTACTTTTGAACATTTATATATTTAAGCAATTAACCTAAAATTAACTTAAAATATTCCACCTAAATTAATGGGCACACATTTGCTGGGAAATAATAAAAAGTCTTATGCATGTGATAATGCTGTTTTTCTATAGCAGAGAGTCATACAAAAATATAGTGCAGTATAAATACATAAAAGAATGCATAAATTGCTTATATGTGATTTTTATTTATTTTTTTATGTTTATGTTTTTTATCAGAAATACAATCAATTTACACTCTTAATAGTCTGATTAAAGTTTTTCTGCTGTAATCATTATTAAAAGTAACATTGTTTCATTCAGAATGCTTTGACAAATGTTTTCCAGTTTGGATTTAATTTTCAGTAGTCCTGTATGTCTCCAGCACAGATGGCAAGAAGGGCTTTTTCATAGTGTCCTGATGCATAATGCTAAAAAATAAAAACGTACAAGTGTTTCAGAACAGTTATGATTATCAAAGTATTTTTCATATTTTTATATTTGTATTTGTTCCCCTATAAATAAAGATTGAGGGCGTCCTTTGAGTGAAGGGAGTTACTAACAGTGCCCTGAACACACATACAATGATGCAGAGAGCAGCACTGACATCTAAAGAGGACCCTGCATCTCTGAAGACATTTCAAACGGTAAGTGTGTATATATACAGTATATATATATATATATATATATATATATATATACATACTCACACACACACAGTATATCTTACAATATTTTTGTAAATATTTTATTTATTTTTTTCATGTGACAAATGACACTTTGCTACAATGTAAAGTGGTGAGTGTACAGCATGTAAAGTGTAAATTTGCTGTCCCCTCAAAATAACAACACACAGCCATTATTTGTCTAAACCGCCATCAGACATCAAGAGTGGCTCCTGCTTTGCAATGCTCAGTGGATGTCAGCACTAGCTGCTGCAGACACTCTGGGGGTGGTTTGAATCCCCCTATCCTCCCCTTATCTACGCCCCTGTGGACTACAAGTGCCATGACATCATCACTCTTGTGCTTCACTGAGAACTACAGTCCCTCTGCTACAATGGCAGCTGGGACATTTTTTCATTCATGAATGCCTGTGAATGAATATTGTAGCTGTGTGTCATATATGACTGGAGCCGGCAGCGAGAAGAGCCGCACAATCCTTTAAGTGTGCGAACCAGTTTGGTGGTGGGGGGCTGTGCATGTTGACCATGTTTTATGTTGCATTGTAAATTTGGGTGTAATATGAAACATGGTCTGAATGGTGGAATTAGCGTTTAAGTTATTTACAGATGGTATTTCCCTCTACTGTATTTGCATTAAATTCTTAATTAACTGCATACTTTTTTTTTTTTTCAATTTCTGTTTATTAATGTTTTTCTCCATTACAAACACATTGTGAAACACACATAAAAAAAAAGAAATTCCATGTACTGTACACAAAGTCTTTTATTCACTTATATCTTTTTATGTCCTTCTTTCTCAAATATTGCACTACCAAAATTCAGACTTTGCTTGATGTGGCATACACTTACACAATTAGATATCTCCAACCTGTATGGCAGTTTAAATCTGTAGGTAGTGTTTAAACAACTTTATGGAGGGACAGAAATGGCCCTAAGCACATGCTCACAATCAGTCCAGCCACATCTGGATTACTAATGACACTCTTCCTTTAATGTGTACGTAGAGATAAAACTTTGTTTCAGTTTTGGATCAAGTAGGGAAGAGTTAGGCCTCTTTCACACGGGGATCCGTATGTCCGTTTTTCATCCTTCCGTTTTCGGATGAAAAACGGACATACAGTCATCCCTATGGACCCGCTCCGATCCGAAAAGTGTAACGGAGGAAAAACCTACTTTTCCCTCCGTTTTCGGATCGGATCGGATGACGACGGACACTACGGACCGTCATCATCCGATCCCCCATAGGGGAGAGCGGCGCTCTGACAGGTCCGTCGCTGCACAGTGTGCAGCGATGCACCTGTCATCTTCCTGCTCAGCGGGGATCGGCGGAGCTATCCCCGCTGAGCCAGCGGATGTTCACGGGGCGGATCATGACTGATCTGCCCCGTGTGAAAGAGGCCTTAAGGCTAAAAACTTGGAAAAATAAATATCCTCCTTTGCAGTGGGGCAATCCCTGCACAGCAAGGATTAAATGCTCCTTTATGTCTAGGGTACCAGTAAAAATCACTTTAACTTACCTAATTCCTCGCTCCCGCTAGCTGCCTCCACACTTTGCTACCAGTCCCTGCAACCTCTTTTCCAAGGCACTCCAGAAGTTGTAGGTACTCTGATGTTATGTACATTGCAGGGCAAAAAACCCTGCATTGTATGTGCAGATGCTGGGGAATTGAGCAAAGCCTGACTATCAGAGAGAAGAACTGAGAGCTGGAACCCGGAGAGTGGAGATTAGGTAAGCTAAAGTCCTTATTGATACCCTAGGCATAAATGAGCATTTAAACCTTGTAGTGTGGGGGGAGCCTCATTGCAAGGGAGGATTTTTCTTTTCACCAGAGTTCAGCTTAAGGCCTCATGCACACTGAGCATTATAAAAAATTCCAGTAGTGTTAGGTGTAGAAAGCTGTAGCTGTAGAATGAGTTTTGTAGCATTTTTGCAGAAGCTTTTTTTAGCGTTTGCATTTTTTTAGCTTTTTTTAACCAAAACTATACGCCCACAAAAGCTTCTGTCTCAAAAACACTGATAAACGCTAAATAGCCACATTTTTCAGCGTTTTTACAGCTGAAAAAACTCCTCTCAAAACCCACTATTTCTGGGGGGTTTTTCCAGCCAGAAAACGCCTCTTCCAAAAAACGCTGATAACAGCCTATGTGTGCATGGACACATAGGATAACATGTTGGGGAGTTTACTGGCTGCAGAAAAAAAACGCCTAAAGCCAAAAATAGCAGCTGTAAAAACGTGCATGAGGCCTTAGGCCACTAATTTTTTTTCTGTCTTAGTAAACTTCCCTTGCCTTCCTGTCCCACAAAGTTAGAGGCAACTTCCCAAACTAAAACAATGGAAGGAATTCTCCTCTTTGACTGTAATCCTCTTACAGGTATCCCCATGTAAAGATTTCCCTTTACTTCGGTGAACAACGCAGCAATTTTGGATTTCTGCCTACTTGCTTTCTCATTGACAATGGTCATCTGTACAGATGGAGGAGTGAGTTTCCCCAGTGAGGACATAAAATACTTGTCAAAAAAATTGACAGAGGGTCTAATCCGTCCCCATTCTATCATAATTTTTTTTTTAAAGTTTTCCCTTAGACTTCAGGGACTGATGCAGGGCTTGATCATATGTAAACTGAACCATTCATTCAGAGATCCATAGCTCCCAACTGTCCCTGATTTTGAGGGACTGTCCCTGATTTGGAACAATGTCCCTCTGTCCCTCTTTCCTCCTCCTGCTTTTGGTCCTATCTATATAGTTGTATATAAAATGCACTTTTTATTATTATTCCAAAAGTGTTTCCCAGTGCTAAACCTTTCATCCAATTTCTTAATTGATGCATTTGTAAATTTCAAAAGCCAGTATAAAGGAATCGTAGTGGTAAAAAAAAGTACTTGTGGGCTTAACTAACCATTTTTGTTGTTATAATTCTACTTTAAGGGCAGGGGTGTGTCCTATGTCTACATACTTTTGCTAATAGGTGTCCCCCGTTCCCATCTCAGAAAGTTGGGAGGTACAGCTATCTGTAGTTGCATGTTGTGCATTCCCACACTCATGTCTGTAGGACTTTCAGTGTGGTGATAGGTGTCCTTAGAGTTCACCTTATTACTGCACTCATAATAAACTATATGCACTCAGATATAAATGTCTGCAGAATTGTCAAGTCCGTTTCCTCTTTTAGTATTTGTGTCACAATGTTTGGCAAATCTACAATCGCTAATGCAGATTGTCATAAATGGCAGAGGCTTATATATTTCTTTATCTACCCCATTCGAGAAATAACAGATCAACCCAGAACAAAGTCATAAGAACAACAAAACAAATATGAATAAACCTATATAAGCCTCAGGGCTGGCACTCCCGCTAGGCGAACTAGGCAGCCACCTAGGGCGCACTGCTGCCTAGGGGCGCAGCCCCGGCCGCTGACTTCCCTACTAGCCTGGCTGGGGAACACGAGGGGCTGAAGACCACTACCCTAAACAGGGCCTGGAGCGCTGACTGACTCTCTGTTGGCCAATCCAGAGAAAGCAGCAGCCGTGGAGGACATCCGTCATGGCTGCTATTGAGGAGGACTGTGTCAGCTGCAGCTCAGCCCGTGAGGAGGGCGACACCGAGCCGACTCCCTGGAGTCAGAGGACAGCTGGGGTGGTGAAGGAGGCAGGCACCATGACTCAGGATGGAGGAGAAGCTACCCCGGGTGAGTGAGCAGCCTGTGTGTGTGTGATTTGTCCCCCCAGAGTTGTGCTCTGTGATATCTGGGCTGTACAGGAGTTGTCTGTTTGTGTGATCACTCTGCCACGGTGAGAGTCTGCTCTAACAAAAGCACCCGGCTGTAGGTACCTGCGCCCTGAGGTGGTGGTAGTCTTGCATGGGGCGTGCAATAGTGAAGCACCGCCCCTGATAAGTCTATATCCCAAAATAATAAATAAATAACAGATAAAATCACTAATGGGGGCAAACATAAGAGGGTCCCCTCTGTGTTTTCTTTCATTACGGATTTCATCAGTAAGTACAGTGATGTTTTTAGAATTAAAAACATTTTTTTCTGTAATTTATTTATTATTTTGGGATTTAGGCTTATAAAGGTTTTCTCATATTTGTTTTTGTGTTTTTAGAGCGTCAATACACCTGTTCCTCTTGTCCTCTTCACCTTCTGCAGCCCACAATTTGTTTCCTCCCTCTGGAACTGGGTGGTGGGGGAGCCTGCTACTGTGGGGATATTATGGTTGTGTTTTAGCCTATCCTGTGAGGGCATCGCATGTAAGCCTGGCCTAGTACACATATTATACAATCATTTAAAATGTCAATATTTTGGGTGTCCTAATATGTCATTATTAGCTCTAATATCTGGTGCAGTTCTTCATAGTAACCAATCAGCTTCCATATTTTCTTGTCAAAGCTTCAAGTGATTGTGAAGGCAGAAGGTTTTTTTATCTTAATGCATCTCCCCAAACAGAGATGTTGCACAAGGAACTCGGCTGCCCGGGACTCAGAGGGCAGGGCCGGGCTGCAGCTCCATGTCTGAATGGACACAGGGAGCTGCGGCTCGGCTTGGGTGCCCCCACAGCAAGCTGCTTGCTGTGGTGGCACTCAACAGGAGGGAGGGGCCAGGAGCACCGAAGAGGGACCGAAAAGAGGAGGATCTGGACTGCTCTGTGCAAAATCATTACAGAGCAGCTAAGTACTGTATAACATATTTGTTAACCACTTGCAGACCAGCTCACGCACATATACTGCGTCAGGTTGGCAGCGCTTAAACTGCGGGAGCGTGCCCGCAGATCGGGTGGACTTGATGTCTGCCGGCGACCCATGATCGCCTATTACAGAGGCAGAACAGGGAACTGCCTTTGTAAACAAGGCGAATCCCCATTCTGACAGGGGACATGTCAGAGATCTACTGCTCCCAGTGATCGGGAACAGTGATCTCTGTCATGTCCCTGGCAGCCCATTCCTCCTACAGTTAGAACACACTGGGGGAACACAGTTAACCCCTTGATCGTTCCCTAGTGTTAACCCCTTCCCTGCCAGTGTCATTTTTACATTGATCAGTGCATTTTTATAGCACTGATCAATGTAATAATGCCACTGGTCCCCAAAAAGTGTCATTTGGTTTCAGATTTGTCTGCCGCAATGTCGCAGTCCCACTAAAAATCGCAGATTGCTGCCATTACTAGTAAAAACAATATGACTGAAAGAAAAGGTTGGGACTTTGTATGAAACATGTAACTGAAAGGTAATACTGAACAGTGGGTGTCTGACCAATTAATTGTATATTGTAACTGTACATACTGGATCTCAATGTCCAGCACACAAGACAATATATGCAGATATAAAACGTCAGGCACGTTAATCCAAATATCACATAACAGATACAGTATATAAGAAATCATGATTGTTACATAATACAATAAAAACATGGTAAAAATGATGAAATGATCCCATATAGCTTGTATAATAGTAGCATCAGAATAGCGCGACGCGTTTCCTGGAACTTGCCACTCATCAGGAGCAGATGCTGGTAAATATCTGAAATTGATAAGGTTTAACTATTGGTAAGGGAAACTCTGCTCAGGTTACGGCTCCTCCCCTCCTCCGTTCCGCCAGCTTGACGTTGGCGGTTACCCTAGATAACGCTTGAGTATTTATACTCCTCAGCTTGACTGATGCCCCTTGTGGTTGTTGGCTCCCGTGGACCTGAGGCACCATCATGGACTATATGGGTTAGCTCAGAAGCCCAAGGTAGCCCATGTTAGATTTTGTCACTATTTTTTCACATGTTTGTCTTCATTTTTTCTAGATTTTATCCCTCACTTGTATTCATCAATCTCTATGATTGGGACACCACTTTCACTATCACCCCTTCACGTCCCACTCTGTGATGGGGTATTCCCATCCCATCACTTCCCCTTCCCACCCATCCTTTGGGGTCATCTTAGGTTCTCCCTTTCCTTTTTAATTCTAGCATAGACACCTTATATTGCATTTAACAATACAATCTATTTTACACTTATTTCAGATGACTTACGGTCATGCCACCCACTTCCATTTGACCATCCATGGGACACCTTACTCCCAGGGACATTTATCCCCTGAGGGTCTAGTTCAACACGATATCTTGGGATATACCGTCTCAGCTCCCGGGGCTGATGACTTGTCCAGCTGGCATGTGGCCCCCATCGCTTTCAACCATACCCATAGGTGATCTGTAAGTTTGCGTGGATATTTTTCACCCCATAATGTGTTATGTACCTTTCTTTTTCTTTATTTCCCCCTCACTCTCCTGTTATTCGAGACCCCTTACCAATAGTCAAACCTTATCAATTTCAGATATTTACCAGCATCTGCTCCTGATGAGTGGAGAGTTCCATGAAACACATCAAGCTATTCTGATGCTACTATTATACACATTATATGGGATCATTTCATCATTTTTACTTTATTTGTTTTTATTTTATTATTGTCACAGATTAGCTGCGGTGCTAATCTGTGTCTTACCTTTTACTGCTGTAGGTCAGCTGGTTCCTGTGGTTCCACAAGCCTGTGTTCAGCTCTTGCTGCTTTCAGCAGTTATGGGTGTCGCCGGCTTCACCTGTTGCCTTTTATATACTTCCTTCCTGCTACTTCCTGTCCAGCCTCCCATGTGCTTCTCTATTTAAATTCCACTCAGACCGGTTTCTGGTTGCTTGAGCAACACTTGTTCCTGAGCTCCCTTCTTGTAACCTGCTTACCTGACTTCTCGTGAACCCTTCCCTTGTGTACCGACTCGGCTAGTTCTCCTGATTACGTTATCTGCTGCCCGCCCTGACCTTGGCTCACTATCTGGCTCTCCTTTGCTTCATCCATTCATCCATCCATGTCTGACTGTGTCTTCTGGTACTCTGCTTGCGAGCGGGGTGAACTCGGGGGGTCGTGACCTGGGGTCAGCACGCAGCTGAGCCCAAACCCTCGTGAGGGGGTCCCTGGCAGAATACCGGCTGGCCCTTAGATTCCACGCCCTGGGGGATCCCGTGTCACCTGCTCGCCTGTGGGCTCACATCAGTAGCACCGTGACAATTATGCTGTAACAATCATGATTTCTTATACAGCATATCTATTATGTGATATTTGGATTAATGTGCCTGACATTTTACAATGTTACTACCATTTAATGCTTTAAGTTATACATGTATTATATATGAAATAAATACTATTTCTATGCATATATTGTCTTGTGTGCTGGACATCGAGAGTATGTACAGTTACAATATACAATTCATTGGTCAGACACCCACTGTCCAGTATCACCTTTCAGTTACATATTTCATACAAAGTCCCAACCTTTTCTTTTAGTCATATTGACAAACAGAGATATATATATATATATTCTTATGCCTCATACCCTGTTTTCCCGAAAATAAGACCTAGCGTCAGAGGCGTCACCAGGGGGTGGCTATTGGGGCTACAGCCCCGAGCCTGGGGCTGATAGCCCCGAGTCTCTTGTCCCGGTCCTCGAATGCAGGGGACAGGGGCGGACTGAGCCTTGGTAGCGCTGGCTCCGGCCGGCTCCAGCTCCGCCCCCCCACTCTACACTTGGTCACTGGTTGCTATAGCCGCCTAGCGGCTAGCAACCAGTGACGTCACTGCCCGGCATTCAAAGCGGAGGAGGATTGCACTTCCTCCTCCTCCGCGCTAGTGCTCATGGGGCCTTCCTTTTCTGGACTGGAGCGGCCCTCCGGTGCGATGCAGTCCTATCCCAGCGCGCTGTGACTGGAAGAGGACATCGATCGGCGCTCAGGCGGGCGGCTCTCCTCCTCTTCTCTGGCTGCCTCACACACCAGCACCACGGCTGAGCTGCTGCTGCAGGACCTGGACACAGGTAGGTCAGTCAGGGCCGTTTTTAAGGCAGGGCAAAAGGGGCAGCTGCCCTGGGCCCTGTCATTGTTCTGGGGCCCAAAGCAGCTGTCTCATACTTGCCAACTATCCTGGTTTAATTTCCCTCGTCCCTTGAGGTTTTAATCCTGTGATGTGTCCCTTATCTCAGTGTGAAGTGCTGCTACTAATCCTGCCCAGCTCTGCCCTATTGTTGTGTACAGATGACTCACCTGCAGACCCTGTGTTTACATGTAAATTACCGGCATTCATATGTAAATAGGGGTGGCCAGCGGCATTGATATGTATATCATGCCACCCTTGAGGTCATATCCACAGTAATCTCTAGCAACCAATCAACAAGCAGAAATCATGTACTGTAACCTCTAGCAACTAATCAGTGAGCCATAATGTGTGCTGTAAACTCTAGCAACCAGTCAGTGAGCGGTAATGATACACTGTAATCTCTGGCAACCAATCGCAATAGCTGCCTGATCTGATTCAGTAAACTGATTTTGAGCCTAGCTGCTATGTATTGTATGTCTCAGAGCAGGTGGAGAGCAAAACTGCATGGGGGGGCCCCAAGAAAAGTTTTGCCCAGGGTCCAATCAATATTAAAGACGGCCCTGAGGTCAGTCAGTGTGTGTATGGCAGGTACCAGGTCAGTGTAGGTCCGTGTGGGTCAGGCAGGTCAGTGTGGGTGGGTCAGTGTATGTAGGTCAGTGTGGGTCAGGTAGGTCAGTGTATGTAGGTCAGTGTGTGTGTGTGGGTCAGTGTATGTAGGTCAGTGTGGGTCAGGTAGGTCAGTGTATGTAG
This sequence comes from Lithobates clamitans, assembly GCA_037952925.1. Classification (NCBI taxonomy): domain Eukaryota; kingdom Metazoa; phylum Chordata; class Amphibia; order Anura; family Ranidae; genus Lithobates; species Lithobates clamitans. The sequence goes on along the minus strand of JBBGZY010000378.1, from coordinate 1,257,972 downwards.
GTCAGTGTGGGTCAGATAGGTCAGTGTGGGTCAGTGTATGTAGGTCACAGTGTGTGCGGGTCAGTGCAGAGGCGGCTCTCTAATTAGGCGAAATAGGCGGTGGCCTCAGGCCTCGCAGTCATAGGGGCCTCGCACAGCTGTCTAGTTTACCTAATTAGAGAGCCGCCTCGTTCAGCAGCAGAGATCTCCGTCCCGAGTCCCCTCGCCCTGCTACAGGGAGAGATAACATGCTGCGAGTGAGACGTGTGTGACCGGAGCTCACATACATCTCCGGATCACAGACAGGGAGGGAGAGCCGCTCAGTAGAGCTCTGACAGATCTCCCCCCTCCCCCTGCTGCCCGCACAGCCAGATAGAAGACGAGAGAGCTTCTGCTCCTCCTCCTCCCGCCCTCTCCTCCTGTGTCTGCCCCGCCCACTCTCCTCGGCTGTGTTCTCTGCTCTGCCTCAGAGAAGGGGATGTGTGGGCGGGAAGATTCAATCTGAAGACCAGCAAACCGAAAACGAAAAGTGGAGTCTGATCCATCCATCCATCCAGTCCCTTCTGCCTCCCAGTGAGTACACTGATGTAGGGGATGCTCTTCCTTCCCTTCTTCCTCCATCCCCCTCTCTTTCTTTCCATTCTTTTTGTCTCTTTCCTTCATTCTTTCCACATCCCCCTCTCCTTCTTTCTTTTTCTTTCCTTCTTTCTTTCATTCCATGTTTTCTCTTTCTTTCTTCCTGTCCATCTTTCTTTCTTTCTTTTTCCATCCCCCTCTCTTTCTTTCTTCCTTTATTTCCATTCTTTTTTCATTCTTTCTTTTTCTCTTTCCTTCCTTCTTCCTCCATCCCCCTTTCTTTCTCTTTCCTTCCTTCCTTCCTTCCCTTTCTTTCCATCTTTCTTTCCTTCCTTCCTTCCCTTTCTTTCCATCTTTTTTCTCTCTCTTTCCTTCCTCCCTTCCTTCCCTTTCTTTCCATCTTTCTTTCTTTCCTGTCCATCTTTCTTTCTCTTTCTTTCTTTCTTTCTTTCTTTCTTTCTTTCTTTCTTTCTTTCTTTCTTTCTTTCTTTCTTTCTTTCTTTCTTTCTTTCTTTCTTTCTTTCCTGTCCATCTTTCTTTCTCTTTCTTTCCTGTCCATCTTTCTTTCTTTCTTTCTTTCCTATCCATCTTTTTTTCTCTTTCTTTCTTTCCTTTACATCTTTCTTTCTCTTTCTTTCCTGTCCATCTTTCCTTCTCTTTCTTTCTTTCTTTCTTTCTTTCTTTCTTTCTTTCTTTCTTTCTCTTTCTTTCCTGTCCATCTTTCTTTCCTTCCTTCCTTCCCTTTCTTTCCATCTTTTTTCTCTCTCTTTCCTTCCTTCCTTCCCATCTTTCTTTCTCTTTCTTTCCTGTCCATTTCTTTCTTTCTTTCTTTCTTTCTTTCTTTCTTTCTTTCTTTCTTTCTTTCTTTCTTTCTTTCTTTCTTTCTTTCTTTCTTTCTTTCCTGTCCATCTTTCTTTCTCTTTCTTTCCTGTCCATCTTTCTTTCTCTTTCTTTCCTTTCCATCTTTCTTTCCTGTCCATCTCTTTCTTTCTTTCTTTTTTCTCTCTCTTTCCTTCCTTCCTTCCCATCTTTCTTTCTTTCTTTCCTGTCCATCTTTCTTTCCTTCCATCTTTCTTTCTCTTTCTTTCCTGTCCATCTTTCTTTCCTTCCATCTTTCTTTCTCTTTCTTTCCTGTCCATCTTTCTTTCCTATCCATCTTTTTTTCTCTTTCTTTCTTTCCTTTACATCTTTTTTTCTCTTTCTTTCTTTCCTTTACATCTTTCTTTCTCTTTCTTTCCTGTCCATCTTTCTTTCTTTCTTTCCTTTACATCTTTCTTTCTCTTTCTTTCCTGTCCATCTTTCTTTCTCTTTCTTTCCTGTCCATCTTTCTTTCTCTTTCTTTCCTGTCCATCTTTCTTTCTCTTTCTTTCCTGCCCTTCTTTCTTTCTTTCTTTCTTTCTTTCTTTCTTTCTTTCTTTCCTGTCCATCTTTCTTTCTCTTTCTTTCCTGTCCATCTTTCTTTCTCTTTCTTTCCTGTCCATCTTTCTTTCTCTTTCTTTCCTGTCCATCTTTCTTTCTTTCTTTCCTATCCATCTTTTTTTCTCTTTCTTTCTTTCCTTTACATCTTTCTTTCTCTTTCTTTCCTGTCCATCTTTCCTTCTCTTTCTTTCCTGCCCATCTTTCTTTCTTTCTTTCTTTCTTTCTTTCTTTCTTTCTTTCTTTCTTTCTTTCTTTCTTTCTTTCTTTCTTTCTTTCTTTCTTTCTTTCTTTCTTTCTTTCTTTCTTTCCTGTCCATCTTTCTTTCCTGTCCATCTTTCTTTCTCTTTCTTTCCTGTCCATCTTTCTTTCTTTCTTTCCTATCCATCTTTTTTTCTCTTTCTTTCTTTCCTTTACATCTTTCTTTCTCTTTCTTTCCTGTCCATCTTTCCTTCTCTTTCTTTCCTGCCCTTCTTTCTTTCTTTCTTTCTTTCTTTCTTTCTTTCTTTCTTTCTTTCTTTCTTTCTTTCTTTCTTTCTTTCTTTCTTTCTTTCTTTCCTGTCCATCTTTCTTTCTTTCTTTCTTTCTTTCTTTCTTTCCTGTCCATCTTTCTTTCTTTCTTTCTTTCTTTCTTTCTTTCCTGTCCATCTTTCTTTCCTTCCATCTTTCTTTCCTTCCATCTTTCTTTCCTTCCATCTTTCTTTCCTTTCCATCTTTCTTTCCTTCCATCTTTCTTTCCTTCCATCTTTCTTTCTTTCCTGTCCATCTTTCTTTCTCTTTCTTTCCTGTCCATCTTTCTTTCTTTCTTTCTTTCCTATCCATCTTTTTTTTCTCTTTCTTTCTTTCCTTTACATCTTTCTTTCTCTTTCTTTCCTGTCCATCTTTCTTTCTCTTTCTTTCCTGCCCATCTTTCTTTCATGTCCATCTTTCTTTCATGTCCATCTTTCTTTCCTTCCATCTTTCTTTCCTTTCCATCTTTCTTTCTTTCCTTCCATCTTTCTTTCCATCTTTCTTTCCTTCCATCTTTCTTTCCTTCCATCTTTCTTTCTCTTTCTTTCCTGTCCATCTTTCTTTCTTTCCTGTCCATCTTTCTTTCTCTTTCTTTCCTGTCCATCTTTCTTTCCTGTCCATCTTTCTTTCCTGTCCATCTTTCTTTCTCTTTCTTTCTTTCCTTATTTCTCTCCATCTTTCTTTCTTTCTTTCCTTTACATCTTTCTCTTTCTTTCCTTTACATCTTTCTTTCTCTTTCTTTCCTTTCCATCTTTCTTTCCTTCCATCTTTCTTTCCATCTTTCTTTTCTTTCTTTCCTTTCCATCTTTCTTTCCTTCCATCTTTCTTTGCTTCCATCTTTCTTTCCTTCCATCTTTCTTTGCTTCCATCTTTCTTTCTCTTTCTTTCCTTTGCATCTTTCTTTCCTTCCATCTTTCTTTCCATCTTTCTTTCTGTCCTTTACATCTTTCTTTCTCTTTCTTTCCTTTCCATCTTTCTTTCCTTTCCATCTTTCTTTCTTTTCTTTCCTTTACATCTTTCTTTCTCTTTCTTTCCATCTTTCTTTCCTTCCATCTTTCTCTTTCTTTCCTTTCCATCTTTCTTTCTTTCCTTCCATCTTTCTTACCTTTCTATCTTTCTTTCCTTCCATCTTTCTTTCTTTCCTTCCATCTTTCTTTCTTTCCTTCCATCTTTCTTTCTTTCCTTCCATCTTTCTTTCTTTCATTCCATCTCTCTTTCCATCTCTCTTTCTCTCTTTCCATCTCTCTTTCTTTCTCCCTCCACCCATCCCCCTTTATTTCTCTCTTTGTGACAGCCTACCAGAATAGGTAGGATCTGTGAGAGCAGCTTCCCTGTGCAGCTCTGCTTGAGGAAAATATATCTTTATTATGCCCACTTACCTACCCCCTGTACTGTCCACTCCCCTATACTGTACCCTCCTAATACAGTTCATAATACAGTGGGGCCTCATGTCTAAGTTTTGCCTAAGGCCTCACAAAGTCTAGAGCCGCCTCTGGGTCAGTGTATGTAGGTCAGTGTGTGTGGGTGGGTCAGTGTATGTGGGTCAGGTAGGTCAGTGTGTGTGGGTCAGTGTATGTAGGTCAGTGTGGGTCAGTGTATGTAGGTCAGTGTGGGTCAGTGTATGTAGGTCAGTGTGGGTCAGTGTATGTAGGTCAGTGTGGGTCAGTGTGGGTCAGTGTATGTAGGTCAGTATGGGTCAGGTGGGTCAGTGTGTATCAAGTAGGTCAGTGTATGTAGGTCAGTGTATGTCAGTGTATGTAGGTCAGTGTATGTAGGTCAGGGTGGGTCAGGTAAGTCAGTGTATGTAGGTCAGTGTATGTCAGGTAGGTCAGTGTAGGTCAGTGTATGTAGGTCAGGGTGGGTCAGGTAGGTCAGTGTATGTAGGTCAGGGTGGGTCAGGTAGGTCAGTGTGTGTGGGTCAGTGTAGGTCAGTGTATGTAGGTCAGGGTGGGTCAGGTAAGTCAGTGTATGTAGGTCAGTGTATGTCAGGTGGGTCAGTGTATGTAGGTCAGGGTGGGTCAGGTAGGTCAGTGTATGTAGGTCAGGGTGGGTCAGGTAGGTCAGTGTATGTAGGTCAGGTAGGTCAGTGTATGTAGGTCAGGGTGGGTCAGGTAGGTCAGTGTATGTCAGGTGGGTCAGTTTGTATCAGGTAGGTCAGTGTGGGTCAGGTAGGTCAGTGTGTGTGGGTCAGTGTAGGTCAGTGTATGTAGGTCAGGGTGGGTCAGGTAAGTCAGTGTATGTCAGGTGGGTCAGTGTGTATCAGGTAGGTCAGTGTGGGTCAGGTAGGTCAGTGTATGTAGGTCAGTGTATGTCAGGTAGGTCAGTGTATGTAGGTCAGTGTATGTCAGGTAGGTCAGTGTATGTAGGTCAGTGTGTGTGGGTCAGGTAGGTCAGTGTGGGTGGGTTAGTGTATGTAGGTCAGTGTATGTCAGGTAGGTCAGGGTGGGTCAGGTAGGTCAGTGTATGTCGTGTGGGTCAGTGTATGTAGGTCAGGGTGGGTCAGGTAAGTCAGTGTATGTAGGTCAGTGTGTATCAGGTAGGTCAGTGTATGTCGTGTGGGTCAGTGTATGTCAGGTAGGTCAGTGTGTATCAGGTAGGTCAGTGTATGTCGTGTGGGTCAGTGTATGTCAGGTAGGTCAGTGTGTATCAGGTAGGTCAGTGTATGTCAGGTAGGTCAGTGTATGTCAGGTAGGTAGGTCAGTGTGGGTCAGGTAGGTCAGTGTTTGTAGGTCAGTTTAGTGGTCAGCATTGATGGGCACTGGTAAGCCAAGCAGCAACCAGCAAGTCAGCCTACCCCCGCCACACAACCACACAACCCCTCCGCCCAACCAAAAAAACCAAGCGCCACTAGAGGGCCCCCCGTGCCGGCCTTGGACTTCGGGCTGAAGCCCCTGGTCTTTTTGCCACCTAGCAACGCCCCTGCCTAGCGTGATTGTCAGTGATGGCTGCAATATAAGCCCTACCCCCCAAATAAGCCCTACCCTGTTTCCCCGAAAATAAGCCCTACCCTGAAAATAAGACCTACAAGGCCTTTAACTAGGGCTTTGGGGGGTAGGTCTTATATTGCAGCCATCACCGACAATCATGCTAGGTCTTATTTTCGGGGAAACAGGGTATAAAGTCCCAAATTCCTTACTTCTCCCCTCCCTCCCATTTCATAGTAAAAACAATTAAAAAAAATAAAAGTCCCTAAATCTATCCCGTAGTTTGTAGACGCAATTACTTTTGTGCAAACCAATCAATACTTGCCTATTGCATTTTTTTTTTTCCAAAAATATTTAGTAGAATATATATTGGACTAAACTGATATATAAATTCGTTTTTTATATATATTTTTTTGGACATGTATTATAGCAGAACGTAAGAAAATCTTTAATTTTTTTTTAATTGTTAGTCTTTTTTTTGTTTATAGCGCAAAAAATAAAAACCGCAGAGGTGATCAATTACTACCAATAGAAAGCTCTATTTGTGGGTAAAAAGGGACATCAATTTTGTTTGGGTACAGCATCACAGGACCGCGCAATTTTTAAAGTGACGCAGTGCGGTATCGCAAAAAAGGGCCTGGTCATCAAGGGGGCGAATCCTTCCGGTCCTTAAGTGGTTAATTTTAACAAAAAAAAAACAAAAAAAAAAACAAGACTTTAGTATCACTTTAATTGAACAAGCTGCAGTTAGAAGCGGATTGGCTATCATGCACAGCTGCACCAGATTCTGAGTGCTCCAGTTTTAGTAAATCTCCCTCAGTAGTATATCTTCCAGCTAATTCATTAACCACTTGCCGCCCGCCCACCGTCAAATGACGGCTGGCCAGTGCGGCTCTTGTTCTGCGTGGATGTCGTATGACGGCCTCCCAGAACGATCGCTCTCGCATGTCCGTGGGGACGCGCATCTTATCAATCACCTTTGCGAAGTGTTGCTAGGACACGGTGCGACCTCAATCTCTGTAAAGAGCCGCAGTCGTGGTTCTTTAACCATGTGATCGGCTGTGTCCAAGCACAGCTGGTCACATGTAAACACGGAGATGCTAGTAATCGGCGCTCCTCACCTCACACTGACAGAGTGTGAGGAGAGGAGAGCCGATCAGCGGCATCTCCTCACAGAGGACATCTAAGGATGTAAAGGGCACTGATCATCAGTGCCCTGATTACAATTAAGTGCCCACCAGTGCCAGCAATCAGTGCCCACCACTGCCAGCAATCAGTGCCCACCTTTGCCCACAAGTGCCAGAAATCAGTGGCCATTAGTGATGCCAGTCAGTGCTGGCTATCACTGCTGCCCATCAATGCCACCCATCAATGCACATCAGTGCCACCTATCCATGCCGCCTATCTGTGCCCACCAGTGCCGCCTATCTGTGCCCACAAGTGCCGCCTATCTGTGCTCATCAGTGCCACACATCAGTGCCACTAATCAGTGCCCATAGGTGCCGCCTCATCAGTACCCATAAGTACCACCAAAAAATTTACTGACAGAAACTAAGGAAAACTTTTATTTTTTCAAAATTTTTGGTCTTTTTTTTAGGAAAAAATAAAAACCCCAGAAGTGAAGAAAATTATAAAAAATTCACATAGTTACAGTGTAGCATGACCGCGCAATTGTCATTCAAAGTGTGAGAGCGCTGACAGCTGAAAAATGGCTTGGGCAGGAAGGCGGTATAAGTGCCTGGTATTGAGGTGGATAATTTTGTTGAATATTGGTTTTTATTATGATCCATGTAATAAAATAATTAATTTTAATTGTTATCCTATTTGTATTTTGTGGCACCCAAAAAGTCTCACAACTTTACTCTACGTATTTGAATGTCTTTGATGAAATGAATGATTCACCATTTTGAAAGAGGTCAACGCTTGAAAACAAGCTGTGATGTCAAATATTTTTAAGAACGGAATCTTCCATTGAAGAATTGGGGAATCGGTGAATGGGAATCTATTACGTAAACAAGTGGAGAGATTGACAAATTATTCCATGAATTGATTATTTTCCAAATTATAAGTAAGCTAACCCGTCTCCTGACACTTTAAGTTGGCCTGTGATTGATCCTGTTGTCTTTGGAGTAATGACCCTTTAAGCAAAAACCAGCTGTCTTTTTTTCAGCCACTGTGGTTCTTTTTCATCCACATCTAAGGCTGGGTTCACACCTATGCGAATTGGATGCGAATCAAATTCGCATAGCAGAAGAATATGACTGGCTCTCTATGGAGCCGGTTCACGTCTCCAGGGCGGCTGAGGAGAGCACCGCACAGAAACGCTGTGCTTCTTTGCCTCCGAATCAGGGCCGAATTCAGGCAAAGATTTTGCCCTGATTCGTCCCTGAAAAGGACAACAGGGACGGACATCGTTGCTGTGTGATCTACGGACGGTTTAGGTGTGAACCGAGGCTAAATGTCTGTTGGAGGACTTTCAGAGGATAACAGTTCTAGTGACAAATGTGTGAACAGATATACTGCACACACACATTAGAGGTGCCATAGTCATAGGCGCACAGTCATTCAGATGAAATTAGCAGCGCTCTGCCATATGCACTGTAGATTTTTATATCCTTTGTAGCATATCTTTCTATATAAAAAGTCATGAAAGACATTTGGGTGCGATGTTTGCTGCAAAATCTCACTAAATCTGATGGAAATGCAAAAGTGAAATTTGATGTGATAAAAGCATTTGACATTTCACATTATCTAAAGAGTTGCAAATCCGCAAAATGGCCATATAGTATTACCCCTTCTGGCTAAAATTTACCATAACTGAATAGTTTATAGTGGGAAATGACACAAAAAGAAACCTATATTTTTTATGTGACTTCAATATCTGAAATGCACCATATGGTATCTAAAGCGCTGGTAATAAACAATTCAGGCACTCTTCGAAGGCAATGCATAAGAAAATCATGCCTTTCTATTGACCTTCAAACTTAAATGTGAATTTTTTAACATGGGTCTATATAGGTAAAATAAGGTAAACGGAGGTAATGTAATGCTCTTTAAATACGAAGAACATAAATAGCTTTAAAGTGGTTGCAAACCTCAGACATAAAACACGGAACAAAGCATATCTCTCTATAGTGTGTACTTGTCTCAATTAGGAGCAGTAAGTTTCATTTCTGTCTGCTACCCCGTACCTCTGCTATCAGCATGACTCACTTCTGACAAGTTTTCCTGACACTAGACATGTGCATTCGTTTTCGTCTGAATGCATTTTCGTCCAAATTTCAGGTATTTTCGTTATCGTTTTAACAAACGATAACGAAAGTGCAGAATCCGAAAAACGAAAGATCCGACATAAACAAATGTTTTATTTTCGTTATCGTTGCTACAACAGTTCGATGTAGATAGGAGATTCGACATGACGCTGACAATAACAGTCTGTGTCCATCAAACCTGTGGCCGAATGTGCCTAACCTTAACTCTATTAGTCCAAGATTATTCTACATAGAGAGAAAAGATTTGACAGAGAGAAAAGATTCTACATAGAGAGAAAAGATTCGACGTAGGGGAGAAAAGATTCGACGTAGGGGAGAAAAGATTCGACGTAGGGGAGAAAAGATATATAAAAATAATGATGATGATGAATGTTATTGGCTGATTGTAACCAAAGAGGAGGAGCAGTAAAATAGCTAGAAGTACGTACACACGTAGTTTGGCTCATGGTGTCTGTTGAAAGTTCTAAGAAGATTCGACGGAGTAGGCGTTGTACAGTTTAGCTGCTCCGTCGAATCTTCTTTGAACATTCAACAGACACCATAAGCCTTCAATGACAGATTGGACCTTAATTTGGATTTTCGGACGAATGCAATTTTTAAAGAAAAACTAAATAAATAAAAACGAATTTCGGGAGTAACTAAATACATTTATTTTTCGGACGAAAACGAAATTCCGAAACAAAATATTTCAGTGTGCACATGTCTACCTGACACCAAGAGAAAAAAGGTGATAGGGGAGCTGCAGCACACAGCATGTGATTGGCAGCCTCAGCTCCGTTGCTGTGAGAAGGGGGGTGTATGTCCCTTCCCTTCAATCAGCTGTTAGAGCTCTCCTCACTGAGTGCAGAGTGTAATTTCAGCTCTCCGTCCCCTTATTTCTAATCGCTCAGACAAGCTTTATAAATTCCGGGCTTTGATCTGCTGTAGCGAAGAGAAGACAGCAGATAAACAGGTACAGCTTATGTAGGAGAATAGTTTCTTCCATTTATCACCTGAGGCCAGTCACTTCACAAGGTGTATATATAAGGGTATACAACCACTTTAAATAAACTCTTTTAGGCAATGTGCTGTGTAGTCTAATGTGGAAGGGGTATTAGACTCTAAGCAACTTCAGAGGCTAGGTTTAGTCTGCAAGGCACTGGGTAAATCAATAGAGAGAAATAAATGAAAGATGGTAGAAGAACACTCTGTGCAGCAGCTTTGTAATTCTCCTTGGAGGCCCAACATCATATATAGAACATTCTGTACTCCACATAATAAACATGACATCATATCTGGGAGTGTTGAATCCTCATTCCAGGGATGGCTTGCAATACAGCAGCAATTGGCAGCATGGGCAGCAGGAGAAAAAATGTATTAAATATATTTTTCTTATTTTTATTTGAGGAATACAGTTGCTTTAACAGTAGAGTCCACACTTGTTATGTCACAGAAGTTCTAGAGATGCTGCACAGCTTCCTGAAGGTACAACTAAAGGCAATTTTTAGGTTAAAGTCTAGGGGGAGTGGAACACCTGTCAGGTTTCTTTTATTGCTGTCTGTGCCCCATTTAATGCCGTATTAAACCCAAAACCAAAAATAGAATATATTGCAGAGTACCAATCCTTAGATGTGATGGCTGCATCTCTTTTGTAGGCTTTTCTTTTCTTTTCTTTTCTTTTTTCCCTTTTGGGATAAAGGATTTACATAAATAAATAAAAGCTGATCATTGGAAGCACCACTGCTTTGTTAAATGGTTAGTCCCATCCTTGTAAACTGATACATCTGGAAGAGAGTGTTATTTTGAAAAACAACAGACTTCCTGGCAGCATCACCAGGTGAAAATAGAGGAAAGAAAGCCTAAAAAAACAAATGCAGCCATCACATCTAAGAATTGGTAAGCTGCAATATAATAAACATTTGCTTTTGGGTTTAATGCTTATTTAGGGAGATTCACCCTTTCTATTTGTCCTGTTTACCATTATCACTGAAAGTGAAGGGAAATACCAAATTTTGGGTTTTCCCCAGAACAAAAATAAAGGGGAAATCTTCTTATGGGGGCACTCGTTCTAGTGACCCTGGTGGCAACCAGGGATTCCCCCACTTTTGAGGGACAGGACGTCAAGGGAAATCTCCCCAATGGGACACAGATGGGGAAAAAACCTGACAGGGGTTATAACCCTCCCTTATTCTAACCAAAAAAAAAAAAGAGGGTTGCCTAATTTAAATGGAAAATGTTATAGTTCTGGGAGTTCAAAGACCAGGTGTTAAAAGAGGACTGAAGTTATTGTGAGAATAATGTGGGACTGAAGATTGTTTTGCTATAGGGAACATCTGTTTAAGCACTACCCTGAAAATGTACCTTTTTGTCTTTGATTCCTCCAGAAAAATAGCAGGACATTTCCCTATATGTTATGGTGCCTAAATCATTTTAAATGTATATATGCAGTGTGAATCTTAGTCACTGCTGCCTCCATAAAGTTTAGCGTGAGATCTGGTGATGCAACTAGTAGCTGCTGTAAACAAGGCTTGCTGCCGAAACGCGTTAGCCATTACTTTTAACATGGTCATGTTACAATAAAGACTTCAGATGGAATCTCCAGAGTTGCCGACCTTTCTGTTTGTGTATTTTAAGTAGCTGCTCACTATTCTCTTTCCTGAAGGCCCAGTCATGAGTAAGCAAAGCCCTTTGCTTCTACCATTGTGGCCTCCTCCACTCAGAGAGACAGTGCAGAACAAGATATGGCAAGCCAGTGATTGTGAAATGCTTAGCTGCAAGGAGGCCACAGGCAATAGTGATGACCAGTGCTTTGCTCCACCTGCCTTTTTTGGCCACAGTTCCTACTAGAGTTGCACCGATACCGGTATCGATATTAGTGCCTATGCTAAGCATTTGTACTTGTACTTGTGCAAATGCTCCAATACCTGAAATGGATACCCTTGGTGTGCTATTTGAACCCATACAAAATGAATGGGCTCAAATCGTACTGCAAAGAATCACATGTGATCTGAACAGGAATGCGGTGCGATTGCTGTCTGAATCGCATATGGTTTCCCCCCACCGCTCCTGTGTAAACCCAGGCTTGTCATAGTGACTTCAGCCTGAGTTCACACAGGAGCGGTGTAGGAAACCGCATGTGATTCAGACAGGAATCGCACTACATTCCTGTTCAAATTGCATGTGGTTCTTTGCATTTGAGACCATTCATTTTGTATGGCCTCAAATTGCACTGCAAAGGTACACGATATCGGCAAGTACTTGACTGAAAGTATCAGTACTCATCATTATCGGTGCAACCCTAGTTTCTACAGTTCAGTCCCAATTTAACACCTCCATCTAGAGATCTTGAGAAAGAAACATCTCATATGTTAATGGAATACATAACAGTGAGTTTGTATGATTTTACCTTAATGTCGTGGTAGAGGGATTTTCCATATCTCTCCTTGTACTTTTGCCTGATAGTCATCAAATCTATTTCACTTCTAGCTATGAGAGTCCTTATAACTGTCTTGTTGTGAAAACCAAACTCCTAAAAAGAACAAGAATAAAACCACTGTTAGAGAATTTCATATCAAGTAAAATGTATAACCAAGGTATAATCGGTACACAAACCCTCAAAAATGTTTATCAATAATGTATACACATAATTATCCAGATTATAACAAATATACATAAATCAATAAATAAAGTAAGCGCAAAAGGTAACGTTCAACCCTCAACCCTTTAGGGTTGAGCACTACCTTTTGCGCTTACTTTATTTAGAGATGAGCCGAACCCCCCCGGTTCTGTTCGCACCAGAACATGCAAACAGGCAAGAAATTTGTGGGAAAATGCGAACACCATTAAAGTTTATGGGACGCAAATGTGAAAAATCAAGTGTGTTAATTTTAAAGGCTTATATGCAAGTTATCGCCATACAAAGTGTATGGGGACCCAGGTACTGCCCCAGAGGACATGTAAAAATGCAAAAAAAAAGTTTTTAAAATGGCCATTTTTTCAGGAGCAGTGATTATAATAATGCTTAAAGTGAAACAATAAAAATGAAATATTTGTTTAAATATTGTGCCTGGGGGGAGTTGCCTTAGTCTGCCTGTAAAGTAGCGCATCTTTCCTGTGTTTATAACAGTACCGCATAAAAATTACATTTCTAAAGGAAAAAATGTAATTTAAAATTGCTCGCGAATGTAATGTACATCGCGGATGTAATGTATTGCCGGAACAATATGCATTAAAAAAAAAAGGTGTGGGTCCCACCCCTCCCCCCCCCACAGTCCATTACCAGGCCCTTCAAGTCTGGTATGGATATTAAGGGGAACGTCACGCCAAAATTTAAAAAAAAATGGCGTAGGGGTCCCCCCCAAAATCCATACCAGGCCCTTCAGGTCTGGTATGGATTTTAAGGGGAACCTCGTGCCAAAATGTAAAAAAAAAAATGGTGTCCATACCAGACCCTTATCCAAGCATGCAACCGGGCAGGCCGCAGGAAAAGGGAGGGGGATGAGAGAGCGCCCCCCTCCTGAACCACACCAGGCCACATGCCCTTAACATGGGGAGGGTGCTTTGGCCTCATCCCCACAACCCTTGCCTGGTGGTTGTGGGGGTCTGCGGGCGGGGGGGCTAGGCACCCTGTCTTTGGCCAATTATGGCTCTCTCAGCAGAGTGCGCTGTGATTGGCCAAAGCATGTAGTCAGGTGCATGCTTTGGCCAATCATCATACAGCAACGCACTGCGGTCTCGCAGTGCATTATGGGGCGTTCAGCAGCGCTCCAATTTCCCGCGGTTGCCCCATATGTTCAGTTTGTTTTATAACAAAGGAACACCCGGTGTTTGAGCCGAACTTAGGTTTGACTCAAACCGCGGGCTCATCCCTACTTTATTTATTGATTTATGTATACTTGCTATAATCTGGAAGATTATGTGTGTACATTATTGATAAGACATTTTTGAAGGTTTGCACACCATTTTCACCTTGGTTTTAATTCAGTTTTTTTCCGGGAGCATTTGTGTGCTACACTCTGTTGATATACACTATATTGCCAAAAGTATTGGGACACCTGCCTTTACACGTACATGAACTTTACTAGCATCCTAGTCTTCGTCTGTAGGGTTCAATATTAAGTTGGCCCACCCTTTGCAGCTATAACAGCTTCAACTCATCTGGGAAGGCTGTCCACAAAGTTTAGGAGTGTGTCTATGGGAATATTTAACCATTCTTCCAGAAGCGCATTTGTGAGAGTTGGACGAGAAGGCCTGGCTCGCATTCTCTCTAGTTCATCCCAAAGGTGTTGTATCAGGATGAGGTCAGGACTCTGTGCAGGCCAGTCAAGTTCCTCCACCCCAACTCGCTCATCCACACTATATTGCCAAAAGAATCGGGCCACCCTTCAAAATCATTTGGTGGAGGGGGGATTATGGTGTGGGGCTGTTTTTCAGGGGTTGGGCTTGGCCCCTTAGTTTCCAGTGAAGGGAATTCTTAAGGCATCAGCATGCCAAGACATTTTGGACAATTTCATGCTCCCAACTTTGTAGGAACAATTTGGGGATGGCCCCTTCCTGTTTCAAGATGACTGCGCACCATTGCACAAGGTCCATAAAGACATGGATGAGCGAGTTTGGGGGGGGGGGGGGACTTGACAGCCTGCACAGAGTTCTGACCTCACCCGGATAGAACACCTTCGGGATAAATTAGAGCGGAGACTGTGAGCCAGGCCTTCACGTCCTACATCAGTGCCTGACCCCACAAATGCGCTGTGTACAACGTAATTGAATGCAATTATATTATTGACCTTAACATTGGATATCTTGTTGTTACTTGTAGGGATAAACATGTATTTTTTAAAATATTTTCCTCATATGCCATCCATGCTGTTCAGTAAAAGAAACAGTTGCCAGGAGTATTTGAGATGTTGCATCTACATTTTTGCAGCCAAATGCAAAAACATCATCACAAGGGATATAATTTACAGTGAGCAGGATATGTCCCTTGTGTTGATTCCTCTTCTTTTAGTAATACTCCTCCTCTGTTCTGAACTACCTACCCCACTCTCTCCGCCATAAACTTTAGATGTGGCAGGGGTTGTCACAAGTTCTCATCAAGTAGCACGACTATGCCTGTTCATTTCTCCTAGCTACTCTGTTCAAAGAATCTGTACTACAGCTGCATAATAACCACAGGGGGCCACCTGCTTGGCACCATTCACAGAACACCTCTCCATAAAGGTGGGTGGGGTTCTGATCTCCAACCCGTCCAATTATTCATTGAAAAAATTCCAAATAGTTCTGTGAATGACGTCATGTCGAGTGAGCAACCCCCTGTCGTCACTATGCAGTAAGACACCAAATAAGACACCAAAGGCAGCTGCGACTACTACAGGGATTTCACGTTTCCAGAGGAATCCCACAGATAATGAAGCTGGAATAAATAAAATCCACAACTGGAATTTAGCCTTAACCACTTGCCGACTGCCCTATAGCAGTTTTACTGCTACAGGGCGGCCACTGTGCACAGGATCACGTGTATATATAAATATATATGTATGTATATATATATATATCCAGGTAGGGACGCGAATGCACACTGTTGGCGGCTCGCTCCTGCTGTGATTATACACAGTGGGAGCCGCTCAGCGGGTACTAGAGCTGCACAATTCTGGCTAAAATGAGAATCACAATTTTTTTGCTTAGAATAAAGATCACGATTCTCTCATGATTCTCGCTGCATAACATCATCTTTCACATTATACAAAAAAATTGGGCTAACTTTATTGTTTCATTTTTTTTAAATTCATTGAAGTGTATTTTTTTCCCAAAAATTGCGTTTGAAAGACCGCTGCGCATATACAGTGTGACATAAAATATTGCAACAATCGCCATTTTATGCCCTAGGCGGGTCTCTGCTAAAAATATATATTTAATGTTTGGGGGTTCCAAGTAATTTTCTAGCAAAAAATACTGATTTTAACTTTGTAAGAAACAAGTGTCAAAAAAAGGTTTAGTGTTTAAGTGGTTAAACTTCCCTCATTTACACACCAAAGTTCATTCCTTTGATCTAAGAACGAAAAGTTACAATGTTTATAGTTATCTACCAGCAGACAATGTTGTGAAAAACTTGTCAGACTGCCCTTTTTTTTTCTTTTGACAGCTGAGTGAGCAGAGAACTTTCTACACTTGTTACATGAATGAATTGGGAAATCAAATTGTAGCTCTAGCAGGTACCTCCCAATCATCCTGCAGAGAGGCATAATGGCAGTTTGCCTATGTAAACAAGGCAACTTGCTATTCTGACAGGAGGGAAGGCATGGATACTGTGTCTCTGCAAAGTAGGGACAGTGATTCATGTCTTCTCCTAGTAAAAGCACCTACCACACTGTACAGAAACACAGGATAGGCACATATTTACCCCTTTGATCACTCCTGATGTTAAAAGCGTCTCACGACACGACTCACAATCTCTATTTTCCTCCAGTGAATCCACCCCCCCCCCCACAGTTAGAAAGCACCTCCCAGGGAACACATTTAAACCTTTGTTCACCCCTGGTGTTAACCCCTTCCCTGCCAGTGTCATTTATACATTAATCAGTGCATTTTTTTAGCACTGATCACTGTATTGGTGTCACTGGTCCCCAAAAAAGTAACATTTAGGGTCAGATTTGTCACAATGTCTCAGTCCCGCTAAAAATCGCAGATCGCCGCCATTACCAGTAAAAAAATTAAAATAAATAAAAGTTCATAAATCTATCCTGTAGTTTGTAGACGCTATAACTTTTTCACAAACCAATCAATATACACTTATTGAGATTTTTTTTTGTTACCAAAAATATGTAGCAGGATACATATTGGCCTAAACTGATGAAGAAATTCATTTTTTTAATTTTTTTTTGGATATGTATTATAGCAGAAAGTAAAAAATATAGTTATTTTTTTGAAATTGTTGGTCTTTTTTTGTTTATAGCGCAAAAAATAAAAACCTCTGAGGTGATAATATGCCACCAAAAGAAAGCTCTATTTGTGCGAAAAAAGGGACATTTTATTTGGGTACAACGTCGCACGACTGCGCATTTTTCAGTTAAAGTGATGCAGTGCCGTATCGCAAAAAATGGTCTTGTTAGGAAGTGGGTAAAACCTTCCGGGGCTGAAGTGGTTAAAGTATGAATAACAGTACAGTGCTCGTGCTGTGTAATTTGTCCCCTTGTATAATATAAAATACCTGGCTGATCCTGCCTGGTTCTGCCCTCCCCCCTGTAAACTGGCCACTGTTCATCAAGGCTGCTTAGCCCTGACACCGTGGTCAGTGTACGTGCCTCCGTCATCCACAGCTCTCCTCTGTCCTCCTCTTCCCCATCCTCAACCCCCTCCTCTCCCTACCTGTCAGCTGCGTCAGTGCCAGCCCCCTCCCCCCACTTCCCTCCTGCAGAATAAACTGTGTAATTCTTTACGCATTCACCTGTCTTCCTTAATGCTAAGTGCCCCATGTATGTGTTTTATGAAAAAAAAAGCCGTACTATACTATATTTCAGAGCGCCGCTTGGTGCTCACGTGACTGCCTGCTGCTCCCTCCCCCAACCTGACAGCTACAGCGGGCGGTCAGGTGAGCACCAAGCGGCGCTAGGATATAAGGTATACAATGGCATTTTTTTAATAAAACACATACACGGGGCACTTAGCATTAGGAAGACTGGTGAGTGCCTGAAAATTGCCAAGTGGGGTTACAACCACTTTAACCCCGTCCCTGCCAGTGTCATTAGTATAGTGACAGTGCATATTTTTAACAGTGATTACTGTATTAATGTCACTGGTTCCCAAAAAAGTGTCAGTGTCCGATTTTCTGCCGCAATATCACAGTCCTCCCTTTGATAAAGTCACGTGGTGTGACGCAACGCGTCAGGGTAGGAGGAGTCAGGTGCTGAGGCTTCTCGGGGATGGCCGAACCCGGAAGCTCACTACATCATTTCACTGCTCGCTGTTTATTTGAATGTAAGATACTACGTTTTTTTAATAAAATTTACTCGAATTTACTACACTATGGGACCTCTCCTTTTTTCCTAAACTACCATAGCTGGGATTGCTGTGAGTGGCGGGAGGAGTGACGGAGAGCCACATCCACAGGCACCGCTCTAGGAAACCCATCCTCTCTAACCCAAGATTGTCTATCTGCCTTATTTGGCCCACTGGGGGCCGCTGCTGGAGGTGAGAGGCTGGGGGAAACACTTGGCATGTGCACTAGAATCTGAATAGAAGAATAGCACCAGTCACATTATACCTGCACTTCATTTAAAAACTGCTTGTGTGGACACTAGTCATCACAGTAGCACGTTTTTGTACATTTTGTGGACTGCATTGCACTATTGTCACGTTGGGACGGCACCTCTGAACTTTGGATGTTGGGTGTCTGTCTATATATAATTATATATTTATTTTTTACGTTTGCGTTTATGATGGCAGGATTGCACAATTATCACTGTTTGTTTTTTTGATTTAGCTATTGTGGATCCATATTGATGCGGGGTTCCTTTCTCGCATCTTACATGACAGTTTGTTTACTTTTTATTTTCCTTGGTATACTCATGCACAGTGGGTTAGTTTGCTGTTTAGAACATTATTATTTGCCACACTGTAAAAAAAGAGCTGTTTATTTGTTATTTTTCACTATTTTAGCACCAGGAATTGTGATTTGCATCTCAATTATTTTGGGTGGCCATTAGTCCAGCCACATCAAGTTTTGTATGCTCTATATTTGTATAGTGTCACTCTCTCTTTTTTATGCATGGTGGCCTACACATTAGTCCTTTTACTTTTAATATCACAGTCCTGCTATAAATCACTGATCGCCACCATTACTAGTAAAAAATAAATAAATATAAATTCCATAAATATATCCCAGAGTTTGTAGACGCTATAACTTTTGCTTAAACCAATCAATACACACTTATTGGGATTTTTTTTTACCAGAAATATATTGGTCTAAATTGATGAAGATTTTTAATATTTTTTATTGGATATGTTTTATAGCAGAAAGTAAAAAATGTTGCTTTCTCAAAATTGTCGTGGTTTTTGTTTATAGCGCTAAAAAAAACAAACGCAGAGGTGATCAAATACCACCAAAAAGTGCTATTTGTGGGAAAAAAAGGACATCAATTTTATTTGGGTACGGCGTCACATGACTGCACAATTGTCAGTTAACCACTTCATATCCGGGCCATTTCTGACACTTTGCTCCTACATGTAAAAATCATAATTTTTTTGCTATAAAATTACATAGAACCCCCAAACATTATATATGTTTTTTTAGCAGAGACCCTACAGAATACAATGGCGGTCATTGCAACTTTTTATCTTGCACGGTATTTGCGCAGCAATTTTTCAAACGCCTTTTTTTTGGAAAAAAAACAGTTTCATGCTTAAAAAAAAACAAAACAGCAAAGTTAGACAAATTTTTTTGCATTGTGTGAAAGATGAAGTTACGCCGAGTAAATAGATACCTAACATGTCACGCTTCAAAATTGCACACGCTCGTGGAATGGCGCCAAACTTTGGTACTTAAAAATGCCCATAGGCGACGCTTTAAAATTTTTTACTGGTTACATGTTTTGAGTTACAGAGGAGGTCTAGGGCCAAAATTATTGCTCTCGCTCTAACGTTCGCGGCGATACCTCACATGTGTGGTTTGAACACCGTTTTCATATGTGGGCGGGACTTACGTATGCGTTCGCTTCTGCGTGCGAGCTCACGGGGACAGGGGCGCTTTAAAAATTTTTTTTTTTTTTTTTATTGTTAATTTTACTTAAAATTTTTTATTTTGACACTTTAAAAAAATATTTTTTTTTTTGATCACTTTTTTTTCTATTACAAGGAATGTAAACATCCCTTGTAATAGGAATATGACACGATCAGTCCTCTTTACAGTGAGATATGGGGTCAATAAGACCCCACATCTCACCTCTAGGCTGGGAAGCCTAAAATAAAAAAAAAAAATAAAACGATCGCCGCTTCACAACCGAAGCGGCGCCGTTTTTTTGAATGCAGAGGCCGGGCGTGACGTCATAACATCGCGCCCGGCCTCCGAACGATCATAGAGACTCCGGCGACCATCTGGTCCGCCGGAAATCTCTATGGTGAACATCCGGCGCCGGCGGATCCGCTATCCGACTCACCGATCGCTGAGGTGAGTCGGTAGTAGCACCGGAGGGCGGCGGGAGGGGGGGGGTGTCCCCTCCCGCCGCCCGTAAGAACGATCAAGCGGCGGAACAGCCGCTATGATCGTTCTTATGGTGTACGGAATCGCCGGCTGAAAATGCCGGTATCTGAATGATGTCTGTAGCCTCAGACATCATTCAGATATAAGCCCTGAAAGTGGAGGCCGTCATATGACGGCCTCCGGATGTCAAGAGGTTAAAGAAACACAGCGCCATATAGCAAAAAATGGCTTCGTCAATGAGGGGAGGTAAATCTTCTGGAGCTGGTGGTTAAAGCATACCATATTTGATTTGTTTGAGAAGAGTATACATTGTAAGCACTCCAAACAATAAAAACAAAAAAAAGTTTTGCTTCTTGTATTCGAATCTCTCTGATAACTGTTGAAACATTTTATATTATGTATTTTACCACTAGGTGTCAGCAAAGCACACGTAAAAATAGTCTACTGTACCATAGAAATAGTAGAGCTAAAGGTAAAGACAAAACTTTTTTTTCATATTGGATAGAGTACAGGTGATATTTGAAAAATTAGAATATCGTGCAAAAGTTCATTTATTTCACTAATGCAACTTAAAAGGTGAAACTAATATATGAGAAAGACTCATTACATGCAAAGCAAGATAGTTCAAGCCGTGATTTGTCATAATTGAGATGATTATGGCTTACAGCTCATGAAAGCCCCAAATCCACAATCTCAGAAAATTAGAATATGACATGCAAACAATAAAACAAGGATTGTACATAGAACAATATTGGACCTCTGAAAAGTATAAGCATGCATATGTACTCAGTACTTGGTTTGGGCCCCTTTTGCAGCAATTACTGCCTCAATGCTGCGTGGCATTGAGGCTATCAGCCTGTGGCACTGCTGAGGTGTTATGGAAGACCAGGATGCTGCATTGTTCGGTCTCATGTCTCTAATCTTTCTTTTGGCAATGCCCCATAGATTCTCTATGGGGTTCAGCTCAGGCGAGTTTTTTGGCCAATCAAGCACAGTAATCCCACGGTCATTGAACCAGGTTTTGGTGATTTTGGCAGTGTGGGCAGGTGCCAAGTCCTGCTGGAAAATGAAGTCAGCATCCCCATAGAGCTTGTCTGTGGAAGGAAGCATGAAGTGCTCCAAAATCTACTGGTAGATGGCTGCATTGACCCTGGACTTAATGAAGCACAGGGAATTCTGACTCGACTCGGGTGCCCCCATAGAAAACTACTGGCTGAGGGGGCACTCGATAGGAGGGAGAAGCCAGGAGCAGCAAAGAGGGACCCGAGAAGAAGAGGATCCGGGCTGCTCTGTGCAAACCCAATTGCACAAAGGAGGTAAGTATAACATATTTGTTATTTTTGTTTTTTAAATGAGACTTTATGATCACTTTAAGGTCACCCATGCTCCTCCCTTTTTTGACAATGTCATGAAGGGGAGGGGCTAAGTCATTATCACATAAAGCACAGGCATGCAAAGGTTTGAGAAACCATTGTCTGATTAGCAATTTCTAATCTGTTTTTATGTTTACAGAGGTTTCCACTACTGACTTTTCTTTTTGAAAATGCCAGCAATCTGTTGTTCCAATATTTAGCTTCATTAACCCGGAGGAGGTATGCAGATAAGAATTTTTAACTTTCCTTAAACTTTTCTGATGTGCATACAGGCTCTGACTTA
The DNA here is from genome assembly GCA_037952925.1 of Lithobates clamitans. Lineage (NCBI taxonomy): Eukaryota > Metazoa > Chordata > Amphibia > Anura > Ranidae > Lithobates > Lithobates clamitans. The sequence goes on along the minus strand of JBBGZY010000378.1, from coordinate 1,236,466 downwards.
GAAAGCATACAGACCCATGGGTCAGCATTATAGCATTACAGCCAGGTAAAGAGCATTTTTAGAAGGTTAGTAATGATATCTCCCTCATATCTATTATTAAATAATTAATTTAACACCTAGAGCGCAATTATACAAGTAGTGCTGTTAGATGATCTCCAGAACATGAACAAAGGCTGCCTCACCTCGGGCAGGTGCTGGTGGACACCTCACACTCAGCTCTTCAAGCGTGCTCCCTTCCTTCCCTCAGGCTCTGAGCCACGCTGCCAGAAGATGGAGGAGGTGGGTGGAGCCAAAATTGACCAGGCATGAAGAAGGAAGAAGTTCCTCCTCCGCTCTGAATGCTGGGGCCTCGTCTTGGCCTCATGGCGGTGCTGCTGCTGAATGTAACAATGAGTGACCGCCACAGCTTCTGCGCCCCCCCCTTTGCCGCAGCTTGCAGTGCACCCTGGGCACCCGCCCAGGATCGGCCCTGAGTGTCCGCGTGCCCCCCCATGCGGACACCCATGTTTATGTTACATAATGGTAAAGAAAATTTAGAGATGTACTTTGCTGACACCTAGTGGTAAACTACATAATATAAAATGTTTCAATAGTTATCAGAGAGGAATACAAGAAGGATGACTAATGGCAAAAGTTTGTTTTTTAATGGGGGCAAGGCCAGCATTAAAAATGTCAAATGTGTTCTAATCTCTCCCAGCTCTATCCAAAAAAACAACTTTAGTTAAACTTGAAAAAAAAAGCATTGGTTTACCAAACAGGGGTACATTTATAACAGAGTAGACATTACTACAGATAAAAAAAAATAGAGAAAAGAAAATAACACTCCTGATGAAGTTGCTGGAGCCACCATACATGTAGAGCAATCTGCCACCAGTACTCATGTTATTCAGCACTGATCTGGGATACACCACCTTTATATTTTTGCAATTTTAGTATTTTTGCCATTTCTATTTCTTTTTTGTTGGCTCTTTGATTTTAGATTTTTATGTGTTTTTGGATTTTTTTCACATTTTTATTTTCCCAATATGTTTGGGTGGTGTTGGCTATTGGTGTTACAAAATGTCCTATGATTGTACTTTGCAACATATACATTTATCCACATATTTTGTTTTGTATATGCTTATACTGTATGTACATTTTAAATTGCAACACATATGGTATGTATATAGTTTACTGAGCCGGGTCAGTGTCATTCAGAACTTTATCTAGTTTCCAGATGGATGATAAAACTATATAGGGAGAGGCTAAAGTACTGACAGTTTTTGATGGGGGCAAGATTTGCACATTTCTTAATGTTTTAAATCTGTGGGTTATATCTGTGGAACATAGGGGGTTATTTACGAAAGGCAAATCCACTTTGCACTACAAGTGCACTTGGAAGTGCAGTCGCTTTAAATCTGAGGGGAAGATCTGAAATGAGGGGAAGCTCTGCTAATTTTATCATCCAATCATGTGCAAGCAAAAATGCTGTTTTTTATTTTCCTTGCATGTCCCCCTCGGATCTACAGTGACTGCACTTCCAAGTGCACTTGTAGTGCAAAGTGGATTTGCCTTCAGTAAATAACCCCTATAGCGTTGCAATATTTATAATAACGTTTTTTTTTTCATACAATTTTTGTGGTGTGAACATTTGTTTCAGGGAGTACTTTTCATGTGACTTTTGTGTTCTATTATGGTTCCCTTTTCTGCAAAGTTGGTTGGGCTGGTTTGTGTTTTAAAGTCAGAAAAGTGAGGCTGCAATGTATAGCTAGCAGAGCACCAGGGATTTAAATGTTTCTCAAAAGAAAGCTCAAGTTTGAAATGTTATTAAATCATTAAAGCTGAATTCTGATAAAAAAAAAAATTTACCTTCGCTGTTGGTCTCCCACTTACTGGATCGATTAAATGCTAATTTTCTCTAAGGGGAACAGAAAAAGCAGGCTTTTTTCTATATTCCTCACTCCCACAGACCTTGTCCCAGCTGCACTACTGATCTCCAAAAGTCTCTTCTCTTCACTACTTCATCAGTCGCAGGCACTCTGACATCATCACGTATAATGCAGGACAAGGCAGTCCTGCATTGTGAGGACACTGTAGGCCCACCCAAAACCCTTATGCCCTGTACACACGATAGGATTTTCCGATGGAAAATGTGTGATAGGACCTTGTTGTCGGAAATTCCGACCGTGTGTAGGCTCCATCACACATTTTCCATAGGAATTTTCAACACACAAAGTTTGAGAGCTTGCTATAAAATTTTCCGACAACAAAATCCATTGTCGGAAATTCCGATCGTGTGTACACAAATCCGATGCACAAAGTGCCACGCATGCTCAGAATAAATTAAGAGACGAAAGCTATTGGCTACTGCCCCATTTATAGTCCCGATGTACGTGTTTTACGTCACCGCGTTTAGAACGATCGGATTTTCCGACAACTTTGTGTGACCGTGTGTATGCAAGACAAGTTTAAGACCAACATCCGTCGGAAAAAATCCATGGATTTTGTTGTCGGAATGTCCAATCAATGTCCGACCGTGTGTACGGGGCCTAAGCGTTGAAGAGCGCCTGAGAGATGAAGAGCGCTGGCTATTGGATTAGTGAGGATTAACTACTTTTCCTGTTCCCCCAAGATAAACATGGGCATTTAACCTTTCTCGTACATGGGGAGGCCCGCTGTGAAGGGTTCATTTTTATTGTACTTGAAATTTAGCTTTGATAAAACATAATAATGTCATCTACATTCTGCCTACTAGCGTATGTTCAGTGTGTACTGCGTTCAAGGTTTGCCTCTGGTAAGAACTGTCACAGTTGCCAGTATGCATAGGTCAGCTCTCAAACAAATTTCTAAGCCCTAAATGGCTGGTGCCATAGCTGGTCAGGAACATGGCAACTGCAGATCTAAACAGAGGTAAAGATGAAATTGTCCTTGGCAGACAGGAAGATTTATATCTGCTGTAATGAAGCAGAGAAAGATCCAAGATTCCAGGCAAGACAGTCATGTTATACGAATGTTATCCCCGCACAATGGTGAGAACTACCCAGGTATAAAGTTGAAAGTTTCTTTCCAGAGATAAGGAGCCCCAGGTGCTGGCTAATGCTAGTTGAAGCTGTGTGCAAACAGGAAAATCCGGACAGCCGCACTCCAGGAATTTATAATCCAACTTGTTTTATTGTAAAATCAGGAACATGTCATACAGGACATCATTGACAGAGTGTACAGAGGATCAGCTAATGCGTTTCATGAGCTCATGAGTAAGCACTTGGTATAGTGCGAAACGCGTTAGCTGATCCTCTGTACACTCTGTCAATGATGTCCTGTATGACATGTTCCTGATTTTACAATAAAACAAGTTGGATTATAAATTCCTGGAGTGCGGCTGTCCGGATTTTCAAGACAGTTGCTTTGACTGGTGACGTCCGCTTAGCTTTTTTTTAATTTAACAAAACTTTCATTCAGTTCTGTCATGCTGCTGCATCGCTGTACTTGTGTGCAATGCTCTTTTTGTCTTTTTTTTTGTGTATTTATAGTGGCAGGATGACCACTTTTTAAATAAGCCCCTTAGGCTGATGGCACATTGGGGATTCTGTCTCAGGTGACATAATAAAGTGATTGTAAACGATTAACTTTTAAAACATTTGTATAGATATAAAAAAACATGTTTTTCCCTTTTTTATATGTGATCACATTCCCTCTGTTCTAAGCTGCATAAGGCTGGGTTCTCACTGATGCGGCTCGCAGCAGGGGTCCGGTGCGTCCCTGTTTTCTGTTTCTGGAGGAATCAGGCCCGAATTTTTGCCTGAATTCAGACCTAAAACAGAACCAAAGACACACAGGACCCCTGTGCAATATGCTCCGCAGCCGCTCCGGAGATGTGTGAACTGGCTTCAATGAGAGCCGGTCACAATCTCCTGTCATGCAAATTGGATGCAGGGAAATCCGCATCCAATTTGCATTAGTGTGAACCCAGCCTAACGCCCCGTACACACGGTTGGATTTTCCGATGGAAAATGTCCGATCGGAGCGTGTTGTCGGAAATTCCGACTGTGTGTATGCTCCATCGGACATTTTCCATCGGATTTTCCGACACACAAAGTTGGAGAGCAGGAGATAAAATTTTCCGACAACAAAATCCGTTGTCGGAAATTCCGATCGTGTGTACACAAATCCGACGGACAAAGTGCCACGCATGCTCAGAATAAATAGAGATGAAAGCTATTGGCCATTGCCCTGTTTATAGTCCCGACGTACGTGTTTTACGTCACCGCGTTCAGAACGATCGGATTTTCCGACAACTTTGTGTGACCGTGTGTATGCAAGACAAGTTTGAGCCAACATCCGTCGGAAAAAATCCATGGATTTTGTTGTCGGAATGTCTGAACAAAGTCCGACCGTGTGTACGCCCTATAAGAGTTGTTGGGAGGAGAAACAACTTTATACTGAGCTTCTCAGTGAAAGGCTGTGCAGGGGGGGTGTCAGGACAAGTTTGATCATTGGAAGAGAGTAGGCTGAGTTCCCAGCATAGCTAGAGAACTGACCACGGTGTGTTCTCCTGCTTAGTGTAGTCAGTTTTTAATAGGAAAGCAGAGGGACTGACCAGAACACCAGGGATTTCACACAAGGGAAGCAATACAAAGAGAACAGATTAAAAGTGCAAAGACTAGTGCGCAAAACCACAATCTCATCAAAGAAAATAAACAATAGTACCAGATAAAAGCCGCCAACATAAAAAGGTGTCCTCACACACCCTGGTGGATACGTAATTGAAAGTGAAAGGAATATGTGATACATACTTGCACCGTGAATTGGAAGGTTGGAATTATATAGAGTAGTGCAACTTTGGGAGGTCCTTTTTCTGTAATTTCAATTGGTACATTAAGACAAATTAGCGACACATATTCCTTTCACTTTCAATACAAAGAGAACAGAATACTTTTTCATATAAGTACATTGTACAGCAGGCACATATCAGGATTATGAAATGTTGGGGTAAAAAACGCTTTAACTGCCACCCATCCCAGCTCTTGGTGTGACTTATGACCTTTCCTCCCAACTGACAGTGCTGATGCTTGGTGATTGGTGGTTAGGCACCCAGCATTGTCACGTGGTGCAGGAAAAAGAGTCCCCATTTCTGTGTAAAGTCCAAGTTATGGGTCAAGCTTCCCATCTTCGAGATGGGAAGCTTGGGAAGATGCGAGAGAACAAAAAAAAATGGGAGCATGTGCACCTGGGGTAGGTGAAGCTGAGTGAACCTGTTACTTTGCCCTGCAAGGCCAAAGTACAGGTTCACTTTAAGTACCACATCCAGTCCAGCCAATTTTCATATCTTTGATATGTTAAATCTACAAAAATCTAGTATGCAGCATGCAGGAAATGATTAAAACATACAATTACTTACATGAATTGCTGAGTAAAGCCTGTATGCAAAATATGATGGTTTGTCTCGAACACAGGACACTGCAGAATAAATCAGTAGTTTTATCAAATCTTTTTATAAAAAGGAGCAAGTTTCATTTATAATTACTACATTTCTGATATCCAGGAAATACAAATGTATAGAAAAGAAAAGATACAACCAACTAACCAATAGGTATTATACCTTACTAATTATTTTGAAAGCAAAAGCTAAAACTTTACAATTTTTTTCAGTAGTGTTCTATTAGTAATTAAAGGGGAACTTTATTTTACCCTGCTCATTTTTCTTTTTTAATCTCCTCTTACCTGTCATGCTGTGGTGTTCTCAGCATACTCACCTGCCCAGCGAGTCCAGCATGGTCTTGCTGTAGCCCACCACTCGCTGGTTCTATCTTCCCCCCTGATGTCATCAGGGAGCCAGCTTTCTCATTTGAGTTCTGGCATCTGGCCCCCTGATGACGTAGCAACCAGGAATGCCCTTCTGCTGCTGTTCAATGGATACTGCTTCCTCCTAGGTTGTCTGATGTAGATATCTCAGGAGGCTGCAGCAGTAGCTCACTTCTGGAGGTAGGGAGTGGGTAGAGGCTGATTTTTTAATTAAAAAAAAAAAGCAAACAAACGAAAAAAAATTGTCGGCATAACAAATTTACAAGTGCGTTAGCACAAACATAAGTTTTGGTGTGAAAGTCTACTTTGTAGTAATTTGAATCATTTCATAATAAGACTTGAAAGCAGAGCAATTGCTTGGGTGAAAACAAATAAACATGCAAATATGCCCTACTGGTTTATCTACTTCTGAATTGAGGCTTGAATATGGCGTCTACTTTTCATTTTAAGGAAAAAAAAGCATGTAAATAGAAAATGAATTTCATGTACATCAAAGGAGCCTATACTGCAATTTGCGGACCTCCAGCTGTTGCAGAATTACAAATCCCATGAGGCATAGCAAGTCTCTGACAGCCACAAGCATGACACCCAGAGGCAGAGGCATAATGGGACTTTTTTGCAACAGCTGGAGGTCCGCTAATTGCATATCCCTGCTATACTGTAACATGTCCAAAAACTATATGCAATTCTATATTTTATATGCACAGAGAGGGAGAGTAAATGATAATAATATATACTAAAATTGTAAATTTGCCATTAGGAAAGTGAGCTTTGAATGCACCACCCATCCAAATCATGGGCCATTAGTTTGCATAATAAAGCAATTTTAAAAGCTGAAATCCAAACAAGCAGTGAAATACAACAGACACCCCTGGCCAAAAGCACTGCCAGATCCTTGGCTTTTTTAGCAGCAGCAGTAGCAGTAGCTCAACTAGGTCAAGACAACTAATAAGCACACTGCCTGGGATTACATGAAGAGACAGAAGCATTTGAGGTAGCCTACGTCCTTATAAGATCTGTGGTTAGCTCTCCAAGATGTTTTATTGAATCAGTTCTTGAATGGTGTGATGGTTTTACCAATATAATAGAGGGCGCACAGACATCAGAGCAGATTAATGACAAAGTCATGAGGTACATGTTAGGCGATATTTAATTGCAATGCGTTTTCCAGAATGGGGGTGTAAGAACATTTGGCCAGTTGTCGTGATGACCGGTGCTTTATTCAGGGCATTGAAAACATCTAGCAGGTGAAGCCACAACCCCAGTAAAGGAACAGGGGCGATACTGGTCCAGACCAACATATCCCTAAAACTGCACCCCCTGTGGTAACTCATAGTAGGTATGAGAGCATTAGACATAGGAAAGCTAGAGTCACTTGAGATAAAGGGCCACAGAGAGGATGCCATCCTTCCCCATAGAAAAAAGAACTGATTCTGATGTAGCATTCTACCTGAGAAGTTAGTACTCTATGATAGAATGATGGCTCATCACTGAGTGCAGAGAAAGTACTATAGAATATCCCCTATCAGAAAAGTGTGCAATCATTTAATTTGCTGCAGTTGGGTGGTCTGTGGGTTTGAGTGACTCCTGAGACACCTTGAAATGGCTATACATTATACAATTTTCTTGTTCAATTTCCTTTAGATTTAACTTCAACTATGTAGTACAAGGACCTATCTGATTTTATACAAATTGAAAGTTTTTAGGTTGGACCTCATATTATATGGTTTTGGTAAATCTAAAGGAAAATTGTACAAGAAAATTGTATAATGTATGGGCAGCCTTAAGCCTTGTACACACTGTACGATTGTTGGCAGGGGATTGTCTGTTGACAGACTGTTGTCCTAAAATCTTACCATTAGTACGCTCCTTTTGACAATTGTTGTCCAACTTTCGGCCAACAAATGTTGGATGGCAGGCTAGTAAATTTTCGGCGAACAACGGTTTGACGTCAGATTTTCTTATGGTCAGTACACAAATCCGTCGCACAAAAGTCAAAATTACAAACACGCATTCTTGCAATCAATGCTCACCAAACATGAAATTAGCAGAAGGGGCCCAAAGGGTTGCGCTCAAGAGCTGAAATTCCGTCACTACCTTTGTGTTTGTGGCACGACAATTGTGAAACGTCAGTATGCAAGGCAAGATCCTGGCACATGCCCTTAAGACAAAAATCAGACGCTTGTTTGGCCAACAATCGTACTGTGTGTACGAGGCTTAAGGCTGGCCATACATTATACAATTTTCTTACAACTTTCTGTACAATTTTCCTTAGATTTACCTTCAACTATACAGTGCAAGGGCCTGCCTAATTTAATACAATTGAAAGTGTTGTTTAGTTTTGACCTCATATTATATGGTTTTTTGTAAATCTAAAAGAAAGTTGAACATGTATGGCCAGCCTTAGCATCTGAGATTGATTTATAATAGAATTTCCCATCCTGTATTCAAGGGAGTAGAAAGGAGGCAGAGAAATTCCAATCTACAGGCTGATTATCAGTGATTTTCTGTTCTAAACATCTTAGAACTGTTTCCCCATAGTAATGTAAAGTACATTTGCCTTTTTATGGAAGGGAGTTTATAACCCATGACTTATTATTCATTGCCAAATTTTACAATGTTATTTATTACAGTATTATGGTATGTAAGTAGAACACATAACACTTATTTACCTATTGCCAAGAGGAGCTGTTGGAAGTAGCCATCATAACATTCTTCAATAGTTGCAGCTATGTCTTGTCCAGAGAGATTTTGGAATTCTTGGAAAACTTAAAAAGCAAAACAGAATATTTCTTCACTTATCTCAAGTACCTTTTATATTCCTAATGATTCCTATGTATGATGTTTTTCAAAGCTGTCACATAACCATCATACACTACATGCTGCATGGTCATTTTTTATTACTTACAGTATAATCCTGCAATGTAAAAGAATGTCCTCCTGTCTAATTATTCATTAATTGAAAGTTCTGTCTAAAGTATACATGTTTGCTAAATAATCGTACAGCACTGATATACAGTAGGTATCAAAACCTATGCATATTTGCTGTTCCTGTATTCAGTATGAACATTAGTAAGCTAGTAAGTTATTGTATGACCCCATTTGAGATGTGTGTGTGTGTATATATATATATATATATATATATATATATATATATATATATATATATACATACCAGTATATACACTGTATATAGACATTCTTTTTGAAATTCAAGATAAATAGAAGAAAATAATTAAATAAAACATTGAGAATTAAATTCATTTTTGGCTATTCTTCTGCTTAATATAGAAACAACAATACATTACAAAATTAAGGCCCCAAATTTAGTTAAAAAATGGTACGAATATATTTTGGAATTCAAAACCGTTAAAAATTTTTTTTCTTTTCCATGAACTGATGAATACCAAAACTTTATTTAATATTTGATCTGTTCACAAAGGTTTTTAATAATTACTCCTGGACATGAATGGGGTACAATGGGCAAGAAGTTACACTTTTGCAATAAATTCAGAGAGTGTAGTTATCTATGTTTTACACAGTGTTTATCACTGGTGTACTATCTATAGCACTATTTTGTAAGTTTAAACATCAAAGTATTGCAAATATGTACCCATCCATAATTGTTGGTGGCTTTTGTTACATAGAATCATTTGCATCAAATTCTTGTGTTCGCCTGTTCTCCTTTGGCAAGCCTCCCATAGAACCTAGAATATAGCAGAATACAAAATGTTTTTGCAGTTCCTTAAATTTTTCAGTATATTATACTAGCAGCATTAGGCACATAATAAGTATGCCTGTGTGGGCAGCATAGCCTCCATTACGTTGGTTATTGTGAAAACTCAAAATTAGTTGCATGCTATACATATCATTCAATAAATGTCTAATTATGTACATGGGCAGTGTCACAACATTAGTTTTGTTTAAATAGAACCAGACCAAGAATGAATCCTCTGTTGGTTGTTTACTGATGCCTGTGGTCCTAGTAGGAGCTCCTAATCCTATTTCTTTAGGTTAAAGAGGAGCTCCATTAATTTTTGTGTTTAATAAAAGTCAGCAGCTACAAAAACTGTAGCTGCTGACTTTTAATATACAGACACTCACCTGTCCCAGGATCCAGCGATGTGCTCAGCTGAGTTGTCCTTTCACTTGGTCTTCTGTTCCCGGTGTCGCATGTCAACTGTGGGCACCAAGCTGTGACAACTTGCAGCTTCACAGCCAGGTGCCCACTGTGCATGCGCGAGCCACGCTGCACATTGTGAATTGTCCTTCAGTCTTCTGGGACCTGTGATGTGTCCCAGATGACTGCAGGAAGGGAGGAGAAGAGAACTTCTGCTCGGATCATCTAGGCGACAGACAGATTCTGACAGGCTGACAGATGCTGTGGCTGTACACGTGTAACCCTACATTCTGGACTCAAATTGGGCCACTCATACATCCCTATACTTATGCAATCACTCGAATGTGAATACACATGTGCATTGCAAACATAATGATAATGCACTGGCCCATTCACATCAGCAGGCACACATTATAGAGTGCATAAACTGCGTGTGCTGGTGTGAGTTCTGCACAAGTGCTGCAAAGCATTGTTACAATTCACCACGGTGCTTGATTTTTTTTTTTTTTTTATAATAGAATTTATTAGTTGACAAATGGTATAAAGGTCAGAGTGAAATAACAAGGAAAGAATTTTCACAACATTAAATGTACTTTGCACAGTAAAAAATATTCTGTAAACAGGGAATGGGATTAATGGATTACAATTTGTCATGTGTCACATTTTACATAGGGGGGAGCAAGAAACAAGGTAAGAACTGGATGGATCTAAACAGTGATTCGTAAAAAGATTTTTTTCTTTTTTTAAAATACATTAATTAAACTCTATGTGCAGCAGCATGTTGCGAAGCATGTAACACACTGTATTACAAAAAAATGTATGGCTAAACCATTTTACCTCAGCCCACACCAATGTGGGCTGAGCGCACACATGGCACTGCAGACTGGGCATTACTACAACACAGTGGTGGCCCGTCCATTAGGGGTGCACAGGTGTCGCCCCCCCATCCAGACCGACCCAGCAGCCGCCATGATGGCTCACTCAATTTATTAACTTTATCCATTTTCAGCTTTTAGTGGGATTTTAGTAAGAATGTATGGCTGTTATGGTAAATTACGTTGTGTTTGTGAGCACTAATAATGATTTTAGTGTATTTTTATCATTCACAGAAAATGTATATTTTGGGGGGTGGCTTTTACAAACTCTTAAAGCTGTAAGTAAAAAATGAAAAAAGTGAAAAATTGCAAAAGTGATCTAGCCACCTGGATTTAAAGTTGGAGCGCAAGGCTTGACAGTGAAAGGGTTAAACTCTTGAAGCCATGCTGCAGGTGTGGTTATTGGTTACAACCCTTAATTTTGCACCGTGTTGCTTAGTTTCCAAAGTTATTAAATGTTGTGTGTGTAGCTCCCTGGTCCTAAAATATGGGGCTATATTGTAAATTTAGTTTTTGGCTGAGCTGTAACCAGCTCAGATTTGATTGTACATAGTTTATTGGATCTGTTCTAATCTTGAGTGTGTTGTGCATTTACCACTGTTGCCAGTAGGTGTCACTGGTACCACAGGACAGTGTGAGAATAACAACAAGGTTGAGCTGTAATACTTATTCTTTTCCAGAAACAGCCCAGTAGGAGGTTCCTAGCCACTGTGCATTCTGGGAGGGGGTATTTATGGGAAATATGCCATGTGCTTTATTCAGTCCTGACCTCGTGGCCCTCCAGGCCTGGAGGCTACGCTGCTGCAAGCTGTGCAAGTATGCCCAGAAGCCTGCCTGGGGCCTACTACTACTTCTGAGGTGGTCCTTAGGCTGTCTTGCCTATTTGGAAGAAGCCGAGCCAAGCTGAGGAGTTCCAGGGGAGGACCCTTGCTAGAGAGAGCCAGGATGAAGGCTGGTCTCTCAGAAGGGCCTGGTGACTTACTTGGAGGATGCACCTACATCTAACCTACCCTCACAGTACTGCCGGATTGGCTTAAAGGTTCTGGTACTGTGAAGAAGCTGTTCTACATCTAAACTATCCTTACAGTACTGCCGGGTCGGCTTAAAGGTTCTGGTACTGGAAGCTGTTCTACAATCCAATCAAGGTAACTAACTCCTGGCTGCTAAGTTTGTGAGAGAGACTTATCCAGGCATCTGCTGGCTGCTAAGTCTGTGAGAGAGGCTTATCCAGACATTGTACTGGTTGCTAGGTCTGTGGCAGAGATCTACCTAGCTATACAAGATCTGCTAAGAGAAAGCTGTGTTTTGTCCTTTATTCTGAAGTGTCTGTAAGTGATCTGCTACAAAAAGGTATCTGCAACTTCCCTTCAACCTCTTTACTACTACTTCTTTCAAGCTCTTCATTAAAGCATTGAAAACTACCTAAAGTGACTGGTGCCTGTATTGTTCTAACTTCCCATTATGGCCATGGACTCAGCCCTGGGGTGAATGTAAGTCCGCTCCCTGAATCCGGAGGTACCCTCTTTGCTCCCAGTATACCCAGGGGGGTGCTACATGTGCAACCTGGGTTATGCAATAAGTTACAAAACAAAAAGGGATGGTTTATCAAGAGATTATTTTGCTGCCAGTGACTTGCACCCACAACCCTTTGCTTTACACTAATGCACTAGCACTTTTTCATGCTTCTTGGAGAGAAGGGATTGGAGGGATTTTCTTGGCTCTGTTCCCTCCCACTGCTCACCTTGATGAGATTCTCCACAACACAATACACAATACATTGGGATTTCAGGCCAAGGCTGGCCATACATTATACAATTTTCTCATACAAATTTCCGTTAAGAGCCATACAATATGAGGTCAAACCTAAACACTTTCAATTTGTATGCAATCAGGTGGGCCCTTGGACTACATAGCTGAAGGTAAATTGTATAATGTATGGCCAGCCTTAGAGCTGTCATAATGTTTTTGGTCCAGCCTAGGAACTCAAATTCAAAGGCCTGACAGTTTTCTTTCCTCTACTTTTTAAAACCCTGTGTTCTGTAAACAAGCTATGTAACATATATAAAGGGAGGTAAGTGTTCTTTTTATGTACCATTGCATCTTGAGCCGCTAATCCAGGGTCTGCATAGCCTTCCTCTCTTACAGCCTGTAATGAAAAGCATTATTCAGTCAAATTCTTTATCCCATGAATAATCTAAATACCTAGGTAGCATTGCAATCTATATTAATCTATCAAGCCATCTGACTTTCAAGGATAGTGGGGAACAAAAAGAATGCCAAAATATTAGGGATGTAATCTATAATGTCTACATTTTCATATAGATTATTTAACCAATAGCCAGAAACAAACAAAAATACTTTGATGAGCACTGCTGGCCATGTGATGTGTGGACTATGGAGATCTAGCAAGGCACTTCCAAAAACACCAGGCCATATTTGCTTTCCATATATATTTTTTTTTTTATTGCATGTTTTTTAAATGTTTTCCAAAAAGAAAATACAAAGTTTGCATTTTTGGAAAAAAAAGAACGTTGCAAAAGAAACAATAGTGCACAAAGCAGAACATTAAATCCAATGAATGGAATAACACATACATGAACACTGAATAGAACAATCACATATATGACGCGTATAGATATCAATACTTAAAACTAGAAAACTAAAAATGAATTAGAAATATACACCAGGGGTTCCGGGTCAGTAAAAAGGAGATATGGAAAGGTGAGGGTTTGTTATCAGGCAATGCCGACAAAGACCAGGCGCAATTAAGATAGGGGGTGGGGAGCGGGGGGTCCATACTCAGATTGGTCCTAAGGATCCCAGATCTTGTTGAACCAGGTCACGGCATCGCCCACTAGAGCAGTCACATATTCCATTCTCTGAATCTCTGAGATATTGTGTAGGAGTTGGGATTGAGTAGGGGGCGTAGAGGATAACCAATGGATAGCTCTCTTAGCCGCTAATAAAATATATGAGGCCAGTCTATTTAGACATTTTCCTATGTCAGGGAATCCATATATTTTAAGAAGCTTCTAGATCAATAACTCTTGCTTTATTAAGTATGATACCTTAGCAACATTTTTAAAATTTTTTTAAAACAGTTCAAAGTTTTGTATTGTTAAAAAAATCATAAAGCAGTGTATGGCAAAAAACATATAGTATATTGTTTCTTTGTGACTGATTTTAAAGAAGAAGTTGGGAGTTGTTAAAAAACCAAACATACATACTTACCTCCGTGCTGCACCATCGGTCTTCAGCAGCTGTACCCCGCTGGCTCTAAGCCTGAGAGCTGAGCAATTACATGATTGCTGATTGTTCAGTTCTAGGTCAGCTCTGAGCAGAGAACAGTGACTTTCAGTCACTGCTATCTGCTCTGCTCCTCCAACACTCACTGGAGTGGCAAGCTGGAGAAAGGGCAGGCACAGCTGAGTGCCGGAGCCAGCTGTCACAGGAGTCACAGAAGTAAGTGCACTCAAGTATGTGCACTCATGTGACCCACAAGATCTTTGGCCATACTTCTCTTTTAATGGAAGTGGAAACTTTCAAACAGCCTTTTCTGAATGTTTCCTTATCGCTTTATGTCTCACTGTGCTGATCTAACCCACTCTCCTCCTCCTACATTTTTGTTCTGTTGTTATATGTACATGCAGCTGACCTATTCTCTTCTTTATAAAGTCTCTGTACGCAAAGTAGAACCACATAGATGTTACAGTCTCATGGCCCGTAGAAATGTATGGGGTTCTACTGTTAATGCACAGGCAGCAGGACCCACACCCAGCATTTAGTGACAGTGCTGCTTATCTCGCAGTGACCCCTACACATACCAGTGTTCAGCTTCCCAGATAGCAAGCAATTGTGCTGCAAGTTTTTGCACAATTGCAGCAAGTCTGCATCGTATGACTCCAGATCAACTTTCTTTGCAAACATTCTGCAAGTCTGCTGCAAGTTCTGGTTCAGATATGTTGTGCAAAAGTCATCCCACCACAGGGGGCACTGTGACTGAGCTCTTGCTGTAGACTCACCACTGCAACTTTACTCTTGCTAGAGACTTGCCACGCAAATTTGCTACAAATTGGAAAAGTGTCAACTAGAACTTGTGCTTCAAGTGTTCTGCAAGTGAACAATTTGCCATTGAAAATGTGCAGCAAGTTAACAGACCTACAATTCAACACTGGCACAAATTTGTGGCAAGTTATACTTGCAATATGGGTTCTGGCACAGAAGGCCTTCCTAATAAGTTATTGTTGGCTCTACAGTAGATAATGTGACCACAAATAAGTTATTAGTAATGGGAGACTTTCTGTGCTGGTGGCTGACTTCCAGCATCTGTGGAGATCACTGCAGGATAGAGGAGATTAGCAGCACTGTCACTAAAAGTTGGGTCCGCCTTAGGGGTAATGGCTCACACAGGCCCTGTAATTTCTAGCTTTGCAGCTTAGGTTTCTTTCAGAAGGGCACTGCATGCAGGCGCGTTTTGCTATTGCACCTGCAGCTGCCCTATGGTAGTGAATGCAGATGCAGCGGTTGCACAGACACAGCTGCATGTCAAAGGTTAACACATGGGCAGGAGCGGATGCACGTATCCAAACACAGAGTGCATTCAGGTCTGTGCACTCACCCCTGCTGACATGTCACATTTTGACATGCGATCGTGTCTGTGCAGCTGATACAATTGCATTCACCTCTCTCCTGCGTGCAGCCTCAGGCGGATGCAGGTGCAATAAGAAGGGGAGCCTGCATGCAGCCATTATAACAAACCCTTACATCACCAACTTCCCCTTCTCAAGCCCTGATTCTGGTCATGAGGACCGCTGCCAGCTTCTGGAGTTACAGCTGACAACTGAATAGTAGAGTCACCACTGTGTCTGCAAACCATCAATTGCGATTGCAATGCTTTGCATGCACTTTAGCATTCTCAAATGCAAAATAAATTCACATTTTTTTCCAGTGGGTGCATTTATTTTTATTTTTTTTCAAAAGGTGGAAAATGCCTAAAAGTGATTTATTGCCAGCAACTAATAATGTGGCAGGAATTTGCTTGCCTCCCTTATGCTAGTCAGTTAATTGGGTGCGATCATTGTTGGTGCCCTTGGGTCTAAAACCACGTGACCTGACCTGGCTTCGGCTAGGAAAGGAAAAACACATATAATGGTATCTGGGTCCGGAACTGTAGGTGTATTTCTGGCTTATTAATAAATGTGCAAGGCCCCAGTTGGAAGTAAAGCTTTGCTTTTCCCATGCAGGGCAAAGTAAAGGAATCACTTAGCTGCAACCTTCCCATGCACCCTGCTCCTCACCACTTCATATAGCTTTTAGGACTGGGGGGAAGAAAACTCTGCATAACAGACTTAGACTGGCCACCTGGGTAGAATTTTGAATGAAAATTCATTGGAAAAGAATATTCATTTTTCTAATCATTAGTGCAGTGGTTCTCAACCTTGCTAGTGCCGTGACCCCTTGAAAATTTTTCGCAAGTTGTGGGGACCCCTAACAGTAAAATTATTTTCGTAGCGTGGGTTGTCAGCACCCAAGGCAAGACGAGTATTTTGTGCCCCCAACTCACGGACATTTAGTGCTCCCGGAGTCCCTTTCATTTGTACAGTATTAAAACCCCCTTATGGTACATTTTAGGATGTACCACTCTTTCTCTTTGTTCTCGTTTTATCTCTCTCTATCCTAATTTCTTGTTTTTTTTCCCATCCATCTCTCTAGCTGTCTTTCTTGTTCTTTCTCTTATTCTTTCTCTCCTTTTTCCTTGTTCCTCCCCCTCTTTTCCTCTCCCTTCCATGTATTCTCTATTTTTTCCTTCTCTTACTCCTTGGTGGGGGGGAATGGGATAAGTGGCAGTGCTGGTGGGGGGGGGGGGGGTTGTGGGCAGGGCTGGACTAGGACAAATATTTGGCCCTGGACTTAATCCAGACCGGCCCACTTTAATTTTGAGTGTCCACATCAGCACCCCTCTTACACCAGAGTGTCCCCAACAGTGTGCCCTTTACATCAGAGTGTCCCCAACAGCACCCCCCTTCACATCAGAGTGTCCCCATCAGCACACCCCCTACATCAGATTGTCCTCATCAGCACCCTCTTACCTCAGAGTGTCCCTATAGCACCCCCTTACATCAGAGTGTCCCCATCAGCACCCCCTTACATCAGAGTGTCCCCATTAGCACCCCCTTACATCAGAGTGTCCCCATCATCACCCCCTTACATCAGAGTGTCCCCATCAGCTCCTACTTACATCAGAGTGTCCCCATCATCACCCCCTTACATCAGAGTGTCCCCATCAGCACCTCCTTACATCAGAGTGTCCCCATCAGCATCCCCTTACATCAGAGTGTCCCCATCAGCATCCCCTTACATCAGAGTGTCCCCCCTCTCCTCCCCCTCCCACGTGTACTCACAGTTCTGAAGGCAGCTTCTCGTTCCTCTCTCCAGTCATGTGATAAGTGACATGACAAGGGAAGAGAGGAAGGAAAGTCTGCCGGCTGTCTATCTCCCCCTGCTGGCTGGAGGCAGCAGAAAACCTAATCTCTCCAGCAAGTGTCGGCAGCTGCTCCTTGGTGACAGGAGTGAAATTGCGGTCACTCATTGTCAGTGAGGATCGGCTCCAGGACTGCTCCTGACCGGCCCACTGAGCCATCAGCCCACTGGGAAACTCCCGGTAGTCCCGATGGCCAGTACATGCTTGAGGGTGGGATCAGTGGCAGTGCTGGGAGGAGTTCTGATCAGTCAACTTAGGTGCTCTTGATCAAGGTCATCTGCTGATCTGAGAACTGTTGTGTGGACTTTTAATGGCAACTATAAATCACAGGTAGTGTTACTCACTGTGTCACCAACTTTGTGGTGTCTCATAGCAGTGACACCTATGCCAAAATCAGGAGATAGGGTCTCCTCCAGCCCCTCCCACTTCACATTCCTCACCAGTCAGCTGACCTCTAGTCTCTGCCCCCCCCCCCCCCCCAGCCAGGGAGGAGGATTCCCCCATCCACCTTGAATGTGTGGATGAGGAAATCAGGTCATTTTTTTTTTTTTTGTTCAACCTGCTGGCTGAACAAAAAAAACTGACTATTGTATGGGCACCTTAAATCTGCTTGTACATCTAACACTTCCCCCCCCCCAGATTAACAATGTTGCTGTCTAAAGGTGCTCCTGTGCTCCTTCATTCAGAGTGTAGGAACTCTAATACAGTAGGTATGTTACTGGCCAGATTACCAGGTGGAAACAGAGGGAAAGAAACCTAAAAAGGAGTGCAACATATTACATTTTGGATTTAAAGTGTTACTAAAGGTAAATATTTTTATTAAAATAATACATATTATACTCACCTGCTCTCCTGTGGTCCCCCGCCGGCAATCATGGCTCCTCATCTACTTTGTGTGCCTCTTTAGCAAGCTGCTTGCTGTGGGAGATAACAGTGCATGCTCGCTCCCAAGCTGTGTGTAGCTATGAAGCCACACTCCACAGACACACACCACGGGGCTTAGCCTGCCCCCACTTCCTCCTCACTGAATTTGATTTACAGTAGCCAAGGGCTCCTGCTGCTGCCGAGTCCCTTTGTGAAGAGGAAGAGAGGGGAGAAGAGATGCAGCTGTGAACAGCACTGGTTTTCTTCTCCCCTCTATTCCCCTTCACACAGGGAAACCACTTTAATACGGCTTTAAAGTCCAGGAAAAACTGTAGGTTATTTAAAATGTTGGGCCTTGTCTGTTATTAACAATGCTCACCCAGATAGCAATAATAACTTGCCAAACATTTGTGGCAGTGTTGAATTGTAAGTCTTGTTAACTTGCTGCACATTTTCACTGGGAAGTTGTACACTTGCAGAGCACTTGAAGCACAAGTTCTAATTGGCACTTTTCCAATTTGTAGCAAATTTGCATGGCAAGTCTCTAACAAGAGCAAAGTTGCAGTGGTGAGTCTACAGCAAGAGCTCTGCAAGTCACAGTGACCCCTGTGGTAGGATGACTATTGCACAACATAACTGAACCTGAACTTGCAGCAGACTTGCAGAATGTTTGCAAAGAAAGTTGATCTGGAGTCATGCAATGTGGACTTGCGGCAATTGTGCAACAAACATGTGAAGCCTGGCAAGTCTAGCAATAGCTTAGCAAATCATTTTCAAACTTGCAGCTCAGTTACTTGCTATCTGGGAAGATGTACTGGTTCTAATAGGCAGTACTGCCAAAGAAAACTTTTCAGTTTCTTCACTTTGCTTGACTCTCCCGTGGAAGTTAATGAGCTCATGGTTCTGAATCACAGCTTCCGTCAGTGAACAAGTGAAAGAAGTAAAACTCGCTTTTTTTATTTTTTTTTTATTTGAGTCACACAGTGCACACAGGTTGATTAGGAGCATTGTGTCAGTTATATAGTCTGTTTTTTTCCTCATGAGATGACCTGTATTCTCAGATTTGGCTATGTCCATGCATTTTTGTGTGATCTATAAAGAATGATGTATTTCATAAGCACTCAAAATTCATACAGTTCATAAATGTTATTATCAATAGAGAGGAATAGAGAGGCAAGATGATAAAAGAATCAGAGTATTATGAGAGTAATGTAGCTTTGAACGTATTTATTATTCAAACCATCCAGAGTACAATACCTGGGCCAGATTTATTAAACAATCTCTAAAATGTCCTGAAGTTTCAGAGTAAAGGTCTTGGTCCAGACTGCATCCATATTCTGCAAGAGAAACAATTTTTTTGCCCATTCTCTATACATCACACATGGGTTTCTTTAAATGCATGCAAACACTTTAATGAAACATTGAAAGCAATTACATTTTCATCCCTCTAACTTAAAAACAGTTAATAACTTTCTAAATAAATATCTGGTGAAAATCATTTTAATATTGTATCACACAAAATACCTTACACATAGAACTGTAGGCAATTTTTATTATTTACATTTTGGATAGAGTAAGGGAGTATTATAGCCCATGTTGTTTTTTTTTTTTTTTTTGCCATCTGTGTCCCATTGGGGAGATTTACTTTAATTTTTTGTCCCATAGCCAAAGCAGAAAGTGAGAGGAAATCCTTGCAAATTAAGGAATCTCTTGGGGCCCCCAGGTCACCAGAATTAGTGTCCCCATTAAAAGATTTCCCCTCAAGCTACAACAAGCATTGTGGTGGAGCCTTTTAATGACATCACGCAATACGGAACCCAAAAGTGCGGTATCTTGTTGGGCATTTAGAATACCGGCAGTGTTGCTTTGTGGCTGTCATTTAGTAGTGCGCTTATGCACTTTTAAATGTGAGTGCATTGTTTGTAAAGTGGCTTATAATAAAAGTGTTTTTAGAAGGTAAACCACAATGTAGCTTTTGTCTTAATATTATCTTGGAGAAACAGCAGAGATATGCAGACTGCTGGATGATAGAGGGTTGCATTTAAAGGGACCTGACACCTCTTGCTGTGGTGAAGGAAATAAGTAGGGAGTAGGCGTGTATCCCCGGCGGCGCACTGTATTCTGGGAGGGCGGCGCACTGTATTCTGGGAGGGTGGCGCACTGTATTCTGGAAGGGTGGTGCACTGTCACCTGGGAGCTAAGTTTCATCATTCCCAGGAGTCAGTGCGGACGCCGCCCGTTGTGATGGCTCCGTGTCGTTAACACTGAGCATGCGCAGAAACGAGTGGTGAATGCTGGTAGCTCAGAATTCACCGCATCCAGGAAGTAAATGTTTGTGGGCTTCACATGCCCGCAAGCAAGATGGAACCGGCCGTGCACAATTTTTTAAACTATCTTTTTCATTCGAAAACGGACATCAGGGACATAGCTCACCGCACAAGTGAGTGTAACATTGTTAATATGTCTGTGTCTGCATGGTTAAAATAAAAAATAAAAAATTGGTCGGCGGACCTCCGCTTTAAACAATAAAGAAATGGCAGCTCAAGATCCTCATTAGAATGATGAAGTAATTTAATCCATAAAAACAAATAACAAACAAACACATTTTTCTCGATTAAATTACTTAATCATTCTAACGAGGATCTCACGCATCCATTTCTTTGTTGCTTATTATGAAAGGAGCTTCCATATTTTGATAAGCCCTCTGGGCATAGACCCGCACAGCCAATGACCCAGGATTATTGCAAGAGGCCCATGTCCTCATCAACATGGCGACAAGGTACTTTGGCAGGGGCAGAAATGCCCCTGCCCCAAAAATACCCCCCCATGTTGAGGGCATGTGGCCTGGTATGGTTTAGAAGCTCGTACCCACCCCTTTTCTGGCCTGCCAGGCTGCATGCTCGGATAAGGGTCTGGTATGGATTTTGGCTGGGACCCCACACAATTTTTTTTTAAATATTGTCATGGGGTTCCCCCTTAAAATCAGTACCAGACCCAAAAGGGCCTCGTATGGATTGGGGGGTGACCCTGAAGCTGATTTTTTCTAAAACAAAATTGCCGTCATAAGTTGTGTTTACATTCAGCTGTCAGCGGGCAACCCCGGCAAGTGGTGCCCCTTACAGCACAGGTGACATTGCACCTCGGTAGTACCTGTGGATCCCCAGACAGGACCCGGGAGTGGTAACGTACTTGGCCACCTGTTTTGTGTGTCTGTTTTGTGTGTCTCTGCCCATGTCAGCCACTGTCTGACTCACAGTAACAGCACGCATGTGGCTATATCCTACACACCACCCTGCATATTCAAGTATCCCGCAATCTCGGACTCCCGCCACTGTAGTTTAACTTTAACATGTGTATGGCCTATATACCTCCGTCCATAGGATGATTGATGTCTGGTAACAGGACCCACATCGGCGCCCCACTCCACGGCTCCTCACTCTCTCCTTGTTCCCATTCCCCCTTTTTTCCCCGACCCCTTCCTCACCCCACCTCCTTCTACTCTCTCCCTTTCCCCCCATCCTACCCTGATTTGAGCCGCCCCCCCGGGGGGGATTGATGTCTGCTCTGCAACCTCATTCACACAGCTGAACACTTCTCATTGTAGCAGGTTGCGCAGACATCAAGAGCCTAGACGTCCGGACGTTTTGTTTGTTAGTCTTTACATGTTGTTTTGACCCCCATGTCTGTGTAGTTGTGTTGATCGATTCAATGTTACTGATCAATTTTATTAGGGCCATGTTATTTATCGGTCTATGCTCTCTTATCTCCATGTTTTATATATTTTTGTACGACATTAAACACTTGTTTGATTATACATACTCATCTAGATTGCCTTTCCTTTGAGCCCCACTTTTCTTTTTGGTCCCCCCCTGTTGGGACAATTTTTGGGTTGCAGATGTATAGGGGCTGAAGGGCAATCACAAATTTAGGGTACACAGTATATACGTGGTTAAACAAGCTTCATTATTTTTCACTTGATTTAACCCCGGCATGCTGGCCTGCTCTTCCCCATAACCCTGGCCCGGTGGTTGTGGGGGGGTGGGAGGGTTATTATCAGAATCTGGAAGCCCCCTTTAACAAGAGATTCTGCCCCCCATGTGAATGAGTACGGTGTACATTGTACATTAAACCACTGCTGACAGCTGATGAGTAATCCGTTGTTAAGGACGCAGTGGCCGGCTTCCCGGCTCTCTCGTCAACAGCCATCTATTCACTGATAGTTAAGGATGTCGGCGGCCGCCCAATCCTTATCAAAAACACTAACACTCCTAAACTCTGTTGAAAACACTCCTAAACACTGCAAAAACGCTGGAAAAAAATGCTAAATATTTGTATTTTTTGTCCAGATTTTTTTTTTTTGCGTTTTTTGAGTGTCCAGTGTACATGGAGCCTAATCCTGTGAACAATAATTATGTTGCATAAATCACATTGAAAGAATACTCACGCATTAAATAAACTTCCTTTAACTGAAATATATCTGGTGTTGTTCTTGTTGCTAAAATATCAATGAGGCAGTTTTCATCTGTGCCAGCTCCCTGTAAACACGGGAATAATATCATAAAAAAAGCTACCAATGTAACTTTTCACAAGACAGAGTGCAGCGTTTTGTTTAAAACATCTTAGTCTACCTTACATTATAAAATGCTTGTCTTTAAATGTACATTTTTAAGAGCACTGACCCACAGCAACCAATCAGTTTTACACTGCTTAATTCAGAGCCATACAAAAGGGATTCTGGATGCTATTGCAGAAAAAAACAATGACTGCTTCCGGCTGAAGAAAAAAACTGAACCGATTTCCTCATCCTAACATTGAAGGTGGATGGGGAAATCCTCTTCACTGTGTCTTTGTATTCAGACAGTGGGACTGATCAACGCTGAAACCCATTGTCCGCATGCACTGATCGAATGCTCATTTTCCAGCAGGACCATTCGACAGAAGCCGGTCATTAAACAGAGAGGATTTCACATGGATCTAAATTTGGCGGTTCCTGCTAAACCGGCCAAATCTCAATCCATGCATGGCCAGCTTTAGGCACCATTCACACCTGTGCATTGCGGAAATGCAGGGGTTTTTTGGCACAATTTTTGTGCAACAGTATCGGGGCAGCCTGTCCACTTGCATGGGCTGCCCTATGTATGACCCTTTCGAATGGTGAGCGTTGTGCACTCTTTGATGCATGTGTTGTCATGTGACAAAACACACATTTCCTAGCTGGGTTTGTGGTGCCTTTAACAGTTACTGGTACTGCAAGCATGATGTGCGTTTTTCATCCATTTTTCGCATGTTCCCAGTACAGGTGTAAATATGGCCTTAGTTTTGACATAACAAGATAGAAAGGCGTTTTAGAAATCAGGAGAGCAGCAGGGTAGGAGTTGATTGTTAACTAGTAAATTAGATTACACAGCTGGGCACTTAGCAGTATTGATCTGGCAATACCAGAATTTAGCTCTGGTTGCTGGGTCATTAATGGAATGGCTACATCTTTGGAATTTCTATTCTAGAGATGTAAGGATAGCACAATGTGCATTATGTAATTTTTCTGCGTTACGAATGCTTTAACTTGTATTTACCAGCTGCCTGGAGAGGAAGAGGAAGGGGATGAGGAAGAAAAGTTGTGTGATGAACAAGGCGGGGTGAGCTGCTGCCCCTATTGGTTTTTTGCACGCAGGAGTGGGGACATGGGGAAATAAAGAGGACACCAGAGAAGTGTTTGTGTATGTATGTTGTATGCATGTGTGTATGCATGTTGTATGCATCTGTACCGTATGCAGTGTGTATATATGTTGCATGTATGGATATGTAGCACCCCCTAGTGTGTGAGAGTAGGCAAACTATACTCTGACTCATGCTTAGCTTGTGAGTCTGTAATTGGGTCAGGGTTATTAGAGGTTAGGCTGGATGACTCCATATATATAATAGGTGCAGCGCTAATAGAAATGTCCATAAATCCTCTGGTCATCAGTGTGGATAATAATCACATAATCCATGGGGTAAAGCAGAAGAGTGTATAGGAGAGGATAGCCACCATCGACACCCAGACACACTGCCTCTTACCCTCCTCTTTGGACCCTTATTACAGGGGTCAAATAGGCATAGAATAGGAAAGGAATCCTTCAATAAGCAACGATCGATCAGGCACTAGCAGGTATAACAGGATGAAAGCAGGATGGATACCAATCTCCATGTTTGATACCCGTAATCGCAATGTTAGATCCCCACACTAGGTAAGTCAATCATGAGCTGTGATGGCTGCATGAGTTACCTTTTTTTAGTGTTCTCCTCTGTGTGTAGTAGTAACGTCCCAATGAAAGACATGCCCGGTGCTGCTCCAGAGAGGCTCCAAAGATGTGTCACAAACCGCGGTGTCACAGGGAAGAAAGCCTGCAGAATCCGTGTGGTCCCGGGTAGGATCAATGGATGGCAGCGTAGAGCGCAGCGTCGGAGACTCATACAGACAACCCTCTGGTGCCCCCCTGGATCCAGAAAGTTGGAGAACATTCTAGATACTAGTGGGCGGAGGTGAGGAGGGGCTGTTCCACATATTTGGGGCCCTTGGCTAATCCCTAGGAGTGGGCCTTGCAAGGAACTAAGGAGTCCTTAAATAGCCATGGGCCATGCCAGCAGGGGAGTTGGGTGGAAGATGGAGAAGCAGTGCTCAGGGAGTCTGTCGGTGGCTCTTGAGGGACCCCTGCCAGGGGGTCCTGCTTTTCCTGCTTTACCTCAGGCTGGAGCTCGAGAGGCTAGCATGGAAGATTCCTACCACAGAAGTTGGAGGAAAACTTTCCGGAGAGGCAGCGGGAGCAAAGAGAGACAGAGTGAGTAGATCAGCACGGTGCAGGGACAGACAAGGGGAGAGACTGCAAGCTGTAGCGGGTCTCTCTTGAAGACAGTGGTGTGCCAAGTCTTCATCTAACCTTGCCCTGGGAAGTCTATAGTGTGTGTGTCAGTCGGGTAGACTAGGAATGAGAAGCAACCAGGTGGGCTGGCGAAGTGGCAGCCAGGTGGGTTAGCATTTCTGTGGGAAGTAGAGCTGGGACCAGTGTCTACAGGAAAGCAGAAAGTGATGCAGGATGCAGTTCACTCCAGATGTGCTATTTTCCACAAGGGACAGAGTCCCTAGCCTGTAATGAGCTGTCGCTGAGCGAATGAGAGACTGTTAGTTCCCAAGGGATAAACCCAGCAAAGAAAAAAGATTTGTGCAGGTGGAACAAGTGGAAGCTGTAAATAGGGAGGAAGTTGTCCCTGGATTTTTCTGTTACTG
Source organism: Lithobates clamitans (assembly GCA_037952925.1). NCBI lineage: Eukaryota > Metazoa > Chordata > Amphibia > Anura > Ranidae > Lithobates > Lithobates clamitans. Next base: position 1,211,081 of record JBBGZY010000378.1, on the reverse strand, counting down.
TTAAGTTGGACATCCCATAATCCCTAACCCCATCCAAGTTATCATCCCCTATAACAAAACCAAAGCTCAAGGACTGTTTTTCTGTGTCTGGATGCACGTTGAAAATGCTGAGTGACTGGCTGTGCAGCAGTGGTGAACCCTGACATTTGCAGCTCCTACGGGGTAGTGCTACACATATGTAGTGTGTATGTATGTTGGATGTATGCAGTGGCGAAGCTAGACACTCTTTCTCCCGGGGCAAAGAATCAGTTCAGCGCACCCCCGTAACAGGAGAAGATTAGGCAGGAAAGTGAGAAACTGCCAGGCTATAGCTGTTGAGTCAGCTGTCTGTCCTCTCTCAGCCTGCTCCTCTGTTCCCTCCTGCTCCTCTGGTCCCCCCGTGCTCCTCTCCTCCCCCACATACTCCTCTGCCCCCCTGCTTATCTGTACCCCTGTGCTCTTCTGGTTCCCCGCATGCTCCTCTGGTCCCCCATGCTCCTCTCCTCTCCCACATACTTCTCTGTTTTCCCCTGTTCCTCTACCCCCCCATGCTCCTCTGGTCCCCCCTACTCCTCTGAACCCCCGTGCTCCTCTTGTACCCCCCTGCTCCTCTGGTACCACACATGCTCCTCTGGTCCCCCACATGCTTCTCTGTTCCCCCATGCTCTTCTGTACCCCCGTGCTCCTCTGGTCCCTCCCTGCTCCTCTGGTACCATACATGCTCCTCTTCCCCCCCATGCTTCTCTGGTCCCCCACATGCTCCTCTGGTCTCCCCTACTCCTCTGTACCCCAGTGTTCCTCTGGTACCCTCCTGCTCCTCTGGTACCCCTCTGCTCCTCTGGTACAACACATACTCCTCTGGTGCCCCGGTGCACCTCTGGTCCCCCCATGCGCTTTTGTACCCCCGTGCTCCTCTGGTCCCCCATGCTCTTCTGTACCCCTGTGCTCCTCTAGTCCCTTCATGCTCCTCTGGTCCCCTGTGCTCCTCTGGTTAACCACATGCTCCTCTGGTCCCCCCTGTGCCCCTCTGGTCCCCTACATGCTCCTCTGGTCCCCCCATGCTCCTCTGGTCCCCCCTGCTCCTCTGTTCCCTCCCATGCTCCTTTGGCCCCCCACATGCTTCTCTGATCCTCCACATACTAATCTATTCCCCCCATGCTCCTCTTTTCCTCCACATGCTCTTCTGGTCCCCCCTGTGCTCCTCTGTTTCCCCACAAGCTCCTCCGTTCCCCCCATGCTCCTCTGGTCCCCCCATGCTTCTCTGTTCCGTCCATGCTCCTCTGGCCCCCTACATGCTCCTCTGGTCCCCCACATGCTCCTCATACTCCCCTGGTCCCCCACATGCTCCTTGTACTCATCTGGTCATCCGCATGCTCCTCTGTCCCCCTTCTACTTTGGTCCCCCATGCTGCTCTGGTCCCCCACATGCTCCTCTGGTCCCCCTGCTCCTCTGTTCCCTCCATGCTCCTCTGGTCCCCCACATGCTCCTTTGGTCCCCCGTTCTCCTCTGTTCCCCCACATGCTCCTCTGGTTCCCCACATGCTCCTCTAGTCCCCCCTGCTCCTCTGTTCCCTCCCATGCTCCTCTGGTCCCCCACATGCTCCTCTGGTCCCCCACATGCTTCTCTGTTCCCCCGTGCTCTTCTGTACCCCCGTGCTCCTCTGGTCCCTCCCTGCTCCTCTGGTACCATACATGCTCCTCTTCCCCCCATGCTTCTCTGGTCCCCCACATGCTCCTCTGGTCTCTCCTACTCCTCTGTACCCCAGTGTTCCTCTGGTACCCTCCTGCTCCTCTGGTACCCCTCTGCTCCTCTGGTTCAACACATACTCCTCTGGTGCCCCGGTGCACCTCTGGTCCCCCCATGCTCTTTTGTACCCCCATGCTTCTCTGGTCCCCCATGCTCCTCTGGTCCCCTGTGCTCCTCTGGTTCACCACATGCTCCTCTGGTCCCCCCTGTGCCCCTCTGGTCCCCTACATGCTCCTCTGGTCCCCCCATGCTCCTCTGGTCCCCCTGCTCCTCTGTTCACCCCATGCTCCTCTGGTCCCCCACATGCTCCTTTGGTCCCCGTTCTCCTCTGTTCCCCCACATGCTCCTCTGGTTCCCCACATGCTCCTCTAGTCCCCCCTGCTCCTCTGTTCCCTCCCATGCTCCTCTGGTCCCCCACATGCTCCTCTGGTCACCCACATCTTCCTTTAGTCCCCCACATGCTCCTCTGGTCCCCCTGGTCACCCACATGCTCCTCTGTTCCCCCAAATGCTCCTCTATCCCCCGGGCTCCTCTGGTCTCCCACATGCTCTTCTGGTCCCCCCTGTGCTCCTCTGCTCTCCCACATGCTCCTCTGTCCCCCCCATGCGCCTCTGCTCCCTCACATGCTCCTCTGGTCCCAAACATCCTCCTCTGGTACCCCCTGTGCTCCTCTATACCCCTGTGCTCCTCTGGTCTCTTAAATGCTCCTCTGTTCCCCCCATGCTTCTCTGTCCCCCATGCTCCTCTGGTCCCCACATGCTTCTCTGTTCCCCCACATGCTCCTCTGGTCCCCCACATGCTCTTCTGGTCCCCCACATGTTCCTTGTACTCATCTGTCCCACACATGCTCCTCTGGTCCCCCTGCTTCTCCTTTCCCCCTTCTACTTTGGTCCCCCATGCTTCTCTGGTCCTCCTTGAGCTTCTCTTGTCCCCCTGCTCCTCTGTACCCCCCCATGCTCTTCTGTACCCCCATGCTCCTCTGGTCCCCCACATACTCCTTTGGTCCTCTGTGCTACTCTGGTCCCCCACATGCTCCTCTGGTCCCCTGCATGCTCCTCTGGTCCCCCCTGTGCTCCTCATGCAAGAAGGAGCGGTTGCACCGATCCAAATGCTGAGCCTCTGAATTTGGATCTGTGCATCCACTCCTGTCCGTAAGTCCAACTTTGACATGCGATTGTGTATATGCAGCCAGTGCATGTGCATCCACTTCTATGGGCTGCCTGCATGCTTAATCGCACCTCTGAATGAGCCCTCTATGTTGCATGTGCAGCATGTGTATGCAGTGTGTATGTACTGTATGTTGTATATGATTGTATGCATGGTGTATACTATATATGTTACATGTATGTGTATGCAGTGTGAATATACAGTATGTACATAGATGGTACTGCTGCGCTAAGTATAAGAGGGACATAGTGAAAAGAATCAAAGGGGGTGCTGCATACTGGGCTGTACATACTTCTGTTACATACACCTGACTTCTGCACTCTGACCCGACACTTTTTACATAACACAACTGATCCCACATTATGTATGTTACCCACCTCAGACCCCTGCAATATGTATTTTACCCAGCCTGGACCCCTGTACAATATACTTTACCCACCCCCGCGCTGCTTTACTCCATACGGCGCCAAAACTTGGCCCCTGCACTTTTTACTATAGCTAATCAAGACCCCTGTATTATACATGTTGCATACTTCTGATTCCTTCACACTGTATGCAGACTCAGGTTTTAAACCTCTGCCACCGTTAGCCACACCCTCCCCTCTGTTCCCATTCTCAGCAATTCTGATTTTCAAAAGTTCCCATGTATGGAAGTACATGACTGTATATGATTATTTTGTATTGTAATATTAAGTCCATGGGTCATTTTCACATATTTCCCTTTATCTCCCTAACTGGTTTGTTGAAGAAACGCAGAACCCAAGGAAATTTTCACACACAGGAGAATAAATGAGAGCAATTATATATTAAATGGTTGAAAAAGGGCATATCAAGCCCTATAATAAAACTAAAACCCTTGCATCCTCAGAGTCCTAAAGCCACAGTTCCACAGGAAGCCAAAAAAAATTATGATTCTGTTTGTTCTAGCAGGAAAAACAGATATTACCCACTGGATCAAAAATCGTCAGTATTAATTAAAAAAAATAGCTAATAATATTTTGTGCATTATAAACACATAAGCCCTTTTTTTTCTACTTAGTTGGCTATAACTACCCCCTTTGAAGAAAGTTCTACATTTTCACAACTGATGCTGTAAAAACTTATGTGGAAACTGTAGGTGCCAAGAGTGTCTTTGTCAAAAAGAGTAAAACAAAGACATACTGTACTGTATATACACAATGTATATGCCAACATTTTCAGTTTACCAGATGCACACAATTTAAATATAAACCATTCCTGAATCAGCCCAGTTACATCTAAATGATGTGATTTAAAGTGGAAGTTTTCCTGAAGTAAGTGTATTTATTTGTGGAACTCCAATGTCATAGAGTATACTCAAGGGTACTGTCCATGATCAAGACTGCATGCTTCTGTATCCTCCAGCTGACTTTGAGAAGATCGTCTCCTAAGGGGACATGTGCCTGGCAAAACAGTTGGTTTTACCAATGCAGGTAGTATGTGAACAATGCAAAGATTGTGATTAGAATAACTAATCTCCCTAAGTTTAGAAAATGCCGCTGATGTGTGTGTAAATAACGTCTGTGGTGAATATACTGTATGTAATTGTGCACACATTATGTCTATATCTGGTGCCCTCTGCCTTTTTGTGTGCCAGATACTTTCTGTTAGGTTCTCTGAGTATCATTTGACTAAAACGAAGAGGGCTGTAGAAGAGGATTGGTAGGAGTGGTGTGTTTTTTACATCTATAACAAGAGATCGGATGGGGGAGATCTGGACTCATCATTGCATGTTTACCAAGCTATCATTGATGTCTGTGTTTAAAAAAACAAGTTGTTTTTACAGGGAAGCTGTGTAGCTGAAGCTCACACACACAGCTGAACAAGTCAGATGTGTGACTGACATGTTAAAATTTCAGCAGCAGAACTGAAGGGGGAAATAGTGGATTGCAGGGCTCGTTAGATGACTCTCTGTAGTTCAGGGAGCCTGAAGGTACATTCCCTATATAGCGGGACATGCAGTCAGGGGAGGCAGGTGAGGCAGAGCCATGGACATAAAAAAAAACGTTAGGGGCTATGGTTCCGGAGATACAGGGCTCCTTGCGCAGCCTGTCAGAAACTACATACAGCGCGGACAGTTTAAATACAAGCTGGCACACGCTGTTTGCAGCAGACTGAGAGGTTGAGCTTATACTGCCTCTGACTTCTTGTCAGAGGCACTGAGCTCAATGGACAGCTTGGAGCCTTGGACCAATGGTAAAGCACCATTGGTCCAAGCTGTCCAATAAAAATGCTGTAATGGAGACTCTCCTCTCACTTCAATGTCATAGAAGGGGATATGTGTCCCTTCCTTCCCAGCCCTCTTAACTACAAGGAAAAAACATGGGTTTATAGGTATAAGGTTTACACATAATCCTATGTTTTTCTCACACAGTTAAGAGGGAGAATCTGCTGCTGCTGCTGAAAAGGTATTTTAATCAAGCTAAATAATATATTAATATGCTATATGTTATAACATAATCATTTATTATTTATCTATTTACTGTGAAATTACTGGTTGGAAGTTATAACTTCAAACTTCAGTAATTTGTCCGATGGCCACCTGCTTGAGTACAGTTGTTGAAAATATAGTAAATTACCTTAAACACAATATATATTAATTATCTGTATATTACTTATAGTGATTAACCCCTTGCCACCCAGGCCAATTCTGACACTTCTCTCCTACATTTAAAAATCATATTTTTTTTGCTAAAAAATTGCTCAGAACCCCCAAACATTACATCTTAAAGGGACAACGTTTGTAAATATTTTTGTTAAATGAGTAGAACTAGTAGAGCTAGTAGAACTGCAATCGCCTACATAATGAGAATTGAATATTTAACTTGTGAATATATAACCTGTGTGTATCTGGCTCTGATACTAGCCAGTGACTCAGCAGCCACTGACCTCACCGCACGCCCCTGCTATATAGACCAGAGGAAGTTGAACATTTTGATAGAGCAATTTTTTTGGATTTGCAATAATAATTATACAATACAGTTTTTAGCAAGACATGAAGTCTAGTAATAAGACAAAAAGATACCCTCATTTATAGTTTATGTGCCTAGGTCACGTTGCATAACTAATCTAGCTTTGGACCTACGTGTGTTGCTGTCACTTTTTGGTTACAATTACCAGACATATTTATTTAACTGCTTGCCGACCAGCCGCCGTCATTATACAGCGGCAGGTCGGCATGTTCCCGCGAACCATCGTAGCTGTACGTCGGCCCTTTAAGCGGAGATAGCAGGCGCATGCATGCCCGCTGCACTGTGGGGGTGCTGAAGCGCGTGGCCGGCTGTCGCGATTACTGCCGGCCACGCGCGGTCGCGGGCACGAGAGCCAGAACAGGGACGTGTGTGTAAACACACAAATCCCTGTTGTGTGAGGAGAGGAGAGACAGATCGTGTATTCCTACTAGCTAGGAACATCGATCTGTCATCTCCTCTAGTCAGTCCCATTCCCCTACAGTTAGAACACACATGAGGGAACACGGTTAACCCCTTGATCGCCCCCTAGTGTTAACCTTTTCCCTGCCAGTGACATTTACACAGTAATCAGTGCGTTTTTATAGCACTGATCGCTGTATAATTGTCAATGGTACCAAAAATGTGTCAAAAGTGTCTGATCTCTCTGCCATAATGTCGCAGTCCCGATAAAAATCGCTGATCACCGCCATTAATAGTAGAAAAAAAATTATAATAAAAATGCCATAAATCTTTCCCCTATTTTGTAGACGCTATAACTTTTGCGCAAACCAATCAATATACGCTTATTGCGATTTTTATTACCAAAAATATGTAGAAGAATACATATCAGCCTAAACTGAGGAAAAAATAGCTTTTTTAAAAAAAAAAATTGGGGCTATTTATTGTAGCAAAAAGTACAAAATATTGTTTTTTTCAAAATTGTCGCTCTTTTTTTGTTTATAGCGCAAAAAATAAAAACTGCAAATGCCACCAAAAGAAAGCTCTATTTGTGGGAAAAAAAGGATGTCAATTTTGTTTTGGTACAGCATCACACGACCGTGCAATTGTCAGTTATAGCGACACAGTGCCGTATCGCAAAAAATGGCCTGGTCATTGAGCAGCCAAATCTTCTGGGGCTGAAGTGGTTAAAATATAAACCGTTTAATTATAAAAATACAAAAGTTACCTTCATAGCATGCCAAAGTTCATGCGCGTCATAGGCTGGAGGAGAGTACATCAGTCCTACCATGACCTCCTTAAAGTGCCCATCAAGATTTTCTCTCAAGTCATTAGCTAGATCCTTAAAGAAATATACACAGAATGTCATAGATAAGTCATTTTTCTTTTTCATATCATTAGTTACTGTATATTCAAACATGCATTCTACATCAATACTGGCACATGTTTTGCAATACAGTTAAGGTCATTGCTTTTAACTTTATTGGTAATGTTAATGAGACACCAAAGCAGAATGTATGCCAACAGGATAGAAAGACACTGGCTAGGGGCGAGCCAAAGATTCAGTCCAAGCCTAGGTTCTGACCAAACTCTGGCTGTTTGGGAGTTCAGCACCCTGTTCAGCAGGAACCGAACATCATGTATAGAAGTGGTGTTTCTACCACACATGATAGTTTTCAGCTGTGAAAGATTCCTTTGGAAAGGACGGGTGCTGGCAGATGTCACGTCCCTAACAACTGCTGAGATCACCAGCACCATTAACTAACATAGAGGGTAATTCCTGGCCATGTAAACAAAAAGGTGAGAATAAGGGTGACATCACTGCCTATATATGGCCACTGGCCATATGTGGGCAGTGATGTTACCATTATCCCCACCCTTATATAGCTGATGACAACTCCAGGGATTGATGGGATTGGTCATGTGCTCTGGATCCATTGGGTTTTTCCTTTGGCGAGTCGATGTGCAGCAGGCATCATGATTGATAATAGATTTACAACAAGATACTTTTTGGAGACTTGTGAAATGTTTGGATGTATTTATTTCTAGGTTCCAATTTTTTTTTATGTAAATGAGTATGGGTACCATATACTCCTTATTTATTCACATGGGAAGAGTGGCAGTTTCTGGGGGCCTCTTAGTTTTAAGCCCCCTTCCTGCAGACACTCACAACCTTCAGGCCAGGGTTGTGGGGAAGAAGCCCTTGCCCTCATCAACATGGGGACAAAGTGATTTACTGGGGGGGGGGCCCTAGCAAGGCACCCCCCATGTTGAGGGAATGTGGCCTGATATGATTCAGAAGGGGGTGCACATTCTACCCCCCCCACCCCCCAACTAGGCTGCATACTCGGATTAATTGAATGCTATGAATATTTAGGGGGACCCCCATGTTTTTTTTAATTTGTGTGATAACAAAATATTGTATGGATTTCCTATTTTTTTTGCAAGAGATCACCCCCTAAAATACATACCAGACTCAAAGGGAGAGGTTTACTAAAACTGGTGCACAAAGAATCTGGTGCAGCTGTGCATAGTAACCAGCTTTTAAGTTTTATTGTCAAAGCTTAAGGCCCGTTTTAAGGATCCGTATTCCTCAGCAGGGGATATGTCTGCTGAACCCCTGCTGAGCTCAGCGGAACAGGCGGATGACAGGTCCATGTCCTATGCAGAGTGGATGTAAATGGAACAGCTGTCCATTTACACCTGACTTTCCTCTGATCCGATCTGGTCCCTTTGTTTTTGCCGGATCAAGTTGGAGGTAGGTGGGTGTAAAGGGACACAGGTCCCTTTACATCCACCGCTCCATAGAGGAGAATGGAGGGATCGCTTGTTTGAAAGGGACCTGATTGAACAAACTGAAGTCAGAAGTTGATTGGTTACTGTGCACATGCACCAGTTTCTGTGTGCACCAATTTTAGCTTTATTCTTGTCACTCTTTCATTCTTGCTGTATGATGTGCTACAGAAAAAGTGACATTTCATTGCCAGCTTCTTTCTAAAAAATAACAAAAACACAGGCCTCTCCAAATTTCCTCCAAAGTACATAGAAGACCATGGGGGTTATTTACGAAAGGCAAATCCACTTTGCACTACAAGTGCAAACTACAAGTGCAAAGTGCACTTGAAATTGCACTGAAAGTGCACTTGGAAGTGCAGTCTATGTAGATATGAGGGGGACATGCAAGGAAAATGAAAAACAGCATTTTAGCTTGCACATGATTGCATAATAAAATCAGCAGAGCTTCCCCTCATTTCAGATCTACCCCTCAGATTTACAGCTACTGCACTTCCAAGTGCACTTTCAGTGCAATTTCAAGTGTACTTTGCATTTGTAGTTTGCACTTGTAGTGCAAAGTAGATTTGCCTTTCGTAAATAACCCCCATTATGTCTTCTATGCATTTTTGGGACCTTTGGAGGGGCCTGTATGATTTTTTATTTTTTTTGAAAGAAGCGGAAATGTAATTTGCCGGCATTTTAAAACACTTTTTTCCTTGGTAAATATCAAAGGCAGATTAGGGCACCCCCTGGCATGTTATTTAAAGAAAAATATCATTTTTTATTTTATTACATAAGCATTAAAAAAATCACTGCTCCTGTCTAAATGGAATTTTAAAAATTTGCATTGGTACATGTTCCCCAGGGCAGTGCCCACCCCTCATGCTATTTTGTGAAAACCCCTTGCCTATTAACCTCCAAAATAGACATTTTGATTTGACAGATGCAGCTCCCATTAATTTCAGTGAGGTTCAGGTTCAGCATCTAAACTTCCTTAAAAGTTCGTCGAACTCTGCTGGAACTGAACCCAGGGCACTTAAAGTGGTTGTGAAGTAAGGATAATAAAAAAACTTGCATCCCCTCTGTTTTAGCATGATTTAAAGTACTATGGGGGCTATTTACTAAAGGCAAATCCACTTTGCACTACAAGTGCAAACTACAAGTGCGAAGTGCACTTGAAATTGCACTGAGATCTACAGCGACTGCACTTTCAAGTGCACTTTGCACTTGTAGTTTGCACTTGTAGTGCAAAGTGGATTTGCCTTTCATAAATAACCCCCTATGTGTCTTTTTTAAATTCTAATCCTAAATATCTTATCTCACAGCACTGATGTACAGTCACAGGACATTCCTCTGCTCTGCTTCCCCGATGTAAGGAATGCAGAGAGAGGGGCTGAGATGACATCAGCCAGCAGAGAAATGATGAGATAAAAAATTTAGGATTAGAATTAAAAAAAAAACGGACACCTACTACTTTAGATCTTGATAAAAGAGGGGATGCAAGTTACTTTTTAATAATATTTGCAAGCCACTGGGAAGGGGCTGGGAGGAGGCATTGGAACTGACAGGCAGGGAGGGAGGGAGAGACAGAGAGGAGAGGTAGCGTGATGACGGAGGCACGTAAACTGACCACGGTATCAGGGATCAGCAGCCATGATTAGCGTGGTCAGCAGAGACAGGGGGACACAGGATCAGTCAGGTATATTACTTCATACAATGGGACAAATTACACAGAACAAGCACTGTGCTGTTTAGCATGCTTTACAGGAACAGGGTATCATTTTTTTTTTTTTTTTTTACAAATGCTTTAAGATCATCACTTATACTAACAACAATAAAACTTGACAGATGACCTAATCCTTCCCTGTATTACAGGATTGGGAATATTTGGACTAAACACAACTAAGTGGCCCTTTCATATGAGGGAAAAATGTATGTTCCAGCATCAACTTACTTTGCAGCTCTCAAACACTCAGTCACTTGGCATCCCAAAGCAACAAAGGTGGTTGGTGCAAAAAAGATTTTCTTCCACCAGGCACTGTGATGGCAAGTCTCAACATGGAGCAGATAACTATCCAATGTTTAGCTTCTGTAAAGGTTCTTCAGGTACATTCAGGGTAATGCTTACCGCCCTCTGAAAAGTATTCCATAGCTGACAAGCACTCAGGAGACTGTTTTTATGCCTTTTTAAATTGCAGAATAGCAATTTTTCATTGCAAAACTGTTCAACAGATGCAAGCCAATCGTTTGGGTTGTGGTTGCAGGGTGACCCCATTGATCCAAGTAGACAAGTTTGGCAGGCAGTGGCACCTGTCAAACTCTGCAGCTCAAGTTAAATTTTCCATGGTCGTGGCATGTATACAGCCTTGTCAGGCTGTAATGTTAAAATTCAAGCTCCCAAGTTAGTTCCTGCCTCCTCTACACCCCCTCCCCCAACCCGTACTTGTGACAATGTCACCTTGTAGTGGCTGTATAGCTCAATGTCTCCTGCTGCTACCAAGTGTGAGAATAGGGAAAGGGGAGAAGAGCTGCTGCAAATGTGCACAGTGCTGTATTGAGATTGAGCTCAGGTAAAGCAGCTTTTGAAAGGTGTTTATGTTTACCTTAAAGGGGTTGTAAAGTTAATTTATTTTTTTTTTAAAAATAACAAACATGTTATACTTACCTTCACTGTGCAGCTCGTTCTGCACAGAGTGGCCCCGAACCTGGTCTTCTGGGGTCCCTCGGCGGCTGTTTCAGCTCCTCCCCGCAAGCATTAACCACCTTAATGCGAGCTCCCTCGCATGGTGGTGAGTGCTTGCGGGCGCGCTCCCGTGATACAGCCAGCGGCTATAGCCGCTGGCTGTATCACTCGGCCCCGCCCCCCGGCGCGCCGCGTCATCGGATGTGATTGACAGCAGCGCGAGCCAATGGCTGCGCTGCTTTCAATCCATCCACTGCAGCCAATCAGCGACCAGGCTGAGCTGCAATGAAGATGACGAGGACGAGCAGCGAAGATTCGAGGCGTCAGGTAAGTAAAACGGGGGGCCTGGGGGCGGCGGTATTGTCAAAAGTTTTTTCACCTTAATGCATAGAATGCATTAAGGTGAAAAAATTTTTACCTTTACAACCCCTTTAATGCAGATAATGCATTAAGGTAAAAAACCTTTTGCCTTTATAACCACTTTAAGACAAGCGTAGGTAGTGTAGGGCCTACTATCAAGCCTAGCATCAGTAAAGTGCAGACGAAAATGCTGATTTACTAAAGGATTTAGTAATGTTCACGCAATCAAATCTGTGGAGATTGAGTTTTTTCACTATTGTATAAATAACCTCAGTTTGCTTATTTCATATGTGCATGACTGGGTAATTTAAGTGAATTATTCACACAGTTTTTTGCGTGAGCATTCTCAAATACTTTAGTGGATCCTGTAACTGTTTGGAATTGGACCCTGGAAACTGTCCTTAAAAAGGCAAGTAAAGAATAAAGCTGGCCATACATGGATGGACATTTGATCGGTTCAGCAGGAACTGTGTGTAACCTTGTCTGGCTTCTGTTGAATGGTCCTGCTGGAAAAGGTTTGTATGACTGGTAAAGTAAAAGCAAGATGGGAAAAGTGAGGCGCAAAAGAATTTGCTCCGCCCACCTATGGGGCTGGAGCAGACTATTTGTTAAAAGTGACAGTTATTTGTAAAAAATTTTGAATAAAAATGTTTAAATATTATTGGCTAAAAGGCATGTCACATGTTAATTTGGCACGAGCTAGTCCATATATAAAGAAATAAACTGCGTAGGAGCAGCAGCCAGAGTTGGATCAGCGCAGAAGAAGGAGCATCGTCACTCACCATGAAGACTCTGCTGCGTCAATCAATAGAGGGAGCCGGCGCGCCTAACAGGGATGAAATGGATGAAGTGCTGTTTATCATTGACACTTACTGAGCTTAATGCTTCCCCCCCTACTCCTCCATCTCAAATTCCTCCTCTGTTTTCCATACCTGTTTTCTCTGCCTCTGATGCTAGCCATAATCACTTCCTTGACCGTCTATCTGCTTCCAGTTCATCTGCAATGTTTTGTCCTCCCTCTGACCTTCCTATCTCTGACGTGTCAGCATTAAGAAAACGAATGGAGCTTCATGCCGATTCTCGCACATGCGTAGATGTCACCGCGCTATCATTTAATTCTAGTTCAGCACCTGGACAGCTCCTTTGCAAGTCTGCCTGCTGACAAATAAAATAAGACAAATACACATACTTCACAGTGTTCTTTCTCTAATCCTGTCTCATCATTATCTCGCCCAGCTCTCCCCTCTAGAGGAAAGATTCAAAAGGCACATCGCATTGCATATCCTTCTCCTCTCCGCAGGCATCAGGGTAAGCATCTCTCCTCCTTTGCAAAAAAAGACGCGATTTTCACGCATTTCAACCCCTCTCAATTCACAGAATGCTACCATTTCTAATGACTTGTCCGCATCTGTCGTTCCTGAACATTTAACTATTAATTCAGAATGTTTTCAGAATTCTCTTCCTTTTCAAGCTACAGCATCCTCTTCAGCTGCTCCGTCACAGGTTTCTCACATTACTGATGAAGTTGTTGATGTTGCTGTGGGCCTGCAGAATGTTAACCCTATTCCTCCAGTGCCAGAACAATCCATGCCTCCTAGTTATCAAATGTCCTGTGATTTTTCTCTCAATTTTGGTTCCTTTATTGAACACTTAAGTAAGAATGCATCTTCTGTGTCTCCTAATGTATCCAGTGTCGCACGGGTTTGGTTGAATGATAATGCTAATGTTGAAAATAATTCATCAGCTTCTAATGTTGTTGTACCCTCTTCATTATCTATTTCTACTAATGTACCTGTCTCTAATTCTGTTCCTGAAAGTACTTTTAAAGAAGTGTTGCCTTGTGAATTGTCGCCGCTTGGATTTCATTTGCCTATAGCGATAAAAGAAAAAATACAAAATGGCGACTATGTGGACATTGTGTCTTTGATTCCTTCATCGAAAGACAATCGTTTCAATAAAAAAAGATTTAGAAAAATTTACGGAAGAGAAAACTAAATCTAATCCACGCAACTTTTCTACTTGGCTTCATGCTTTCTGCATATATGCCAGTGTTTTGGGTGAAAAACATCCAGAGCTGTGCAGCAGTGTTTTTCAGCATGTCGACATCATTTTGGAGGCATATAAGAACTTTAATGGCCTAGCGTGGTTCTTTTATGATGAAGCATTTCGACGGAAACTTTCCGTACATAAATCATTGAAATGGGAGATAAAAGACGTTTGCTTATGGCTAAACTTGTTACCACAGAAGCAATTTATAAAACTTACACCTACTGCTACTTCGGGTTTCCATCGGGGAGTATGCTTTGGTTTTAATGAAGGCCATTGCAAATGGCCACATTCCTGTAAATATAAGCACGAGTGTGCTTTCTGCTCAGGTAATCACCCAGCTTCAAGATGTTTTAAGAGAGTTCCTGCTTCTACGACACCTCCCTCTCCTGATCTTTTTTTTAAAAGTGGACACGCCGGTGAAGCTTATAAGCATGGTTCCTTGGCTTCAACTATGGCCAAATCGACAGATGGCGGTCCTGCAGTTTAAGGGTTTTAAGGATGGCTTCTCTTTGCCTAGTTATCAAGGTTTTGGTTGTGTGATCACTAAGAACTTACCTTCAATTGATCGTCATGTTCCTATAGTTGCATAACATTTTTTAAAAGAAATAAAAGTGGGTAGGGTTGCTGGCCCTTTTCTTTCCCCCCTTTTGACAATTTTAGAATTTCCACTTTGGGTATTATACCCAAGAAAGAGCCAAATTCATTCAGGATGATACATCATCTTTCCTATCCTTTTGGATCCTCCCTGAATGATGACATCGATGCAGCACTTTGCAGTGTCTCTTATTCTTCTTTTGATGATGCATTACTAAAAAGCAGTAACTTGGGACATAGAGCATTATTGGCGAAAGCGGATATTAAGTCTGCTTTCAGGCTCTAACCCATTCATCCCTCAGCGTTTAACTCATTGGGGTTTTCCTTTAATAATGCCTATTATTTTGACAAATGCCTTCCTATGGGCTGCTCACTATCTTGCGCTATTTTGAAATGTTTTCATCGTTTTTAGAATGAGTTGTCTCTTATCAATCTGGTTTCGCCAATTTATTAGATTATTTAGACGATTTTATTTTTATGGGTTCTGCCGATTCTGATAAATGTATGTATCTTTTTACAGAATTTGCCGACTTTTTGGTGTCCCTCTTGCTCATGAAAAATCTTTCCTTCCTACTACTTGTTTGGATTTTTTGGGTGTAACTATAGATACAGACTTAATGCAATCTTGCTTGCCTTCGCAGAAGATTGCAAAACTTCTTTTTCTAGTAGATTTTGTTATCTCTAGACAAAAAGTAGTTTTGCGAACGTTACAGTCATTATTAGGTTTATTGTCCTTCGCTTCCAGAGTCATTCCTATGGGCAGGGTGTTTTCTAAGCGAATATATCAGTCCATTTCGGGCATTAGGTCTCCTTATCATTTTGTTAGGGTTACTGCTTCTTTACGTACAGATTTGTTCATTTGGAAACGATTCTTATCTTTTAATGGTCGTTGTTTTTGGCAAGAACCTTTTTGTTCTTCAGTGGCCCTTGATCTATTTACAGATGCTGCTGGCTCCATTGGCTATGGTGTCTATTGGCAAGGTCATTGGTCAGCTGGTGCATGGCCTCGTTCTTGGATGGACAATGGTTTAACGGCTAACATTACCCTTTTGGAAATATTTCCAGTATTAATTTCCCTTGAACTTTGGGGTTCTTATTTCGCGAATCGCCGTCGTCTATGCTGTTAATTGTTTAACCAAATCTTTACCAGTGTTATCAGTTCTTCGTCAATTAGTTTTGAAATGCTTAGAATTGAACATTTGGTTGACAGCTAAATATTTTCCTGGAATTGATAATTCTGCTGATTCCTTGTCCCGTCTACAGTTGGAACGTTTTGGAATGTTGGTTCTGAAGGCAGACATGTACGGACTGCAATGCCCTTCTTGGCTATGAGATCTGGTTTCTTGAGAGTTGGTTTGGCCATCAGTAATTCGTTAGCCCCTTCCACGTGGGTGGAGTATAAGGCCGTGTGGAATTCCTAGTGTACTTACCTGGATGCAAATGGTCAGGCTGCCACTATTATTTCTGAAAAATTAATATTGTCTTTTTTAGAAAATGTAATGATTAAAAATTATTCTTATTCGCATATATTGAAACAATTGGCTGGAATTTACATTTTTGCCAAATTGCATGGGCTTCCCATCTTGTATGAGTTTCTTTTCAGTGAAACAAGACTTGAAACGTTATCGTAGATCATCTGTTAAGCATGATTTGCATTTGCCTATTTCCATTGATCTTTTAGAAAAACTCTGTGCTTCCACTAAAATGGTCTGCTTTTCTATTTATTATTTCAGTTAGCCTTTTGTTTATGTTTCTTTGGAGCTTTTCGAATTTCTGAACTTCTACCTCACAATGTTCAAGGTTATTCTAGGATTTCTTTTTCTGATTTGGTTTTAGGTGATAATTTTATCCAGCCTAAGATTAAAAGAAGTAAATCAGTTGGGTCATGGACGATGGGTAGCTTTACATCGTCTCGAATCTTCTCCAATTTGTCCAATTTTATTGATTCGTCAATATTTGAACATCCGCCCAATTGGTTGGGGTTATCTTTTAATCCATTGTTCTGGCCTACCCCTCACGCGTTATCAATTTTATTCAGTTTTAAAGAGTGTTTAGCTCCTTTAGGTTTAAGTCACCTACCTATTACTTTCCATTCTTTCCGGATTGGTGCTGCTACCACTGCTGCCAACTTGGGTTTATGTTCTTACATTTGCCCTAATTTTTCTGTTTACATTTCAGGTAACCTGTGTAACGTCTGGATCGTCGGACATTCATACATATATTGGGCATTTCGTAGAGCTATGGTTAGGTCATATGGTGTTAATTTAGGTTTTCAATTTGAGTCTTTTCAATTGTGGTGGTGCGTGGTATGAGACTAAATGATTTGCGTCAGACTTTATCGTCACTGTATGCCTCTTGGCCTCCTCCTCAAATAGTTATACTTCATATTTCCGGAAATTATATAGGTAAACGTCATACTTTAGACATTATTTCACAATTAAAATTTACCTAATTCTATTATTGTAGTTTCAGAAATTTTTCCACGTTTGACGTAGTTAATTACCCCCGAGCTTCGGCATTGCGAAAAAATTCGTAAAAAAATCAATAGAGCCATGGCAAAATTTATGCCTTACGTCAATGGCTTGTCTTACAGACATATTGATCTGGAAGGAGGTTTAGTTGGTTTTTATAGGTCTGACACTGTTTATTTGTGGGTTATTGCTTTGCATGTGTTTAATGTAGGCATTTAGAACAGTATTGAATTGGCCGCGGGGCGGGTGGGGTGCTAGGCTCCTTTTTGATAAGCCTGGCGTATGGGTCAGTTATACAAGTATTGAACATGTCAGAGTATTAACTGGAGCTGTTATGGCTGTGTTAAAATGATAGTTTATGGTAAAAAATGAATGAGTGCTGTGTTATATAAAATGGACATGTTTATTATTATAAGTTGGTAATTAAATATAAAACCAATAATAAAGGGCCCCGGCCATTTAAATCTATTGTAATGTATTGTTCTATTATTGATTATTTATTATTTATTTGTAAATGTAATTGTTCTGCATACGGTCCCACGGGAAAAGGGAGGAGCAAACGAATTTGCTCTGCCCACCTATGTGGCCGGAACAGACTATCTGTTAAAAGTGACAGTTATTTGTAAAAAAAATTGAATAAAAATGTTTAAATATCATGTTAATGTCACATGTTAATTTGGCACGAGCTAGCCCATATATAAAGAAATAAACTGCGTAGGAGCAGCAGCCAGTGGTAGATCAGCGAAGAAGAAGGAGCATCCCACCCTCCCTCCCATCGTCGAGGCCCCTGTTATGTGGTTTGGTCCTTTTCTCCGGAAAAGGGACAGTTATACAGCTATTGAACATGTCAGAGTATTTACTCGAGCTGTTATGGCTGAGTTAAAATGATAGTTTATGGTAAAAAGTTAATGAGTGCTGTGTTATATAAAATGGACATGTTTATTATTATAAGTTGGTAATTAAATATAAAACCAATAATAAAGGGCCCCGGCCATTTAAATCCATTGTAATGTTTTGGTCTTTTATTGATCATTATTATTTATTTGTAAATGTAATTGTTCTGCATACGGTACCATTAGCACAGGTCCGCAATACTCTACAGCAGTGTTTCTCAACTCCAGTCCTCAAGGCGCACCAACAGGTCATGTTTTCAGGATTTCCCTCAGATGAAACAGCTGTGGTAATTACTAAGGCAGTGAAACTGATCAAATCACCTGTGCAAAATAGTGGAAATCCTGAAAACATGACCTGTTGGTGCGCCTTGAGGACTGGAGTTGAGAAACACTGCTCTACAGCATGGAATGTAGTCCTCAATACAATGCTAAATATATTTCTAATCATGTATCTTCTATGTAAATATGCAAAGTAAACTAATATGTGTATTTATATATATTGCCATGGAGTGTGTTATGAGCGAGGGGAAAGAAGGAAAAATGCTTCTCAGGGCGGAATATACTTCACACGCGCATTTAATATAAGCAATTATAATTTCCACTCACATATTTCAAGTGCCCGCCTGGCACTAAGGATAACACGCTCAGCTCAGATGATCATTGTGTGCTCTGGTTATTCACTCCGTGAAGATGTCAGTCAGACTTAACGTACGTCGAGTGAGACAGGGACGCTGACGATATAGCATGGTGAATAGTCGGAGCCCGTGTTATGTGATATAACCGGAGCACACAACGATCACCTGAGCTGAGCGTGTTATCCTTAATGCCAGACAGGCACTTAAAATATGTGAGTGGAAATTATAATTGCTTTTATTAAATGCCTGTGTGAACTATATTATGCTATGAGAAGCATTTTTCCTTCTTTCCCCTCGCTCATTACACACTCCATGGCAAGATGTGTCTGTGATTGAGATAATACAAAATTACCGTATAAAAATAAAACATAGACAAATTTTACCCTGCTGTACAAACTCCCATAGGCTTCTGCAATCATAATTCGTTGTGCACTAGATCTTTGGGTAAGAATATCAATCAAAACATCCTTGTCACAGCCTGTATATAAAGAAGACAAAGTATATTTATTAGTTAAAGAGGAACTGCAGTCTGCTCACATAATTTGTAATAAAAACATCTTTGCCATTCTGAAGCTTCCCTCCAACCACTTTGCATATTATTTTATATATACTGTCATTCTGTACTTGCCAATTATGCTGCAGAAATCTCCACCCATGGAAGCTGGCTGCAATCATTTTAACTGTGGGCAGCTGAAGCTGCCTGTTAACTTCCTGAATTTACACAGACACACACCTCCAGCTCTGCAGCACTCATTGGCCCTCTTATGGCTCATTCCCCCTCCCTTACTGGCAAACTCTCGCAAGAGTGAGAGAGAGGGAGCTGTGCATGATGTCATAAGCCTAGGCTTTTTTCCAGACAAGAAACAAGAAGTGGGCTGTATAAGGTATTTACTGGCAGAAAAAAATGTTTTACTATCCAAAGTTAAAACAACAAGGGCAGAAGATTTAATAGATGGAAAGATGAAGAAAATGACTGAAGTTACGCTTTAATACCCTCTTGATACAATTTTAGTACTTAGAAAATATAAACTTTTTTTAACCACTTACCGACCGCCTTCATTATACGGTGGCTGTTTAAAGGGGAATACCGTTGTTATGGCAGCAGCTATCTGCCATAAACCCAGTATCCTCTTCAACAGCGGGCAGTCGGCTTTCAGATAAAAGTGGTCTCAGCGGCAGATTCGCCACAAGATCACTTTTATGGGGGGAGGGAGAGGGCCCCCCTCCCGCCACGCTCCAGTCGTCTCTGCTGCTTACCGGAGCCGTCGGTAGCAGCAGAGACGATCGGGTCCTCTTCTCTCACAGGCTGGATGCCGAATGAGGGAAAGATGGCCTCTACCCCATGGTCTTAACCACTTGCCGACCGCCTAACGCAGATATACTGCGGCAGAGCAGCACGGGCAGGCAAAATCACGTACCCATACGTGATCTGCCTCCCGCGGGCGGGGGGTCCGATCGGACCCCCCCCCGGTGCCATCGGCGGTCGGCATTTGACTGGGAGCGTCGGGAGGCGAGGGGGAGACCATCCGATCGTGGCCCCCCCCTCGCGATCGCTCCCAGCCAATGGGAATGCTCCTCTGCCTGTGTGTCGTTTCACACAGGCAGAGGATGTGATGTCATCTCTCCTCGGTCTGGCAGTTTCCGTTCCAGCGCCGAGGGGAGATGACAAGTGAGTGCACAACACACACACACACACAGTAGAACATGCCAGGCATACTTTACACCCCCGATCCCCCCCCGATCGCCCCCCGATCCCCCCCCAATCACCCCCCCCCCCCCTGTCACAAACTGACATTAGCAGTATTTTTTTTTTTTTTTTTTTCTGATTACTGCATAGTGTCAGTTTGTGACAGTTAGTGTTAGGGCAGTGAGTATTACCCCCCTTTAGGTCTAGGATACCCCCCTAACCCCCCCTAATAAAGTTTTAACCCCTTGATCACCCCCTGTCACCAGTGTCGCTAAGCGATCATTTTTCTGATCGCTGTATTAGTGTCGCTGGTGACGCTAGTTAGGAACGTAAATATTTAGGTTCGCCGTCAGTGTTTTATAGCGTCAGGGACCCCCCTATACTATCTAATAAATGTTTTAACCCCTTGATTGCCCCCTAGTTAACCCTTTCACCACTGATCACCGTATAACTGTTAGGGGTGACGCTGGTTAGTTCGTTTATTTTTTATAGTGTCAGGACACCCGCCGTTTATTACCGAATAAAGGTTTAGCCCCCTGATCGCCCGGCGGTGATATGCGTCGCCCCAGGAAGCGTCAGATTAGCGCCAGTACCGCGAACACCCACGCACGCAGCATATGCCTCCCTTAGTGGTATAGTATCTGATCGGATCAATATCTGATCCGATCAAATCTATACTAGCGTCCCCAGCAGTTTAGGGTTCCCGAAAACGCAGTGTTAGCAGGATCAGCCCAGATACCCGCTAGCACCTGCGTTTTGCCCCTCCGCCCAGCCCAGCCCACCCAAGTGCAGTATCGATCG
The DNA here is from genome assembly GCA_037952925.1 of Lithobates clamitans. Classification (NCBI taxonomy): domain Eukaryota; kingdom Metazoa; phylum Chordata; class Amphibia; order Anura; family Ranidae; genus Lithobates; species Lithobates clamitans. The sequence goes on along the minus strand of JBBGZY010000378.1, from coordinate 1,190,314 downwards.
ATCACTGTCACTTACAAAACACTAAACGCATAACTGCAGCGTTCGCAGAGTCAGGCCTGATCCCTGCGATCGCTAACAGTTTTTTTGGTAGCGTTTTGGTGAACTGGCAAGCACCAGCCCCAGGCAGCGTCAGGTTAGCGCCAGTACCGCTAACACCCACGCACGCACCGTATACCTCCCTTAGTGGTATAGTATCTGATCGGATCAATATCTGATCCAATCAAATCTATACTAGCGTCCCCAGCAGTTTAGGGTTCCCAAAAACGCAGTGTTAGCGGGATCAGCCCAGATACCTGCTAGCACCTGCGTTTTGCCCCTCCGCCCGGCCCAGCCCAGCCCACCCAAGTGCAGTATCGATCGATCACTGTCACTTACAAAACACTAAACGCATAACTGCAGCGTTCGCAGAGTCAGGCCTGATCCCTGCGATCGCTAACAGTTTTTTTGGTAGCGTTTTGGTGAACTGGCAAGCACCAGCCCCAGGCAGCGTCAGATTAGCGCCAGTACCGCTAACACCCACGCACGCAGCATACGCCTCCCTTAGTGGTATAGTATCTGATCGGATCAATATCTGATCCGATCTGATCTATACTAGCGTCCCCAGCAGTTTAGGGTTCCCAAAAACGCAGTGTTAGCGGGATCAGCCCAGATACCTGCTAGCACCTGCGTTTTGCCCCTCCGCCCGGCCCGGCCCAGCCCACCCAAGTGCAGTATCGATCGATCACTGTCACTTACAAAACACTAAACGCATAACTGCAGCGTTCGCAGAGTCAGGCCTGATCCCTGCAATCGCTAACAGTTTTTTGGTAGCGTTTTGGTGAACTGGCAAGCGCCAGCGGCCTAGTACCCCCCGGTCGTAGTCAAACCAGCACTGCAGTAACACTTGGTGACGTGGCGAGTCCCATAAGTGCAGTTCAAGCTGGTGAGGTGGCAAGCACAAGTAGTGTCCCGCTGCCACCAAGAAGACAAACACAGGCCCGTCATGCCCATAGTGCCCTTCCTGCTGCATTCGCCAATCCTAATTGGGAACCCACCGCTTCTGCAGCGCCCGTACTTCCCCCATTCACATCCCCAACCAAATGCAGTCGGCTGCATGAGAGGCATTTTTATGTCCTCCCGAGTACCCCTACCCAACGAACCCCCCAAAAAAAGATGACGTGTCTGCAGAAAGCGCGGATATAGGCGTGACACCCGCTATTATTGTCCCTCCTGTCCTGATAATCCTGGTCTTTGCATTGGTGAATGTTTTGAACGCTACCATACACTAGTTGAGTATTAGCGTAGGGTACAGCATTGCACATACTAGGCACACTTTCACAGGGTCTCCCAAGATGCCATCGCATTTTGAGAGACCCGAACCTGGAACCGGTTACAGTTATAAAAGTTAGTTACAAAAAAAAGTGTAAAAAAAAAAAAAAAAAAAAAAAACACAAACAAAAATATAAAATAAAAATAGTTGTCGTTTTATTGTTCTCTCTCTCTCTATTCTCTCTCTATTGTTCTGCTCTTTTTTACTGTATTCTATTCTGCAATGTTTTATTGTTATTATGTTTTATCACGTTTGCTTTTCAGGTATGTAATTATTTATACTTTACCGTTTACTGTGCTTTATTGTTAACCATTTTTTTGTCTTCAGGTATGCCATTCACGACTTTGAGTGGTTATACCAGAATGATGCCTGCAGGTTTAGGTATCATCTTGGTATCATTCTTTTCAGCCAGCGGTCGGCTTTCATGTAAAAGCAATCCTAGTGGCTAATTAGCCTCTAGACTGCTTTTACAAGCAGTGGGAGGGAATGCCCCCCCCCCCCCAACATCTTCCGTGTTTTTCTCTGGCTCTCCTGTCTCAACAGGGAACCTGAAAATGCAGCCGGTGATTCAGCCAGCTGACCATAGAGCTGATCAGAGACCAGAGTGGCTCCAAACATCTCTATGACCTAAGAAACCGGAAGCTACGAGCATTTTATGACGTAGATTTCGCCGGATGTAAACAGCGCCATTGGGAAATTGGGAAAGCATTTTATCACACCGATCTTGGTGTGATCAGATGCTTTGAGGGCAGAGGAGAAATCTAGGGTCTAATAGACCCCAATTTTTGCAAAAAAGAGTACCTGTCACTACCTATTGCTATCATAGGGGATATTTACATTCCCTGAGATAACAATAAAAATGATTTAAAAAAAAAAAAATGAAAGGAACAGTTTAAAAATAAGATAAAAAAATAATAATAATAAAGAGAAAAAAAAAAAAAAAAAAAAAAAGCACCCCTGTCCCCCCTGCTCTCGCGCTAAGGTGAACGCAAGCGTTGGTCTGGCGTCAAATGTAAACAGCAATTGCACCATGCATGTGAGGTATCGCCGCGAAGGTCAGATCGAGGGCAGTAAGTTTAGCAGTAGACCTCCTCTGTAAATCTAAAGTGGTAACCTGTAAAGGCTTTTAAAGGCTTTTAAAAATGTATTTAGTTTGTCGCCACTGCACGTTTGTGCGCAATTTTAAAGCATGTCATGTTTGGTATCCATGTACTCGGCCTAAGATCATCTTTTTTATTTCATCAAACATTTGGGCAATATAGTGTGTTTTAGTGCATTAAAATGTAAAAAAGTGTGTTTTTTCCCCAAAAAATGCGTTTGAAAAATCGCTGCGCAAATACTGTGTGAAAAAAAAAAATGAAACACCCACCATTTTAATCTGTAGGGCATTTGCTTTAAAAAAAATATATAATGTTTGGGGGTTCAAAGTAATTTTCTTGCAAAAAAAAATTATTTTTTTATGTAAACAATAAGTGTCAGAAAGGGCTATGTCTTCAAGTGCTTAGAAGAGTGGGTGATGTGTGACATAAGCTTCTAGATGTTGTGCATAAAATGCCAGGACAGTTCAAAACCCCCCCAAATGACCCCATTTTGGAAAGTAGACACCCCAAGCTATTTGCTGAGAGTCATGTTGAGTCCATGGAATAATTTATATTGTGACACAAGTTGCGGGAAAGAGACAATTTTTTATTTTTTTTATTTTTTTTTGCGCAAAGTTGTCACTAAATGATATATTGCTCAAACATGCCATGGGAATATGTGAAATTACACCCCAAAATACATTCTGTTGCTTCTCCTGAGTACGGGGATACCACATGTGTGGGACTTTTTGGGAGCCTAGCCGCGTACGGGACCCCGAAAACCAAGCACCGCCTTCAGGCTTTCTAAGGCCGTAAATTTTTGATTTCACTCTTCACTGCCTATCACAGTTTCGGAGGCCATGGAATGCCCAGGTGGCACAAAACCCCCCCAAATGACCCCATTTTGGAAAGTAGACACCCCAAGCTATTTGATGAGAGGTATAGTGAGTATTTTGCAGACCTCACTTTTTGTCACAAAGTTTTGAAAATTGAAAAAAGAAAAAAAAAATTTTTTTTCTCGTCTTTCTTTATTTTCAAAAACAAATGAGAGCTGCAAAATACTCACCATGCCTCAGCAAATAGCTTGGGGTGTCTACTTTCCAAAATGGGGTCATTTGGGGGGGGGTTTGTGCCACCTGGGCATTCCATGGCCTCCGAAACTGTGATAGGCAGTGAGGAGTAAAATCAAAAATGTACGCCCTTAGAAATCCTGAAGGCGGTGCTTGGTTTTCGGGGTCCCGTACGCGGCTAGGCTCCTAAAAAGTCCCACACATGTGGTATCCCCGTACTCAGGAGAAGCAGCTAAATGTATTTTGGGGTGCAATTCCACATATGCCCATGGCCTGTGTGAGCAATATATCATTTAGTGACAACTTTGTGCAAAAAAAAAAAAAAAAAAAAAAAATTTGTCACTTTCCCGCAACTTGTGTCAAAATATAAAACATTCCATGGACTCAACATGCCTCAAAGCAAATAGCTTGGGGTGTCTACTTTCCAAAATGGGGTCATTTGGGGGGGTTTTATGTCATCTGGGCATTTTATGGCCTTCAAAACTGTGATAGGTAGTGAGGAGTAAAATCAAAAATGTACGCCCTTAGAAATCCTGAAGGCGTTGCTTGGTTTTCGGGGCCCCGTACGCGGCTAGGCTCCCAAAAAGTCCCACACATGTGGTATCCCCGTACTCAGGAGAAGCAGCTAAATGTATTTTGGGGTGCAATTCCACATATGCCCATGGCCTGTGTGAGCAATATATCATTTAGTGACAACTTTTTGTAATTTTTTTTTTTTTTTTTTTTTTTGTCATTATTCAATCACTTGGGACAAAAAAAATGAATATTCAATGGGCTCAACATGCCTCTCAGCAAATTCCTTGGGGTGTCTACTTTCCAAAATGGGGTCATTTGGGGGGGTTTTGTACTGCCCTGCCATTTTAGCACCTCAAGAAACGACATAGGCAGTCATAAATTAAAGGCTGTGTAAATTCCAGAAAATGTACCCTAGTTTGTAGACGCTATAACTTTTGCGCAAACCAATAAATATACACTTATTGACATTTTTTTTTACCAAAGACATGTGGCCGAATACATTTTGGCCTAAATGTATGACTAAAATTGAGTTTATTGGATTTTTTTTAGAACAAAAAGTAGAAAATATCATTTTTTTTCAAAATTTTCGGTCTTTTTCCGTGTATAGCGCAAAAAATAAAAACGGCAGAGGTGATCAAATACCATCAAAAGAAAGCTCTATTTGTGGGAAGAAAAGGACGCAAATTTCGTTTGGGTACAGCATTGCATGACCGCGCAATTAGCAGTTAAAGCGACGCAGTGCCGAATTGTAAAAAGTGCTCTGGTCAGGAAGGGGGTAAAACCTTCCGGGGCTGAAGTGGTTAAAATATAAACATTTTATTTATTTATTTATTTTATTGCATTTTAGTGTAAATGTGAGATCTGAGGGCTTCTTGACCCAGATCTCACATTTAAAGTACCCGTCCCGCTGAGCTCGTGCGCAGAAGCGAATGCATATGTAAGCCCGCATATGAAAATGGTGTTCAAACCACACGTGAGGTATTGCCACGATCGTTAGAGCGAGAGCAATAATTCTAGCACTAGACCTCCTCTGTAACTCAAAACTGGTAACCTGTAGATATTTTTAAACGTCACTTATGGAGATTTTTAAGGGTCAAAGTTGGACGCCGTTCCACGAGCGGGCACAATTTTGAAGCGTGACATGTTGGGTGTCAATTTACTCAGTGTAACATTATATTTCACAATATGAAAAAAAATTGAGCTACCTTTACTGTTGTCTTATTTTTTAATTAAAAAAAATATTTTTTTAAAAAAAAGATTGCGCTTGTGAGACTACTGCGCAAATACTGTGTGACATAAAGTATTGCAACAACCACAATTTTATTCTCTATGGTGTTTAAAAAAAATATATTTAATGTTTGGGGGTTCTAGGTCATTTTCAAGCAAAAAAAAATGATTTTAACATGTAAACACCAAATCTCAAAAAGAGGCCTGGTCCTTAAGTGGTTAAATAACAGATATCATGCATGGTTGCAAACTACTCAAAGCCCTAGTAAGTGTAAATAAGTGTTAGTAAGTTTTAAGCTGGCTTCAATCTATGTGTTGTGGTAATGCATAGCAGAATACACATTTTACCACTTTACCGCAACACATGATAGTGCATTGTATTTTTGTCAGCCTATAAAAAAACAGAGCAGAGTTTTTATTAAAACATTGTCCTTTAAATGTTCCAATAAAAAAAAAAAGAGTTAAAAATGCCCAAGCATGCAAATTAGCTATATGGATATGGGCAAGTTATCGCTGACACTGCTAATTTTGGCCTAGGTAGGCCTGAAGCCTGAGGCCCAACCATGTGCTCAAGACCTGAGATCAAGTACCAGAGGTGACTCGTGCATGGACCGGGGACCCATGGAGAGCCTGGGAAAGCGCCAAGATGGAATCATTCATAGAATTCCTACACCTTTCGTGAGTTAAGTTCAGTTGCCATAGGAGACAGCCTATTCTACAAAGTACAGATGTGCTGGTTCTGCTTAAATGCTCTTTTCCTGTACTGCTGTCTACCTTATCTCATTATTTTTGTCTAAGGAGTCTGCCAATCTGCCTATTTGCTGATCATTACTATATTTGACTAAGGGTGTCCTTTGCCCTATCCCCTCTCTCCCACATTTTTCCTGTTGTGAGAAATAAACTTCTCTTTGTTTAAGCATAAAAGTGACTGGTACCCAAATTCTATCTTGTTCATCACCCACCATGCCTAGTAACCTGCACCTTGAGGAAATATGTCAGCCCTCCCTGCCTCTGAGGGTCACCAGCAGGCTCCCGGAAAATTGGGGTAGGCGCTACAATTATTTTCAGGCTGGTGGGATTGGAGACTCTCAAGAGATGGCCCTTTTATCGCTATCAAAAATAGCTATGCAGACCTGGTCAGCTTAGACAGAATATTGCTCTAAAGAATGCAAACAAAGCCAAGGCCATTGGAAGGCTGGGACCATCACATTGTGGTATGTCTGAGAACTGCATAAGTTATAACTAGATTCAGTAAAGTGCGAGACAGTGGAATAAGGTATTTATTGTTAAGTGCATTTGTTCTTTAAATTCACTGCATATGAATAGTCTTTCTAAATTAACTTATGTGACCATTCCACACAGCTTCTTCAAAGTGTGGTTGATTGAACTCTGCATCTCTGCTTAGTGATAGTCAGTTTAAACTTTAAAAGATTATAAAAGGTAATATGTGTCTTCGTGTCTCTTGATCATTTGATGCTCGCCTACATAAACAACAAATCAGGACTGGCTATCTGAAAAATAAATTGGTAGTGTAAACTCATTGATTGTTATGTTTTTCTTTTGTTTGTTTTTTTACACATTTTTTGCACATAATCAGACATAAATACCTATAAATGTAACTTAGCAATCCAAACCATGTATACAGTAGGCACCATGCAAATTTAAATGTGAAGATGAATTAGATAAATACTAACCAAAGCCTTGGAGAGCTCCACCAATCATTTGTGCATCCATAATCGGATTGCAGTTCGCATTTGGGAATATTGTTCCCTGGACCTCCTGCATTTAATAGTTAAAATAATCAGTAAACCATATTGATATAACGACTCACAGAACAACATGTACTGTATATTATTTTGAAAAACTGTTTCTTAAAAAATTATACAACTCCACAGTTTTCATTTTGATTCATTTGAGATCAAGCCAAATACATCAGTAAGTAAAATGATAAAAAGGACATTGAAACATATTGTAAGGATATTGGATAGCCCATGTGCATAATCATTATTATACTGTATTCATTAGGAAAAATATGAAACATTTGCCAAACCCAGGATTTCCTCAACAAATCACATTTCTGTAAATAGAAATGGTCAAACTACCAACAGTAACAATAAAAAGAAGAAAGGTCTCCAGAAATGATTGGAAAACATAATGAATAACTATCCGATAATCCAAATCTCAAATATTCAGAATTTTACAGCTGTTCTTATAATGATGGTATGCATCTTCCCTGAGGTCACATTAAAGAACAGGTAATATAGTTTCACATTTAAAATTGTTATGAAGCAAAAGATTTGCCTGTCTGGTGTAGTGGCCGCTTCTACCCTAGACTTGAGGCTAAGCATTAAGAAAAAAACGAAAACAAAAAAAAAAAAAAGTAAGATGAAATTTGCTCCTTTATCATGGTAAAATTGGAATGGCAGACAGGGATAGAGGTATGCTGTCACAATGGGTCATGGAGTGGAAAGATTTTTAATACCATCGTATGACCAGAGCCTTTCTTTTTTTCACCGCTGATTAGCTTGGACACTACTGAATAGGAACCATAGCTCAACAATATTTCTGACAGGGCCTTGTCAAGACCCTGCATGCAAGGTTCAAGCTGTAAGCAGGACCTACCAAAAGTCAGCACTAAGCCTCATAGTGCTAAGTTTAACCCCCTGTCAGTCAGCAGTCTACTGCCAGATCCCCAGTTGCAGTTACCAGTGGAGGCTCTGGCATTTGATTTATGAACACCAGACATGGGTTTTAACATGAGATAGAATGGTTGTGTGCAGACTTGGGCTATTGTTTAGGTGATATACACAGCTTGGATCTCTGATTAAGAGGTTGCAAAAGGAGAAATATAGAAAGAGTCTAAAAACAAAAAGTCTAAAGCAACATAGTTTTCTTAAATGCAGTTTGAGCACTGACACATTTCATTTAACTGTTTACAGTGGCTCTGTTGCTAAAATAAAACTTCCAGAAATGTTTCCCTGCAAAGGATGTAGTAAATACTTACCTTTCCATCTCCCCATGTGACCGATCCTTGCTATATTATTAAGAAAAAACTGCTTTTAGACTCTGGGAGTGTTGATTTCCTGGTCCCCTGCCACATTCTCTGGTTCCCTTGATAGACCCTTAAATGACACAAAGGTGAATTGGTGGTATGAACTATTAGGCAGGGCAAGGGACCAAGAATCTGCACTCCCAGAATTATTAGTTTTGGATTGCCATGCCTCCCAACTGTCCTTCATTTGGAGGTCTCTTTTTTGGAACCAAATCCCCTTGTCTCTCTTTCCTCCTCAGTTGTCCCTCTTTTTGGACAGATGTATAGACCTCTATATATAATAAAAAGTGTTACATTACAATAAACCTTTTACACTGACCTTTTTATTATTACATTATTATTTTAAAAGTCCAGAACAAAGGAAACCTAGTGATGAAAAAAACTATTTGCCTATTAATTTTTCTTGGTCCATGTAACTGGGGGCATGGCAGGGGGAATGTCCATTTTACACTGTCCCTGATTGCCTCCATACCAGTACAGTGTCACCAGACCAATGTAAGAGAACTGGAGTAGGAGGAAAAGTCATAAACTAAGGAGCTATAGCTGAAGTTGCAACACATGCTGACCTCAGATCATCAGTAGTGGGTATCCTCAATATAGTACGAGATTAAGAAACAACCTTTCTGATAAAAATTGACTGGGTACATAGGATCAATGCCCCAGGTGGACTGCACAGATCGTTTCCCAGTGATGTACTCTGCCGAGTCCACTTCTTTATCTTCAAGGAAGAAAAAAAAAATAGACGAAGGGCCCTGTCTCCTTTGATAGGAATGACCTCATTTTCATTTTATAGGACATTTCTCGCAGGACCCTGACTATGCAGAGATGGCTAACATGCCTAGTTGATGAAATGTGCCAAGCTGGGGAAACTTACACCTGGGGTTACCCCTTCTGTCTCCAAGTCCGTTTATGCAAAAAACAATATACCCTACAATGTCCAGACCAACTACTGGTCTGACTTCGACTACTTGATACTGAAACACTTGAGTTGCCAGACTGAACTTTCATGGAACCAATTTTTTGCTCCAAAACTAGCTGCCTCAATGTACCAGATGGACACCACAATATCGCTCGAGAATCTGTTCAACTCCCTGGGATCTGGTCTACAATGAGATCTGATGATACATGAGAAACATAATGTAACCATGTGCATTGGCCTCATACCTGTTTCTTCTTTTAATGCTACATCATTGACTTATGTATTGGGCACTGTTCCTGGAATCACTTATGGGGCAGTGGAAGTTGAATGACTTGGCACTGGAGATCGACTAAGCCCTATCTATTGAACAACTCCTCGCTCAACAGGGTAAACCACAACACAGAGATAATACCTACTTATCTCTGTGCTTACATTGATTCAAAACAATTGTATTGCTTTTTTCTCTATTGATAAAACTGTTGTGTTTTATTAGTTAAGACACTCATATTTCTAGACTGAATTTTTCTTTTGTAAGGGAGGGGGAACCTAGAGTCCGGAAACCTAATCAAGACAAACCTTTTTACCCATTGTTGACTGAATACAGGATGAGCAGAAGCCTAAACGACCAGCTGTGAGCTATCTAATGCAGTCTCTCCGGTCACCCAGTGAAGCTGAGCTCTCAAGGTGTGTTTCAACACTCATACCTGTTGGTTATAATATAAATCCCCAGATTTAGCCCCCCTCTCCATACCAACCTTCTTTGCATATTATGCACATACAGTATATACCTTGAGTTGCTCTGGACAATGCAATCACTTTAACTGTTGATTGGTGTTGAATCACCCTAAAGTGGATGTAAACCCAATTCATGAAATTTGAGCTGGGCACATCTATCTGTAGTGTATTCTTATCTCTCTCCAAAGCACTAAGTCCCATGGTTTTCTCCTGCTCCTTAGCTCTGTTATCAGCCTGATAATGTCTGACAAGTTCTCCAACACGGGAGATAAAAGCAGCCTAAATTTGTGTCATGGGAAGTTGCTATAAATAGATTAGCAGACAGCTTGACTTGTCAGAGGAGAGCTCTGCACATTCCTTTCTTAATTTGCCCATGTGGAGTGAGGATGCGTGCCTTTCCTTCAATCAGCTGTATTGGCTGTATACCCAGATTGCACACTCAGTGTTGAACAGTGTCGCCTTATCTGTGCCCATCAGTGTCCATCAGTGCAGCCTCATCAGCGAGTATCAATGAAGGAGAAAGATTACCCGTTTGCAAAATTTTATAACAAACTATGAAACATGTTTTTTTTATTAAATGTCTGTCTTTTTTTGTTTGTTTAGCAAAAAATAAAAGCTCCAGTGGTGAATGAATACCATCAAAAGAAAGCTCCATTTGTGTAAAAAAAAAAAAAGATAAAATTTTAATTTGGGTACAGTGTTGTATGACCGTGCAATTGTCATTTAAAGTGTGAGAGCGCTGAAAGCTGAACATTGGTCTGGGCAAGAGGGGGGTTTAAGTGCCCAGTAAGCAAAAGGTTAATGGCTGTGTGTTGAGTTATTTTGAGGGGACAGCAAATTTACACTGTTATACAAGCTGTACACTCACTACTTTACATTGTATCAAAGTGTCATTTCTTCAGTGTTGTCACATGAAAAGATATAATAAAATATTTACAAAAATGTGAGGAGTGTACTCACTTTTGTTAGATACTGTACATGTAAAACTACTGTAGGGAGATTTGTTTCATCTCTGTGTGTCACCTGAGGCTGTTGACTTCACTGGGTATATGTGAGAGTTTACATCCACTTTAAGTTAAGTTGAGATTACAATATTGTTATATCTGGGCAGACTGCACATACTACACAGACTGCTATATATATTAGGGTGACCAGACATCCCCGGTTTCTGGGGACAGTCCCCGGATTGAGGACACTGTCCCCGGACCAAGTCTGTCCCCAGTTTTGTCCCCGGATTGGATTTGAACAGGGGCTGGGGCAATTTCAAAGACAGCCCGTGCAGAATAAAAAGAAAAAATCTGAATTGCACCCCCCTCCTCTGCTGCTCCTACTAGCTTATGGGGGTTTATTTTTTTCCATTATCTGTGTCCCTTTCTGATGATCATGTGCTGGTCGGAACGGAGGGACTATTTCTTCAGTTTCGGGTGCATGCCCACTCAGCTCCGCTCGCATGTTCTTCTGCCTTGGCTCAAGTCCCAGCCAGCCGCCTGCCTGCTTATCTCCTTGCCTTCCCTGGTGGAGTGACCTTCTTCCACTCCCCACCCAGTAGTAGCCGGAGCCCGAAGAATAAAGTCCCATACACACTATCAGATTTTCTGCTGATTTTTGTCTTCAGATTTACCAAAACCATGTAGTGCAAGGGCCTGGCTGATTGCATACAAATTGAAACTCCTAAGGTTTGACCTCATATTATATGGTTTTGGTAAATCTGAAGGAAAAAATCAGCAGAAAATCTGATAGTGTGTATGGGGCTTTAGACTTGACAGGCTGTGAGGCGGGCGGCGGCGGAGACAGGCAAAGAGTCGTCGATTGCTGCCATTACTAGTAAAAAAAAAAAAAATATGTCCCCTGATTTCAATTTAAAAATCTGGTCACCTTAATATATATGCTTAATGTAATTCTGCCTGTCTTGCCTGCCCTGTACTCTTTTTGCCTCCTTGTGGCTATTGAATTTATTCGTCCACATGTCGAATGTGTAGTCTATAATCTGGAAGCTATGTTGTTTAAAAAAGGTTACTTTTTATTAAGTGTTAATATCCCATATTGCAAGTTTATATATTAGGAGAACACCGCCTAAATTCTGTGAGATTCTGATAACCCTGTTATCTTGTACCCTATTACTCCCTGCTTACACACATGCAGCTCTTCTCAAGCAGATCATATCAGAATCCGGGTGCATCTTGGGTTTTTCCTAGTGTAGCTAACCTTTCCCACAGTACCTGCTTGACCTCCAGTCTAATAAGGGGTGATTCGCTTTCTGTAGGCTATATTTAGCCAATACTCCATCCAGTACTTTGCCCTTATCTCTCCCCCTCCCTCCTTTTTTACCTCCCTTTCCTCCCAAGCCAGTCTCCACTAATGCTTTTAGCTGGCTATCCTTCACTAATGCCTAGCAATGACAAAAATGTCATTTTGTTTCCCTGAACATGAAAAGCCTCAACATTCTCGAGAAAAAGACACGTACGCTGGGGGATCTACATTAACTAAGGCTAATGTTGCATCCCCACAATATCTTATTGTATATTTTTTGTGTGTGCTGCACTTCTTTTCTTGTACTTATATTTTCTCTACATATACCATAGCATATCCCTAGACTCAAAATCCATGGTAGTCACAATCCTTATAGATAGATCAGTAAACTGGCAATTTAAGGATATATTGTCATATGATGCAGGGTGATTTCATTTTCCTAAAAGGACAATAAATGGGCAGAAAGTCACCTTAGTTAATCTCTAATCCCTTGCATTTTCAGTGCAAGGGATAGTTTAAGGATAGTGGGTGATGACCTAAATGTGGCTTTGGACCCTTTTCCAGAGATACCACCACCTCTCGCTTATGTACTTCCGCAGAATTAAGCATAGACTTGCCATGGACAGACTGCTTGATGTCTGGTGTATTTCACACCCTGACTGTAAAGATTATACATTTTATTCCTCTGCATGTTCTTCTTATTCATGAAGTGACTATATCTTTATGCAACATCACAAACTTCACAGGGTATCTGCCTCCTCTAGGTAACATCTATAGATAAGATCACATGCCAATTTATTTTTCCTTACACCGTGGGGAAACATACCCTAAAACAGGTGCAGGCAACCTTAAAGAGGTGGAGATCTACCTGAACAACATGGAAGAAGTCGAAGGAAAGCTGCACGTACACTGCACCTGCGGTGTGGGTAAAACGGAGCACATCATTGTGAAAGCAGACCTATACTATTATGCCCAGTGTATTGCTTCACACTGACCTGAAGATCTCCTCTTTCCTGCTGCTGACTTGCCAGGATAAAAGGATGGAGTACAGTTGTTATCACTCGGCATGGGACAGGAGCCAGCACTACAGAGGAGGGATCGACTTATGTGGCTCCTGCTCCCTATTACAGCTCCAACTTTACAAGCAGTCCCTCTGCATTGCACTCTGATGCTCTGGAATGGCGGGTCAGCAAGCCAAACCATGATCTACCAGTCACCTGTCTGTGATCTACTGGTAGATCTTGATCTACAGGTTGCTGACCCCTACTGTAATATATAATGCAATGCATACTGCTATGGAAACCTAATGATTCGATTCCATCGCAGCCCACTTAAGTGACTTCTTTAAGATAATTTCTACACCATATACTTCCCCATGACAGTCTGGAAGTGTGATTCGAGGGGAATACAATACCATCCAAGGCAACATCGAACATGCATCGCAGGGTCAAAGCCAGTGGCAGCCTGTCCATAGGGGGCGCAAGGGTGCCGCCCTCCCTCCAGGCAGCCACCAAAAAATTTATTTTTAATACTGGCCCTTTAAAAATAAAATGAAAATAATGGTCCTTAAGTGCACTGTGTTAGGACGCCAGATACAGTGCACTTATGGAAAGCGCCACTTCTATGCAATCACGAGATTGCAGATGTGGCGCTGCATTTGCAGGCACTTAGCCCGCCTTTTGGCATTTTCTGAAGTGCCGAGTAGCTTCTGCCCGGCCATAGTAATATATACTACAGGCGCCGGGCGGAAGCTACTCGGCGCTTCAGATTTGATTGACATCTGACCTGAGTTAGATGTCACTTCCTGTTTCTTTCTCCCATTGCGCCCTAGAGAGAAAACAGGAAGTATGCCACTCCATCGCCGCTGCCAGTGGAAGGAGACACTGCAGGAGAGGACAACAGCAAGGTAAGTACCGCTGTGCAGAGAACGGGACAGGGGGGTTTGAAGTGACAGAGGCTGCATTTAATGGGACACAGGCATGCTGCATTTAATGGGACACAGGCATGCTGCATTTGGGGGAACAGAGGCTGCATTTGGGGGGGGCAGAGGCTGCATTAGGGAGGGACAGAGGCTGCATTAGGGAGGGACAGAGGCTGCATTTGGGGGGGACAGAAGCTGCATTTGGGGGAACAGAGGCTACATTTGGGGGGAACAGAGGCTGCATTTGGGGGGGGACAGAGGCTGCATTTGGGGAAACAGAGGCTGCATTTGGGGGGACAGAGACTGCATTTGGGGGGGACAGAGGCTGAATTTGGGAGAACAGAGGCTGCATTTGGACAGAGGCTGCATTTGGGGGACAGAGGCTGCATTTGGGGGGACAGAGGTTGCATTTGGTGGGACAGAGGTTGCATTTGGTAGGACAGATGCTGCATTTGGGGGGACAGAGGCTGCATTTTATGTGACAAAGGCTGCATTTGATGTGACACAGGCTGCATTTGATGTGACACAGGTTGCATGTAAGGAGGGACTCCGCTGGGGGCACCTGATGTTAGGACGGACTCTGCTGGGGACGCCTGATGGCATCTGGTTGTAGGCGATGTGGATAGGCTCCCACTGATTCTGCATTATGGTGAGTTGAATGATTTAATTTTATATTACAATGTAATAATAGAAATAATGCGCTTCAATCATCCTGATACCATAACAACCATGGTGCCGGGATGATTGAAGTGCTAACACCAGGTGTTTGGAGTATCTTTATCTGCTGATTATTAAACTTTCTAGAATACACATATTTCTATTGTTGTGTAGGATCTGGGCCTGCTGTCCCTCCATCCCTCTCTCCCTCTCCCTCCATCCCTCGTTCATCTCAGATGCTAACCACACCACCTTAGAGCCACGCCCACTATTTACGCTGAAACCATGCCCATTTTCACCAAGTGGGAGGGGTCAAAAATGAAGGGCGGGGTCTGGCGCCCCCCCATGCTAAAACTTCACCAGCCGCCACTGGTCAAAACCATCTTCTCTCATATAGCTGTGATAGTCTGAGCAAATGAAGCCCTATTAGACTTATTTTCCCTGCAAAACAGAACCTGACAGGTCTTTCTGTTATCCCTCTTGATTTTCATTTTTACACTCGAACCCCTGTTACTACATATATGCAACAATCCCAATATCAAAGGATTTTCCTCCAGTCAGGGACAACATAAACTAGTCACCTATGTGAAACATTTGCTCTTTTTTTCTACATCCCCGAAAAAAGCCATACTGAATCTAATGTACAGTAGGAACTTTCAAGAATATATGGTACCTTCACCAATTTCACAATTAATATTAGGAAATCACAAGCCATGAACATTTTGTTGTCCACACAGCTCCTTACAATTCTACACCAATCTTTTAAATGGACAGCCAAAGCCAATACATGTTTGGGGACACGTTACACCTGTTACACCTCCTACAATAGTTGGGAATTCAACTTTCTTTAAGGATCATTCCCTCACAGCCCTGATCTCTAATGAATGGTTTAGACACTGCCACTTTACTAAAGGAAAAAGCTTTAAATGTATGCCTAAAATTCTGAACAAGAATGATGAGAAAAAAAGGGAGGAAGTCTCAGTGTCTGATTCCATTTCAAAATATGAACCTGTGGAAAACTGCCTGTGGAATGACCACCTCTGATTCAGAGGATGAAAAGGTTCCTGCTAAAAGTCAAGTATGCTGGATCTCCTACTGAATGGCATCAAGCAAGCATCAGTACAGTACATCCTAGTAAAGTGACAAGCATCAGTAGTGCAGTTAATCCTGGTAAAGTGGCAAGCACCAGTAGTGCAGCATATCGTGGTGAAATGACATGCAAAGCAAAAGTGTGGGGTGTTACAGCATCAGCCACAAAAAAATAGAGCCAATTCTAGTAACCGAGAGATGCTTTCAAATCCTTTGTGGCTCCCCTCTACTTCAGCAGTGCATATCATTTACGCATTTACATCCCAACCAGGCATTCAGGTAGAACATTTTACACCCATTATGTTTCTTTGTATTTTCTTTTCACTGAAGAATTAAAGATTCAATCAATAATTAAACAATTTAAATGTGGACCAATGTAATCTATATGGCCAACAGTACATTCAGTAGTCCTAATTCCTTTCATGCCATACCATTTGAGTGGAGGTCTATCACAGTGGACAAACTTCAAATCTTTCTTACCCTAAACATGAGAATCCCAAAAAAATGAACTGCATTCCTATTAGTTTGCACTCCCCATTCACCATATGCCACTGTATTCCTCAGTTAGAACCAGAATATGCTATAAAATGATTATGAGATTTACACATTTTAATCACAATTTCCCGTGCCCTCCCCGAAGTCATCACACATAAGATACATTTTACAAACTTAGGCAACTTATCACTTATTTTTTCAAAAAATGTTCTAAAATTTATACTCCCAACAAAAAAATATATGCATTGATGAGTCCCTAATACATTTTACAAGCAGAGTGAGCATTAAACACTATCTCCCTAGTAAACGTGCCAGATATGGGGTGAAGTCTTATAAACTTTGTGAGAGGACCACAGGGTACACATATGACTGCGTTTACGAAGGTAGAGAAAGCCATCTGGAGCCCCCTGGAGGTTCAACTTATATCGGCAACAGTGGAAAAATAATGTCATCCTTATTTCATCAGGGATACCTTCTCTATGTGGACATTTTCTATATCAGTGTGCCTTTTTCTGCAGCAAACTGTAGATTGGTCACCACAAAGCTGAAAAGGGGGGATGCGCAACTTTGCATAAAAAGGAACTTTTGACAATAAATTGAACGGATAAGCAAGATGTCTATGTCCTTTCTTTCCCCGCCAAGGCACCTGAGTAGGAATTCAGGGAAGGTCAAATCTGGGGCAAAAACCTTTTAATATTCATGAATATAATCTATACATGGGAGAAGTAGATTTCATTGATTAAATGATGAAGCCCTACCTATTTACAACATCTCTGCCTGCTGCCTGAACTGACCCTGGCCTATTAATCGACTATGTTTCTGCCTACCGCCTGGATTTTTCTTTTGCATGCATACTGACCACATCTCTGCCTGCCTAAACTGACCCTAGTCTGTTTTTTGACCACTTTATGCCTTCCACCTGGACTGATCCTTTGCTTGCATACTGACTACCTGAACTGATCCTGGCCCATTAATTGACCATGTTTCTACCTGCAGCCTGGAGTGATCTTTTGCAAGCTACTAACAATGACTCTTTCTGCTGCCTGAACTGACCCTAGCCTGTTAATCAACTATGTTTCTGCCTGCCACCCAGACTGACCTTTTGCCCGAATACTGTACACATCTCTGCCTGCTGCTTGAACTGACCCTGTCCTGTTTATCAACCACATTTCTGCCTGTCGCCTGGACTGATTCTGTGCTTGTATATTGACCACGTCTCTGTCTGTTACCTGGACCTATCCTTTGCCTGTTTGCTAGCCACATCTCTGCCTGCCAACAGTACTGATCCATCTGCACGTCCCACTGACTAGGTTCCTACAAGACACCAGTCCCACCCATCCTTTGTGACAACTGCATTACTAGTAGCACAGGTACTCTTTTGTTCACCCTTTATTCAGCTTCCTGTATTTCCTGGCCAGTGAACATTGAATTGTGTTATGGGGGCAGCCGCTTAGCAGTAGCTTAGGTCTGCTTGGCTTTTAGGAGCAGGCACTGCTGTAGGTGAAGCTCCACTAAGCTGTATTCCTTGACCACTTGTACAGAGGCGACAATTACAGTACACTGTTTTCTATACAGTGTTGGTTGATTTTTGTGGTACACAAGCTGCAATGTTGGGTACATAATTAATTCAAACATTGTAAAGGTTCTACACATGTGGTATCCCCACACTTGAGTAACAGAATGAGTTTTGGGAGTGTAATTCAAAGTATGTCCATGTTGTGGGATATAAATACCTTAATAATTGACAACCTTTTGTTAAAAAATGCATTTGCAAAGTTCACAATACTATAACAAGTATATTGCGCATTGGCAGCTGCAGTAGTTCTACTTCTTTGATGTTCAGATTGCATGTTTGATTGTTGCAATTAGTACTTCAGGATAATATGTAAGTCTACTTAGAACTCACTATGCCTGTTAGAAAGTACATTGGGGTGTTTGCTTTCCATATTGTGATCATTTTGTGGGTGACTCGCCATGCCTCTTACTTAATACCATGGACTGTCTCCTTTTCAAAAATGGGTAATTTGAGGGATATTTGTACTGTTCTGGCATTTTAGGGCCTCAAGAAATGAGGCAGTTAGAACATCAGGACTGATCAATTTTCAAACTCAATATATAGCATGGTTTGTAGACTCTATAACGTTCACACAGCCTAAATAATATACAGATATTTGTTTTTTTTCACCAAAGAAATACAGCAGAATACATTTTGCCTTACATTTATGAAGAAAGATTATTTATTTGCAAAGTTTTTTTTTTGGCAAAAAAACAACAACTCAGTGGTGATTAAATCCCATCAAACTACAGCTTAATCTGTTCTTTAAAGTAGAAGTCCATGCAAAAACTAAAATCCCTGCATCTAAAGCCACCAACATTCTAAAACTAACCTATCTAGCCCTATAAAGAAAAAATCTGTGTACATACCTTTTCTGCAGGTGATCCGACCCAATCTCCAGTGGCGGAAGCTCTGATCCCACGCTTCGCTGTGAGGCGCGGCTTCACTGTGTGGACGGGTGTAGAGGACACATTCGTCAACAGAAGCCCCATAGTAACTCTATGGGTGACATCAGTTCCCATTCATTTCACAGCTGTTGTTGGACATGTACTCAGCAGAGCTTCTGCCACTAAAGATCAGGTCGGATCACCTGCTGAAAAGGTATGTATACTAAGTTTTTCTTTACAGGGCTAGAGAGGTTAGTGTTAGAATGTTGGTGGCTATAGATGCAGGGATTTTAGTTTTTGAGTGGACTTCCACTTTAAGTGTTTAAAAAGGGAGTGTTTTTTGCATGCCTTTTCTTGATTTTTTTATAATAACTATGACCTTGCCTGATATTTTAATTGAAAGCTGCAAAATTGATTGGTTTGGTTGTGACCCTCCACTCGACTCATGAATACAAATGTGGCCTTTGGGTCCTTTTAAGTTGGACACCACTGTGTTAGGGTTTAGATGTATTGTAATATTGTAGGTATTATAGAAGCTCACAAAGTTTGCCTGCAGCTTCCTTTAGAAGCAGCTGTCTATATTAACATTTCTCAAAGCTAAAATATCTTAAAAATGTCTTGATTCCATATAGTTACACATACTGTACTTTCATTTGAAATAGGACATAGCTTATCACAAAGTCAACTTCTAGTTAGTGACCAATCCCTTATGTAAGTAATGAACTTATCTCACTTGTACTACAATGTGACTATTAGTCACTTAATGAAAAAGAATAGTGGCATGAAAAAAACCTGAATAGAAATCCAAAGCTTTTAAAACATTTAAAATATTTCCTGTAACCTCTGGTGTGTTCTGACACACCTTTTGTGTAAGCGATCATACAACTTGTGTGCATGAAACTAGGCTTACACTGTATTACACTGTATTTTTTTCTTTTTAAGCTTTTAAAGTGCAACTAAAGGCAAAACTTTTTTTTTTTTTGGATTGAGTAAGGGAGGGTTAAAACCCTTTTTTTGCCATCTGTGTCCCGTTGGGGAGATTTCCGTTCACTTCCTGTCCCATAGCCAAAACGGGAAGTTAAAGGAAATTCCTACAAATTGAGGTAATCCCCATGCGTCAACAGGGTCACCAGAACTAGTGTCCCCAGTGGAATATTTCCCCACTATTCTGATGTCAACCCAAGATTTGGGATTTCCTTTTTTTTCGAAAATAAAGGTACACAGGACAAATAGAGAGGGTGACTCTCCCTAACGGGGCAGGCATGGGTAGCAATATAAACTGACAGGTGTTCTAATCCCTTTCCACTCTATCTGATGCCGCGTACACACGAGCAGACTTTTCGACCGGACTGGTCCGACAGACTGAATCCGGCGGACAATCTAACCGTGTGTGGGCTTCACCGGACCTTTTGCGGACTTTTTCTGTTGAAAGTCTGATGGACTTTAGATTTGGAACATGCTTCAAATCTTTACGTTGTAACTCCGTCGGACCCAGTTCCTATCGAAAAATCCGCTCGTCTGTATGCTAGTCAGACGGACAAAAAACATGCTCAGAAGCAAGTACGAGACGGAAGCGCTCGGTCTAGTAATACTAGTGTTCGTATTGTAGCTAGCACATTCCTCACGCTGCAAATTCTGTGATCGTTGAATGCAGCGCCTTCTTTATAATGCTAGAAGAACGAAGTTGTTTTGCATGCTCACAAACTGATTTCTGGATTATTTCTCTTGATCTCATGAATGATATTGTATTATTTAAAAGCCCGATTTGCATACTGTAATGTGTACACATTTGTTTTTTGTAGTCATCTTTTATTTTTTTATTTCATCAAGATCATTTTTTAGGATTGTTACAAAAATATTTTCTAGTGATCTCCATTACCACAAGAACCTTTTTTTATTTTATTTTTTATTTATTGTTTTTTTTTTTGGTGTAAATTTACCACAAGAACATTAGATAATTTTATTTGTTTTGAACCTCAAGGAGGTTGTTGTCCCTTGTTAATTTGACATTGTCTTTTAAAAATGTATTTTAATAAAAAAACAGGCACGTTTTTTCAGAAAATAAAATATCCATTTATTCTGGTTAACAAAACAAAATAAGATGAAGTCAACACTGGAGAAACTTTAGGAATTTGTGAAGCCTTTTGGCACACATCAAGTCTGTGAAAAAAAAAAATGTGATCTTGAGAAGTCCATATAATACAGGGAGCACAATCTGGTCCAGGAATCCCAGAGATCAAAGCAGCAGCAGATGACATATATGTCCACAGCCCGTGGTACTACACCAGCCTGTGTCTTCTCTCAGACCAGACTGAACCCAGGCCATCACTTTCTTCTCTTCGTTGCAGCCTTCCCTCCACGCTGCCCTGCAGCCTTCCCTCCATGCTGCCCTACAGCCTTCCTTGGAGGCTGTGGCTCTGGTGGTTGACTTGTGGCAGGAGGAGGAGGGGCTTGCTCATATATTTGGGTGTTGACAGTTAACTCGCCCTTCAGCCCCTTGTGAATGACATCTGATAAAAGATTTTCACTGAGGAGGCATTGGCCCTTCTCCATTTCGAGCAACCTGCTGACTAAATAACAGCCATAGGCCTCTACAGGTTCGGGGGGGGGCTCTTGAGAAAATTTGTAGCTTCTCTCATGAGGCACAGTGATGCCTCCTCTGTCACCGTCCCCTTCCTAGGCCTTTTTGTATGTAGGTGGAGGGGAGGCACCTGTAATTGTGTGCTGCTCCTACTGGGCCCGGCCACCTCCTGGCTGACACTAACCCCTGCCTCCTCCTGGCTGAAACCACTCCCGCCCACCTCCTTTCTGTCACTGGGCTCAGCCTCCTCCTGCCTGCCACTTTCTACACCTTCCTCCTGGCTGACATCCTGTGTATAAAGGGACATAGTTTTAGTTTTTGGTTCATCAATCACACACAATTTTCAGGTCATGACTTGTAAATTCAATGTGGATTTTATCCAAAAAATGTTGTCTACATATCAATTGACGTTAGTGGCCAAAAATTGTTGTCACTGGCTAGAAAAAATGCTGGTGTCAGAATGATACTCTTTTATATGTAATAGAACATCTAGTTAACATCATTACTATTAGGACACTAAATATGTCTAAAAATAATATACTTGGCTCCAGATGGTCACATCCGGTTCTTCCAGGATGGAAGTCCCAGGTTGGTCCTCATCAGCCTCTGCTGGGGTGGAGGGAAGGGTGGAGGGAAGGGTCGAAAGAGATTCCCTGGATTCAGTCTGGTCATCAAGAAAACGTAGTTTATCGTAGTACCACAGCCTGGGTCTATATACAGCATCTGCTGATGCTCCTGATCTCAGGGAAGTCTGGATCTTGTTATGCTCCCTCCTGTACATATTCCTCAAGATCCCAATTTTCCTATCCACAACCTCCATGGTTACTTCTGGGTGGAAAGTCTGCACAAATGCCAGAAGTCTCTCCAGCGTTGACTTCCTTACTGTTTTAATGAAATATTGAGGGTGTTTGACCTCCCACAGATTCCTCATCTCCCTGTACTTCTCAATAAATTGTGTGAGAAATTCAGGGTCCTTACATTTATTATTCATTTTTTCTGTAAAAGACAATAAACAGTAATGTTAGGCTAAACTCTCATAATCTTATCCCAACATAGGCCTCAATCTTTAAACAGTATAGGCCGCTACAAAGTTAATAATATTTACCTTCGTCTCTGACGCTTGCAACTTCAGTTCTGCTTTCCTCCCTGCACAGAACGTACGTACGGCACATGCGTGATAGCTTTATACACACTGCGCACGCGTGAAACTATGCCTGCGTCGCCAGCCCCTGACGTTCATTTTTAACGAATATTCTCTGCCCCCTTCTCTAAGCACAGAATGTACGTACGGCACATGCGTGTTAGCTTTATACACACTGCGCATGCGTGAAACTTCGCCTGCGTCGCCCCGCCCATGACGTTCTTTTTTAAGGAATATTCTCCACCCCCTTCTCTCTACGGTGCGCAGTAGGAGCAACAATGGCGGAGACACAGCAGGTGTGTACTAATGCTTCAAGTAACGAGGAAAGCCTGGAGCTCGGAACGTCCCGATCTGGGAAGAGGAGATTTAAGGCCTCCAATATGGTCTTTGAAGAGATGGTGGAGATGTAGGTTTTTTGGTAAAAAAAGATTACGATGGGAAGCATGGACCGTACGCCCAGCCTAATTTAAGAAAGGCAAAAATAATGTTGAAAGTGGTGAAGACCCTACATCATCATTTTGGGGTACGGCGCTCTAAAGATCAGCTGAGGAAACGATGGTCCGACCTAAAACTCAGGGAGCCGGATCAGTACAGACGGATCCAGAAAGTGCTGAAAAAAAGTAGGTACTTGTCGTGTGTTCCTATTCTGATTATTACCTTGCATGCTGCTCCATGTGCTTTTTTGTACTGTATAATTTTAAATCTTTAAACATTCGTAGGAAACATTGTTCATAGTAAACATCGATTGAAAAATATATATGATGTATTTAGTTGATACAGGGTTTAAAATACATTTTGGTCTTGGTAATTTGTCTTATTAAGAGAAGTTTAGGACATTGTTGTCTAGATGTCTTTGAAACTAGAATGAATAGCAAACTTCATTCAGTGGAATGTAAGGAGAGGACACTCAGCAGCTGTTTACACATCTGGACTCAGGAGCACTAGTGTGGAACACCAGAATACATTTTTTTGGGTAACCCACACAGGTGCTCCAGTGGATACTTGTTGGGGTGTCTCTATCTGTGAAACGTGGCCAAAAAAAAGGTAAGTTTTCCAGCTTGTTTCCAAGAGGATTTTAATCATGTCTTCAACTTGGAGCTCTGCCCAAACAGAGTACACCACTTCAATACAATGTTTCATATTCCTATTCCTGGACTCAAAGATCTGTATGCTAAGTATACCTTTTGTTTCATTCTCATAGGGGAGAAAAGACTCAGACAACCTGATCCCAGGGACCCCCGACCTCGCGGAAATCAGCCCAAGCCCCACCGAGGATGTGGAGGAAGTGGGCGACTTGGGCACCCCACCAGGTGCGTGTCTGACACCCCAGCTTATGGTAATCTATGTATGCCTGCATATTTGTGAATACATCTTTTTTCATCTAATTTAGGTGATCTGGTTGTGGAAGGGGAAGAAGCGGTGGAAGCATGTCCAAGTACCAGCGCCCCCCCTGAGGATGTGGAGAAAGAGGTCAAGGAAGTGGGCGACATGTGCACTCCCCCAGGTGAGTGTCTGACACTCCAGTTTACGGTAATCTATGTATGCCTGCATATTTCTAAATACATCTTTTTTTATCAATTTAAGGTGATGTGGTTGGGGAACCATTTAGCACATACAGTGCACAAAGATTAATTGGACAGATCATGGCCTGGAATGGGGATATTAATGCCATGCGCAAGAGCCTGGACCTAATGCGTAATCGACTGGACAATATGCAACAGGAAATTAGGAACATGATCAATGTTTTGGGGAGAATCTAATCCCTTTTTCACAAAAAAAACATTGATCATGTTCTTCATTTCCTTTGTTGCTGACCCCATTCTGGGCTTTGACTTTGAAGAATTGTATGCCTGTTTGTTAAAAAACTTAAAAAAAAAATAGAGGCCTGTTTGTTAAAAAATAATAATAATAAAAGAGGCCTTTGTTATAAAAAATGTTAAAAATAAAAAAAAACAAAATAGAGGCCTGTTTGTTCAGAAAAATAAAACAAAAAAAGAGGCCTGTTTGTATAAAAAAAACAAAAAACTACAAATTAATTTTTTAAAACAAAATAATTATATTGTTTTTAAAAAAATTATATATATTTTAAAAACAAAAATTTTAAGAAACGCACATGTGAATGTGCACAGATTAAAAATTCTTCAACAGGATGTGTGACTTCTTTCAATGCTCAATACCAGTTTTGTAAGTTATTTGGTGTTTACAGTGACAATGGGGCTTATTTATTAAAGGAAAATACACTTGGCACTAAAAGTGCACTAGGATAACCTAGGAGACAGCCAAAAAGAAAGGCAAGCAATAAATAGATTTCTAGATTTTGTCTGATCATTATTTTTTATTAAAATAAATTAAAGATTGTCTGGCATTGCAACGGCCCCCCACCCGTAAAAAAATCAACATATTTATCCTGAACTTGACAGGCGCTTTGGGGGGCCAAGCCAGTAAGGGCAGTATCCAGGCCCGTCAGAGGATTCTCTATAAGTCCGGCCTCAGGCCCAAGTGATGCAAGATAATTGCTTGAATGTTTGTGTAAATAATTGTGCAGGATGCAGCATGCTAGGACAAGGTGATTTAGTTTGTAGTCCGTCATGTGGACAGCTGTCTGAAACAGGCGGAACCGGCTGACCATTATCCCAAAGGCATTCTCCAAAACTCTTCTCGCTCTGGTCAGCCAGTAGTTAAAAATCCTCCTCTCCGGGGTGAGGGTCCTTTGGGGGAATGGCCTCATTATGTGCTCGTCCAGACCGAAGGCTTCATCTGCAATGAAGACAAATGGGAGTCCTTTCACGTTATCCGCATCAGGTGGCAATCCCAGGCCACAACTCTGGAGACGCTGGTAGGACTCCATCTGGGCGAAGACTCCTCCATCCGGCCATTCTTCCCCACATACAGAAATTCATATTGTGCGAAACCACTGCCATTAGACAATACTATGAAACCCCTTATGATTAAAATAGTATGACCCCGTATGGGGTGGTGGCATGATGTGGACGTGTTTCCCATCTATAGCCCCTCCACAGTTGGGAAAGTCCCAATGGGTGACAAAATGGGATGCCACAGTCTGCCATTCCTGTGGCATTAAAGGAAACTGGGGAGTCAAACAAGAAAAAAAATATAATTACTTTTGCACATAACATTACAAGCACATTACACAAAAAACATTATTGCCCAGCATCAGTATAACATTAATTGTAAGTATTATTTAAATAAAGACTAAAATATTAAAAAGGAGGGCCAGTCAAAAAAAAAACAATTAAAAGTCAGCAGCTACAAATACTGCAGCTGCTGACTTTTAATTGGACACTTACCTGTCCCAGGGTCCAGCGATGCTAGGGATCGAAGCCCCGCTCATCTCCCCCTCCATTCAGTGGCGCCGGCATTGCAACTGTGGGCGCTGGGCTGTGGCTTCACAGCCTGGCACCCACTGCGCATGTGCGAGCGGCGCCGTGTGCCGTGATTGGCCGCTCAGTCACCTGGGACCTGTAATGGGTCCCAGATGATTGACAGGAGGGAGGGAGCAGAGCTGAGCCCTTCCTGTGCCGAGGGGGAAGTGATGTCACCAGCCCAGGCACTGGAAGAGGCAGACTACGAGGGACCCCCTAGCAACAGGCATTTAGAGGTAAGTTAAAAAAAAATATATCCAAATGTTTTTTTGGGGGTTTTTTTTAGGATTTTTTTATGTATTTTTTTTTGGGTGGAACCCCACTTTAAGGCCCACAGATTCATCACCCCCTCTGATGGCCCATTGATAAATTCTAGGGGGGAGGGAGGGGATTCTAAATCAATTTAAGGACACACAGACCATTTGGAGACATTTTAGGGGGAGGGGGAGGGGATTCTAAAGCAATTTAAGGACACACAGACCATTTGGAGACATTTTGGGGGGGATTCTAAATCAATTTAAGGACACACAGACCGTTTGGAGACATTTTTTGGGGGGGGATTCTAAAGCAGTTTAAGGACACACAGACCATTTGGAGACATTTTTTTTGGGGGGGGGATTCTAAATCAATTTAGGGACACACAGACCATTTGGAGACATTTTAGGGGGGAGGGGATTCTAAAGCAATTTAAGGACACACAGACCATTTGGAGACATTTTAGAGTAAAGAACTACAATGGAGCTGACAAAATACATTGTTAAGTGACTAGATTAGGTGGATATGGGCCCAGCATAGCATGCTGGGGAGGTTAGTGAATGCAAATATGCATGCAGTACAAAAAAGAGCATTCAAAAATGACAGCATGCATGAGGACAAAGGGGACATTCACACTATATTGCAATCATGGTAATTAGTGTTTGAGCAAAGAAATACATTACATTAGCAAACATTAAATACAATAAAATGTGATGTTAAAGGATACAATTCTTACCTTAATATAGTTCTTCTGCAGGACCTGGATGATGGCAGAACAGGTCTCTGGGATAATGATCCCCAGAGCCTGGGGGGAGATGCCTGTCGAGAACGTAAGATCCTGCAGGCTTCTCCCCGTCGCCAAGTACCGCAACGTGGCGACTAGCCTCTGCTCCGCAGTGATGGCTTGCCTCATGCAGGTATCCTGCCTGCTGATATAAGGGGTCAGCAAAGCCAACAAATGGTCAAAAACCGGGTCCGTCATCCGAAGAAAATTCCTGAAATCCTCAGGGTTATTCTCATGGATCACACAGAGCAAAGGCATGTGAGAGAATTGGTCACGCTGGAGCAACCAATTCTTTGTCCATGAACTCCTCCTCGCCCTGTTCATGGACTGGGCTTGGACTGAAGAATGAACTACAGCACCAAGCACATACAATGCACAAGCTCTACCACTAGTACGTACACGTAACATGGCTTCAAAACGGTCGGCTGGTTAACAGAACGCACTGAAGAACAGCAACGAGCGGACAATAACACACTGAAAAAATCAATGCGAACTGACTATATGCACTGAAAAGCAGATACAAACCTCACAAGCACAAACTGAACAACAGTTAAACGTTCTGAGAAATACGAGTCTCACAAGTGCGAATCGTCTCTCACTAAACTTCTACTAACACGAGATAAGCACGAGATTAGCAGAAGGGACCCAATGAGTGGCGCACGAGCTATTGAACTTCCCTTTTATAGTCTCGTCGGAACCTGGTGTACGTCACCGCGTACTAGACGGTTGGACTTTGGTGTGAGCATGTGTGTGCAAGTCCGTTCGTTCGAAAGTCCGTCGGATGTCTGTCAAAAATCCGATGGAAGTCCACCGGAATGACCGCTCATGTGTACGCGGCATGAGACTAAAAAAAAAAGTTGCACATTCAGGAATCAAGAATACTTCCTCATATTTTGACAATTACTCATTCATGCAACACTGTACCCAAATTCATTTTAAATATATATATACAGTGGGGGCGGAAAGTATTCAGACCCCCTTACATTTTTCACTCTTTGTTATATTGCAGCCATTTGCTAAAATCATTTAAGTTCATTTTTTTCCTCATTAATGTACACACCCCATATTGACAGAAAAACACAGAATTTTTGACATTTTTGCAGATTTAACCACTTGAGCCCCGGACCATTATGCTGCCAGAGGTCTTTTTCCAATTTGGCACTGCGTCGCTTTAACTGCTAATTGCGCGGTCATGCAATGCTGTACCCAAACGAAATTTGCGTCCTTTTCTTCCCACAAATAGAGCTTTCTTTTGATGGTATTTGATCACCTCTGCGGTTTTTATTTTTTGCGCTATAAACGGAAAAAGACCGAAAATTTTGAAAAAAAATGATATTTTCTACTTTTTGTTATAAAAAAAATCCAATAAACTAAATTTTAGTCATACATTTAGGCCAAAATGTATTCGGCCACATGTCTTTGGTAAAAAAAATGTCATTAAGCGTATATTTATTGGTTTGCGCAAAAGTTATAGCGTCTACAAACTAGGGTACATTTTCTGGAATTTACACAGCTTTTAGTTTATGACTGCCTATGTCATTTCTTGAGGTGCTAAAATGGCAGGGCAGTACAAAACCCCCCCAAATGACCCCATTTTGGAAAGTAGACACCCCAAGGAAATTGCTGAGAGGCATGTTGAACCCATTGAATATTTATTTTTTTTGTCCCAAGTGATTGAAAAATGACAAAAAAAAAAAAAAAAAAAAAAATATTTACAAAAAGTTGTCACTAAATGATATATTTCTCACACAGGCCATGGGCCTATGTGGAATTGCACCCCAAAATACATTCAGCTGCTTCTCCTGAGTATGGGGATACCACATGTGTGGGACTTTTTGGGAGCCTAGCCGCGTACGGGGCCCCGAAAACCAATCACCGCCTTCAGGATTTCTAAGGGTGTAAATTTTTGCTTTCACTCTTCACTGCCTATCACAGTTTCGGAGGCCATGGAATGCCCAGGTGGCACAAAACCCCCCAAAATGACCCCATTTTGGAAAGTAGACACCCCAAGCTATTTGCTGAGAGGCATATTGAGTCCATGGAATATTTTATATTTTGACACAAGTTGCGGGAACGTGACACTTTTTTTTTTTTTTTTTTTTTCATAAAGTTGTCACTAAATGATATATTGCTCACACAGGCCATGGGCATATGTGGAATTGCACCCCAAAATACATTTAGCTGCTTCTCCTGAGTATGGGGATACCACATGTGTGGGACTTTTTGGGAGCCTAGCCACGTACGGGACCCCGAAAACCAATCACTGCCTTCAGGATTTCTAAGGGTGAAAATTTTTGATTTCACTCTTTACTGCCTATCACAGTTTCGGAGGCCATGGAATGCCCAGGTGGCACAAAACCCCCCCAAATGACCCCATTTTGGAAAGTAGACACCCCAAGCTATTTGCTGAAAGGCATGGTGAGTATTTTGCAGCTCTCATTTGTTTTTGAAAATGAAGAAAGTCAAGAAAAAACATTTTTTTTTTCTTTTTTCAATTTTCAAAACTTTGTGACAAAAAGTGAGGTCTGCAAAATACTCACTATACCTCTCAGCAAATAGCTTGGGGTGTCTACTTTCCAAAATGGGGTCATTTGGGGGGGTTTTGTGCCACCTGGGCATTCCATGGCCTCCGAAACTGTGATAGGCAGTGAAGAGTGAAATCAAAAATTCACGCCCTTAGAAAGCCTGAAGGCGGTGCTTGGTTTTCGGGGTCCCGTACGCGTAGGCTCCCAAAAAGTCTCACACATGTGGTATCCCCGTACTCAGGAGAAGCAGCAGAATGTATTTTGGGGTGTAATTTCACATATTCCCATGGCATGTTTGAGCAATATATCATTTAGTGACAACTTTGTGCAAAAAAAAAAAAAATGTGTCCCTTTCCCGCAACTTATGTCGCAATATAAAATATTCCATGGACTTGACATGCCTCTCAGCAAATAGCTTGGGGTGTCTACTTTCCAAAATGGGGTCATTTGGGGGGGTTTTGAACTGTCCTGGCATTTTATGCACAACATTTAGAAGCTTATGTCACACATCACCCACTCTTCTAACCACTTGAAAACAAAGCCCTTTCTGACACTTATTGTTTACATGAAAAAGTTTTTTTTTTTGCAAAAAAATTACTTTGAACCCCCAAACATTATATATTTTTTTAAAGCAAATGCCCTACAGATTAAAATGGTGGGTGTTTCATTTTTTTTTTCACACAGTAATTGCGCAGCGATTTTTCAAACGCATTTTTTGGGGAAAAACCACACTTTTTTAAATTTTAATGCACTAAAACACACTATATTGCCCAAATGTTTGATGAAATAAAAAAGATGATCTTAGGCCGAGTACATGGATACCAAACATGACATGCTTTAAAATTGCGCACAAACGTGCAGTGGCAATAAAATAAATACATGTTTAAAAGCCTTCAAAAGCCTTTACAGGTTACCACTTTAGATTTACAGAGGAGGTCTACTGGAAAAATTACTGCACTCGATCTGGCCTTCACGGTGATACCTCACATGCATGGTGCAATTGCTGTTTACGTTTGACGACAGACCGCCGCTTGCGTTCGCCTTAGCGCGAGAGCAGGGGGCGACAGGGGTGCTTTTTTTTTTTTTTTTTTTTTTTTCTTTATTATTTTTTTGCTTTTTTAATCTTACTTTTAAACTGTTCCTTTCATATTTTTTTTTTTAATCATTTTTATTGTTATCTCGGGGAATGTAAATATCCCCTATGATAGCAATAGGTAGTGACAGGTACTCTTTTTTGAAAAAATTGTGGTCTATTAGACCCTAGATCTCTCCTCTGCCCTCAAAGCATCTGACCACACCAAGATCGGTGTGATAAAATGCTTCCCCAATTTCCCAATGGCGCTATTTACATCCGGCGAAATCTAAGTCATGAAATACTCGTAGCTTCCGGTTTCTTAGGCCATAGAGATGTTTGGAGCCACTCTGGTCTCTGATCAACTCTATGGTCAGCTGGCTGAATCACCGGCTGCATTCTCAGGTTCCCTGTTGAGACAGGAGAGCCAGAGAAAAACACGGAAGACGGTGGGGGGGGGGGGCATTCCCTCCCACGGCTTGTAAAAACAGTCTAGAGGCTAATTAGACGCTAGGATTGCTTTTACATGAAAGCCGACCGCTGGCTGAAAAGAATGATACCAAGATGATACCTAAACCTGCAGGCATCATTCTGGTATAACCACTCAAAGTCGTGAATGGCGTACCTGAAGACAAAAAAATGGTTAACAATGGTTAACAATAAAGCACAGTAAACAGTAAAGTATAAATAATTACATACCTGAAAAACAAACATGATAAAACATAATAACAATAACAATAACAATAAAACATTGCAGAATAGAATACAGTAAAAAAGAGCAGAACAATAGAGAGAGAGAATAGAGAGAGAGAGAACAATAAAACAACTATTTTTTTTTATTTCATATTTTTTTTTTTTTTTTACACTTTTTTTGTAACTAACTTTTATAACTGTAACCGGTTCCAGGTTCGGGTCTCTCAAAATGCGATGGCATCTTGGGAGACCCTGTGAAAGTGTGCCTAGTATGTGCAATGCTGTACCCTACGCTAATACTCAACTAGTGAATGGTAGCGTTCAAAACATTCACCAATGCAAAGACCAGGATTGTCAGGACAGGAGGGACAATAATAGCGGGTGTCACGCCTATATCCGCGCTTGCTGCAGACACAACATCTTTTTTGGGGGGGTTCGTTGGGTAGGGGTACTCGGGAGGACATAAAAATGCCTCTCATGCAGCTGACTGCATTTGGTTGGGGATGTGAATGGGGGAAGTACGGGCGCTGCAGAAGCGGTGGGTTCCCAATTAGGATTGGCGAATGCAGCAGGAAGGGCATTTTGGGCAGGACGGGCCTGTGTTTGTCTTTTTGGTGGCAGCGGAACACTACTTGTGCTTGCCACCTCACCAGCTTGAACTGCACTTATGGGACTCGCCACGTCACCACGTGTTACTGCAGTGCTGGTTTGACTACGACCGGGGTGTACTAGGCCGCTGGCGCTTGCCAGTTCCCCAAAACGCTACCAAAAAACTGTTAGCGATCGCAGGGATCAGGCCTGACTCTGCGAACGCTGCAGTTATGCGTTTAGTGTTTTGTAAGTGACAGTGATCGATCGATACTGCACTTGGGTGGGCTGGGCCAGGCGAAGGGGCAAAACGCAGGTGCTAGCAGGTATCTGGGCTGATCCCGCTAACACTGCGTTTTTGGGAACCCTAAACTGCTGGTGACGCTAGTATAGATCTGATCGGATCAGATATTGATGCGATCAGATACTATACCACTAAGGGAGGTGTACTGTGCGTGCGTGGGTGTTAGCGGTACTGGCGCTAACCTGACGCTGCCTGGGGCTGGTGCTTGCCAGTTCACCAAAACGCTACAAAAAAACTGTTAGCGATCGCAGGGATCAGGCCTGACTCTGCGAACGCTGCAGTTATGCGTTTAGTGTTCTGTAAGTGACAGTGATCGATCGATACTGCACTTGGGTGGGCTGGGCTGGGCCGGGCGGAGGGGCAAAACGCAGGTGCTAGCAGGTATCTGGGCTGATCCCGCTAACACTGCGTTTTTGGGAACCCTAAACTGCTGGTGACACTAGTATAGATCTGATCGGATCAGATATTGATCCGTTCAGATACTATACCACTAAGGGAGGTGTACGGTGCATGCGTGGGTGTTAGCGGTACTGGCGCTAACCTGACGCCTGGGGCTGGTGCTTGCCAGTTCACCAAAATGCTACCAAAAAAACTGTTAGCAATCGCAGGGATCAGGCCTGACTCTGCGAACGCTGCAGTTATGCGTTTAGTGTTTTGTAAGTGACAGTGATCGATCGATACTGCACTTGGGTGGGCTGGGCTGGGCCGGGCGGAGGGGCAAAACGCAGGTGCTAGCGGGTATCTGGGCTGATCCCGCTAACACTGCGTTTTTGGGAACCCTAAACTGCTGGGGACGCTAGTATAGATCTGATCGGATCAGATATTGATCCGATCAGATACTATACCACTAAGGGAGGCGCATGCTGTGTGCGTGGGTGTTAGCGGTACTGGCGCTAATCTGACGCTGCCTGGGGCGACGCATATCACCGCCGGGCGATCGGGGGGCTAAACCTTTTTTCGGTAATAAACGGCAGGTGCCCTGACACTATAAAAAATAAACGAACTAACCAGCGTCAACCGTAACGGTTATACGGTGATCAGTGGTGAAAGGGTTAACTAGGGGGCAATCAAGGGGTTAAAACATTTATTAGGTAGTATATGGGGGTCCCTGACGCTATAAAACGCTGACGGCGAACCTAAATATTTACCTCACTAACTAGCGTCACCAGCGACACTAATACAGCGATCAGAAAAATGATCGCTTAGCGACACTGGTGACAGGGGGTGATCAAGGGGTTAAAACTTTATTAGGGGGGGTTAGGGGGGTACCCTAGACCTACAGGGGGGTAACAGTAACTGTGCTAACACAGTAACTGTCACAAACTGACACAGCAGTAATCAGAAAAAAAAAAAAAACTGCTGGTGTCAGTTTGTGACGGGGGGGGGGGGGGGGTGATTGGGGGGGGGATCGGGGGGCGATCGGGGGGGGGATCGGGGTGTTTTGTATGCCTGGCTTGTTCTACTGTGTGTGTGTGTGTTGGTGCACTCACTCACATGTCGTCTCTCCTCGGGCCGGAACGGAAACTACCGACCCGAGGGGAGATGACATCACTTCCTTTGCTGCTGTTTAGCATACAGCAGCAAAGGAGTGTTCCCATTGGCCGGCGGCGATCGCGAGGGGGGGGCCACGAACGGATGGCCTCCCCCTCGTCTCTGATCGCCGGGGGACAGAACGGGACCGCCTCGGGCGGCGGGGGGCCATGTACGTGATTTTGCCTGCCCGTGCCGCCTTGCCGACGTAAATCAGCGTGAGGCGGTCCTTAAGTGGTTAATAAAAAAGAAAGACTGAAATATCACATGGTCCTAAGTATTCAGAACCTTTGCTGTGACACTCATATATGTAACTCAGGTGCTGTCCATTTCTTCTGATCACCCTTGAGATGGTTCTACACTTTCATTTGAGTCCAGCTGTGTTTGATTATACTGATTGGACTTGATTAGGAAAGCCACACACCTGTCTATATAAGACCTCACAGCTCACAGTGCATGTCAGAGCAAATGAGAATCATGAAGTCAAAGGAACTGCCTGAAGAGCTCAGAGACAGAATTGTGGCAAGGCACCGATCTGGCCAAGATTACAAAAAATTTCTGCTGCACTTAAGGTTCCTAGGAGCACAGTGGCCTCCATAATCCTTAAATGGAAGACGTTTGGGACGACCAGAACCCTTCCTAGAGCTGGCCGTCTGACCAAACTGAGCTATCGGGGGAGAAGAGACTTGGTGAGAGAGGTAAAGAAGAACCCAAAGATCACTGTGGCTGAACTGCAGAGATGGGAGAAAGTTGTAGAAAGTAAACCATCACTGCAGCCCTCCACCAATCGGGGCTTTATGGCAGAGTGGCCCGACGGAAGCCTCTCCTCAGTGCAAGACACATGAAAGCCCGCATGGAGTTTGCTAAAAAACACCTGAAGGACTCCAAGATGATGAGAAATAAGATTCTTTGGTCTGATGAGACCAAGATAGAACTTTTTGGCCTTAATTCTAAGCGGTATGTGTGGAGAAAACCAGGCACTGCTCATCACCTGTCCAATACAGTCCCCACAGTGAAGCATGGTGGTGGCAGCATCATGCTGTGGGGGTGTTTTTCAGCTGCAGGGACAGAACGACTGGTTGCAATCGAGGGAAAGATGAATGCGGCCAAGTACAGGAATATCCTGGATGAAAACCTTCTCCAGAGTGCTCAGGACCTCAGACTGGGCCGAAGGTTTACCTTCCAACAAGACAATGACCCTAAGCACACAGCTAAAATAATGAAGGAGTGGCTTCACAACAACTCCGTGACTGTTCTTAAATGGCCCAGCCAGAGCCCTGACTTAAACCCAATTGAGCATCTCTGGGAAGACCTAAAAATGGCTGTCCACCAACGTTTACCATCCAACCTGACAGAACTGGAGAGGTTCTGCAAGGAGGAATGGCAGAGAATCCCCAAATCCAGGTGTGAAAAACTTGTTGCATCTTTCCCAAAAAGACTCATGGCTGTATTAGATCAAAAGGGTGCTTCTACTAAATACTGAGCAAAGGGTCTGAATACTTAGGACCATGTGATATTTCAGTTTTTCTTTTTTAATAAATCTGGAAAAATGTCATCAATTCTGTGTTTTTCTGTCAATATGGGGTGCTGTGTGTACATTAATGAGTAAAAAAATGAACTTAAATGATTTTAGCAAATGGCTGCAATATAACAAAGAGTGAAAAATTTAAGGGGGTCTGAATACTTTCCATCCCCACTGTGTATATATATATATATATATATATATATATATATATATATATATATATATATATATATATATATATATATACACATACACAGACACACACACATACATACACACACACACACATATATATATATATATATATATTTTTTTTTTGAGACAGATAGAGCTTTCTTTAAGGGGCATTTAATCACCACTAGGTTATTACATTTTTATATACAAGAAAAAAGACCGAACATTTTGAAAAAAACACCAAACATTTTTTCTTAGTTTCTGATATAAAACTTTGCAAATAAATAATCTTTCATCATATGGTGCCTTGAAAAAGTATTCATACCCCTTGAAATTTTCCACATTTTGTCATGTTACAACCAAAAAATGTAATTTATTTTATTGGGATTTTATGTGATAGACCAGGGGTCCTCAAACTACGGCCCGCGGGCCACATGCGGCCCGCCGAGGACATTTATCCGGCCCAATCCACCCAGGGCCGGATTCCCGACAATCCAGGCTTGGGCCGGGGCCAGGTCGGCTCGGCTTCGGCAGGGAGCATATCCGCTCCGCTCAAGCCGCCTCCCCCACCCCAGTAATGGAGGGCTCCGT
Source organism: Lithobates clamitans (assembly GCA_037952925.1). Taxonomy (NCBI): domain Eukaryota; kingdom Metazoa; phylum Chordata; class Amphibia; order Anura; family Ranidae; genus Lithobates; species Lithobates clamitans. Next base: position 1,154,407 of record JBBGZY010000378.1, on the reverse strand, counting down.
GTGCCACGCTGCATGCTGGGAAGTGTAGTTCCCAGCACAGTCCCGCACGGAGACAGGAGGCGCGAAGAGTGACAGCGAGAGCGGAGGCTTCAAGCAACAGCCTACTAACAAGTGAGGACCCCACTGTCCCCCTGTCCACCCCACTGTCCCACTGTCCACCCCACTGTCCCCCTGATCCACCCCACTGTCCCCCCTGTCCACCCCACTGTCCCCCTGTCCACCCCACTGTCCCCCTGTCCACCCCACTATCCCCCCCACTGTCCCCCTGTCCACCCCACTGGACCACTGTCCACCCCTCTGTCCCCCTGTCCACCCCACTGTCCCCCTGTCCACCCCACTGTCCCCCTGTCCACCCCACTGTCCCCCTATCCACCCCTCTGTCCCCCTGTCCACCCCTCTGTCCCCCTGTCCACCCCACTGTCCCCCTGTCCCCCCCTCTGTCCACTCTGTCCACCCCTCTGTCCCCCTGTCCACCCCACTGTCCCCCTGTCCACCCCACTGTCCCCCTGTCCACCCCACTGTCCCCCTCTCTGTCCACCCCACTGTCCCCCTCTCTGTCCACCCCACTGTCCACCCCTCTGTCCCCCTGTCCACTCCACTGTCCCCCTGTCCACCCCACTGTCCCCCCCACTGTCCACCCCACTGTCCCCCTGTCCACCCCACTGTCCCCCCCACTGTCCACCCCACTGTCCCCCTGTCCACCCCTCTGTCCATCCCACTGTCCCCCTGTCCATCCCACTGTCCCCCTGTCCATTCCCTATATATATTATTATTTATTATTCATTTTTTTATTCTTTTGCACTACAAAAAAGATGTGTGCATAGGAATTTAGGAATTAGTTAATATTTTTTTTAAACTATAGTGCGGCCCCCCAACAGTCTGAGGGACCGTGAACTGGCCCCCTGTCTAAAAAGTTTGAGGACCCCTGTGATAGACCAACACAAAGTGGCACATATATGTGAAGTGGAAGGAAATTATAAATGTTTTTAAAATTTTTTACAAATAAATATGTGAAATAACATGTGTGAGATATTTTATTGCTGTTTTGATGCATATAGGGGCATAAAATCCAAAGAGCACCGTCAGGCTTTCAAGCAGCATAAATTAAGCATCTTATTTTTGAATACCTATTACATTTGTGGAGGCCCTGAAATTTCAGAACAGTAAAAACATCCACAAAATGACCACATTTTGGAAAGCAGAACTTCTACCGTATTTTTTAAGTGACATAGGGAGTCTTTTTAAGATCACATTTTTGCCACAAGTTTTTGGAAAATGAAAGAAAGAAAAGAAAATATAAATTTATTTTTCGCACAACAATGTAAACTAAGGAGCAATTTCAGACTTTCAAGGGACATCTAATTTCTTCACTACCTGTCACACTTTTGGAGGCCCTGTAGTGTTAGGACAGTAGAAACACCAACAGAATGGCCACATTTTGGAGAGCAGACACTCCAAGGTATTTTCTAAGAAGCAGTGAGCGTCTTTTAAACATTTATTTTTTGCCACAAGTTTTTGTGACGTGAAAGAAAATGAAAAATGTATTTTCTTTACACAAGGTTGTCTAGTAATACTATATTTTTTAACACCCAGCATGGGTATACTTAGAATTACACCACAAAACACATTCTGCCACTTCTTCCAAGTATGGGGATACCGCATACTGCATGTGAGGCCTTTTTGCTGCTTAGCAGCATAGAGTGAACCAAAATCCAAAGAGCACTTTCAGGCAAGGGGCATACATTACATTACATTAATTTGCTGACTACCTATTACCTGTTACTTCTATCCAAAGTCTGCGAAAGAGACTCCAGACTATCTAAAAAGAAAATTGTTAATCTTGGCCTGTGCGTACTATAATTGGGCTTCTTCACATAAGGCTTGCTCACTGTGGTGCAAATATGTTATTTCCATCCAAAGTCTGACAAAGAGACACCAAAGAAGTGAGTTGGCTCAGTTATATGATGTATATAACCTACTACAGCAAAGCTGACATTTACAAAGAAAAAAGTGTGTTTAAATTGTGGGCAAAATGACAGATCCTACCTGTTTTCTTCTGTTTGTAAACAAAGTAGCTAGGAATTCCATTCATCCCTACAAAAGTCTTATCCTAGATGAGGGGCTAATATATAGGTTTCCCCTTTAATTCATACCAGACCCTTCTGGTTTTTTTTGGGGGGGGGGGGGGGGGGGTGAGTGTGTGGGCGAACCTTTGTTAGGACTGAATCAGGAGCTTGCAACTTTTCAGAAAGGAAATCCAAAATGTTGAATTGTTACCACTACAGACATAGAGGGGATGTTTTTTGTGTCAGTGTGTTTTTATTAAACATTTTTTTTAGAGGAACTCTAACCTGAAGTTAGAAAGGCTTGTTGCCAGTGCACATAACACTGGAAATAAAATACCATCTGTAGCTTTACTTTTGGGAATGAAAGCAGAACCACATATTAAGCTTTACTTTTGGGAATGAAAGCAGAACCACATATTAAGACAATTTAATCACTTAATAAGGTCTGTAGACAAGATAGTTGATGGCTTGGGTGTGATCTAATAAATTGACTTGTGGCTTACAACAGTTGTGATGTGCATAGTTATGTGGTTCCTCAAACCTTTAGTAGCATGGTCATAAGTTGGGAGAACATGTAGTTGTAGTAGGGTCTTTGTAGCTAAGCAACAAGATACACAATGTGCGAGAGTGTCAGGGATCTAAGTCTGTGCAAGTTAAGAAGAAAAAGAGAAAGGTGTAGGAGGAAAAGTGTGGAGAGTGGTGACTATGGGAAGGAAGGGGATGTGGTTTTCAGAAGGGATTCTGGCTTTAAAGGAGAAGTCCAGCCTGAGCTTTTTAGGCTGGGCTTCTCCTCTGGGTAACAGGAGTGCAATTCGTTTTGCACTCCTGTAACCTGTTTTTGGCGGAGAGCGATCTGAAGTCTGCTCTCCGCTGATGTCACTGCCATCACTCAAGGCAGTGTGTCAACTGACTTTGCAAGTCTGGATCCGCCAGCTGCCTTGATTGATGGCAGTCCCATCCAGCCACTGAGACGCTGAGACAGCCGCTCCCCGCCCCTTCGCAGCTCAGCACTCCAATGAGCATGGAGAAGCAGAGCGGATCTCCTTTAGGGGATCTGTGAAAACCGAGCCATCGGCGATGTTCGATGGCTCAGTTCTCAGTGCAGAGACGGGGGACGAATGCAGCATCGGTCTGATGCTGCATCCACCTAGGTAAATATGAATCTAAAATAAAAAAAAGCCATACTTCTCTTTTAACCACTTGACGACCGCCTCACGCCGATGTACGTCGGCAAAGTGGCACGGACAGGCAAAATCACGTACAGGGTACGTGATTTGCCTTCCGCGGGTGGGGGGTCCGATCGGACCCCCCCCCGGTGCCCGAGGCGGTCGTCATATGTCCAGCGGCGATCGGTGATGAGGGGGAGACCATCCGTTCGTGGCCCCCCCCTCGCGATCGCCGCCGGCCAATGAAAACACTCCTTTGCTGCTGTATGCTAAACAGCAGCAAAGGAAGTGATGTCATCTCCCCTCGGGTCGGTATTTTCCGTTCCGGCCCGAGGAGAGACGACAAGTATGTGAGTGCACAAACACTACACACACAGTAGAACATGCCAGGCACACAAATCACCCCGATCCCCCCCCCGATCGCCCCCCGATCCCCCCCCAATCACCCCCCCCCCCTGTCACAAACTGACACCAGCAGTTTTTTTTTTTTTTTTTTCTGATTACTGCATAGTGTCAGTTTGTGACAGTGACAGTGTTGGGACAGTGTATATTACCCCCCTTTAGGTCTAGGGTACCCCCCTAACCCCCCCTAATAAAGTTTTAACCCCTTGATCACCCCCTGTCACCAGTGTCGCTAAGCGATCATTTTTCTGATCGCTGTATTAGTGTCACTGGTGACGCTAGTTAGTGAGGTAAATATTTAGGTTCGCCGTCAGCGTTTTATAGCGTCAGGGACCCCCATATACTATCTAATAAATGTTTTAACCCCTTGATTGCCCCCTAGTTAACCCTTTCACCACTGATCACCGTATAACCGATACGGGTGACGCTGGTTAGTTTGTTTATTTTTTATAGTGTCAGGGCACCCGCCGTTTATTACCGAATAAAGGTTTAGCCCCCCGATCGCCCGGCGGTGATATGCGTCGCCCCAGGCAGCGTCAAATTAGCGCCAGTACCGCTAACACCCACACACGCAGCATGCGCCTCCCTTAGTGGTATAGTATCTGAACGGATCAATATCTGATCCGATCAGATCTATACTAGCGTCCCCAGCAGTTTAGGGTTCCCAAAAACGCAGTGTTAGTGGGATCAGCCCAGATACCTGCTAGCACCTGCGTTTTGTGCCTCCGCCCAGCCCACCCAAGTGCAGTATCGATCGATCACTGTCACTTACAAGGCACTAAACGCATAACTGCAGCGTTCGCAGAGTCAGGCCTGATCCCTGCGATCGCTAACAGTTTTTTTGGTAGCATTTTGGTGAACTGGCAAGCACCAGCCCCAGGCAGCGTCAGGTTAGCGCCAGTACCGCTAACACCCACGCACGCACCGTACACCTCCCTTAGTGGTATAGTATCTGATCGCATCAATATCTGATCCGATCAGATCTATACTAGCGTCCCCAGCAGTTTAGGGTTCCCAAAAACGCAGTGTTAGCGGAATCAGCCCAGATACCTGCTAGCACCTGCGTTTTGCCCCTCCGCCCGGCCCAGCCCAGCCCACCCAAGTGCAGTATCGATCGATCACTGACACTTACAAAACACTAAACGCATAACTGCAGCGTTCGCAGAGTCAGGCCTGATCCCTGCGATCGCTAACAGTTTTTTTTGTAGCGTTTTGGTGAACTGGCAAGCACCAGCCCCAGGCAGCGTCAGATTAGCGCCAGTACCGCTAACACCCACGCACGCACTGTACACCTCCCTTAGTGGTATAGTATCTGATCGCATCAATATCTGATCCGATTAGATCTATACTAGCGTCACCAGCAGTTTAGGGTTCCCAAAAACGCAGTGTTAGCGGGATCAGCCCAGATACCTGCTAGCACCTGCGTTTTGCCCCTCCGCCCGGCCCAGCCCAGCCCACCCAAGTGCGGTATCGATCGATCACTGTCACTTACAAAACACTAAACGCATAACTGCAGCGTTCGCAGAGTCAGGCCTGATCCCTGCGATCGCTAACAGTTTTTTGGTAGTGTTTTGGTGAACTGGCAAGCGCCAGCGGCCTAGTACACCCCGGTCGTAGTCAAACCAGCACTACAGTAACACGTGGTGACGTGGCGAGTCCCATAAGTGCAGTTCAAGCTGGTGAGGTGGCAAGCACAAGTAGTGTCCCGCTGCCACCAAAAAGACAAACACAGGCCCGTCGTGCCCATAGTGCCCTTCCTGCTGCATTCGCCAATCCTAATTGGGAACCCACCGCTTCTGCAGCGCCCGTACTTCCCCCATTCACATCCCCAACCAAATGCAGTCGGCTGCATGAGAGGCATTTTTATGTCCTCCCGAGTACCCCTACCCAGCGAACCCCCCAAAAAAGATGTCGTGTCTGCAGCAAGCGCGGATATAGGCGTGACACCCGCTATTATTGTCCCTCCTGTCCTGACAATCCTGGTCTTTGCATTGGTGAATGTTTTGAACGCTACCATTCACTAGTTGAGTATTAGCGTAGGGTACAGCATTGCACAGACTAGGCACACTTTCACAGGGTCTCCCGAGATGCCATCGCATTTTGAGAGACCCGAACCTGGAACCGGTTACCGTTATAAAAGTTAGTTACAAAAAAAAGTGTAAAAAAAAAAAAAAAATATGAAATAAAAAAAAATAGTTGTTGTTTTATTGTTCTCTCTCTCTCTATTCTCTCTCTCTATTGTTCTGCTCTTTTTTACTGTATTCTATTCTGCAATGTTTTATTGTTATTGTTATTGTTATTGTTATTGATTGTTATTGTTATTGTTATTGTTATTGTTATTGATTGTTATTGTTATTGTTATTGTTATTATGTTTTATCATGTTTGTTTTTCAGGTGTGTAATTATTTACACTTTACTGTGCTTTATTGTTAACCATTGTTAACCATTTTTTTGTCTTCAGGTACGCCATTCACGACTTTGAGTGGTTATACCAGAATGATGCCTGCAGGTTTAGGTATCATCTTGGTATCATTCTTTTCAGCCAGCGGTCGGCTTTCATGTAAAAGCAATCCTAGCGGCTAATTAGCCTCTAGACTGCTTTTACAAGCCGTGGGAGGGAATGCCCCCCCCCCCCACCGTCTTCCGTGTTTTTCTCTGGCTCTCCTGTCTCAACAGGGAACCTGAGAATGCAGCCGGTGATTCAGCCAGCTGACCATAGAGCTGATCAGAGACCAGAGTGGCTCCAAACATCTCTATGGCCTAAGAAACCGGAAGCTACGAGTATTTCATGACTTAGATTTCGCCGGATGTAAATAGCGCCATTGGGAAATTGGGGAAGCATTTTATCACACCGATCTTGGTGTGGTCATTTGCTTTGAGGGCAGAGGAGAGATCTAGGGTCTAATAGACCACAATTTTTTCAAAAAAGAGTACCTGTCACTACCTATTGCTATCATAGGGGATATTTACATTCCCCGAGATAACAATAAAAATGATTAAAAAAAAAAATATGAAAGGAACAGTTTAAAAGTAAGATTAAAAAAGCAAAAAAATAATAAAGAAAAAAAAAAAAAAAAAAAAAAACACCCCTGTCGCCCCCTGCTCTCGCGCTAAGGCGAACGCAAGCGGCGGTCTGTCGTCAAACGTAAACAGCAATTGCACCATGCATGTGAGGTATCACCGCGAAGGCCAGATCGAGTGCAGTAATTTTTCCAGTAGACCTCCTCTGTAAATCTAAAGTGGTAACCTGTAAAGGCTTTTGAAGGCTTTTAAACATGTATTTATTTTGTTGCCACTGCACGTTTGTGCGCAATTTTAAAGCATGTCATGTTTGGTATCCATGTACTCGGCCTGAGATCATCTTTTTTATTTCATCAAACATTTGGGCAATATAGCGTGTTTTAGTGCATTAAAATTAAAAAAAGTGTGTTTTTTCCCCAAAAAATGCGTTTGAAAAATCGCTGCGCAATTACTGTGTGAAAAAAAAAAATGAAACACCCACCATTTTAATCTGTAGGGCATTTGCTTTAAAAAAATATATAATGTTTGGGGGTTCAAAGTAATTTTTTTGCAAAAAAGAAAAACTTTTTCATGTAAACAATAAGTGTCAGAAAGGGCTTTGTCTTCAAGTGGTTAGAAGAGTGGGTGATGTGTGACATAAGCTTCTAAATGTTGTGCATAAAATGCCAGGACAGTTCAAAACCCCCCCAAATGACCCCATTTTGGAAAGTAGACACCCCAAGCTATTTGCTGAGAGGCATGTCGAGTCCATGGAATATTTTATATTGCGACACAAGTTGCGGGAAAGAGACAAATTTTTTTTTTTTTTTTTTTTTTTTGCACAAAGTTGTCACTAAATGATATATTGCTCAAACATGCCATGGAAATATATGAAATTACACCCCAAAATACATTCTGCTGCTTCTCCTGAGTACGGGGATACCACATGTGTGAGACTTTTTGGGAGCCTAGCCGCGTACGGGACCCCGAAAACCAAGCACCGCCTTCAGGCTTTCTAAGGGCGTGAATTTTTGATTTCACTCTTCACTGCCTATCACAGTTTCGGAGGCCATGGAATGCCCAGGTGGCACAAAACCCCCCCAAATGACCCCATTTTGGAAAGTAGACACCCCAAGCTATTTGCTGAGAGGTATAGTGAGTATTTTGCAGACCTCACTTTTTGTCACAAAGTTTTGAAAATTGAAAAAAGAAAAAAAAAAATGTTTTTTCTTGTCTTTCTTCATTTTCAAAAACAAATGAGAGCTGCAAAATACTCACCATGCCTCTCAGCAAATAGCTTGGGGTGTCTACTTTCCAAAATGGGGTCATTTGGGGGGGTTTTGTGCCACCTGGGCATTCCATGGCCTCCGAAACTGTGATAGGCAGTAAAGAGTGAAATCAAAAATTTTCACCCTTAGAAATCCTGAAGGCAGTGATTGGTTTTTGGGGTCCAGTACGCGGCTAGGCTCCCAAAAAGTCCCACACATGTGGTATCCCCATACTCAGGAGAAGCAGCTAAATGTATTTTGGGGTGCAATTCCACATATGCCCATGGCCTGTGTGAGCAATATATCATTTAGTGACAACTTTATAAAAAAAAAAAAAAAAAAAAAGGCCAGATCGAGTGCAGTAATTTTTCCAGTAGTAAAGTGTCACTTTCCCGCAACTTGTGTCAAAATATAAAATATTCCATGGACTCAATATGCCTCTCAGCAAATAGCTTGGGGTGTCTACTTTCCAAAATGGGGTCATTTTGGGGGGTTTTGTGCCACCTGGGCATTCCATGGCCTCCGAAACTGTGATAGGCAGTGAAGAGTGAAAGCAAAAATTTACACCCTTAGAAATCCTGAAGGCGGTGATTGGTTTTCGGGGCCCCGTACGCGGCTAGGCTCCCAAAAAGTCCCACACATGTGGTATCCCCATACTCAGGAGAAGCAGCTAAATGTATTTTGGGGTGAAATTCCACATAGGCCCATGGCCTGTGTGAGCAATATATCATTTAGTGACGACTTTTTGTAAATATTTTTTTTTTTTTTTTTTTTTGTCATTTTTCAATCACTTGGGACAAAAAAAATAAATATTCAATGGGTTCAACATGCCTCCCAGCAATTTCCTTGGGGTGTCTACTTTCCAAAATGGGGTCATTTGGGGGGGTTTTGTACTGCCCTGCCATTTTAGCACCTCAAGAAATGACATAGGCAGTCATAAACTAAAAGCTGTGTAAATTCCAGAAAATGTACCCTAGTTTGTAGACGCTATAACTTTTGCGCAAACCAATAAATATACGCTTATTGACATTTTTTTTACCAAAGACATGTGGCCGAATACATTTTGGCCTAAATGTATGACTAAAATTTAGTTTATTGGATTTTTTTTATAACAAAAAGTAGAAAATATCATTTTTTTTCAAAATTTTCGGTCTTTTTCCGTTTATAGCGCAAAAAATAAAAACCGCAGAGGTGATCAAATACCATCAAAAGAAAGCTCTATTTGTGGGAAGAAAAGGACGCAAATTTCGTTTGGGTACAGCATTGCATGACCGCGCAATTAGCAGTTAAAGCGACGCAGTGCCAAATTGGAAAAAGACCTCTGGTCCTTAGGCAGCATAATGGTCAAGGGCTCAAGTGGTTAAGATCTCTTCTGCAAACCACCTCTTTAAACACGGAAAAGGTAAAAGCTGTCTGAGTAGTAGTGTTTATACTAAGCCATATTTTCTAAAACATGGTTACTTTGTTATTTAGGATAACTATGCTCTGGTCAGGGTTTGACCAAAGGTTCCGTCCGAGCCTAGGTTTGGATAGAATTTTGTCAGTTCAAATGCCCACACTTTTGTTGGCACGGCCTGCTGTTGGTGGGAGCTGGACATCATATAGAAGCGGCAGGTGCTGGCATCTACAGCATTATCATCAACTATTGTCTTTATTTATTCAGCACCATTGAATTACATGGCCAGGAAAACCTGACCATATAAGCAAAGAGGTTGGGCCATACAAGATTTTGGTCAATGATGTCACCACTTTCCCCGTCCCTTCCCTTTCATAGCTGATGACAGCTTGGGGAGATTAAATTTGGTGAGGAGTAAATTGCCGACAAATGACAATTCATTGCCAGCTTCCTCAAAAAAACACACACAGTATCCTCCAAAGGTCCCCCAATTTGAATAACAGACCCTATGTCTACTATGAGTTTTGGGGTACCTTTAGAAGGGTCTGTGTCACATTAAAAAAAAAAAGAAAAGAAACACAGAAAAATGTTATTTCTTGTCAAGTTAAAACACATTTTTTTGCGATGTAAATGTCAAAATATTAAAATTTTCTATAAATTACATAGATGCACCCCTTCACAGGCAGCATTAAGGCACCCCCCTCCTCATAGTTAACCACCTCAGCCCTGGAAGATTTTACCCACTTCCTAACCAGGCCATTTTTTGCAATACGGCACTGCGTTGCTTTAACTGACAATTGCGTCGTCGTGCAATGATGTCCTTTTATTTTCTCACAAATAGAGCTTTCTTTTGGTGGTATTTGATCACCTCTGCAGTTTTTATTTTTTCGCTATAAACAAAAAAAAGAATGACAATTTAAAAAAAAAACAATATTTTTTACTTTCTGCTATAATACATATCCAAAATAAAAATATGTAAAAAAACAAATTTCTTCATCAATTTAGGCCAATATGTATTCTGCTACATATTTTTGGTAAAAAAAATCTCATATGCGCAAAAGTTATAGCGTCTACAAACTACGGGATAGATTTAGGGACTTTTATTATTATAATTTTTAATGGCAGGGATCTACAATTTTGAGCAGGACTGCGACATTGCGGCAGACAAATCTGACCCTAAGTGACACTTTTTGGTGACCAGTGAAACACAATCTCTCACTTATCCTCACTGACAGATTAGTGGTGTGCTTTGTTTACATCGGAACACCGCTAATCCATCTCTCCTGTGAATGATCGGCGGGTCGCGGCGGCCATCGTGGCCACCGGACCCGCTGAGTGGCTGCTGCTGTGTCCAATCACAGTGGGAGTGGTGTGCCCCCTAAACCGTGTACAGGAAATCACGTACACGTGTGCGTGATTTTGCACACCCGGGCCCGCTATGCCGCAGTAAATGTACATGGTGGTCCGGAAGCGGGTAAATGAATTGGGTATTTGTAATGTTTCACTGTAAGCGTTTAAAAAAAAACACTGATCATGACGCACTGTTGATCATGCAAAATCATGAATTTCTTTAGCGTATGCCTACATGTATGCAATTTTAAAAAGTTTAACATTTTAAAAGAAAATGTCCGCCTTTAATCGCTTGCTGACCAGCCGCCGCAGTTTTACTGCAGTAGAATGGCACGGCTGGGCGAAATTACGTTACCTTGTGTCACTTCGCCTTTTGGCCACTAGGGGCACGCTTGCGTGCCCACAGCATGTGCCCAGAGCGCGATCGCCCATGACAGAGTAAACACACAGATCCTGGTTCTTTCAAGGGAGAGGAGACAGATCGTGTGTTCATACAATGTATGAACACCAATCTCTCTCTCCTCCTAGACAGTTCCATCCCCCAACAGTTAGAAACACACATAGGGAACACAGTTAACCCCTTGATCGCCCCCTAGTGTTAACCCCTTCCCTGCCAGTGACATTTACACAGTAATTAATGCATTTTTATAGCACTGGTCGCTGTATAATTGTCAATGGTTTAAAAAATGTGTCAAAAGTGTCTGATGTGTCCACCATAATGTCGCAGTCCTGATAAAAATCGCAGATCACCGCCATATATCTATGCCCTATTTAGTAGACGCTATTACTTTTGTGCAAACCAATCAATATACGTTTATTGCGATTCTTTTTTACCAAAAATATGTAGAAGAATACATATCGGCCTAAACTGAGGAAAAAATTTGTTTTTTTGATAAAAAATGTGAGATATTTATTATAGCAAAACAGTAAGATATTGTGTTTTTTTTTCAAAATGGTCACTATTCTTTTGTTTATAGCTCAAAAAATAAAAACCACAGAGGCGATAAAATACCAGCAAAAGAAAGCTCTATTTGTGGGGAAAAAAAGGACATCAATATTGTTTGGGTACAGTGTCGCACGACCGCGCTATTGTCAGTTAAAGCGATGCAGTGCCGAATAGCAAAAAATGGGCTGGTCATTGAGCAGCCAAATCTTCCGGGGCTGTAGCGGTTAATATTTTAAATAGAGCTCTTGTCAAAAAATAGAATGACTAAAAAAATCACTAAAATACTTTCTTAATCTATTCAAAACCAAATGATAAAATAATTTTATACCCAAGTGAAACAATGGACCCAGGAGATAGCTAATATAGAACACATTGCTTGGATCAGTCATCCCAAACCTTACAGCTTAAAAATCTAAATCTAATATGAACTGATACTACTAACTACTAGCTGGACCCTTGTGAATAAAATTGTGTATTTTAAATTAAAGACAGTTACAACAGAAAAGAAACAACACTATCCAAAACTAAATAAATGGTTTACAATACACTTTAGTTTGTAGTTTTGAGGAATTTTATTTTGTGAGGGTTATTCATAAAATTTGTGGAAGGTTATTTTGTTGTTTAGTAAGGACAGTTCTGAACCTCTGACACCTTTGCAATATGCCACATAGACACTGTATACATTTAGGAACAACCTGTGCTGCTCAATCCAGGCAATGACAGATTTAGAATAAAAAATATTAAATTGAATGTGATTATAGTAATCAGCCCTGTGACAAATTCCCTTTAATGGAGAATTCCAAGGCCATCTAGAAATACATTTAGTTATGGATCTACTGGCTCTTGTAAATGTCTTAAAATCTGCATATTTTTTAAAACGAATGACTTAAATTCATCCTGTTTACATATGCTTTAAAATCTGACTCCTTTTTTAAAAAATATGCATGCAAAATATGCCCCAGGAAACATGATATTGATTATCTCTGTTGTTTAAAGTTTTCGTGTACACATTTCACGCAGAATCACTTAAATATGTAAACATGTGCTTATATATCACAAATTATCTTTATCATTTATTAAGATTTTCAAACATGCTGGAAGATCTTTGTGTGATTTGTGCAGGGAGAAACATTTGAAAGATAATTTTAACTTGCAGCTTCTGCAGTTGTAAAAATTGGGGTGGATGTTAGATATATCACTGAATTTTATGTATGGCTGTCCTATTATTTAAGGTTCACAAAATAATTAGTTAATGCTTCAAAAATATTAGAAAAAAAATAAACTTACATATTGTCCTCCGAACATTGTAGAGTAGGTTTTCTCACGCAGCACAGCAGCAAACTAGTAAAGAGGACTGCAAACCAAGCAGTAGTAGAGAATGCTCAACTCCACCCAATCTGATAATGAAAGGCACACACTAATCATATTCAGTTTGCTTAAAACAAAGAAAAGCACTTCTTGGTACCAGGTTTGTGTGCCAAACCATCAGTCATGTATCAAGTAACAAATTCATTTTGTAATACAAATAAACTTAATCTTTGCTTTACCTGTAACAGATATGGAGACAACCAATCAGCTCACAGAGTTCCTAAAAAGACTCTTGTTAATCATTAAAACTGTGACACATTATATTGTCCATATGCATTAAGATATTTTTTTTCAGTGTAACACACAGTGATAGTGATTGGTAAATATGATAATAATGTATAGTTCTAGAATAAAATAAAACATAACTTGCTGTTTCGGAAAATAAAATGTGTTTTTCATTTTTTGAGGCAGTCACAGATTGATGTACACAAACTAAATAACATTCAGTTTCATTTGTAATAAGATACCTCTCAGATTTAAAAAAAATATATTAATTGGGAATATTAATATTTACAACCTACCATTGTTATTTGAGTTTCTATGATTGTAAGAATGTGATTGTAATAAATGTGTATTTAGCCCATAGCAGCCCAATTTTAAATAAAGGCCAAGCTCTTATCAGTAAGCTCTACTCCTCTCAACTTTGGTTGAAGAAGTTGGATCAAGGTAGAGATTTCTGTTAACTGTCCTGTAACTGTCCTGTAACCCAAATGTTCTGGTACACAGTTTCTCAGCGGAATGAAGGAATGATTTGCACGTCTCTGCTCACTATCCTGAAATAAGATATAAACCCTTTATTTTTGAGATTTGTGATGGAAGTGAGATATGCATATACCTTCAGTTTTAGAGCCTTATGCCTCGTACACACGATCGGACATTACGGCATACTTGGTCCGGCGTACCGGATTTCGTCGGACAATTCGATCGTGTGTGGGCTCCAGCAGACTTTGTTTTATCAAAAGTTTGACGGACTTAGATTTGAAACATGTTTCAAATCTATCCGGCGGACTCGAGTCCGGTCGAAAAGTCCGCTCGTCTGTATGCTAGTCCGACGGACAAAAACCGAGGCTAGGGCAGCTATTGGCTACTGGCTCTGAACTTCCTTGTTTTAGTCCGGTCGTACGTCATCACGTGTGTAGGCAAGTCCGTTCATTCGGAAAGTCCGTCATAAAGTCCGTCGAAAAGTCCGCCGGGCAAAGTATGCCGCAAAGTTCGGTCGTGTGTACGCGGCATAACTCTCAGATTTAATTTAACTTTAAGTAGTTTGTTTGAACCAAGCTGGTCCAAATAAACTCTTTCCTTCACTAATACATTCACCTGCTGTCAAAACTTAAAGTGGTTGTAAACATCACAAAATATGAAAAAAGGGTATCCTACCTTTCAACCCTTTTTCTTCTTTCTCTTTCCTTTTCTCCACCTTACGATTAAAGCTCATTATCAGAATTTATTTGACCTATATACACTCTACTTGTAAACAATATGTATAGTAGGTATAAATCATTTAAATACCTACAAAAGTAACTAAGGAAATGATATATATCTTTAATTTAGGTTTACGTGAACCCAATGTTTAATATTTGAAATTTCATGATATTTACCTATATAAACCCTACTGTAAAACAATGAGCTTACTTTATAGATCCTTGTAAACTTACTTTATGTATCTTTATAACATTGTATACTCAATAAACTTCTTTTGACAAGGAAAAAAGGGTATCCTATAATCTATAATGTATGCTTATCTAAATTAGGAGCACTAAGTGTCATTTCTATCTGCTTCTTCATACCTCCGCTAAATAAATAACTTTTGACAAATATTTCTGACATCAAGAGAAAAATGGTGACAGGGGAGGGATCTTCCGCTGATTGACAACCTCAGCTCTGTTCCTGTGTGCTGTGCAAAGGGAGGGGGGGTGTCCTTGCCCTTAATCAGCTCTCAAACAAAATATCAAATAAATCTTACATGGTGCTGAGCAGTAATCCCAAGCAGTGATGGGAAGTTAGCAGGCAGAGAGCAGATGTAGTGTGACGATTTCCAGTCAAACATCCAACATGGACAGGAAGATAGATGGCTACCGCCCATGGCCGGGAAACTCCAAGGGACTCTAACCAGAAAGTGATGTCACCAGAAACTGGAAGTTCTTGGCCGCTGACCCAGAACAAACTGAAGGGGCACCAAGAAACAGTACAATGAGCCAGTTTGTGGGGAGTATATGAGAAAGTAGGGTATGCCCCAAAACATGTCATCCTGGTAAGCGGCTTAGTGTACTGTTCCTTGGTGTCCTTTCAGATACTGAAAGAAGTATCTGAAGAAAAAAAGGAACCTCTCTAGGAGAAGAGACTCATCACCTAAGGCTTATCACAAAAATGTGAAGTCTCACATAGTTAGTGGGGTGACCCTAAGGGTGGCCCTAGCAAAGTTTTTGCCAGTGTTCTATCACCTGAATTAGCCTGCGTATATCCCATTGTCTAAAAAAACAAGCCATGCGTTCTGTACTGTAAAATTAGGTTAATACATTTTCATTCCCTTTTTTTTCAAAAAAAGGCTAAATACAACATCTTCAAAAGACTCACAAGGCCTTTTGAAAAATACCATTCAGTGTCTGCTTTCAAAATAGTCATTTTGTGGGTGTTTCTACTGTCCTGGTACTCCAGGGCCTCCAAAAATGTAATAGTTAATCAAAATAACAGATGTGTAATTTATGTCTTTTAGCCTGAAGATACTCCTTGGATTTGGGCTCCTCTATGCAGTTGGACTACAAAAAAGTTTCACATATTTCACATATTTGGTATCTCATTCATTCTCAAAAAACATGTGACAAAAAATGTGACTAACCATTCCTCTTAGTAAATACATACGAGGGTCTGATTTGTAAAATTGGTAATTTTGTGGGAGCTTCCCCTGTTCTGGCATTTCAGGGTCTCAAGAAACGTGTCATGGGTGATTTGGTAATTTATGCCCCTTAAAAACCTTGAGGTACTCCTTGGATTTTTGGTCCTCTGTTTGTCTAGACAGCGAAAAAGTCTCCTACATGCTATCCCAATACTTGGAAAGAGAAGAAGAATATAGGTGGTAATTGTAAGTATGCCTATGCAGTGTGTGAGAAAAAAATCAAAGTGAATTTGTTTCTTTATTTCCAAAAATTGAGACAAAAGTATCCAATTCCAAAAAACGTATTCTTTTCTCTAACTGTCTACTTTCCAAAAGGGGGCAATTTGTGGGTGTTTGCACTATCTTGACAATTTAGGGCTTCAAAGAATGACATAGGCGTTCAGAATATTAGGGTTGATCAATTTCAAATTTATTTACCATCGTTCGTTGGCTGTATACATTTCACACAGTCTGAAAAATATACACTTTTTTTTTGTAGCAGAATACATTTTGGCCTAAATTTTTTCAAGAAAAAAAATGTTTCTTTGCACAGCTTTGTAACAGAAAATCGGGGGAACTGTTTTCTTCTCAAAATTTTCAGTGTTCCTTTGTATAATGAAAAATAAAAAAATACATACAATCATAAGTACAACCATACAACCATAAATACAACCATAAACAAAGCTCTTTGGGGTTTATTTACTAGAAATGGGGAGTGCAAAATCTGGTGCAGCTGTGCAAGGTAGCCAATCAGCCTCTAACCTCAGCTTGTTCAATTAAGCTTTGACAAAAAAACCTGGAAGCTAATTGGTTTATATGCAGAGCTGCTTCAGACTTTGTACTCTCCAGTTTTAGTAAATCAACCTCTAAGGCCTCGTACACATGACGAAAATCAGAAGGGAAAATTAATAAGATGAGCTATCTGCGGATTTTCGGATCAGTAGTACGATGCTTTCGACATCCGATTTGACTTTTTCGTCAGACAAAAGCTGGATGAGCGGACTAGTAAATTTTTGGCGAACGACAGCTCAACATCTGATTTTTGGATGGTCAGTACAGAAATCCGTCATATAAAAGTCAAAAATACAAACACGCATAATCGGAACCAAGGAACGAAGCGGAAGAGTTCGGTCTTGTAAACTACCATTCGTAATCGAGAATTAACATTTGTGACGCGGCAAATGATTTAATGTCAAAATGCAGCGCATATTCTCATCTTCTTTAATGGGATAATAATGAAGCTGCTTTGCTGGTGATACGTATGTAGTTATGGCAAACGTATTTTAAAAGGCATTTGTTTTGTAGTGATATAAATAATATTAATATTATGGTTGTTATGGTTTTTATTGTGCAGAAAAAAAACAACACAAATTATGATGCTATCTGCCATCCAAATAAAAATAACTTAACAAAAAAGTGCAAATCAACGCTCACCAAACTTCTACTAACATGAACTTAGCAGAAGGGGCCCAAAGGGTGGAGCTTGAGAAACTAACTTCCTCTTTATACTCTCATAGTATGTCACTACGTTCGTGTTTGTGGAACGACAATTCATGGATAGTTAGTATCCCTTTCATGCCTAAGCCTATTTCTGACATTTGTTGCTTACAAGTTAAAATCCGTATTTTTTGCTCGAAAATTACTTAGAACCCCCAAACATTATATATATTTTGTTTAGCAGAGAATCTAGAGAATAAAATGGCGATCATTGAAATATTTTATGTCACACTGTATTTGTGCAGCGGTCTTTCAAACGCAATTTTTGGGAAAAAAGACAATTTCATGAATAAAAAAGAACTAAACAATAGCCCAATTTTTTTGTTTAATGTGAAAGATATGCCAAGTAAATAGATACCTAACATGTCATGCTTTGAAATTGTGCACAATTCCACTCGTGGAATGGCGACAAACTACTGTACCTAAAAATCTCCATAGGCAGCGCTTTTAAAAAAAAATAATGGTTACCAGGTTAGAGTTACAAAGGAGGTCTAGTGCTAGAATTAATGCTCTCGCTCTGACGATCACGGCAATACCTCACATGTGTGATTTGAACACCGTTTACAGGCGTTGCTTACGTGTGCGAGCTTGCAGGGACAGGGGCGCTTTAAAAAAAAAAAAAAAATTCTTATTTATTTTTTATTTTTTTAAATTTTTTTACATTGTCACTTTAAAATCCAAATCCATCCTTTGCACTTCAAAGTATTCAGATCGCCAAAAACAGCGATTCTGAATACTGTAATTAAAAAAAAAAACTGCACCATTGGTAACCGAGTAAACAGGAAGTGACGTTGTGCTTACACAAAGGAGACTGGATCAAAGCCATTTCTGGCTTCCTTCCAGTCACACTCTAGCCGGCGGAATTGCCGGATCCCGGATTGGGTCTCCTAGTGGGACGGGAGGCCCGGGAAGAGCGGTGGAAGGCAGTGGGAGGGGGGACGTCCCCTCTCACTCCTTCAGGATAACTGCCAAGCCGCTTTGGTTGTTATCCCCGAAGAGCCGAAGGCCCGCTCTAAAAAACCGGTACCGGGATGATGCCTGATGCCCCGGTATAACACCTTAAAGCTGAGGTGTTAATGACACCCGCAGCGGTTTGCACAAGGCAGTGTGAACTGCCTGTGGGAGTGGAGCGATGTGGGAACCGCTGGTTCCCGCATTGAACTAGTGTGAACCTAGGGTCAAGCTGGAAGGATCCCTGTTGCCTATGACTTGATCCTGAAAAAAATAAACTGAAAAAAAAATATATAAATAACGTAGTGCTCTGTGGTATTATCACCACGTAATAATACTATTGATGTGATATGATACAAGCACTCTAAAGTGTTATTTTTAAATCAGTGCAAAATATGCATATTAATAAACAAATGCTACTGTAACATCAATACAAAATATAAAAAACAAACAGATGTCAGTAGTATATATAACTAAATCAATAGATACAAAATGTCATATGCAGTGAATCTACAGCGGTAGATATAATGTGTGCCACAAATAAGTGCCAAGTGCCACACAATAGTGAAATATAACAATATTAAAAGTATTGCTGAATGATCCGTGTTCAATAATATATGTGTATAAAAAATGTCCAAAAAAAATCCAGTATGCTCCAGGTAATTTGTGCTCAGTAAACCATGCTCCAGTGTACATCAAGTGACCCCCCAGGGAAAGCCGCTCACCTTAGAGTTTGTGACTCATTGAAATATTTTATGTCACACTGTATTTGTGCAGCGGTCTTTCAAACGCAATTTTTGGGAAAAAAGACAATTTCATGAATAAAAAAGAACTAAACAATAGCCCAATTTTTTTGTTTAATGTGAAAGATACGCCAAGTAAATAGATACCTAACATGTCATGCTTTGACATTGTGCACAATTCCCCTCGTGGAATGGCGACAAACTACTGTACCTAAAAATCTCCATAGGCAGCGCTTTAAAAAAAAATAATGGTTACCAGGTTAGAGTTACAAAGGAGGTTTAGTGCTAGAATTAATGCTTTTGCTCTGACGATCATGGCAATACCTCACATGTGTGATTTGAACACCGTTTACAGGCGTTGCTTACGTGTGCGAGCTTGCAGGGACAGGGGCGCTTTAAAAAAAAAAAAAATTCTTATTTATTTTTTATTTTTTTCATTTTTTTTACATTGTCACTTTAAAATCCAAATCCCTCCCTTGCACTTCAAAGTATTCAGATCGCCAAAAACAGCGATTCTGAATACTGTAATTAAAAAAAAAAACTGCACCATTGGTAACCGAGTAAACAGGAAGTGACGTTGTGCTTACACAAAGGAGACTGGATCAAAGCCATTTCTGGCTTCCTTCCAGTCACACTCTAGCCGGCGGAATTGCCGGATCCCGGATTGGGTCTCCTAGTGGGACGGGAGGCCCGGGAAGAGCGGTGGAAGGCAGTGGGAGGGGGGACGTCCCCTCTCACTCCTTCAGGATAACTGCCAAGCCGCTTTGGTTGTTATCCCCGAAGAGCCGAAGGCCCGCTCTAAAAAACCGGTACCGGGATGATGCCTGATGCCCCGGTATAACACCTTAAAGCTGAGGTGTTAATGACACCCGCAGCGGTTTGCACAAGGCAGTGTGAACTGCCTGTGGGAGTGGAGCGATGTGGGAACCGCTGGTTCCCGCATTGAACTAGTGTGAACCTAGGGTCAAGCTGGAAGGATCCCTGTTGCCTATGACTTGATCCTGAAAAAAATAAACTGAAAAAAAAATATATAAATAACGTAGTGCTCTGTGGTATTATCACCACGTAATAATACTATTGATGTGATATGATACAAGCACTCTAAAGTGTTATTTTTAAATCAGTGCAAAATATGCATATTAATAAACAAATGCTAATGTAACATCAATACAAACTAGAAAAGGTACAATTTCTGGGGAAATTGTGAAAGTGTTCTTGCCTCTACAACTGGAGTGGGCGGAGTAACTGGGTGGGGTGGAGTGGCTTGAGTAACTGTGAAAAGTGTTAAAAAGCTTAATATTTTAAAAAGTATAAATAGTAGTAAAAAAGTTCCATCATTAGCTGAAAGAGCTGAACATTTTTTTCAAAAGTAATTTTTTTTTCTCAAAAATGAATTTTTTTTTTTCAAAAATGAATTTTTTTTAATTCAAAAATGATTTTTTTTTCTTCAAAAATGATTTTTTTTCTCAAAAATATTTTTTTTTTCGAAATTATTTATTTTTAAGTAATTTTTTTTTCAAAAATATTTTTTTTTTCAAAAATAATTTTTTTTTTTTTCAAAAATATTTTTTTTTTCAAAAATAATTTTTTTTTTTCAAAAATAATTTTTTTTTTCCAAAAATATATATTTTTTTTCATGGGGCGGTCATAATGTTTCAGCTGATCATGGGGTTGTCAGCTTTTGTCACCTCCCGCTCTAGTTTTGAACATTTCACCATTCATTCCTATGGGACCAATTTCACCGCAAAAACGACGATATTTCCACAAAGTAATAGCACACCAATTAAATGACATTGAGGCCGGATTCACACTGGTATTTTTCAGCTTTTCACAAAGTTCCACAAGGTAATAGGACACCAATTAAATGACATTGAACATTTCGCAATTCATTCCTATGGGACCAATATTGCCGCAAAAAACTACGATATTTCGTGGACCATTCGGCAAAACATTCCACAAAGTAATAACACACCAATCGGGAACAATCCGCTCGTTTCGGTATATTATTTGTCTCTGTAGTGTGAAAACTGTGGGAGGAGTCTACAAGCATTATCAAGTCTAGCAGATGAAGTCACATGCATTTGGAGTGTCTCAGCATCTTGTGTTTACAACCACTGTTTCCTAGCAACGCTCATGCCCTGTTTATGCTTCCCAAATACTGCTTCATCAAAACTGCCCCATCAGAATTACCCCATCAAAACTGCCCCATCATATTCCTCTATTATAAATCAGTACATGGTGTGTCTGTCCCCTCCCCCGGGCTCTGTAATCAGCTGAGATGCTCCAGCCACCTCCCCCCTGTGTATGACAGAAGCTTTGGTAACCATGGCAACAAAACAAACACTAACAGTACACTCTGATTAATGGCTAAAATTTCCTGAAATGACCTCTAAACAAATGGCCGTATTTTAAAAACTATACATCCTACAGCAAAGATCTTTATATTGTGAGAATCACAAGACCCAGACCTAGATTTTGATGTATAGTATGTCTCTGAAATAATAAAAATGGAGGCACAGTCGCAGTTTAGAAATTGCCCTTCAAATTTGAAGGGGCTAGAGTGTAGTTTCAATGAATGTCAATGGACGGCGTGAGTTACAAACAAATGGTCATATTGTGAAAACTATCAGGACTATGGCTTAGCCGTGGACATGTTTAGTGGCAGCAGGGATAGCTGAACGTTTTGATATAAGATTTGTGTAGGTGGGCTTGAAAATGAGGGAGTGGCGGCAGTTTAGAAATCATGTTCTGATTTTTCAGCTTTTGTCATCTCCCACTCTAGTTTCCCCATTCATTCCTATGGGACCAATTTCGCCGCAAAAACGACGATATTTCGTTAACCATTTGGCGAAACGTTCCACAAAGTAATAGCACACCATTCGGGAACAATCCGCACGTTTCGGTATATTACTTGTCTATGTAGTGTAAAAACTGTGGGAGGAGTTAGGGTGGTAAATTTGGCTATAATAATAAGAACTAGAAAAGGTACAATTTCTGGGGAAATTGTGAAAGTGTTCTTGCCTCTACAACTGGAGTGGGCGGAGTAACTGGGTGGGGTGGAGTGGCTTGAGTAACTGTGAAAAGTGTTAAAAAGCTTAATATTTTAAAAAGTATAAATAGTAGTAAAAAAGTTCCATCATTCGCTGAAAGAGCTGAACATTTTTTTCAAAAGTAATTTTTTTTTTCAAAAAATGAATTTTTTTTAATCAAAAATGATTTTTTTTTCTTCAAAAATGATTTTTTTTTTCAAAAGTAAGTTTTTTTTTCAAAGGTAATTTTTTTTTTCAAAAATGAATTTTTTTATTTCAAAAATAATTTTTTTTTCGAAATTATTATTTTTTTTAAAGTAATTTTTTTTTCAAAAATAATTTTTTTTTTTCAAAAATATTTTTTTTTTCAAATATATTTTTTTTTCAAAAATAATTTTTTTAAAAAAAAATTTTTTTTTCAAAAATATTTTTTTTTTCAAAAATAATTTTTTTTTTTTCAAAAATATTTTTTTTTTCAAAAATGATTTTTTTTTTCAAAAATTATTTTTTTACTTTTTAAAAAAAAATTTTTTTTTTTTCAAAAATATTTTTTTTTTTACTTGGGGCGGTCATAATGTTTTGGCTGATCATGGGGTGGTCATAATGTTTTGGCTGATCATGGGGTTGTCAGCTTTTGTCACTTCCCACTCTAGTTTTGAACATTTCGCCATTCATTCCTATGGGACCAATTTCGCCGTAAAAACGTCATTTCGTGGACCATTCGGCAAAACATTCCACAAAGTAATAACACACCAATCGGGAACAATCCGCTCGTTTCGGTATATTATTTGTCTCTGTAGTGTGAAAACTGTGGGAGGAGTCTACAAGCATTATCAAGTCTAGCAGATGAAGTCACATGCATTTGGAGTGTCTCAGCATCTTGTGTTTACAACCACTGTTTCCTAGCAACGCTCATGCCCTGTTTATGCTTCCCAAATACTACTTCATCAAAACTGCCCCATCAGAATTACCCCATCAAAACTGCCCCATCATATTCCTCTATTATAAATCAGTACATGGTGTGTCTGTCCCCTCCCCCGGGCTCTGTAATCAGCTGAGATGCTCCAGCCACCTTCCCCCCTGTGTATAACAGAAGCTTTGGTAACCATGGCAACAAAACAAACACTAACAGTGCACTCTGATTAATGGCTAAAATTTCCTGAAATGACCTCTAAACAAATGGCCGTATTTTAAAAACTATACATCCTACAGCGAAGATCTTTATATTGTGAGAATCACAAGACCCAGACCTAGATTTTGATGTATAGTATGTCTCTGAAATATTAAAAATGAAGGCACAGTCGCAGTTTAGAAATTGCCCTTCAAATTTGGAGGGGGCTAGAGTGTAGTTTCAATGAATGTCAATGGACGGCGTGAGTTGCAAACAAATGGTCATATTGTGAAAACTATCAGGACTATGGCTTAGCCGTGGACATGTTTAGTGGCAGCAGGGATAGCTGAACGTTTTGATATAAGATTTGTGTAGGTGGGCTTGAAAATGAGGGAGTGGCGGCAGTTTAGAAATCATGTTCTGATTTTCCAGCTTTTGTCATCTCCCACTCTAGTTTCCCCATTCATTCCTATGGGACCAATTTCGCCGCAAAAACGACGATATTTCGTGAACCATTTGGCGAAACGTTCCACAAAGTAATAGCACACCATTCGGGAACAATCCGCACGTTTCGGTATATTACTTGTCTATGTAGTGTAAAAACTGTGGGAGGAGTTAGGGTGGTAAATTTGGCTATAATAATAAGAATAACTAGAAAAGGTACAATTTCTGGGGAAATTGTGAAAAGTGTTCTTGCCTCTACATCTGGAGTGGGCGGAGTAACTGGGGGGAGTGGCTTTAGTAACTGTTGTGTGGTTGGAGTAACTGTGGAAAGGTTGAACTGGGCAGATGGGCAGAGTAACTGTGTGGAGTGTTTGTAGTGAGTAAAGATAGTAAACATTACACTAACCAATTGATTGATCAAATTTAAAAAGTGCACAAGTGCTAATGATGTAGAAGGTAGAAATATCGGTAAATGACTTTGTCGGACACAGACTTAAGGGTTACCAGGATTTATTCCGCCCCAGCCAAAGCATAGCACCTGACGGACTCGCGTCCCAAAATCAAGTGTGTCAAAAACAGTTTACACAGTGTACATATAATTTCAATATATTGCATCACAAGCGAACTGGCAGTATATTTCCGTTATACATTGTATTAACATTTTGAACAGTCAACTTTTTGAACTTTTTGGATACAAGGCAATTCATTAAAGCATATACTTTAAACCCTTACAAATTTTCAGTTTCTCTGCAGTTTTGCTCCTTGCTGTTTCTTTATCTGTCTTACTAATCAGCAAGCAGGCTATAGCACAGGAAGGAGAGGGTGAGTGTGATGAGGACAGATGTCTGTGATGGATGGGGGGGAGTAAGTGAGTTCAGTGTCTAACAAGTACACCGAACATGAAATATAGAGAATGATTTTTAGCTAATTGTAAATGGTCCCACATAACTAAAACTGACATAAAACTCACATAACATAAACTGACCCTCATTGCCACTTTATTATCTGTTTGATGACCACTGTCTCACAACCACTGTTTCCTGGCATCACTCATGCCCTGTTTATGCAGGCTCTAAGCGTTTTCACAACCACTGTTCAAAACACAATACACAGGATCATGATAGCTGTAATAACTGTGAAGTACTCCTGACTGGAGACAGTGCTGCACCCTGGAGATGTAAATGTGATCCAACAGTGTGTTTTTTTCTGTGGTGGCTGCCCAGACCAGTTGGGTATATCCTCTTGAGTGAAGAAGGTCAGATATTGGCTTCTTTTCTCTGCACAGAAAATCTTCATTGAAATCTCCACAGAGTATTATAGGTTGGCAATCCATTATTTCCAAAGATTCCAAGAGGCCCAGCAGGTTAGTAAGGAATTGGCCAATACTGTAATCCGGTGGCCTGTAAACAACAGCGATCAAAGCTTGTACAGGGGACTCCAGTTTGACAACCAAGAACTCCAAGTCAGTCACATTGTGATGATACTGCTTTTCAAAGGCCTTGAAATGGTTTCTGACATACAAGGCGACACCTCCACCACTTTTACTTGCAATGTCAGGAAGGTTCGTGTACGAGAGGTGTCTGTTGCGTTTGAACAGGTTGTAGCCCTCCAGCTGGAGACTTTCAGCAACAGAAGAGCCTGAGAGATGAGTTTCAGTGAAACATAAAACATCTCCAAGTGTCAACTCATGGTGAGATTTGATATCTTCAATGTGAGCTGGTAATCCTTCCGTGTTGTGATGGATAATTGTTAATGTTTGCTGTTTGTCTGTTGTCTGTAGAAACTTTAAGAGGGGCATAACACTTTCCAGTGATGCATTCTTCATTGAATCCAGGGAGGCTGTGATTTCAGGATCAGCAAAGATCTTCTTCTCATCAAAGTCGGTTATGTACAGTCCTTGCAGTGTAGTTGTTCTACTCAGAGCAACATAGGCCATTCCCGGTTGGAAGACCCGTTTCAATGAGACCACTGCTGACTGTATCGACATCCCCTGACACTTATGAATCGTACATGCAAAAGCCAACTTCAGGGGGAACTGCCTGCGAACAACTCCTTTCTGTCTCAGGTTTTCCTCTACCCTTTCTATGTACACCAAGTTGTCAGCATCACAAGACGACTTGTTACGGTATCTCTGTCCTGCATTTGGATTGTCCAGCATAAGCCCAAGCTTGTTTACCGTAGTAGTACCATTCTCAGTCTGGATGATTATTCTTGCAATCTTGCCAAATGTCCCGTTAACAAGCCCGTCTTCTACATCAATGTTTCTTGTGATCATGATACGGGCACCTTCAGCTGCTTGCAGTGTGTCAATCAGATTGTCTTTGTGTCCTTTGAAAGGTTGGTGTTGCCTCAGCATCACTCCTGTCTTAGGGTCTTTTCTGTAATCGTCGGCATCTATGTTGGTGACGTTTGAATGGAGAACAGACACAGTTGCAGCATTATGTTTGTGAACCTCTTTGTTGGTGGCAAATATGTGTAGCACGTCATTAGGGCAGTGGGTGGGATCTGTAAAAGCCTGAGCAAGCAGAGCTTTGTCATCATTGCTTAAGGTGACAGTCTTCTGCTTGACTCTGATTCTATTCAAAAGCTCAGCAAATGAAATGTCATACTTCTGTCGCATGATCTCTGTCAGCGTGATCATCTGAAAGTTGTCTTTCCAGAGGTCATTGGTATTTTCCTCAAACACGCAGAGTGGCTTACTTTTTCCCAGCGGGGGGACCTGGTAAAAGTCTCCTACTGCTAGTACTGACATACCACCAAAAGGTTTCTTACTGCCTTTGATTTGCTGTAATCTCCAGTTGATGTAGGCAAACAGGGGCTTTGAAATCATTGACACCTCGTCAATAACAATGATCTCCGCATTTGACAGCTGTGCCCTCACTTCATCTATAAGATTTCCAAGTCCTTGGTAGGGTGGCTTCAAGCTTCTTGGCAACTTCAGCAGAGAATGCAAAGTGTTGCCTGAAATGTTGAAAGCTGCTGTTCCTGTAAATGCAGTTAGTAAAACGCTGGGCATGGATATGTCTGCTTCCTCACGTAGTCTGGTAAGTTTACAGAGTATCTTTGTCGCCTCAGCATAGATGCACTTTATCAGGTGTGATTTGCCTGTCCCTGCACCACCAGTGACAAAGTAATAGAATGGGTCAGGATTTAGGCCACGCACACGGTTAGTGCACCAGTCACAAACTGAGTAGAATGTCTGAGCTTGTGTCCGGTTAAGGTTTCTGTACATTTTCCGAAGGAAATCAGGGCACATTTGTGGGGCCTTCACAGTAAGCGCAATTCCACCTGTTTGTTTGTGACATGTATACTCCGGAACATCATCTTGTTCATTCTCATGAATTGGCTCCCCTTCTTTGCGTTCCTCTATACATTCCAACCTATCCAACTCAGCTTCTGGGGCAAAGGTGTTCCAAGCATCTTCAACAGGGCCGTTTTTTACAAAGTCATCCAAGACTTGTTCCACAATTTTGTTGTGTTGTTCAAACTTCTTTTGGTTGCTGGTAACAATTGCAGACACTGCTCGGATTGCTTCTTCCCCTGGTAAGCTCACACAGGCGCCTTTGTAAAAATCCTGGTGTGTTGGGAACCTTACAGTTTTCAGTGATGACTCTGAACGGTGGGGGAGGTAGAGTTTAAGCAGTCTGCCGTAGTAGTTCTCGGGGTCCTTCTTCTCTGAGAAGCGTGCGTACCTGATGATTGCAGGCTTCCCTCTCGTGCGTTTTTGAATCATTCCCATTTCATTCAATAGGCTGACACGCTTGCTGTCTTCCTTTTGCTTGCCATCTTCCTTCTGTTTGCCATAGACAACCCTGTAATGGGATGCAAAGTCTGCCAGACACATGGACTCAAACTCTGGTGTTTCGGGTCTGGCTCTGTATTTGTCGACAAAACTCGTCATCCACACATTAAGAGAATTGGCTGGTTTGTTCTGCAATGCACTGAGCGGGAGACTCATTTTCAGTGCGTTGTCACCAGTTGGCAGAAAAACGACCTCACGCGAGCAAGACTTCATTTTCAGGCTGCACGTACGGGCCACAGACTCCTGGGCGCTGACCTCTCTGTGTTTTGAATAAGCCTGAAGAACCTCTTTCATTTCTTCTCGTTCTGTCGCTGTTTCTGGGCTCATTTCTTTGACTATTGTTTTGAGATAGTCACTCAGCTCCCGTTCTGGCTTGGATATGTAGGACAACATGTACATGATGCAACCATACTCATCAAGAATGTACTGGATGTCCATGTTGGCGTTCCAGGCCATCAGCAAATGTGGATTGTAGTTGTTCACCCAGCAGTCCTTGACATCACGCTTCATTAGAATCACGCTTGAGGAGGTCAATGCCTGAATGTACGAGTTGTACTGATTCAAAGTCATATCACACTGTGCCAGTAGCTGTGACATGTCTTCAAGTTGCACTTTTGGGTTATTAAGCAAATCCCAGACTGGTTTCAGTTTGTTTTTGGCTGCTTGTGGTTTCATTGCACAATCTCCTTGTTCTTCTGGCATCGGGTAAGTTATCCTCGTTTTTCTAATAGGTGGCTTTGGAAATCCAAATCTGCATACTCTGTTACCTTTCTTGCATGATTTTGAATGAGATCTGCTGTGCATTTGAAGTTCTGTTACAAATCTGTGAAGTAAGGCCTGTTTGGCTTCATCAGGCAGCTGGCATGAGATGTTATGATCTATAAAGGCACACACCTTGTCATCACTGTCTTGTCCAAATATAGGAGCTCCTGCTACCCAACAGAGACAATGTATATGAGGGCTCCCTCTCGCCTGAAATTCAACCCGGTAAAAGTAATCGATAACTTCACCAATTGGCTGTGCAGGACCCAACAGCAGCTCTCGCATCAGAGCATCAACCCGTTTGTCAAACATGCGCATGGTGGTCACTGGGTTGCCTCGAAGAATGTCACACTTTTCAGCCCAGTCTAGCCCCGCAAAATCCACCTTTTGACCTTGTTGTGCCTTTATTGCCGTTATTACCTCTGGCCATCTGAATTCTGCAGCAGAGAAGGTAAGAAAAAATGTTGGCTTACCCAATTGTCTGACCATGGCTAGCAAATTCTTCAGATTTTTATCCCAGTAAGCTGGACTCCCTCTCAGTGGTTGCATGAACCTTGTGGCATCTCGGTTTCGCACCAACCTCTCAACCTCACACTTGTCCTGTAGCAGCTTGTTGGATATTTTCCGTCCATCCCTGGTATTGGGTTTTCCTTTCCTTAACTGGATGGACATGCTGCTTTTGGCCATGTGTGTTTCTGTGACAAACTGCGCAAAGAAGAGGTAGCTTGTGTCTCTTGCAAAACGAGTATCAACACAAAAAAGCCTTGCATTGAAATACATGCTCGGGGACAGTTTGACTTGTCTTGCCTGGTCCAATGTATTCTGTCCAGTAGGGAACTGAACAGGGAAAGCCATTGCCTCAAGCCTAGGAACTTTAAAGAAGCTGACAGGTGTGTTTCCTTGTGCAGGTGCAATGCTGAATATTCCATCACCGTGTGTCAGTGCTTCCTCTCCAAGGTCAGATGGCTGCAAACAACTGTCTAGGCCAATTCCAGGTCTTAGTGTATCCTTCTCATCCTCTGCATTGGGAGGTTGTTGGTCATGGCCTTCCTGTTGCTCAGAAGCAGCCGGTAAACATGCAGACTGTACCTCTGATGGATCACAATTTTCGATGCGTTCAAGTATCTCCATCATTTCAGTTTCGTCACAACTGTCGAGTTCCATCCCATCATCATCATCAATATCATCATCATCATCTTTAGCGATTGTCTCATCCACTCTAATTGAAATGTCACTGTAGTCGGGGTGTGTGTCAATGAGTTTTGACAGACCTGCTACTACATTTCCCATGTTGACATTATGAAACAGCTGGTGGCCTTTGTAAGTCAGACGTCTTTTCAGCTTCACTCTGTGTAACTGGGATGTGCTGTGCGATCTTGGTAGAGTATTGACCGTGGTTTCCACCTCGGATGGCACACACACTACAGCGCCATGTATAGCTGCCTGTCGACCTTTGGGAAGTGTGATGATCTTGGCAAATGGCAGTATTTTGGCCAAAAGTTGTCTTTCCAGCACATTCAAATCGCAGAGCTCTGGGGGAATGGGCGCCAGCTCCATGTTGTTAGCCACAGCGATGGATGATTTGTGTCCTGCTTTTAAATGTGAATCACAGTTGTGACAAATCCATTCTTTGGTCCTTTCATCTGGTACGGTGCATTGTTCAGGTCCCTGACAGTGATTGTTGCACACATGGACATATTTCCCTGTCAAACAGGCAGCAACAATGTGTAGATTCTTCTTGTAATTGCTGTGAATGCAATGTTTCACTTGGTTAGGGAAAAGGGTGCGATGACACATCGTGCACACAAATGTTGGCCCAGCTTTAATGCATTCATGGAAAGTGGATACAGCTGTCTGCATTAGGCTGTTGTCCACTGGTTGACTGCATTCCCGCATGACACGAGTCCATCGTCTGTATTTCATTCTTATTTTGAAGGCACATTGCATCTTATGGGTTATGCGAAAATCTGCTTGAGTGTGACGCTTCATTTTCATGTAACTCATGCAATGTTGCAAGTGACGTTTTCTGAAAGCAGGATCATTATGATATTTTCTGGTGATGTATTGCTTCTGCTTCAAATTGAAATCGGCATTTGTCGCATATTTTCTGGTGATGTATTGCTTCTTCTTCAAGTTGTAATCTGCATTTGTCGCATATTTTCTGGTCATGTATTGCTTCTGCTTCAAGTTGAAATCTGCATTTGTCGCATATTTTCTGGTGATGTATTGCTTCTTCTTCAAGTTGTAATCTGCATTTGTCGCATATTTTCTGGTCATGTATTGCTTCTGCTTCAAGTTGAAATCTGCATTTGTCGCATATTTTCTGGTGATGTATTGCTTCTGCTTCAAGTTGAAATTGGCATCTGTTGCATATTTGCGAATGATATATTGCTTCTGCTTCAACTTAAAATCAGCATCTGCTCTGTATCGGCTGGTGATGTATGTCCTTTTCTTATTGGTGACAGACATCTTTGTAGCCTTGAAATCACGCCTTCTTTCATTTCTGTGTCTTGTCTTCAGTTTTTGTCGTCTCTGTGCATTTAATTTGGACAATGCCTTACTGTCCTTCCATATGCCCTGTGAGGATTTCGCATCAACTGACCGTGGAGAATGCTTGCTGGCTGGGAATCCAGTGTGTGTTGCATCTTTGGTCATCTGTGTCACTTTGTTCTCCACATGCTTTGCATTATGTGGTTTGTCAGATTGCACCAGTGGGGACAGCAAACCATCTGACAGACGTCTTGCACGATGAAATGAGACTGGCATGAAATCATACTGCAGTCCATCAATAGGGCCTCTGGTGTCTGTAAGTAGCAATTCATACAACTTATAAATCCTTGCCCCCATATCACTCAAATGTGTAAAAGTGATCATAACAGCTTTTCCTTTTCCAGTGGCAGGAAGTCCATCCTTATTTCGACTATGAGAATCAAACAGTCCATATCTCCCAGACTTGTCTCTGAACAATGCAATGCAATATGGCACTACTATAAAAAGTGCATGTGTAACATCTGCATTGAGGCACTGAAGTCTTGTGGAGAGGTCAACAAACCAACCTTGGTTGTCACCGTCTACCGTGTCTCTCAAACATCCCGATAACACTGGAGATTTAACAACGTTATACTCATATTTGTCAGTGTTGACTCTGAGGGGCACTTCTTCCATTGTCAAGTGTTGATGCTGATAGACATTTCTTTGTTTTAGCTGTTTTATTGTTGAGCCATACAAGCTGTTGCCCTTCTTCAGTATTTGATCAAGATCACCCTTTCTCACATCATCAAGCTCACTGTGGTATGCCAAAAATGTCAGAGCCATGCATGTACACTGTTTGTTCCTTAACCTTCCATAGCCATGATGACCCTGATGAAATGATGCCTGCACAGAAATCTCACTTGGTACACATGGTTCTTGCATGCCATGGTTTTCAGAAGTGCCCATCACACTGTCACTGTGCTCTTGAACTTGACACTGAGTTGAACATGAAAATGACACCACAGGTTCACTATGTACCTCCTGGGCACATTCACTGTCACAAACCTCCATATCCACTATGCTGCTGTGGGGCTCCGGATCCAGTTTAGTCCAGCGTATCTTTGCAGCTTTAGATCTCTTTCCTTTAGATGGCATGATGATATTTGTGGAAGGAGCTATAATTCTCCTCAGAGCTTTGTTCGAAGAGCTATAATTCCCCTCAGAGTTCAGTTGGAGGAGCTATAATTCGCCTCAGAGCTGTGTGGGAGGAGCTATAACTCCCCTCTGAGCTGTGTGGGAGGAGCAATAATGCTATAATTCCCCTCAGAGCTCTGTGGGAGGAGATACAATTCCCCTTAGTGTTGTGTGGGAGGAGCTATAATTCGCCTTAGAGCTGTGTGGGAGAAGCTACAATTCCCCTCAGAGCTGTGTGGGAGAAGCTACATTTCCCATCAGAGTTGTGTGGGAGAAGCTATAATTCCCCTCAGAGCTGTTTAAAAGGAGCTATAATTCCCCTCACAGCGGTGTGGAAGAAACTAATTCCTCTCAGAGTTGTGTGGGAGGAGCTCTAATTCTCCTCAGCTGTGTGGGAGGAGCTATAATGCTAAGCTGTAATTCCCCTCAGAGCTGTGTGGGAGGAGCTA
This sequence comes from Lithobates clamitans, assembly GCA_037952925.1. Lineage (NCBI taxonomy): Eukaryota > Metazoa > Chordata > Amphibia > Anura > Ranidae > Lithobates > Lithobates clamitans. Next base: position 1,122,119 of record JBBGZY010000378.1, on the reverse strand, counting down.
TAATTCCCCTCACAGCGGTGTGGGAGAAACTATAATTCCCCTCAGAGTTGTGTAGGAGGAGCTATAATTCCCCTCACAGCGGTGTGGGAGAAACTATAATTCCCCTCAGAGTTGTGTGGGAGGAGCTATAATGCTAAGCTATAATGCTATAATTCCCCTTTGAGCTGTGTGGGAGGAGCTATAATTCCCCTCAAAGCTGTATTGGAGGAGCTATAACTTCCCTCCAAGCTGTGTGGGAGGAGCTATAATGCTATAATTGTCCTTAGAGCTGTGTGAGAGGAGCTATAATTCCCCTCAGAGCTTTGTTATTTTTTTTTTTCAAAAATGATTTTGTTTTTTTGTTTTTTCAAAAATGATTTTGTTTTTTTGTTTTTTCAAAAATGATTTTTTTTAATGATTTTTTTTTCAAAAATGAATTTTTTTTTTTTCAAAAATGAATTTTTTTTTTTTCAAAAATGAATTTTTTTTTCAAAAATGAATTTTGTTTTTTTCAAAAGTAATTTTTTTTTTCAAAAATATATATTTTTTTTTTTTAAATTTTTTTTTTCAAAAATTAATTTTTATTTTTTTCAAAAATATATTTTTTTTTACATGGGGCGGTCATAATGTTTTGGCTGATCATGGGGTGGTCATAATGTTTTGGCTGATCATGGGGTTGTCAGCTTTTGTCACCTCCCACTCTAGTTTTGAACATTTTGCCATTCATTCCTATGGGACCAATTTTGCCGCAAAAAACGACGATATTTCGTGGACCATTCGGCGAAACGTTCCACAAAGTAATAGCACACCAATCGGGAACAATCCGCACGTTTCGGCATATTACTTGTCTCTGTAGTGTAGAAACTGTGGGAGGAGTCTACAAGCATTATCAAGTCTAGCAGATGAAGTCACATGCATTTGGGGTGTCTCAGCATCTTGTGTTTACAACCACTGTTTCCTAGCAACATTTCCTTTTGAACATTTCGCCATTCATTCCTATGGGACCAATTTCGCCGCAAAAACGACGATATTTCGTGGACCATTCGGCGAAACGTTCCACAAAGTAATAGCACACAAATCGGGAACAATCCGCATGTTTTGGTATATTATTTGTCTCTGTAGTGTAAAAACTGTGGGAGGAGTCTACAAGCATTATCAAGTCTAGCAGATGAAGTCACATGCATTTGGGGTGTCTCAGCATCTTGTGTTTACAACCACTGTTTCCTAGCAACGCTCATGCCCTGTTTATGCTTCACAAATACAGCTCAATACACAGAACACAGGAACATGATAGATGTAGTAACTATGCAGTAATTCAAATGGCCGTATTTTAAAAACTATAAATCCTACAGCGAAGATCTTTATATTGTGAGAATCACAAGACCCAGACCTAGATTTTGATATATAGTATGTCTCTGAAATATTAAAATTGAAGGCACGGTCACAGTTTAGAAATTGCCCTTCAAATTTGAAGGGGCTAGAGTGTAGTTTCAATGAATGTCAATGGACGGTGTGAGTTGCAAACAAATGGTTATATTGTGAAAACTATCAGGACTATGGCTTAGCCGTGGACATTTTTAGTGGCAGCAGGGATAGCTGAACGTTTTGATATAAGATTTGTGTAGGTGGGCTTGAAAATGAGGGAGTGGTGGCAGTTTAGAAATCATGTTCTGATTTTTCATCTTTTGTCACCTCAAACTCTAGCTTCCCCATTCATTCCTATGGGACCAATTTCGCCGCAAAAACAACGATATTTCGTGAACCATTCGGCGAAATGTTCCACAAAATAATAGCACACCATTCGGGAAAAATCCGCACGTTTCGGTATATTACTTGTCTATGTAGTGTAAAAACTGTGGGAGGAGTTAGGGTGGTAAATTTGGCTATAATAATAAGAATAAGAACTAGAAAAGGTACAATTTCTGGGGAAATTGTGAAAGTGTTCTTGCCTCTACAACTGGAGTGGGCGGAGTAACTGGGTGGGGTGGAGTGGCTTGAGTAACTGTGAAAAGTGTTAAAAAGCTTAATATTTTAAAAAGTATAAATAGTAGTAAAAAAGTTCCATCATTCGCTGAAAGAGCTGAACATTTTTTTCAAAAGTAATTTTTTTTTTCAAAAATGAATTTTTTTTAATCAAAAATGATTTTTTTTTTCTTCAAAAATGATTTTTTTTTTTCAAAAGTAATTTTTTTTTTCAAAGGTAATTTTTTTTTTCAAAAATGAATTTTTTTTATTTCAAAAATAATTTTTTTTTCGAAATTATTATTTTTTTTAAAGCAATTTTTTTTTCAAAAATTTTTTTTTTTCAAAAATATTTTTTTTTTTCAAATATATTTTTTTTTCAAAAATAATTTTTTTTTTAAAAGAAATTTTTTTTTCAAAAATATTTTTTTTTTCAAAAATAATTTTTTTTTTTTCAAAAATAATTTTTTTTTCAAAAATATATTTTTTTTTATCAAAAATGATTTTTTTTTTTCAAAAATTATTTTTTTACTTTTTTCAAAAATTATTTTTTTACTTTTTTCAAAAAAATTTTTTTTTTTTCAAAAATATTTTTTTTTTTACATGGGGCGGTCATAATGTTTTGGCTGATCATGGGGTGGTCATAATGTTTTGGCTGATCATGGGGTTGTCAGCTTTTGTCACTTCCCACTCTAGTTTTGAACATTTCGCCATTCATTCCTATGGGACCAATTTCGCCGCAAAAACGTCATTTCGTGGACCATTCGGCAAAACATTCCACAAAGTAATAACACACCAATCGGGAACAATCCGCTCGTTTCGGTATATTATTTGTCTCTGTAGTGTGAAAACTGTGGGAGGAGTCTACAAGCATTATCAAGTCTAGCAGATGAAGTCACATGCATTTGGAGTGTCTCAGCATCTTGTGTTTACAACCACTGTTTCCTAGCAACGCTCATGCCCTGTTTATGCTTCCCAAATACTGCTTCATCAAAACTGCCCCATCAGAATTACCCCATCAAAACTGCCCCATCATATTCCTCTATTATAAATCAGTACATGGTGTGTCTGTCCCCTCCCCCGGGCTCTGTAATCAGCTGAGATGCTCCAGCCACCTTCCCCCCTGTGTATAACAGAAGCTTTGGTAACCATGGCAACAAAACAAACACTAACAGTAGACTCTGATTAATGGCTAAAATTTCCTGAAATGACCTCTAAACAAATGGCCGTATTTTAAAAACTATACATCCTACAGCGAAGATCTTTATATTGTGAGAATCACAAGACCCAGACCTAGATTTTGATGTATAGTATGTCTCTGAAATATTAAAAATGAAGGCACAGTCGCAGTTTAGAAATTGCCCTTCAAATTTGGAGGGGGCTAGAGTGTAGTTTCAATGAATGTCAATGGACGGCGTGAGTTGCAAACAAATGGTCATATTGTGAAAAATATCAGGACTATGGCTTAGCCGTGGACATGTTTAGTGGCAGCAGGGATAGCTGAACGTTTTGATATAAGATTTGTGTAGGTGGGCTTGAAAATGAGGGAGTGGCGGCAGTTTAGAAATCATGTTCTGATTTTCCAGCTTTTGTCATCTCCCACTCTAGTTTCCCCATTCATTCCTATGGGACCAATTTCGCCGCAAAAATGACGATATTTCGTGAACCATTCGGCGAAATGTTCCACAAAATAATAGCACACCATTCGGGAACAATCCGCACGTTTCGGTATATTACTTGTCTATGTAGTGTAAAAACTGTGGGAGGAGTTAGGGTGGTAAATTTGGCTATAATAAGAATAAGAATAACTAGAAAAGGTACAATTTCTGGGGAAATTGTGAAAGTGTTCTTGCCTCTACAACTGGAGTGGGCGGAGTAACTGGGTGGGGTGGAGTGGCTTGAGTAACTGTGAAAAGTGTTAAAAAGCTTAATATTTTAAAAAGTATAAATAGTAGTAAAAAAGTTCCATCATTAGCTGAAAGAGCTGAACATTTTTTTCAAAAGTAATTTTTTTTTTTTCAAAAATGAATTTTTTTTTTAAAAATGAATTTTTTTTTTTCAAAAATGATTTTTTTTTATTCAAAAATGAATTTTTTTTATTTAAAAATGATTTTTTTTTTCAAAAATAATTTTTTTTTTCAAAAATATTTTTTTTTTTTCAAAAATATTTTTTTCTTCAAAAATATTTTTTTTTCGAAATTATTTTTTTTAAAGTAATTTTTTTTTCAAAAATATATTTTTTTTCAAAAATAATTTTTTTTTTCAAAAATTTTTTTTTTTCAAAAATAATTTTTTTTTTTTCAAAAATAATTTTTTTTCAAAAATATATATTTTTTTTTTCAAAAATATATATATTTTTTTTCATGGGGCGATCTTAATGTTTCAGCTGATCATGGGGTTGTCAGCTTTTTTCACCTCCCGCTCTAGTTTTGAACATTTCACCATTCATTCCTATGGGACCAATTTCACCGCAAAAACGATATTTCGTGAACCATTCGGCGAAACGTTCCACAAAGTGATAGCACACCAATTAAATGACATTGAGGCCGGATTCACACTGGTATTTTTCAGCTTTTCACAAAGTTCCACAAGGTAATAGGACACCAATTAAATGACATTGAACATTTCGCAATTCATTCCTATGGGACCAATATTGCCGCAAAAAACTACGATGTTTCGTGAACCATTCGGTGAAACGTTCCACAAAGTAATAGCACACCAATCGGGAACAATCCGCTCGTTTCGGTATATTACTTGTCTCTGTAGTGTAAAAACTGTGGGAGAAGTCTACAAGCATTATCAAGTCTAGCAGATGAAGTCACATGCATTTGGGGTGTCTCAGCATCTTGTGTTTACAACCACTGTTTCCTAGCAACGCTCATGCCCTGTTTATGCTTCCCAAATACTACTTCATCAAAACTGCCCCATCAGAATTACCCCATCAAAACTGCCCCATCATATTCCTCTATTATAAATCAGTACATGGTGTGTCTGTCCCCTCCCCCGGGCTCTGTAATCAGCTGAGATGCTCCAGCCACCTTCCCCCCTGTGTATAACAGAAGCTTTGGTAACCATGGCAACAAAACAAACACTAACAGTGCACTCTGATTAATGGCTAAAATTTCCTGAAATGACCTCTAAACAAATGGCCGTATTTTAAAAACTATACATCCTACAGCGAAGATCTTTATATTGTGAGAATCACAAGACCCAGACCTAGATTTTGATGTATAGTATGTCTCTGAAATATTAAAAATGAAGGCACAGTCGCAGTTTAGAAATTGCCCTTCAAATTTGGAGGGGGCTAGAGTGTAGTTTCAATGAATGTCAATGGACGGCGTGAGTTGCAAACAAATGGTCATATTGTGAAAACTATCAGGACTATGGCTTAGCCGTGGACATGTTTAGTGGCAGCAGGGATAGCTGAACGTTTTGATATAAGATTTGTGTAGGTGGGCTTGAAAATGAGGGAGTGGCGGCAGTTTAGAAATCATGTTCTGATTTTCCAGCTTTTGTCATCTCCCACTCTAGTTTCCCCATTCATTCCTATGGGACCAATTTCGCCGCAAAAATGACGATATTTCGTGAACCATTCGGCGAAATGTTCCACAAAATAATAGCACACCATTCGGGAAAAATCCGCACGTTTCGGTATATTACATGTCTATGTAGTGTAAAAACTGTGGGAGGAGTTAGGGTGGTAAATTTGGCTATAATAATAAGAATAAGAACTAGAAAAGGTACAATTTCTGGGGAAATTGTGAAAGTGTTCTTGCCTCTACAACTGGAGTGGGCGGAGTAACTGGGTGGGGTGGAGTGGCTTGAGTAACTGTGAAAAGTGTTAAAAAGCTTAATATTTTAAAAAGTATAAATAGTAGTAAAAAAGTTCCATCATTAGCTGAGAGAGCTGAACATTTTTTTCAAAAGTAATTTTTTTTTTCAAAAAATGAATTTTTTTTAATCAAAAATGATTTTTTTTTCTTCAAAAATGATTTTTTTTTTCAAAAGTAATTTTTTTTTTCAAAGGTAATTTTTTTTTTCAAAAATGAATTTTTTTATTTCAAAAATAATTTTTTTTTCGAAATTATTATTTTTTTTAAAGTAATTTTTTTTTCAAAAATAATTTTTTTTTTTCAAAAATATTTTTTTTTTTCAAAAATATTTTTTTTTCAAATATATTTTTTTTTCAAAAATAATTTTTTTTTAAAAAAAAAAATTTTTTTCAAAAATATTTTTTTTTTTCAAAAATAATTTTTTTTTTTTCAAAAATATTTTTTTTTTCAAAAATGATTTTTTTTTTCAAAAATTATTTTTTTACTTTTTAAAAAAATTTTTTTTTTTTTTTAAAAATATTTTTTTTTTTACTTGGGGCGGTCATAATGTTTTGGCTGATCATGGGGTGGTCATAATGTTTTGGCTGATCATGGGGTTGTCAGCTTTTGTCACTTCCCACTCTAGTTTTGAACATTTCGCCATTCATTCCTATGGGACCAATTTCGCCGTAAAAACGTCATTTCGTGGACCATTCGGCAAAACATTCCACAAGGTAATAACACACCAATCGGGAACAATCCGCTCGTTTCGGTATATTATTTGTCTCTGTAGTGTGAAAACTGTGGGAGGAGTCTACAAGCATTATCAAGTCTAGCAGATGAAGTCACATGCATTTGGAGTGTCTCAGCATCTTGTGTTTACAACCACTGTTTCCTAGCAACGCTCATGCCCTGTTTATGCTTCCCAAATACTACTTCATCAAAACTGCCCCATCAGAATTACCCCATCAAAACTGCCCCATCATATTCCTCTATTATAAATCAGTACATGGTGTGTCTGTCCCCTCCCCCGGGCTCTGTAATCAGCTGAGATGCTCCAGCCACCTCCCCCCTGTGTATAACAGAAGCTTTGGTAACCATGGCAACAAAACAAACACTAACAGTGCACTCTGATTAATGGCTAAAATTTCCTGAAATGACCTCTAAACAAATGGCCGTATTTTAAAAACTATACATCCTACAGCGAAGATCTTTATATTGTGAGAATCACAAGACCCAGACCTAGATTTTGATGTATAGTATGTCTCTGAAATATTAAAAATGAAGGCACAGTCGCAGTTTAGAAATTGCCCTTCAAATTTGGAGGGGGCTAGAGTGTAGTTTCAATGAATGTCAATGGACGGCGTGAGTTGCAAACAAATGGTCATATTGTGAAAACTATCAGGACTATGGCTTAGCCGTGGACATGTTAAGTTGCAGCAGGGATAGCTGAACGTTTTGATATAAGATTTGTGTAGGTGGGCTTGAAAATGAGGGAGTGGCGGCAGTTTAGAAATCATGTTCTGATTTTCCAGCTTTTGTCATCTCCCACTCTAGTTTCCCCATTCATTCCTATGGGACCAATTTCGCCGCAAAAATGACGATATTTCGTGAACCATTCGGCGAAATGTTCCACAAAATAATAGCACACCATTCGGGAAAAATCCGCACGTTTCGGTATATTACTTGTCTATGTAGTGTAAAAACTGTGGGAGGAGTTAGGGTGGTAAATTTGGCTATAATAATAAGAATAAGAATAACTAGAAAAGGTACAATTTCTGGGGAAATTGTGAAAGTGTTCTTGCCTCTACAACTGGAGTGGGCGGAGTAACTGGGTGGGGTGGAGTGGCTTGAGTAACTGTGAAAAGTGTTAAAAAGCTTAATATTTTAAAAAGTATAAATAGTAGTAAAAAAGTTCCATCATTCGCTGAAAGAGCTGAACATTTTTTTCAAAAGTAATTTTTTTTTTCAAAAAATGAATTTTTTTTTAATCAAAAATGATTTTTTTTTCTTCAAAAATGATTTTTTTTTTCAAAAGTAATTTTTTTTTTTCAAAGGTAATTTTTTTTTTCAAAAATGAATTTTTTTTTCGAAATTATTATTTTTTTTTAAGTAATTTTTTTTTCAAAAATATTTTTTTTTCAAATATATTTTTTTTTCAAAAATAATTTTTTTTAAAAAAATTTTTTTTTTCAAAAATATTTTTTTTTTCAAAAATAATTTTTTGTTTTTCAAAAATATTTTTTTTTTCAAAAATTATTTTTTTTTTCAAAAATTATTTTTTTACTTTTTAAAAATTTTTTTTTTTTTTTTCAAAAATATTTTTTTTTTTACTTGGGGCGGTCATAATGTTTTGGCTGATCATGGGGTGGTCATAATGTTTTGGCTGATCATGGGGTTGTCAGCTTTTGTCACTTCCCACTCTAGTTTTGAACATTTCGCCATTCATTCCTATGGGACCAATTTCGCCGTAAAAACGTCATTTCGTGGACCATTCGGCAAAACATTCCACAAGGTAATAACACACCAATCGGGAACAATCCGCTCGTTTCGGTATATTATTTGTCTCTGTAGTGTGAAAACTGTGGGAGGAGTCTACAAGCATTATCAAGTCTAGCAGATGAAGTCACATGCATTTGGAGTGTCTCAGCATCTTGTGTTTACAACCACTGTTTCCTAGCAACGCTCATGCCCTGTTTATGCTTCCCAAATACTGCTTCATCAAAACTGCCCCATCAGAATTACCCCATCAAAACTGCCCCATCATATTCCTCTATTATAAATCAGTACATGGTGTGTCTGTCCCCTCCCCCGGGCTCTGTAATCAGCTGAGATGCTCCAGCCACCTTCCCCCCTGTGTATAACAGAAGCTTTGGTAACCATGGCAACAAAACAAACACTAACAGTGCACTCTGATTAATGGCTAAAATTTCCTGAAATGACCTCTAAACAAATGGCCGTATTTTAAAAACTATACATCCTACAGCGAAGATCTTTATATTGTGAGAATCACAAGACCCAGACCTAGATTTTGATGTATAGTATGTCTCTGAAATATTAAAAATGAAGGCACAGTCGCAGTTTAGAAATTGCCCTTCAAATTTGGAGGGGGCTAGAGTGTAGTTTCAATGAATGTCAATGGACGGCGTGAGTTGCAAACAAATGGTCATATTGTGAAAACTATCAGGACTATGGCTTAGCCGTGGACATGTTTAGTGGCAGCAGGGATAGCTGAACGTTTTGATATAAGATTTGTGTAGGTGGGCTTGAAAATGAGGGAGTGGCGGCAGTTTAGAAATCATGTTCTGATTTTCCAGCTTTTGTCATCTCCCACTCTAGTTTCCCCATTCATTCCTATGGGACCAATTTCGCCGCAAAAATGACGATATTTCGTGAACCATTCGGCGAAATGTTCCACAAAATAATAGCACACCATTCGGGAAAAATCCGCACGTTTCGGTATATTACATGTCTATGTAGTGTAAAAACTGTGGGAGGAGTTAGGGTGGTAAATTTGGCTATAATAATAAGAATAAGAACTAGAAAAGGTACAATTTCTGGGGAAATTGTGAAAGTGTTCTTGCCTCTACAACTGGAGTGGGCGGAGTAACTGGGTGGGGTGGAGTGGCTTGAGTAACTGTGAAAAGTGTTAAAAAGCTTAATATTTTAAAAAGTATAAATAGTAGTAAAAAAGTTCCATCATTAGCTGAGAGAGCTGAACATTTTTTTCAAAAGTAATTTTTTTTTTCAAAAAATGAATTTTTTTTAATCAAAAATGATTTTTTTTTCTTCAAAAATGATTTTTTTTTTCAAAAGTAATTTTTTTTTTCAAAGGTAATTTTTTTTTTCAAAAATGAATTTTTTTATTTCAAAAATAATTTTTTTTTCGAAATTATTATTTTTTTTAAAGTAATTTTTTTTTCAAAAATAATTTTTTTTTTTCAAAAATATTTTTTTTTTTCAAAAATATTTTTTTTTCAAATATATTTTTTTTTCAAAAATAATTTTTTTTAAAAAAAAAAAATTTTTTTCAAAAATATTTTTTTTTTTCAAAAATAATTTTTTTTTTTTCAAAAATATTTTTTTTTTCAAAAATGATTTTTTTTTTCAAAAATTATTTTTTTACTTTTTAAAAAAATTTTTTTTTTTTTTTAAAAATATTTTTTTTTTTACTTGGGGCGGTCATAATGTTTTGGCTGATCATGGGGTGGTCATAATGTTTTGGCTGATCATGGGGTTGTCAGCTTTTGTCACTTCCCACTCTAGTTTTGAACATTTCGCCATTCATTCCTATGGGACCAATTTCGCCGTAAAAACGTCATTTCGTGGACCATTCGGCAAAACATTCCACAAGGTAATAACACACCAATCGGGAACAATCCGCTCGTTTCGGTATATTATTTGTCTCTGTAGTGTGAAAACTGTGGGAGGAGTCTACAAGCATTATCAAGTCTAGCAGATGAAGTCACATGCATTTGGAGTGTCTCAGCATCTTGTGTTTACAACCACTGTTTCCTAGCAACGCTCATGCCCTGTTTATGCTTCCCAAATACTACTTCATCAAAACTGCCCCATCAGAATTACCCCATCAAAACTGCCCCATCATATTCCTCTATTATAAATCAGTACATGGTGTGTCTGTCCCCTCCCCCGGGCTCTGTAATCAGCTGAGATGCTCCAGCCACCTCCCCCCTGTGTATAACAGAAGCTTTGGTAACCATGGCAACAAAACAAACACTAACAGTGCACTCTGATTAATGGCTAAAATTTCCTGAAATGACCTCTAAACAAATGGCCGTATTTTAAAAACTATACATCCTACAGCGAAGATCTTTATATTGTGAGAATCACAAGACCCAGACCTAGATTTTGATGTATAGTATGTCTCTGAAATATTAAAAATGAAGGCACAGTCGCAGTTTAGAAATTGCCCTTCAAATTTGGAGGGGGCTAGAGTGTAGTTTCAATGAATGTCAATGGACGGCGTGAGTTGCAAACAAATGGTCATATTGTGAAAACTATCAGGACTATGGCTTAGCCGTGGACATGTTTAGTGGCAGCAGGGATAGCTGAACGTTTTGATATAAGATTTGTGTAGGTGGGCTTGAAAATGAGGGAGTGGCGGCAGTTTAGAAATCATGTTCTGATTTTCCAGCTTTTGTCATCTCCCACTCTAGTTTCCCCATTCATTCCTATGGGACCAATTTCGCCGCAAAAATGACGATATTTCGTGAACCATTCGGCGAAACTTTCCACAAAGTAATAGCACACCATTCGGGAACAATCCGCACGTTTCGGTATATTACTTGTCTATGTAGTGTAAAAACTGTGGGAGGAGTTAGGGTGGTAAATTTGGCTATAATAAGAATAAGAATAATAAGAATAATAATATATATGTGAGATAACAGTAAGTGGTCTTGCTATGCAAGAACACTTAATAACTAGAAAAGGTACAATTTCTGGGGAAATTGTGAAAGTGTTCTTGCCTCTACAACTGGAGTGGGCGGAGTAACTGGGTGGGGTGGAGTGGCTTGAGTAACTGTGAAAAGTGTTAAAAAGCTTAATATTTTAAAAAGTATAAATAGTAGTAAAAAAGTTCCATCATTCGCTGAAAGAGCTGAACATTTTTTTCAAAAGTAATTTTTTTTTTCAAAAAATGAATTTTTTTTAATCAAAAATGATTTTTTTTTCTTCAAAAATGATTTTTTTTTTCAAAAGTAATTTTTTTTTTCAAAGGTAATTTTTTTTTTCAAAAATGAATTTTTTTATTTCAAAAATAATTTTTTTTTCGAAATTATTATTTTTTTTAAAGTAATTTTTTTTTCAAAAATATTTTTTTTTTTCAAAAATATTTTTTTTTTTCAAATATATTTTTTTTTCAAAAATAATTTTTTTTTAAAAAAATTTTTTTTTCAAAAATATTTTTTTTTTTCAAAAATAATTTTTTTTTTTTTCAAAAATATTTTTTTTTTCAAAAATGATTTTTTTTTCAAAAATTATTTTTTTACTTTTTAAAAAAATTTTTTTTTTTTTCAAAAATATTTTTTTTTTTACTTGGGGCGGTCATAATGTTTTGGCTGATCATGGGGTGGTCATAATGTTTTGGCTGATCATGGGGTTGTCAGCTTTTGTCACTTCCCACTCTAGTTTTGAACATTTCGCCATTCATTCCTATGGGACCAATTTCGCCGTAAAAACGTCATTTCGTGGACCATTCGGCAAAACATTCCACAAAGTGATAGCACACCAATCGGGAACAATCCGCTCGTTTCGGTATATTATTTGTCTCTGTAGTGTGAAAACTGTGGGAGGAGTCTACAAGCATTATCAAGTCTAGCAGATGAAGTCACATGCATTTGGAGTGTCTCAGCATCTTGTGTTTACAACCACTGTTTCCTAGCAACGCTCATGCCCTGTTTATGCTTCCCAAATACTACTTCATCAAAACTGCCCCATCAGAATTACCCCATCAAAACTGCCCCATCATATTCCTCTATTATAAATCAGTACATGGTGTGTCTGTCCCCTCCCCCGGGCTCTGTAATCAGCTGAGATGCTCCAGCCACCTCCCCCCTGTGTATAACAGAAGCTTTGGTAACCATGGCAACAAAACAAACACTAACAGTGCACTCTGATTAATGGCTAAAATTTCCTGAAATGACCTCTAAACAAATGGCCGTATTTTAAAAACTATACATCCTACAGCGAAGATCTTTATATTGTGAGAATCACAAGACCCTGACCTAGATTTTGATACATAGTATGTCTCTGAAATATTAAAAATGAAGGCACAGTCGCAGTTTAGAAATTGCCCTTCAAATTTGGAGGGGGCTAGAGTGTAGTTTCAATGAATGTCAATGGACGGCGTGAGTTGCAAACAAATGGTCATATTGTGAAAACTATCAGGACTATGGCTTAGCCGTGGACATGTTTAGTGGCAGCAGGGATAGCTGAACGTTTTGATATAAGATTTGTGTAGGTGGGCTTGAAAATGAGGGAGTGGCGGCAGTTTAGAAATCATGTTCTGATTTTCCAGCTTTTGTCATCTCCCACTCTAGTTTCCCCATTCATTCCTATGGGACCAATTTCGCCGCAAAAATGACGATATTTTGTGAACCATTCGGCGAAACGTTCCACAAAGTAATAGCACACCATTCGGGAACATTCCGCACGTTTCGGTATATTACTTGTCTATGTAGTGTAAAAACTGTGGGAGGAGTTAGGGTGGTAAATTTGGCTATAATAAGAATAATAATATATATGTGAGATAACAGTAAGTGGTCATGCTATGCAAGAACACTTAATAATAATATATATGTGAGATAACAGTAAGTGGTCTTGCTATGCAAGAACACTTATTAACTAGAAAAGGTACAATTTCTGGGGAAATTGTGAAAGTGTTCTTGCCTCTACAATTGGAGTGGGCGGAGTAACTGGATGGAGTGGGCGGAGTAATTGTGAAAAGTGTTAAAAAGCTTAATATTTTAAAAAGTATAAATAGTAGTAAAACAGTTGAAGTCCCATCATTAGCTGAAAGAGCTGAACATTTTTTTCAAAAATGATTTTTTTTTTCAAAAATGAATTTTTTTTCAAAAATGATTTTTTTTTAAATGATTTTTTTTTAAATGATTTTTTTTTCAAAAATGATTTTTTTATTTTTTCAAAAATATTTTTTTTTTCAAAAATAAATTTTTTTTTCTCAATATTTTTTTTTTCAAAAATTTTTTTTTTTCAAAAATTTTTTTTTTTCAAAAATATTTTTTTTTTCAAAAATGATTTTATTTTAATTTTTTTCAAAAATTATTTTTTTTTTTTCAAAAATTTTTTTTTTTTTTTTCAAAAATATTTTTTTTTTTACATGGGGCTGTCATAAAGTTTTGGCTGATCATGGGGTGGTCATAATGTTTTGGCTGATCATGGGGTTGTCAGCTTTTGTCACCTCCCACTCTAGTTTTGAACATTTCGCCATTCATTCCTATGGGACCAATTTCGCTGCAAAAATGACGACATTTCGTGGACCATTCGGCGAAACGTTCCACAAAGTAATAGCACACCAATCGGGAACAATCCGCACGTTTCGGTATATTACTTGTCTCTGTAGTGTAAAAACTGTGGGAGGAGTCTGCAAGCATTATCAAGTCTAGCAGATGAAGTCACATGCATTTGGGGTGTCTCAGCATCTTGTGTTTACAACCACTGTTTCCTAGCAACGCTCATGCCCTGTTTATGCTTCCCAAATACTACTTCATCAAAACTGCCCCATCAGAATTACCCCATCAAAACTGCCCCATCATATTCCTCTATTATAAATCAGTACATGGTGTGTCTGTCCCCTCCCCCGGGCTCTGTCATCAGAGCTGAGATGCTCCAGCCACCTCCCCCCCTGTGTATAACAGAAGCTTTGGTAACCATGGCAACAAAACAAACACTAACAGTACACTCTGATTAATGGCTAAAATTTCCTGAAATGACCTCTAAACAAATGGCCGTATTTTAAAAACTATACATCCTACAGTGAAGATCTTTATATTGTGAGAATCACAAGACCCAGACCTAGATTTTGATATATAGTATGTCTCTAAAATATTAAAATTGAAGGCACGGTCGCAGTTTACAAATTGCCCTTCAAATTTGAAGGGGCTAGAGTGTAGTTTCAATGAATGTCAATGGACGGTGTGAGTTGCAAACAAATGGTCATATTGTGAAAACTATCAGGACTATGGCTTAGCCGTGGACATGTTTAGTGGCAGCAGGGATAGCTGAACGTTTTGATATAAGATTTGTGTAGGTGGGCTTGAAAATGAGGGAGTGGCGGCAGTTTAGAAATCATGTTCTGATTTTCCAGCTTTTGTCATCTCCCACTCTAGTTTCCCCATTCATTCCTATGGGACCAATTTCGCCGCAAAAACGACGATATTTCGTGAACCATTCGGCGAAACGTTCCACAAAGTAATAGCACACCATTCGGGAACAATCCGCACGTTTCGGTATATTACTTGTCTATGTAGTGTAAAAACTGTGGGAGGAGTTAGGGTGGTAAATTTGGCTATAATAATAAGAATAATATATATGTGAGATAACAGTAAGTGGTCTTGCTATGCAAGAACACTTAATAATAATATATATGTGAGATAACAGTAAGTGGTCTTGCTATGCAAGAACACTTAATAATAATATATATGTGAGATAACAGTAAGTGGTCTTGCTATGCAAGAACACTTAACTAGAAAAGGTACAATTTCTGGGGAAATTGTGAAAGTGTTCTTGCCTCTACAACTGGAGTGGGCGGAGTAACTGGGTGGGGTGGAGTGGCTTGAGTAACTGTGAAAAGTGTTAAAAAGCTTAATATTTTAAAAAGTATAAATAGTAGTAAAAAAGTTCCATCATTAGCTGAAAGAGCTGAACATTTTTTTCAAAAGTAATTTTTTTTTTTTCAAAAATGAATTTTTTTTTTAAAAATGAATTTTTTTTTTTCAAAAATGATTTTTTTTTATTCAAAAATGAATTTTTTTTATTTAAAAATGATTTTTTTTTTCAAAAATAATTTTTTTTTTCAAAAATATTTTTTTTTTTTCAAAAATATTTTTTTCTTCAAAAATATTTTTTTTTCGAAATTATTTTTTTTAAAGTAATTTTTTTTTCAAAAATATATTTTTTTTCAAAAATAATTTTTTTTTTCAAAAATTTTTTTTTTTCAAAAATAATTTTTTTTTTTTCAAAAATAATTTTTTTTCAAAAATATATATATTTTTTTTCAAAAATATATATATTTTTTTTCATGGGGCGATCTTAATGTTTCAGCTGATCATGGGGTTGTCAGCTTTTTTCACCTCCCGCTCTAGTTTTGAACATTTCACCATTCATTCCTATGGGACCAATTTCACCGCAAAAACGATATTTCGTGAACCATTCGGCGAAACGTTCCACAAAGTGATAGCACACCAATTAAATGACATTGAGGCCGGATTCACACTGGTATTTTTCAGCTTTTCACAAAGTTCCACAAGGTAATAGGACACCAATTAAATGACATTGAACATTTCGCAATTCATTCCTATGGGACCAATATTGCCGCAAAAAACTACGATGTTTCGTGAACCATTCGGTGAAACGTTCCACAAAGTAATAGCACACCAATCGGGAACAATCCGCTCGTTTCGGTATATTACTTGTCTCTGTAGTGTAAAAACTGTGGGAGAAGTCTACAAGCATTATCAAGTCTAGCAGATGAAGTCACATGCATTTGGGGTGTCTCAGCATCTTGTGTTTACAACCACTGTTTCCTAGCAACGCTCATGCCCTGTTTATGCTTCCCAAATACTACTTCATCAAAACTGCCCCATCAGAATTACCCCATCAAAACTGCCCCATCATATTCCTCTATTATAAATCAGTACATGGTGTGTCTGTCCCCTCCCCCGGGCTCTGTAATCAGAGCTGAGATGCTCCAGCCACCTCCCCCACTGTGTATAACAGAAGCTTTGGTAACCATGGCAACAAAACAAACACAGTACACGCTGATTAATGGCTAAAATTTCCTGAAATGACCTCTAAACAAATGGCCGTATTTTAAAAACTATACATCCTACAGCGAAGATCTTTATATTGTGAGAATCACAAGACCCAGACCTAGATTTTGATGTATAGTATGTCTCTGAAATATTAAAAATGAAGGCACAGTCGCAGTTTAGAAATTGCCCTTCAAATTTGGAGGGGGCTAGAGTGTAGTTTCAATGAATGTCAATGGACGGCGTGAGTTGCAAACAAATGGTCATATTGTGAAAACTATCAGGACTATGGCTTAGCCGTGGACATGTTTAGTTGCAGCAGGGATAGCTGAACGTTTTGATATAAGATTTGTGTAGGTGGGCTTGAAAATGAGGGAGTGGCGTCAGTTTAGAAATCATGTTCTGATTTTCCAGCTTTTGTCATCTCCCACTCTAGTTTCCCCATTCATTCCTATGGGACCAATTTCGCCGCAAAAATGACGATATTTCGTGAACCATTCGGCGAAATGTTCCACAAAATAATAGCACACCATTCGGGAAAAATCCGCACGTTTCGGTATATTACTTGTCTATGTAGTGTAAAAACTGTGGGAGGAGTTAGGGTGGTAAATTTGGCTATAATAATAAGAATAAGAATAACTAGAAAAGGTACAATTTCTGGGGAAATTGTGAAAGTGTTCTTGCCTCTACAACTGGAGTGGGCGGAGTAACTGGGTGGGGTGGAGTGGCTTGAGTAACTGTGAAAAGTGTTAAAAAGCTTAATATTTTAAAAAGTATAAATAGTAGTAAAAAAGTTCCATCATTCGCTGAAAGAGCTGAACATTTTTTTCAAAAGTAATTTTTTTTTTCAAAAAATGAATTTTTTTTTAATCAAAAATGATTTTTTTTTCTTCAAAAATGATTTTTTTTTTCAAAAGTAATTTTTTTTTTTCAAAGGTAATTTTTTTTTTCAAAAATGAATTTTTTTTTCGAAATTATTATTTTTTTTTAAGTAATTTTTTTTTCAAAAATATTTTTTTTTTTTCAAAAATATTTTTTTTTCAAATATATTTTTTTTTCAAAAATAATTTTTTTTAAAAAAATTTTTTTTTTCAAAAATATTTTTTTTTTCAAAAATAATTTTTTGTTTTTCAAAAATATTTTTTTTTTCAAAAATTATTTTTTTTTTCAAAAATTATTTTTTTACTTTTTAAAAATTTTTTTTTTTTTTTTCAAAAATATTTTTTTTTTTACTTGGGGCGGTCATAATGTTTTGGCTGATCATGGGGTGGTCATAATGTTTTGGCTGATCATGGGGTTGTCAGCTTTTGTCACTTCCCACTCTAGTTTTGAACATTTCGCCATTCATCCCTATGGGACCAATTTCGCCGTAAAAACGTCATTTCGTGGACCATTCGGCAAAACATTCCACAAGGTAATAACACACCAATCGGGAACAATCCGCTCGTTTCGGTATATTATTTGTCTCTGTAGTGTGAAAACTGTGGGAGGAGTCTACAAGCATTATCAAGTCTAGCAGATGAAGTCACATGCATTTGGAGTGTCTCAGCATCTTGTGTTTACAACCACTGTTTCCTAGCAACGCTCATGCCCTGTTTATGCTTCCCAAATACTGCTTCATCAAAACTGCCCCATCAGAATTACCCCATCAAAACTGCCCCATCATATTCCTCTATTATAAATCAGTACATGGTGTGTCTGTCCCCTCCCCCGGGCTCTGTAATCAGCTGAGATGCTCCAGCCACCTTCCCCCCTGTGTATAACAGAAGCTTTGGTAACCATGGCAACAAAACAAACACTAACAGTGCACTCTGATTAATGGCTAAAATTTCCTGAAATGACCTCTAAACAAATGGCCGTATTTTAAAAACTATACATCCTACAGCGAAGATCTTTATATTGTGAGAATCACAAGACCCAGACCTAGATTTTGATGTATAGTATGTCTCTGAAATATTAAAAATGAAGGCACAGTCGCAGTTTAGAAATTGCCCTTCAAATTTGGAGGGGGCTAGAGTGTAGTTTCAATGAATGTCAATGGACGGCGTGAGTTGCAAACAAATGGTCATATTGTGAAAACTATCAGGACTATGGCTTAGCCGTGGACATGTTTAGTGGCAGCAGGGATAGCTGAACGTTTTGATATAAGATTTGTGTAGGTGGGCTTGAAAATGAGGGAGTGGCGGCAGTTTAGAAATCATGTTCTGATTTTCCAGCTTTTGTCATCTCCCACTCTAGTTTCCCCATTCATTCCTATGGGACCAATTTCGCCGCAAAAATGACGATATTTCGTGAACCATTCGGCGAAATGTTCCACAAAATAATAGCACACCATTCGGGAAAAATCCGCACGTTTCGGTATATTACATGTCTATGTAGTGTAAAAACTGTGGGAGGAGTTAGGGTGGTAAATTTGGCTATAATAATAAGAATAAGAATAATAATAATATATATGTGAGATAACAGTAAGTGGTCTTGCTATGCAAGAACACTTAATAACTAGAAAAGGTACAATTTCTGGGGAAATTGTGAAAGTGTTCTTGCCTCTACAATTGGAGTGGGCGGAGTAACTGGATGGAGTGGGCGGAGTAATTGTGAAAAGTGTTAAAAAGCTTAATATTTTAAAAAGTATAAATAGTAGTAAAACAGTTGAAGTCCCATCATTAGCTGAAAGAGCTGAACATTTTTTTCAAAAATGATTTTTTTTTTCAAAAATGAATTTTTTTTCAAAAATGATTTTTTTTTAAATGATTTTTTTTTAAATGATTTTTTTTTCAAAAATGATTTTTTTATTTTTTCAAAAATATTTTTTTTTTCAAAAATAAATTTTTTTTTCTCAATATTTTTTTTTTCAAAAATTTTTTTTTTTCAAAAATTTTTTTTTTTCAAAAATATTTTTTTTTTCAAAAATGATTTTATTTTAATTTTTTTCAAAAATTATTTTTTTTTTTTCAAAAAATTTTTTTTTTTTTTTCAAAAATATTTTTTTTTTTACATGGGGCTGTCATAAAGTTTTGGCTGATCATGGGGTGGTCATAATGTTTTGGCTGATCATGGGGTTGTCAGCTTTTGTCACCTCCCACTCTAGTTTTGAACATTTCGCCATTCATTCCTATGGGACCAATTTCGCTGCAAAAATGACGACATTTCGTGGACCATTCGGCGAAACGTTCCACAAAGTAATAGCACACCAATCGGGAACAATCCGCACGTTTCGGTATATTACTTGTCTCTGTAGTGTAAAAACTGTGGGAGGAGTCTGCAAGCATTATCAAGTCTAGCAGATGAAGTCACATGCATTTGGGGTGTCTCAGCATCTTGTGTTTACAACCACTGTTTCCTAGCAACGCTCATGCCCTGTTTATGCTTCCCAAATACTACTTCATCAAAACTGCCCCATCAGAATTACCCCATCAAAACTGCCCCATCATATTCCTCTATTATAAATCAGTACATGGTGTGTCTGTCCCCTCCCCCGGGCTCTGTCATCAGAGCTGAGATGCTCCAGCCACCTCCCCCCCTGTGTATAACAGAAGCTTTGGTAACCATGGCAACAAAACAAACACTAACAGTACACTCTGATTAATGGCTAAAATTTCCTGAAATGACCTCTAAACAAATGGCCGTATTTTAAAAACTATACATCCTACAGTGAAGATCTTTATATTGTGAGAATCACAAGACCCAGACCTAGATTTTGATATATAGTATGTCTCTAAAATATTAAAATTGAAGGCACGGTCGCAGTTTACAAATTGCCCTTCAAATTTGAAGGGGCTAGAGTGTAGTTTCAATGAATGTCAATGGACGGTGTGAGTTGCAAACAAATGGTCATATTGTGAAAACTATCAGGACTATGGCTTAGCCGTGGACATGTTTAGTGGCAGCAGGGATAGCTGAACGTTTTGATATAAGATTTGTGTAGGTGGGCTTGAAAATGAGGGAGTGGCGGCAGTTTAGAAATCATGTTCTGATTTTCCAGCTTTTGTCATCTCCCACTCTAGTTTCCCCATTCATTCCTATGGGACCAATTTCGCCGCAAAAACGACGATATTTCGTGAACCATTCGGCGAAACGTTCCACAAAGTAATAGCACACCATTCGGGAACAATCCGCACGTTTCGGTATATTACTTGTCTATGTAGTGTAAAAACTGTGGGAGGAGTTAGGGTGGTAAATTTGGCTATAATAATAAGAATAATATATATGTGAGATAACAGTAAGTGGTCTTGCTATGCAAGAACACTTAATAATATATATGTGAGATAACAGTAAGTGGTCTTGCTATGCAAGAACACTTAACTAGAAAAGGTACAATTTCTGGGGAAATTGTGAAAGTGTTCTTGCCTCTACAACTGGAGTGGGCGGAGTAACTGGGTGGGGTGGAGTGGCTTGAGTAACTGTGAAAAGTGTTAAAAAGCTTAATATTTTAAAAAGTATAAATAGTAGTAAAAAAGTTCCATCATTCGCTGAAAGAGCTGAACATTTTTTTCAAAAGTAATTTTTTTTTTCAAAAAATGAATTTTTTTTAATCAAAAATGATTTTTTTTTCTTCAAAAATGATTTTTTTTTTCAAAAGTAATTTTTTTTTTCAAAGGTAATTTTTTTTTTCAAAAAAGAATTTTTTTATTTCAAAAATAATTTTTTTTTCAAAATTATAATTTTTTTAAAAGTAATTTTTTTTTCAAAAATAATTTTTTTTTTTCAAAAATATTTTTTTTTCAAATATATTTTTTTTTCAAAAATAATTTTTTTTAAAAAAATTTTTTTTTTCAAAAATATTTTTTTTTTCAAAAATAATTTTTTTTTTTTCAAAAATATTTTTTTTTTCAAAAATTATTTTTTTACTTTTTAAAAAATTTTTTTTTTTTTTTCAAAAATATTTTTTTTTTTACTTGGGGCGGTCATAATGTTTTGGCTGATCATGGGGTGGTCATAATGTTTTGGCTGATCATGGGGTTGTCAGCTTTTGTCACTTCCCACTCTAGTTTTGAACATTTCGCCATTCATTCCTATGGGACCAATTTCGCCGTAAAAACGTCATTTCGTGGACCATTCGGCAAAACATTCCACAAGGTAATAACACACCAATCGGGAACAATCCGCTCGTTTCGGTATATTATTTGTCTCTGTAGTGTGAAAACTGTGGGAGGAGTCTACAAGCATTATCAAGTCTAGCAGATGAAGTCACATGCATTTGGAGTGTCTCAGCATCTTGTGTTTACAACCACTGTTTCCTAGCAACGCTCATGCCCTGTTTATGCTTCCCAAATACTACTTCATCAAAACTGCCCCATCAGAATTACCCCATCAAAACTGCCCCATCATATTCCTCTATTATAAATCAGTACATGGTGTGTCTGTCCCCTCCCCCGGGCTCTGTAATCAGCTGAGATGCTCCAGCCACCTTCCCCCCTGTGTATAACAGAAGCTTTGGTAACCATGGCAACAAAACAAACACTAACAGTGCACTCTGATTAATGGCTAAAATTTCCTGAAATGACCTCTAAACAAATGGCCGTATTTTAAAAACTATACATCCTACAGCGAAGATCTTTATATTGTGAGAATCACAAGACCCAGACCTAGATTTTGATGTATAGTATGTCTCTGAAATATTAAAAATGAAGGCACAGTCACAGTTTAGAAATTGCCCTTCAAATTTGGAGGGGGCTAGAGTGTAGTTTCAATGAATGTCAATGGACGGCGTGAGTTGCAAACAAATGGTCATATTGTGAAAACTATCAGGACTATGGCTTAGCCGTGGACATGTTTAGTGGCAGCAAGGATAGCTGAACGTTTTGATATAAGATTTGTGTAGGTGGGCTTGAAAATGAGGGAGTGGCGGCAGTTTAGAAATCATGTTCTGATTTTCCAGCTTTTGTCATCTCCCACTCTAGTTTCCCCATTCATTCCTATGGGACCAATTTCGCCGCAAAAATGACGATATTTCGTGAACCATTCGGCGAAATGTTCCACAAAATAATAGCACACCATTCGGGAAAAATCCGCACGTTTCGGTATATTACTTGTCTATGTAGTGTAAAAACTGTGGGAGGAGTTAGGGTGGTAAATTTGGCTATAATAAGAATAATAATATATATGTGAGATAACAGTAAGTGGTCTTGCTATGCAAGAACACTTAACTAGAAAAGGTACAATTTCTGGTGAAATTGTGAAAGTGTTCTTGCCTCTACAACTGGAGCAGGCGGAGTAACTGGATGGAGTGGCTTGAGTAACTGTTGTGTGGTTGGAGTGTCTGGAGCTCCTGTGAAAAGCGTTAAAAAGCTTAATATTTTAAAAAGTATAAATAGTAGTAAAAAAGTTGAAGTCTCATCATTAGATGAAAGAGCACAAACATTTTTTTCAAAAATTATGATTTTTTTTTTTCAAAAATGATTTTTTTTGCAAAAAAATTTTTTTTCAAAAATGTATTTTTTTTTTCAAAAATATATATTTTTTTTCAAAAATATATATTTTTTTCAAAAACATATTTTTTTTTTCAAAAATGAATTTTTTTTTTCAAAAATATATATTTTTTTTCAAAAATGAATTTTTTTTTTCAAAAATAATTTTTTTTTTTTCAAAAATTTTTTTTTTCAAAAATGAATTTATTTTTTTTACATGGGGCAGTCATAATGTTTTGGCTGATCATGGGGTGGTCATAATGTTTTGGCTGATCATGGGGTTGTCAGCTTTTGTCACTTCCCACTCTAGTTTTGAACATTTCGCCATTCATTCCTATGGGACCAATTTCGCCGCAAAAACGTCATTTCGTGGACCATTCGGCAAAACATTCCACAAAGTAATAACACACCAATCGGGAACAATCCGCTCGTTTCGGTATATTATTTGTCTCTGTAGTGTGAAAACTGTGGGAGGAGTCTACAAGCATTATCAAGTCTAGCAGATGAAGTCACATGCATTTGGAGTGTCTCAGCATCTTGTGTTTACAACCACTGTTTCCTAGCAACGCTCATGCCCTGTTTATGCTTCCCAAATACTACTTCATCAAAACTGCCCCATCAGAATTACCCCATCAAAACTGCCCCATCATATTCCTCTATTATAAATCAGTACATGGTGTGTCTGTCCCCTCCCCCGGGCTCTGTAATCAGCTGAGATGCTCCAGCCACCTTCCCCCCTGTGTATAACAGAAGCTTTGGTAACCATGGCAACAAAACAAACACTAACAGTACACTCTGATTAATGGCTAAAATTTCCTGAAATGACCTCTAAACAAATGGCCGTATTTTAAAAACTATACATCCTACAGCGAAGATCTTTATATTGTGAGAATCACAAGACCCAGACCTAGATTTTGATACATAGTATGTCTCTGAAATATTAAAAATGAAGGCACAGTCGCAGTTTAGAAATTGCCCTTCAAATTTGGAGGGGGCTAGAGTGTAGTTTCAATGAATGTCAATGGACAGCGTGAGTTGCAAACAAATGGTCATATTGTGAAAACTATCAGGACTATGGCTTAGCCGTGGACATGTTTAGTGACAGCAGGGATAGCTGAACGTTTTGATATAAGATTTGTGTAGGTGGGCTTGAAAATGAGGGAGTGGCGGCAGTTTAGATATCATGTTCTGATTTTCCAGCTTTTGTCATCTCCCACTCTAGTTTCCCCATTCATTCCTATGGGACCAATTTCGCCGCAAAAATGACGATATTTTGTGAACCATTCGGCGAAACGTTCCACAAAATAATAGCACACCATTCGGGAACAATCCGCACGTTTCGGTATATTACTTGTCTATGTAGTGTAAAAACTGTGGGAGGAGTTAGGGTGGTAAATTTGGCTATAATAATAAGAATAAGAATAATAACTAGAAAAGGTACAATTTCTGGGGAAATTGTGAAAGTGTTCTTGCCTCTACAACTGGAGTGGGCAGAGTAACTGGGTGGAGTGGCTTGAGTAACTGTTGTGTGGTTAGAGTGGCTATAGTAACTGTGAAAAGTGTTAAAAAGCTTAATATTTTAAAAAGTATAAATAGTAGTAAAAAAGTTGAAGTCTCATCATTAGCTGAAAGAGCTGAACATTTTTTTCAAAAATTATGATTTTTTTTTTCAAAAATTATGATTTTTTTTTTCAAAAATTATAAAAATTCTTTTCAAAAAAGATTTTTTTTTCAAAAAAGATTTTTTTTTCAAAAATATTTTTTTTTCAAAAATATTTTTTTTTTCAAAAATGATTTTATTTTAATTTTTTTCAAAAATTATTATTTTTTTTTCAAAAATATTTTTTTTTTTTCAAAAATATTTTTTTTTTTTCAAAAATATTTTTTTTTTTACATGGGGCGGTCATAATGTTTTGGCTGATCATGAGGTGGTCATAATGTTTTGGCTGATCATGGGGTTGTCAGCTTTTGTCACCTCCCACTCTAGTTTTGAACATTTCGCCATTCATTCCTATGGGACCAATTTTGCCGCAAAAACTTAATTTCGTGGACCATTCGGCGAAACATTCCACAAAGTAATAACACACCAATCGGGAACAATCTGCTAGTTTCGGTATATTACTTGTCTCTGTAGTGTAAAAACTGTGGGAGTAGTCTACTAGCATTATCAAGTCTAGCAGATGAAGTCACATGCATTTGGGGTGTCTCAGCATCTTGTGTTTACAACCACTGTTTCCTAGCAACGCTCATGCCCTGTTTATGCTTCCCAAATACTACTTCATCAAAACTGCCCCATCAGAATTACCCCATCAAAACTGCCCCATCATATTCCTCTATTATAAATCAGTACATGGTGTGTCTGTCCCCTCCCCCGGGCTCTGTAATCAGAGCTGAGATGCTCCAGCCACCTCCCCCCTGTGTATAACAGAAGCTTTGGTAACCATGGCAACAAAACAAACACTAACAGTACACTCTGATAAATGGCTAAAAATTCCTGAAATGACCTCTAAACAAATAGCCGTATTTTAAAAACTATACATCCTACAGCGAAAATCTTTATATTGTGAGAATCACAAGACCCAGACCTAGATTTTGATGTATAGTATGTCTGTGAAATATTAAAAATGGAGGCACAGTTGCAGTTTAGAAATTGCCCTTCAAATTTGAAGGGGCTAGAGTGTAGTTTCAATGAATGTCAATGGACGGTGTGAGTTGCAAACAAATGGTCATATTGTGAAAACTATCAGGACTATGGCTTAGCCGTGGACATGTTTAGTGGCAGCAGGGATAGCTGAACGTTTTGATATAAGATTTGTGTAGGTGGGCTTGAAAATGAGGGAGTGGCGGCAGTTTAGAAATCATGTTCTGATTTTCCAGCTTTTGTCATCTCCCACTCTAGTTTCCCCATTCATTCCTATGGGACCAATTTTGCCGCAAAAATGACGATATTTCGTGAACCATTCGGCGAAACGTTCCACAAAATAATAGCACACCATTCGGGAACAATCCGCACGTTTCGGTATATTACTTGTCTATGTAGTGTAAAAACTGTGGGAGGAGTTAGGGTGGTAAATTTGGCTATAATAATAAGAATAAGAATAATAATAATATATATGTGAGATAACAGTAAGTGGTCTTGCTATGCAAGAACACTTAATAATATATATGTGAGATAACAGTAAGTGGTCTTGCTATGCAAGAACACTTAATAATATATATGTGAGATAACAGTAAGTGGTCTTGCTATGCAAGAACACTTAACTAGAAAAGGTACAATTTCTGGGGAAATTGTGAAAGTGTTCTTGCCTCTACAACTGGAGTGGGCGGAGTAACTGGGTGGGGTGGAGTGGCTTGAGTAACTGTGAAAAGTGTTAAAAAGCTTAATATTTTAAAAAGTATAAATAGTAGTAAAAAAGTTCCATCATTCGCTGAAAGAGCTGAACATTTTTTTCAAAAGTAATTTTTTTTTTCAAAAATGAATTTTTTTTAATCAAAAATGATTTTTTTTTCTTCAAAAATGATTTTTTTTTCAAAAGTAATTTTTTTTTTCAAAGGTAATTTTTTTTTTCAAAAATGAATTTTTTTATTTCAAAAATAATTTTTTTTTCGAAATTATTATTTTTTTTAAAGTAATTTTTTTTTCAAAAATAATTTTTTTTTTCAAAAATATTTTTTTTTTCAAATATATTTTTTTTTCAAAAATAATTTTTTTTTTAAAAGAAATTTTTTTTTCAAAAATATTTTTTTTTTTCAAAAATATTTTTTTTTCAAAAATATTTTTTTTTCAAAAATATTTTTTTTCAAAAATATATATTTTTTTTTCAAAAATGATTTTTTTTTTTTCAAAAATTATTTTTTTACTTTTTTCAAAAATTTTTTTTTTTTTTCAAAAATATTTTTTTTTTACATGGGGCGGTCATAATGTTTTGGCTGATCATGGGGTGGTCATAATGTTTTGGCTGATCATGGGGTTGTCAGCTTTTGTCACTTCCCACTCTAGTTTTGAACATTTCGCCATTCATTCCTATGGGACCAATTTCGCCGCAAAAACGTCATTTCGTGGACCATTCGGCAAAACATTCCACAAAGTAATAACACACCAATCGGGAACAATCCGCTCGTTTCGGTATATTATTTGTCTCTGTAGTGTGAAAACTGTGGGAGGAGTCTACAAGCATTATCAAGTCTAGCAGATGAAGTCACATGCATTTGGAGTGTCTCAGCATCTTGTGTTTACAACCACTGTTTCCTAGCAACGCTCATGCCCTGTTTATGCTTCCCAAATACTACTTCATCAAAACTGCCCCATCAGAATTACCCCATCAAAACTGCCCCATCATATTCCTCTATTATAAATCAGTACATGGTGTGTCTGTCCCCTCCCCCGGGCTCTGTAATCAGCTGAGATGCTCCAGCCACCTTCCCCCCTGTGTATAACAGAAGCTTTGGTAACCATGGCAACAAAACAAACACTAACAGTACACTCTGATTAATGGCTAAAATTTCCTGAAATGACCTCTAAACAAATGGCCGTATTTTAAAAACTATACATCCTACAGCGAAGATCTTTATATTGTGAGAATCACAAGACCCAGACCTAGATTTTGATACATAGTATGTCTCTGAAATATTAAAAATGAAGGCACAGTCGCAGTTTAGAAATTGCCCTTCAAATTTGGAGGGGGCTAGAGTGTAGTTTCAATGAATGTCAATGGACGGCGTGAGTTGCAAACAAATGGTCATATTGTGAAAACTATCAGGACTATGGCTTAGCCGTGGACATGTTTAGTGGCAGCAGGGATAGCTGAACGTTTTGATATAAGATTTGTGTAGGTGGGCTTGAAAATGAGGGAGTGGCGGCAGTTTAGAAATCATGTTCTGATTTTCCAGCTTTTGTCATCTCCCACTCTAGTTTCCCCATTCATTCCTATGGGACCAATTTCGCCGCAAAAATGACGATATTTTGTGAACCATTCGGCGAAACGTTCCACAAAATAATAGCACACCATTCGGGAACAATCCGCACGTTTCGGTATATTACTTGTCTATGTAGTGTAAAAACTGTGGGAGGAGTTAGGGTGGTAAATTTGGCTATAATAATAAGAATAACTAGAAAAGGTACAATTTCTGGGGAAATTGTGAAAAGTGTTCTTGCCTCTACATCTGGAGTGGGCGGAGTAACTGGGGGGAGTGGCTTTAGTAACTGTTGTGTGGTTGGAGTAACTGTGGAAAGGTTGAACTGGGCAGATGGGCAGAGTAACTGTGTGGAGTGTTTGTAGTGAGTAAAGATAGTAAACATTACACTAACCAATTGATTGATCAAATTTAAAAAGTGCACAAGTGCTAATGATGTAGAAGGTAGAAATATCGGTAAATGACTTTGTCGGACACAGACTTAAGGGTTACCAGGATTTATTCCGCCCCAGCCAAAGCATAGCACCTGACGGACTCGCGTCCCAAAATCAAGTGTGTCAAAAACAGTTTACACAGTGTACATATAATTTCAATATATTGCATCACAAGCGAACTGGCAGTATATTTCCGTTATACATTGTATTAACATTTTGAACAGTCAACTTTTTGAACTTTTTGGATACAAGGCAATTCATTAAAGCATATACTTTAAACCCTTACAAATTTTCAGTTTCTCTGCAGTTTTGCTCCTTGCTGTTTCTTTATCTGTCTTACTAATCAGCAAGCAGGCTATAGCACAGGAAGGAGAGGGTGAGTGTGATGAGGACAGATGTCTGTGATGGATGGGGGGGAGTAAGTGAGTTCAGTGTCTAACAAGTACACCGAACATGAAATATAGAGAATGATTTTTAGCTAATTGTAAATGGTCCCACATAACTAAAACTGACATAAAACTCACATAACATAAACTGACCCTCATTGCCACTTTATTATCTGTTTGATGACCACTGTCTCACAACCACTGTTTCCTGGCATCACTCATGCCCTGTTTATGCAGGCTCTAAGCGTTTTCACAACCACTGTTCAAAACACAATACACAGGATCATGATAGCTGTAATAACTGTGAAGTACTCCTGACTGGAGACAGTGCTGCACCCTGGAGATGTAAATGTGATCCAACAGTGTGTTTTTTTCTGTGGTGGCTGCCCAGACCAGTTGGGTATATCCTCTTGAGTGAAGAAGGTCAGATATTGGCTTCTTTTCTCTGCACAGAAAA
This sequence comes from Lithobates clamitans, assembly GCA_037952925.1. Taxonomy (NCBI): domain Eukaryota; kingdom Metazoa; phylum Chordata; class Amphibia; order Anura; family Ranidae; genus Lithobates; species Lithobates clamitans. The sequence goes on along the minus strand of JBBGZY010000378.1, from coordinate 1,093,260 downwards.
TCTTCATTGAAATCTCCACAGAGTATTATAGGTTGGCAATCCATTATTTCCAAAGATTCCAAGAGGCCCAGCAGGTTAGTAAGGAATTGGCCAATACTGTAATCCGGTGGCCTGTAAACAACAGCGATCAAAGCTTGTACAGGGGACTCCAGTTTGACAACCAAGAACTCCAAGTCAGTCACATTGTGATGATACTGCTTTTCAAAGGCCTTGAAATGGTTTCTGACATACAAGGCGACACCTCCACCACTTTTACTTGCAATGTCAGGAAGGTTCGTGTACGAGAGGTGTCTGTTGCGTTTGAACAGGTTGTAGCCCTCCAGCTGGAGACTTTCAGCAACAGAAGAGCCTGAGAGATGAGTTTCAGTGAAACATAAAACATCTCCAAGTGTCAACTCATGGTGAGATTTGATATCTTCAATGTGAGCTGGTAATCCTTCCGTGTTGTGATGGATAATTGTTAATGTTTGCTGTTTGTCTGTTGTCTGTAGAAACTTTAAGAGGGGCATAACACTTTCCAGTGATGCATTCTTCATTGAATCCAGGGAGGCTGTGATTTCAGGATCAGCAAAGATCTTCTTCTCATCAAAGTCGGTTATGTACAGTCCTTGCAGTGTAGTTGTTCTACTCAGAGCAACATAGGCCATTCCCGGTTGGAAGACCCGTTTCAATGAGACCACTGCTGACTGTATCGACATCCCCTGACACTTATGAATCGTACATGCAAAAGCCAACTTCAGGGGGAACTGCCTGCGAACAACTCCTTTCTGTCTCAGGTTTTCCTCTACCCTTTCTATGTACACCAAGTTGTCAGCATCACAAGACGACTTGTTACGGTATCTCTGTCCTGCATTTGGATTGTCCAGCATAAGCCCAAGCTTGTTTACCGTAGTAGTACCATTCTCAGTCTGGATGATTATTCTTGCAATCTTGCCAAATGTCCCGTTAACAAGCCCGTCTTCTACATCAATGTTTCTTGTGATCATGATACGGGCACCTTCAGCTGCTTGCAGTGTGTCAATCAGATTGTCTTTGTGTCCTTTGAAAGGTTGGTGTTGCCTCAGCATCACTCCTGTCTTAGGGTCTTTTCTGTAATCGTCGGCATCTATGTTGGTGACGTTTGAATGGAGAACAGACACAGTTGCAGCATTATGTTTGTGAACCTCTTTGTTGGTGGCAAATATGTGTAGCACGTCATTAGGGCAGTGGGTGGGATCTGTAAAAGCCTGAGCAAGCAGAGCTTTGTCATCATTGCTTAAGGTGACAGTCTTCTGCTTGACTCTGATTCTATTCAAAAGCTCAGCAAATGAAATGTCATCCTTCTGTCGCATGATCTCTGTCAGCGTGATCATCTGAAAGTTGTCTTTCCAGAGGTCATTGGTATTTTCCTCAAACACGCAGAGTGGCTTACTTTTTCCCAGCGGGGGGACCTGGTAAAAGTCTCCTACTGCTAGTACTGACATACCACCAAAAGGTTTCTTACTGCCTTTGATTTGCTGTAATCTCCAGTTGATGTAGGCAAACAGGGGCTTTGAAATCATTGACACCTCGTCAATAACAATGATCTCCGCATTTGACAGCTGTGCCCTCACTTCATCTATAAGATTTCCAAGTCCTTGGTAGGGTGGCTTCAAGCTTCTTGGCAACTTCAGCAGAGAATGCAAAGTGTTGCCTGAAATGTTGAAAGCTGCTGTTCCTGTAAATGCAGTTAGTAAAACGCTGGGCATGGATATGTCTGCTTCCTCACGTAGTCTGGTAAGTTTACAGAGTATCTTTGTCGCCTCAGCATAGATGCACTTTATCAGGTGTGATTTGCCTGTCCCTGCACCACCAGTGACAAAGTAATAGAATGGGTCAGGATTTAGGCCACGCACACGGTTAGTGCACCAGTCACAAACTGAGTAGAATGTCTGAGCTTGTGTCCGGTTAAGGTTTCTGTACATTTTCCGAAGGAAATCAGGGCACATTTGTGGGGCCTTCACAGTAAGCGCAATTCCACCTGTTTGTTTGTGACATGTATACTCCGGAACATCATCTTGTTCATTCTCATGAATTGGCTCCCCTTCTTTGCGTTCCTCTATACATTCCAACCTATCCAACTCAGCTTCTGGGGCAAAGGTGTTCCAAGCATCTTCAACAGGGCCGTTTTTTACAAAGTCATCCAAGACTTGTTCCACAATTTTGTTGTGTTGTTCAAACTTCTTTTGGTTGCTGGTAACAATTGCAGACACTGCTCGGATTGCTTCTTCCCCTGGTAAGCTCACACAGGCGCCTTTGTAAAAATCCTGGTGTGTTGGGAACCTTACAGTTTTCAGTGATGACTCTGAACGGTGGGGGAGGTAGAGTTTAAGCAGTCTGCCGTAGTAGTTCTCGGGGTCCTTCTTCTCTGAGAAGCGTGCGTACCTGATGATTGCAGGCTTCCCTCTCGTGCGTTTTTGAATCATTCCCATTTCATTCAATAGGCTGACACGCTTGCTGTCTTCCTTTTGCTTGCCATCTTCCTTCTGTTTGCCATAGACAACCCTGTAATGGGATGCAAAGTCTGCCAGACACATGGACTCAAACTCTGGTGTTTCGGGTCTGGCTCTGTATTTGTCGACAAAACTCGTCATCCACACATTAAGAGAATCGGCTGGTTTGTTCTGCAATGCACTGAGCGGGAGACTCATTTTCAGTGCGTTGTCACCAGTTGGCAGAAAAACGACCTCACGCGAGCAAGACTTCATTTTCAGGCTGCACGTACGGGCCACAGACTCCTGGGCGCTGACCTCTCTGTGTTTTGAATAAGCCTGAAGAACCTCTTTCATTTCTTCTCGTTCTGTCGCTGTTTCTGGGCTCATTTCTTTGACTATTGTTTTGAGATAGTCACTCAGCTCCCGTTCTGGCTTGGATATGTAGGACAACATGTACATGATGCAACCATACTCATCAAGAATGTACTGGATGTCCATGTTGGCGTTCCAGGCCATCAGCAAATGTGGATTGTAGTTGTTCACCCAGCAGTCCTTGACATCACGCTTCATTAGAATCACGCTTGAGGAGGTCAATGCCTGAATGTACGAGTTGTACTGATTCAAAGTCATATCACACTGTGCCAGTAGCTGTGACATGTCTTCAAGTTGCACTTTTGGGTTATTAAGCAAATCCCAGACTGGTTTCAGTTTGTTTTTGGCTGCTTGTGGTTTCATTGCACAATCTCCTTGTTCTTCTGGCATCGGGTAAGTTATCCTCGTTTTTCTAATAGGTGGCTTTGGAAATCCAAATCTGCATACTCTGTTACCTTTCTTGCATGATTTTGAATGAGATCTGCTGTGCATTTGAAGTTCTGTTACAAATCTGTGAAGTAAGGCCTGTTTGGCTTCATCAGGCAGCTGGCATGAGATGTTATGATCTATAAAGGCACACACCTTGTCATCACTGTCTTGTCCAAATATAGGAGCTCCTGCTACCCAACAGAGACAATGTATATGAGGGCTCCCTCTCGCCTGAAATTCAACCCGGTAAAAGTAATCGATAACTTCACCAATTGGCTGTGCAGGACCCAACAGCAGCTCTCGCATCAGAGCATCAACCCGTTTGTCAAACATGCGCATGGTGGTCACTGGGTTGCCTCGAAGAATGTCACACTTTTCAGCCCAGTCTAGCCCCGCAAAATCCACCTTTTGACCTTGTTGTGCCTTTATTGCCGTTATTACCTCTGGCCATCTGAATTCTGCAGCAGAGAAGGTAAGAAAAAATGTTGGCTTACCCAATTGTCTGACCATGGCTAGCAAATTCTTCAGATTTTTATCCCAGTAAGCTGGACTCCCTCTCAGTGGTTGCATGAACCTTGTGGCATCTCGGTTTCGCACCAACCTCTCAACCTCACACTTGTCCTGTAGCAGCTTGTTGGATATTTTCCGTCCATCCCTGGTATTGGGTTTTCCTTTCCTTAACTGGATGGACATGCTGCTTTTGGCCATGTGTGTTTCTGTGACAAACTGCGCAAAGAAGAGGTAGCTTGTGTCTCTTGCAAAACGAGTATCAACACAAAAAAGCCTTGCATTGAAATACATGCTCGGGGACAGTTTGACTTGTCTTGCCTGGTCCAATGTATTCTGTCCAGTAGGGAACTGAACAGGGAAAGCCATTGCCTCAAGCCTAGGAACTTTAAAGAAGCTGACAGGTGTGTTTCCTTGTGCAGGTGCAATGCTGAATATTCCATCACCGTGTGTCAGTGCTTCCTCTCCAAGGTCAGATGGCTGCAAACAACTGTCTAGGCCAATTCCAGGTCTTAGTGTATCCTTCTCATCCTCTGCATTGGGAGGTTGTTGGTCATGGCCTTCCTGTTGCTCAGAAGCAGCCGGTAAACATGCAGACTGTACCTCTGATGGATCACAATTTTCGATGCGTTCAAGTATCTCCATCATTTCAGTTTCGTCACAACTGTCGAGTTCCATCCCATCATCATCATCAATATCATCATCATCATCTTTAGCGATTGTCTCATCCACTCTAATTGAAATGTCACTGTAGTCGGGGTGTGTGTCAATGAGTTTTGACAGACCTGCTACTACATTTCCCATGTTGACATTATGAAACAGCTGGTGGCCTTTGTAAGTCAGACGTCTTTTCAGCTTCACTCTGTGTAACTGGGATGTGCTGTGCGATCTTGGTAGAGTATTGACCGTGGTTTCCACCTCGGATGGCACACACACTACAGCGCCATGTATAGCTGCCTGTCGACCTTTGGGAAGTGTGATGATCTTGGCAAATGGCAGTATTTTGGCCAAAAGTTGTCTTTCCAGCACATTCAAATCGCAGAGCTCTGGGGGAATGGGCGCCAGCTCCATGTTGTTAGCCACAGCGATGGATGATTTGTGTCCTGCTTTTAAATGTGAATCACAGTTGTGACAAATCCATTCTTTGGTCCTTTCATCTGGTACGGTGCATTGTTCAGGTCCCTGACAGTGATTGTTGCACACATGGACATATTTCCCTGTCAAACAGGCAGCAACAATGTGTAGATTCTTCTTGTAATTGCTGTGAATGCAATGTTTCACTTGGTTAGGGAAAAGGGTGCGATGACACATCGTGCACACAAATGTTGGCCCAGCTTTAATGCATTCATGGAAAGTGGATACAGCTGTCTGCATTAGGCTGTTGTCCACTGGTTGACTGCATTCCCGCATGACACGAGTCCATCGTCTGTATTTCATTCTTATTTTGAAGGCACATTGCATCTTATGGGTTATGCGAAAATCTGCTTGAGTGTGACGCTTCATTTTCATGTAACTCATGCAATGTTGCAAGTGACGTTTTCTGAAAGCAGGATCATTATGATATTTTCTGGTGATGTATTGCTTCTGCTTCAAATTGAAATCGGCATTTGTCGCATATTTTCTGGTGATGTATTGCTTCTTCTTCAAGTTGTAATCTGCATTTGTCGCATATTTTCTGGTCATGTATTGCTTCTGCTTCAAGTTGAAATCTGCATTTGTCGCATATTTTCTGGTGATGTATTGCTTCTTCTTCAAGTTGTAATCTGCATTTGTCGCATATTTTCTGGTCATGTATTGCTTCTGCTTCAAGTTGAAATCTGCATTTGTCGCATATTTTCTGGTGATGTATTGCTTCTGCTTCAAGTTGAAATTGGCATCTGTTGCATATTTGCGAATGATATATTGCTTCTGCTTCAACTTAAAATCAGCATCTGCTCTGTATCGGCTGGTGATGTATGTCCTTTTCTTATTGGTGACAGACATCTTTGTAGCCTTGAAATCACGCCTTCTTTCATTTCTGTGTCTTGTCTTCAGTTTTTGTCGTCTCTGTGCATTTAATTTGGACAATGCCTTACTGTCCTTCCATATGCCCTGTGAGGATTTCGCATCAACTGACCGTGGAGAATGCTTGCTGGCTGGGAATCCAGTGTGTGTTGCATCTTTGGTCATCTGTGTCACTTTGTTCTCCACATGCTTTGCATTATGTGGTTTGTCAGATTGCACCAGTGGGGACAGCAAACCATCTGACAGACGTCTTGCACGATGAAATGAGACTGGCATGAAATCATACTGCAGTCCATCAATAGGGCCTCTGGTGTCTGTAAGTAGCAATTCATACAACTTATAAATCCTTGCCCCCATATCACTCAAATGTGTAAAAGTGATCATAACAGCTTTTCCTTTTCCAGTGGCAGGAAGTCCATCCTTATTTCGACTATGAGAATCAAACAGTCCATATCTCCCAGACTTGTCTCTGAACAATGCAATGCAATATGGCACTACTATAAAAAGTGCATGTGTAACATCTGCATTGAGGCACTGAAGTCTTGTGGAGAGGTCAACAAACCAACCTTGGTTGTCACCGTCTACCGTGTCTCTCAAACATCCCGATAACACTGGAGATTTAACAACGTTATACTCATATTTGTCAGTGTTGACTCTGAGGGGCACTTCTTCCATTGTCAAGTGTTGATGCTGATAGACATTTCTTTGTTTTAGCTGTTTTATTGTTGAGCCATACAAGCTGTTGCCCTTCTTCAGTATTTGATCAAGATCACCCTTTCTCACATCATCAAGCTCACTGTGGTATGCCAAAAATGTCAGAGCCATGCATGTACACTGTTTGTTCCTTAACCTTCCATAGCCATGATGACCCTGATGAAATGATGCCTGCACAGAAATCTCACTTGGTACACATGGTTCTTGCATGCCATGGTTTTCAGAAGTGCCCATCACACTGTCACTGTGCTCTTGAACTTGACACTGAGTTGAACATGAAAATGACACCACAGGTTCACTATGTACCTCCTGGGCACATTCACTGTCACAAACCTCCATATCCACTATGCTGCTGTGGGGCTCCGGATCCAGTTTAGTCCAGCGTATCTTTGCAGCTTTAGATCTCTTTCCTTTAGATGGCATGATGATATTTGTGGAAGGAGCTATAATTCTCCTCAGAGCTTTGTTCGAAGAGCTATAATTCCCCTCAGAGTTCAGTTGGAGGAGCTATAATTCGCCTCAGAGCTGTGTGGGAGGAGCTATAACTCCCCTCTGAGCTGTGTGGGAGGAGCAATAATGCTATAATTCCCCTCAGAGCTCTGTGGGAGGAGATACAATTCCCCTTAGTGTTGTGTGGGAGGAGCTATAATTCGCCTTAGAGCTGTGTGGGAGAAGCTACAATTCCCCTCAGAGCTGTGTGGGAGAAGCTACATTTCCCATCAGAGTTGTGTGGGAGAAGCTATAATTCCCCTCAGAGCTGTTTAAAAGGAGCTATAATTCCCCTCACAGCGGTGTGGAAGAAACTAATTCCTCTCAGAGTTGTGTGGGAGGAGCTCTAATTCTCCTCAGCTGTGTGGGAGGAGCTATAATGCTAAGCTGTAATTCCCCTCAGAGCTGTGTGGGAGGAGCTATAATTCCCCTCACAGCGGTGTGGGAGAAACTATAATTCCCCTCAGAGTTGTGTAGGAGGAGCTATAATTCCCCTCACAGCGGTGTGGGAGAAACTATAATTCCCCTCAGAGTTGTGTGGGAGGAGCTATAATGCTAAGCTATAATGCTATAATTCCCCTTTGAGCTGTGTGGGAGGAGCTATAATTCCCCTCAAAGCTGTATTGGAGGAGCTATAACTTCCCTCCAAGCTGTGTGGGAGGAGCTATAATGCTATAATTGTCCTTAGAGCTGTGTGAGAGGAGCTATAATTCCCCTCAGAGCTTTGTTATTTTTTTTTTTCAAAAATGATTTTGTTTTTTTGTTTTTTCAAAAATGATTTTGTTTTTTTGTTTTTTCAAAAATGATTTTTTTTAATGATTTTTTTTTCAAAAATGAATTTTTTTTTTTTCAAAAATGAATTTTTTTTTTTTCAAAAATGAATTTTTTTTTCAAAAATGAATTTTGTTTTTTTCAAAAGTAATTTTTTTTTTCAAAAATATATTTTTTTTTTTTTTAAATTTTTTTTTTCAAAAATTAATTTTTATTTTTTTCAAAAATATATTTTTTTTTACATGGGGCGGTCATAATGTTTTGGCTGATCATGGGGTGGTCATAATGTTTTGGCTGATCATGGGGTTGTCAGCTTTTGTCACCTCCCACTCTAGTTTTGAACATTTTGCCATTCATTCCTATGGGACCAATTTTGCCGCAAAAAACGACGATATTTCGTGGACCATTCGGCGAAACGTTCCACAAAGTAATAGCACACCAATCGGGAACAATCCGCACGTTTCGGCATATTACTTGTCTCTGTAGTGTAGAAACTGTGGGAGGAGTCTACAAGCATTATCAAGTCTAGCAGATGAAGTCACATGCATTTGGGGTGTCTCAGCATCTTGTGTTTACAACCACTGTTTCCTAGCAACATTTCCTTTTGAACATTTCGCCATTCATTCCTATGGGACCAATTTCGCCGCAAAAACGACGATATTTCGTGGACCATTCGGCGAAACGTTCCACAAAGTAATAGCACACAAATCGGGAACAATCCGCATGTTTTGGTATATTATTTGTCTCTGTAGTGTAAAAACTGTGGGAGGAGTCTACAAGCATTATCAAGTCTAGCAGATGAAGTCACATGCATTTGGGGTGTCTCAGCATCTTGTGTTTACAACCACTGTTTCCTAGCAACGCTCATGCCCTGTTTATGCTTCACAAATACAGCTCAATACACAGAACACAGGAACATGATAGATGTAGTAACTATGCAGTAATTCAAATGGCCGTATTTTAAAAACTATAAATCCTACAGCGAAGATCTTTATATTGTGAGAATCACAAGACCCAGACCTAGATTTTGATATATAGTATGTCTCTGAAATATTAAAATTGAAGGCACGGTCACAGTTTAGAAATTGCCCTTCAAATTTGAAGGGGCTAGAGTGTAGTTTCAATGAATGTCAATGGACGGTGTGAGTTGCAAACAAATGGTTATATTGTGAAAACTATCAGGACTATGGCTTAGCCGTGGACATTTTTAGTGGCAGCAGGGATAGCTGAACGTTTTGATATAAGATTTGTGTAGGTGGGCTTGAAAATGAGGGAGTGGTGGCAGTTTAGAAATCATGTTCTGATTTTTCAGCTTTTGTCACCTCAAACTCTAGCTTCCCCATTCATTCCTATGGGACCAATTTCGCCGCAAAAACAACGATATTTCGTGAACCATTCGGCGAAATGTTCCACAAAATAATAGCACACCATTCGGGAAAAATCCGCACGTTTCGGTATATTACTTGTCTATGTAGTGTAAAAACTGTGGGAGGAGTTAGGGTGGTAAATTTGGCTATAATAATAAGAATAAGAACTAGAAAAGGTACAATTTCTGGGGAAATTGTGAAAGTGTTCTTGCCTCTACAACTGGAGTGGGCGGAGTAACTGGGTGGAGTGGCTTGAGTAACTGTGAAAAGTGTTAAAAAGCTTAATATTTTAAAAAGTATAAATAGTAGTAAAAAAGTTCCATCATTCGCTGAAAGAGCTGAACATTTTTTTCAAAAGTAATTTTTTTTTTCAAAAATGAATTTTTTTTAATCAAAAATGATTTTTTTTTCTTCAAAAATGATTTTTTTTTCAAAAGTAATTTTTTTTTTCAAAGGTAATTTTTTTTTTCAAAAATGAATTTTTTTATTTCAAAAATAATTTTTTTTTCGAAATTATTATTTTTTTTAAAGTAATTTTTTTTTCAAAAATAATTTTTTTTTTCAAAAATATTTTTTTTTTCAAATATATTTTTTTTTCAAAAATAATTTTTTTTTTAAAAGAAATTTTTTTTTCAAAAATATTTTTTTTTTTCAAAAATAATTTTTTTTTTTTCAAAAATATTTTTTTTTCAAAAATATATATTTTTTTTTCAAAAATGATTTTTTTTTTTCAAAAATTATTTTTTTACTTTTTTCAAAAATTTTTTTTTTTTTTCAAAAATATATTTTTTTTTACATGGGGCGGTCATAATGTTTTGGCTGATCATGGGGTGGTCATAATGTTTTGGCTGATCATGGGGTTGTCAGCTTTTGTCACTTCCCACTCTAGTTTTGAACATTTCGCCATTCATTCCTATGGGACCAATTTCGCCGCAAAAACGTCATTTCGTGGACCATTCGGCAAAACATTCCACAAAGTAATAACACACCAATCGGGAACAATCCGCACGTTTCGGTATATTATTTGTCTCTGTAGTGTGAAAACTGTGGGAGGAGTCTACAAGCATTATCACGTCTAGCAGATGAAGTCACATGCATCTGGAGTGTCTCAGCATCTTGTGTTTACAACCACTGTTTCCTAGCAATGCTCATGCCCTGTTTATGCTTCCCAAATACTACTTCATCAAAACTGCCCCATCAGAATTACCCCATCAAAACTGCCCCATCATATTCCTCAATTTTAAATCAGTACATGGTGTGTCTGTCCCCTCCCCCGGGCTCTGTAATCAGCTGAGATGCTCCAGCCACCTTCCCCCCTGTGTATAACAGAAGCTTTGGTAACCATGGCAACAAAACAAACACTAGCAGTACACTCTGATTAATGGCTAAAATTTCCTGAAATGACCTCTAAACAAATGGCCGTATTTTAAAAACTATACATCCTACAGCGAAGATCTTTATATTGTGAGAATCACAAGACCCAGACCTAGATTTTGATACATAGTATGTCTCTGAAATATTAAAAATGAAGGCACAGTCGCAGTTTAGAAATTGCCCTTCAAATTTGGAGGGGGCTAGAGTGTAGTTTCAATGAATGTCAATGGACGGCGTGAGTTGCAAACAAATGGTCATATTGTGAAAACTATCAGAACTATGGCTTAGCCGTGGACATGTTTAGTGGCAGCAGGGATAGCTGAACGTTTTGATATAAGATTTGTGTAGGTGGGCTTGAAAATGAGGGAGTGGCGGCAGTTTAGAAATCATGTTCTGATTTTCCAGCTTTTGTCATCTCCCACTCTAGTTTCCCCATTCATTCCTATGGGACCAATTTCGCCGCAAAAATGACGATATTTCGTGAACCATTCGGCGAAACGTTCCACAAAATAATAGCACACCATTCGGGAACAATCCGCACGTTTCGGTATATTACTTGTCTATGTAGTGTAAAAACTGTGGGAGGAGTTAGGGTGGTAAATTTGGCTATAATAATAAGAATAACTAGAAAAGGTACAATTTCTGGGGAAATTGTGAAAGTGTTCTTGCCTCTACAACTGGAGTGGGCGGAGTAACTGGGTGGGGTGGAGTGGCTTGAGTAACTGTGAAAAGTGTTAAAAAGCTTAATATTTTAAAAAGTATAAATAGTAGTAAAAAAGTTCCATCATTCGCTGAAAGAGCTGAACATTTTTTTCAAAAGTAATTTTTTTTTTCAAAAAATGAATTTTTTTTAATCAAAAATGATTTTTTTTTCTTCAAAAATGATTTTTTTTTTCAAAAGTAATTTTTTTTTTCAAAGGTAATTTTTTTTTTCAAAAATGAATTTTTTTATTTCAAAAATAATTTTTTTTTCGAAATTATTATTTTTTTTAAAGTAATTTTTTTTTCAAAAATATTTTTTTTTTTCAAAAATATTTTTTTTTTTCAAATATATTTTTTTTTCAAAAATAATTTTTTTTTAAAAAAATTTTTTTTTCAAAAATATTTTTTTTTTTCAAAAATAATTTTTTTTTTTTTCAAAAATTTTTTTTTTTTCAAAAATATTTTTTTTTTCAAAAATGATTTTTTTTTCAAAAATTATTTTTTTACTTTTTAAAAAAATTTTTTTTTTTTTCAAAAATATTTTTTTTTTTACTTGGGGCGGTCATAATGTTTTGGCTGATCATGGGGTGGTCATAATGTTTTGGCTGATCATGGGGTTGTCAGCTTTTGTCACCTCCCACTCTAGTTTTGAACATTTCGCCATTCATTCCTATGGGACCAATTTCGCCGTAAAAACGTCATTTCGTGGACCATTCGGCAAAACATTCCACAAAGTAATAACACACCAATCGGGAACAATCCGCTCGTTTCGGTATATTATTTGTCTCTGTAGTGTGAAAACTGTGGGAGGAGTCTACAAGCATTATCAAGTCTAGCAGATGAAGTCACATGCATTTGGAGTGTCTCAGCATCTTGTGTTTACAACCACTGTTTCCTAGCAACGCTCATGCCCTGTTTATGCTTCCCAAATACTACTTCATCAAAACTGCCCCATCAGAATTACCCCATCAAAACTGCCCCATCATATTCCTCTATTATAAATCAATACATGGTGTGTCTGTCCCCTCCCCCGGGCTCTGTAATCAGCTGAGATGCTCCAGCCACCTCCCCCCTGTGTATAACAGAAGCTTTGGTAACCATGGCAACAAAACAAACACTAACAGTGCACTCTGATTAATGGCTAAAATTTCCTGAAATGACCTCTAAACAAATGGCTGTATTTTAAAAACTATACATCCTACAGCGAAGATCTTTATATTGTGAGAATCACAAGACCCTGACCTAGATTTTGATACATAGTATGTCTCTGAAATATTAAAAATGAAGGCACAGTCGCAGTTTAGAAATTGCCCTTCAAATTTGGAGGGGGCTAGAGTGTAGTTTCAATGAATGTCAATGGACGGCGTGAGTTGCAAACAAATGGTCATATTGTGAAAACTATCAGGACTATGGCTTAGCCGTGGACATGTTTAGTGGCAGCAGGGATAGCTGAACGTTTTGATATAAGATTTGTGTAGGTGGGCTTGAAAATGAGGGAGTGGCGGCAGTTTAGAAATCATGTTCTGATTTTCCAGCTTTTGTCATCTCCCACTCTAGTTTCCCCATTCATTCCTATGGGACCAATTTCGCCGCAAAAATGACGATATTTCGTGAACCATTCGGCGAAACGTTCCACAAAGTAATAGCACACCATTCGGGAACATTCCGCACGTTTCGGTATATTACTTGTCTATGTAGTGTAAAAACTGTGGGAGGAGTTAGGGTGGTAAATTTGGCTATAATAAGAATAATAATATATATGTGAGATAACAGTAAGTGGTCTTGCTATGCAAGAACACTTAATAATATATATGTGAGATAACAGTAAGTGGTCTTGCTATGCAAGAACACTTAATAATATATATGTGAGATAACAGTAAGTGGTCTTGCTATGCAAGAACACTTAACTAGAAAAGGTACAATTTCTGGGGAAATTGTGAAAGTGTTCTTGCCTCTACAACTGGAGTGGGCGGAGTAACTGGGTGGGGTGGCTTGAGTAACTGTGAAAAGTGTTAAAAAGCTTAATATTTTAAAAAGTATAAATAGTAGTAAAAAAGTTCCATCATTCGCTGAAAGAGCTGAACATTTTTTTCAAAAGTAATTTTTTTTTTCAAAAATGAATTTTTTTTAATCAAAAATGATTTTTTTTTCTTCAAAAATGATTTTTTTTTCAAAAGTAATTTTTTTTTTCAAAGGTAATTTTTTTTTTCAAAAATGAATTTTTTTATTTCAAAAATAATTTTTTTTTCAAAAATAATTTTTTTTTTCAAAAATATTTTTTTTTTTTAAATATATTTTTTTTTCAAAAATAATTTTTTTTTTAAAAGAAATTTTTTTTTCAAAAATATTTTTTTTTTCAAAAATAATTTTTTTTTTCAAAAATATTTTTTTTCAAAAATATATATTTTTTTTTCAAAAATGATTTTTTTTTTTCAAAAATTATTTTTTTACTTTTTTCAAAATTTTTTTTTTTTTTCAAAAATATTTTTTTTTTACATGGGGCGGTCATAATGTTTTGACTGATCATGGGGTGGTCATAATGTTTTGGCTGATCATGGGGTTGTCAGCTTTTGTCACTTCCCACTCTAGTTTTGAACATTTCGCCATTCATTCCTATGGGACCAATTTCGCCGCAAAAACGTCATTTCGTGGACCATTCGGCAAAACATTCCACAAAGTAATAACACACCAATCGGGAACAATCCGCTCGTTTCGGTATATTATTTGTCTCTGTAGTGTGAAAACTGTGGGAGGAGTCTACAAGCATTATCAAGTCTAGCAGATGAAGTCACATGCATTTGGAGTGTCTCAGCATCTTGTGTTTACAACCACTGTTTCCTAGCAACGCTCATGCCCTGTTTATGCTTCCCAAATACTGCTTCATCAAAACTGCCCCATCAGAATTACCCCATCAAAACTGCCCCATCATATTCCTCTATTATAAATCAGTACATGGTGTGTCTGTCCCCTCCCCCGGGCTCTGTAATGAGCTGAGATGCTCCAGCCACCTTCCCCCCCTGTGTATAACAGAAGCTTTGGTAACCATGGCAACAAAACAAACACTAACAGTGCACTCTGATTAATGGCTAAAATTTCCTGAAATGACCTCTAAACAAATGGCCGTATTTTAAAAACTATACATCCTACAGCGAAGATCTTTATATTGTGAGAATCACAAGACCCAGACCTAGATTTTGATACATAGTATGTCTCTGAAATATTAAAAATGAAGGCACAGTCGCAGTTTAGAAATTGCCCTTCAAATTTGGAGGGGGCTAGAGTGTAGTTTCAATGAATGTCAATGGACGGCGTGAGTTGCAAACAAATGGTCATATTGTGAAAACTATCAGGACTATGGCTTAGCCGTGGACATGTTTAGTGGCAGCAGGGATAGCTGAACGTTTTGATATAAGATTTGTGTAGGTGGGCTTGAAAATGAGGGAGTGGCGGCAGTTTAGAAATCATGTTCTGATTTTCCAGCTTTTGTCATCTCCCACTCTAGTTTCCCCATTCATTCCTATGGGACCAATTTCGCCGCAAAAATGACGATATTTTGTGAACCATTCGGCGAAATGTTCCACAAAATAATAGCACACCATTCGGGAACAATCCGCACGTTTCGGTATATTACTTGTCTATGTAGTGTAAAAACTGTGGGAGGAGTTAGGGTGGTAAATTTGGCTATAATAATAAGAATAAGAACTAGAAAAGGTACAATTTCTGGGGAAATTGTGAAAGTGTTCTTGCCTCTACAACTGGAGTGGGCGGAGTAACTGGGTGGGGTGGCTTGAGTAACTGTGAAAAGTGTTAAAAAGCTTAATATTTTAAAAAGTATAAATAGTAGTAAAAAAGTTCCATCATTCGCTGAAAGAGCTGAACATTTTTTTCAAAAGTAATTTTTTTTTTCAAAAATGAATTTTTTTTAATCAAAAATGATTTTTTTTTCTTCAAAAATGATTTTTTTTTCAAAAGTAATTTTTTTTTTCAAAGGTAATTTTTTTTTTCAAAAATGAATTTTTTTATTTCAAAAATAATTTTTTTTTCGAAATTATTATTTTTTTTAAAGTAATTTTTTTTTCAAAAATAATTTTTTTTTTCAAAAATATTTTTTTTTTCAAATATATTTTTTTTTCAAAAATAATTTTTTTTTTAAAAGAAATTTTTTTTTCAAAAATATTTTTTTTTTTTCAAAAATAATTTTTTTTTTTCAAAAATAATTTTTTTTTTTCAAAAATATTTTTTTTCAAAAATATATTTTTTTTTCAAAAATGATTTTTTTTTTCAAAAATTATTTTTTTACTTTTTTCAAAAAATTTTTTTTTTTTTCAAAAATATTTTTTTTTTACATGGGGCGGTCATAATGTTTTGGCTGATCATGGGGTGGTCATAATGTTTTGGCTGATCATGGGGTTGTCAGCTTTTGTCACTTCCCACTCTAGTTTTGAACATTTCGCCATTCATTCCTATGGGACCAATTTCGCCGCAAAAACGTCATTTCGTGGACCATTCGGCAAAACATTCCACAAAGTAATAACACACCAATCGGGAACAATCCGCTCGTTTCGGTATATTATTTGTCTCTGTAGTGTGAAAACTGTGGGAGGAGTCTACAAGCATTATCAAGTCTAGCAGATGAAGTCACATGCATTTGGAGTGTCTCAGCATCTTGTGTTTACAACCACTGTTTCCTAGCAACGCTCATGCCCTGTTTATGCTTCCCAAATACTACTTCATCAAAACTGCCCCATCAGAATTACCCCATCAAAACTGCCCCATCATATTCCTCTATTATAAATCAGTACATGGTGTGTCTGTCCCCTCCCCCGGGCTCTGTAATGAGCTGAGATGCTCCAGCCACCTTCCCCCCTGTGTATAACAGAAGCTTTGGTAACCATGGCAACAAAACAAACACTAACAGTGCACTCTGATTAATGGCTAAAATTTCCTGAAATGACCTCTAAACAAATGGCCGTATTTTAAAAACTATACATCCTACAGCGAAGATCTTTATATTGTGAGAATCACAAGACCCAGACCTAGATTTTGATATATAGTATGTCTCTGAAATATTAAAAATGAAGGCACAGTCGCAGTTTAGAAATTGCCCTTCAAATTTGGAGGGGGCTAGAGTGTAGTTTCAATGAATGTCAATGGACGGCGTGAGTTGCAAACAAATGGTCATATTGTGAAAACTATCAGGACTATGGCTTAGCCGTGGACATGTTTAGTGGCAGCAGGGATAGCTGAACGTTTTGATATAAGATTTGTGTAGGTGGGCTTGAAAATGAGGGAGTGGCGGCAGTTTAGAAATCATGTTCTGATTTTCCAGCTTTTGTCATCTCCCACTCTAGTTTCCCCATTCATTCCTATGGGACCAATTTCGCCGCAAAAATGACGATATTTTGTGAACCATTCGGCGAAATGTTCCACAAAATAATAGCACACCATTCGGGAACAATCCGCACGTTTCGGTATATTACTTGTCTATGTAGTGTAAAAACTGTGGGAGGAGTTAGGGTGGTAAATTTGGCTATAATAATAAGAATAACTAGAAAAGGTACAATTTCTGGGGAAATTGTGAAAGTGTTCTTGCCTCTACAACTGGAGTGGGCGGAATAACTGGGTGGGGTGGAGTGGCTTGAGTAACTGTGAAAAGTGTTAAAAAGCTTAATATTTTAAAAAGTATAAATAGTAGTAAAAAAGTTCCATCATTCGCTGAAAGAGCTGAACATTTTTTTCAAAAGTAATTTTTTTTTTCAAAAATGAATTTTTTTTAATCAAAAATTATTTTTTTTTCTTCAAAAATGATTTTTTTTTTCAAAAGTAATTTTTTTTTTCAAAGGTAATTTTTTTTTTCAAAAATGAATTTTTTTATTTCAAAAATAATTTTTTTTTCGAAATTATTATTTTTTTTAAAGTAATTTTTTTTTCAAAAATAATTTTTTTTTTTCAAAAATATTTTTTTTTTCAAATATATTTTTTTTTCAAAAATAATTTTTTTTTTTAAAGAAATTTTTTTTTCAAAAATATTTTTTTTTTTTCAAAAATAATTTTTTTTTTTTCAAAAATATATATTTTTTTTTTTCAAAAATATATTTTTTTTTTTCAAAAATGATTTTTTTTTTTCAAAAATTATTTTTTTACTTTTTTCAAAAATTATTTTTTTACTTTTTTCAAAAAATTTTTTTTTTTTTCAAAAATATATTTTTTTTTACATGGGGCGGTCATAATGTTTTGGCTGATCATGGGGTGGTCATAATGTTTTGGCTGATCATGGGGTTGTCAGCTTTTGTCACTTCCCACTCTAGTTTTGAACATTTCGCCATTCATTCCTATGGGACCAATTTCGCCGTAAAAACGTCATTTCGTGGACCATTCGGCAAAACATTCCACAAAGTAATAACACACCAATCGGGAACAATCCGCTCGTTTCGGTATATTATTTGTCTATGTAGTGTGAAAACTGTGGGAGGAGTCTACAAGCATTATCAAGTCTAGCAGATGAAGTCACATGCATTTGGAGTGTCTCAGCATCTTGTGTTTACAACCACTGTTTCCTAGCAACGCTCATGCCCTGTTTATGCTTCCCAAATACTGCTTCATCAAAACTGCCCCATCAGAATTACCCCATCAAAACTGCCCCATCATATTCCTCTATTATAAATCAGTACATGGTGTGTCTGTCCCCTCCCCCGGGCTCTGTAATCAGCTGAGATGCTCCAGCCACCTTCCCCCCTGTGTATAACAGAAGCTTTGGTAACCATGGCAACAAAACAAACACTAACAGTGCACTCTGATTAATGGCTAAAATTTCCTGAAATGACCTCTAAACAAATGGCCGTATTTTAAAAACTATACATCCTACAGCGAAGATCTTTATATTGTGAGAATCACAAGACCCAGACCTAGATTTTGATGTATAGTATGTCTCTGAAATATTAAAATTGAAGGCACGGTCGCAGTTTAGAAATTGCCCTTCAAATTTGGAGGGGGCTAGAGTGTAGTTTCAATGAATGTCAATGGACGGTGTGAGTTGCAAACAAATGGTCATATTGTGAAAACTATCAGGACTATGGCTTAGCCGTGGACATGTTTAGTGGCAGCAGGGATAGCTGAACGTTTTGATATAAGATTTGTGTAGGTGGGCTTGAAAATGAGGGAGTGGCGGCAGTTTAGAAATCATGTTCTGATTTTCCAGCTTTTGTCATCTCCCACTCTAGTTTCCCCATTCATTCCTATGGGACCAATTTCGCCGCAAAAATGACGATATTTCGTGAACCATTCGGCGAAATGTTCCACAAAATAATAGCACACCATTCGGGAAAAATCCGCACGTTTCGGTATATTACTTGTCTATGTAGTGTAAAAACTGTGGGAGGAGTTAGGGTGGTAAATTTGGCTATAATAAGAATAATAATATATATGTGAGATAACAGTAAGTGGTCTTGCTATGCAAGAACACTTAACTAGAAAAGGTACAATTTCTGGGGAAATTGTGAAAGTGTTCTTGCCTCTACAACTGGAGTGGGCGGAGTAACTGGGTGGGGTGGAGTGGCTTGAGTAACTGTGAAAAGTGTTAAAAAGCTTAATATTTTAAAAAGTATAAATAGTAGTAAAAAAGTTCCATCATTCGCTGAAAGAGCTGAACATTTTTTTCAAAAGTAATTTTTTTTTCAAAAATGAATTTTTTTTAATCAAAAATGATTTTTTTTTCTTCAAAAATGATTTTTTTTTTCAAAAGTAATTTTTTTTTTCAAAAATAATTTTTTTTTCGAAATTATTATTTTTTTTAAAGTAATTTTTTTTTCAAAAATAATTTTTTTTTTTCAAAAATAATTTTTTTTTTCAAAAATATTTTTTTTTTCAAATATTTTTTTTCAAAAATAATTTTTTTTTTAAAAGAAATTTTTTTTTCAAAAATATTTTTTTTTTTTCAAAAATATTTTTTTTTTTTCAAAAATATTTTTTTTTTCAAAAATATATATTTTTTTTTTCAAAAATGATTTTTTTTTTTCAAAAATTATTTTTTTACTTTTTTCAAAAATTATTTTTTTTTTTCAAAAAATATTTTTTTTTTACATGGGGCGGTCATAATGTTTTGGCTGATCATGGGGTGGTCATAATGTTTTGGCTGATCATGGGGTTGTCAGCTTTTGTCACTTCCCACTCTAGTTTTGAACATTTCGCCATTCATTCCTATGGGACCAATTTCGCCGCAAAAACGTCATTTCGTGGACCATTCGGCAAAACATTCCACAAAGTAATAACACACCAATCGGGAACAATCCGCTCGTTTCGGTATATTATTTGTCTCTGTAGTGTGAAAACTGTGGGAGGAGTCTACAAGCATTATCAAGTCTAGCAGATGAAGTCACATGCATTTGGAGTGTCTCAGCATCTTGTGTTTACAACCACTGTTTCCTAGCAACGCTCATGCCCTGTTTATGCTTCCCAAATACTACTTCATCAAAACTGCCCCATCAGAATTACCCCATCAAAACTGCCCCATCATATTCCTCTATTATAAATCAGTACATGGTGTGTCTGTCCCCTCCCCCGGGCTCTGTAATCAGCTGAGATGCTCCAGCCACCTTCCCCCCTGTGTATAACAGAAGCTTTGGTAACCATGGCAACAAAACAAACACAGTACACGCTGATTAATGGCTAAAATTTCCTGAAATGACCTCTAAACAAATGGCCGTATTTTAAAAACTATACATCCTACAGCGAAGATCTTTATATTGTGAGAATCACAAGACCCAGACCTAGATTTTGATACATAGTATGTCTCTGAAATATTAAAAATGAAGGCACAGTCGCAGTTTAGAAATTGCCCTTCAAATTTGGAGGGGGCTAGAGTGTAGTTTCAATGAATGTCAATGGACAGCGTGAGTTGCAAACAAATGGTCATATTGTGAAAACTATCAGGACTATGGCTTAGCCGTGGACATGTTTAGTGACAGCAGGGATAGCTGAACGTTTTGATATAAGATTTGTGTAGGTGGGCTTGAAAATGAGGGAGTGGCGGCAGTTTAGAAATCATGTTCTGATTTTCCAACTTTTGTCATCTCCCACTCTAGTTTCCCCATTCATTCCTATGGGACCAATTTCGCCGCAAAAATGACGATATTTTGTGAACCATTCGGCGAAACGTTCCACAAAATAATAGCACACCATTCGGGAACAATCCGCACGTTTCGGTATATTACTTGTCTATGTAGTGTAAAAACTGTGGGAGGAGTTAGGGTGGTAAATTTGGCTATAATAATAAGAATAATAATATATATGTGAGATAACAGTAAGTGGTCTTGCTATGCAAGAACACTTAATAATATATATGTGAGATAACAGTAAGTGGTCTTGCTATGCAAGAACACTTAATAACTAGAAAAGGTACAATTTCTGGGGAAATTGTGAAAGTGTTCTTGCCTCTACAACTGGAGTGGGCGGAGTAACTGGGTGGGGTGGAGTGGCTTGAGTAACTGTGAAAAGTGTTAAAAAGCTTAATATTTTAAAAAGTATAAATAGTAGTAAAAAAGTTCCATCATTCGCTGAAAGAGCTGAACATTTTTTTCAAAAGTAATTTTTTTTTTCAAAAAATGAATTTTTTTTTATCAAAAATGATTTTTTTTTCTTCAAAAATGATTTTTTTTTTCAAAAGTAATTTTTTTTTTCAAAGGTAATTTTTTTTTTCAAAAATGAATTTTTTTATTTCAAAAATAATTTTTTTTTCGAAATTATTATTTTTTTTAAAGTAATTTTTTTTTCAAAAATAATTTTTTTTTTCAAAAATATTTTTTTTTTCAAATATATTTTTTTTTTTTCAAAAATAATTTTTTTTTAAAAAAAATTTTTTTTCAAAAATATTTTTTTTTTCAAAAATAATTTTTTTTTTTTCAAAAATATTTTTTTTTTCAAAAATGATTTTTTTTTTCAAAAATTATTTTTTTACTTTTTAAAAAAAAATTTTTTTTTTTTCAAAAATATTTTTTTTTTTACTTGGGGCGGTCATAATGTTTTGGCTGATCATGGGGTGGTCATAATGTTTTGGCTGATCATGGGGTTGTCAGCTTTTGTCACTTCCCACTCTAGTTTTAAACATTTCGCCATTCATTCCTATGGGACCAATTTCGCCGTAAAAACGTCATTTCGTGGACCATTCGGCAAAACATTCCACAAAGTAATAACACACCAATCGGGAACAATCCGCTCGTTTCGGTATATTATTTGTCTCTGTAGTGTGAAAACTGTGGGAGGAGTCTACAAGCATTATCAAGTCTAGCAGATGAAGTCACATGCATTTGGGGTGTCTCAGCATCTTGTGTTTACAACCACTGTTTCCTAGCAACGCTCATGCCCTGTTTATGCTTCCCAAATACTACTTCATCAAAACTGCCCCATCAGAATTACCCCATCAAAACTGCCCCATCATATTCCTCTATTATAAATCAGTACATGGTGTGTCTGTCCCCTCCCCCGGGCTCTGTAATCAGCTGAGATGCTCCAGCCACCTTCCCCCCTGTGTATAACAGAAGCTTTGGTAACCATGGCAACAAAACAAACACAGTACATGATTAATGGCTAAAATTTCCTGAAATGACCTCTAAACAAATGGCCGTATTTTAAAAACTATACATCCTACAGCGAAGATCTTTATATTGTGAGAATCACAAGACCCAGACCTAGATTTTGATGTATAGTATGTCTCTGAAATATTAAAAATGAAGGCACAGTCGCAGTTTAGAAATTGCCCTTCAAATTTGGAGGGGGCTAGAGTGTAGTTTCAATGAATGTCAATGGACGGCGTGAGTTGCAAACAAATGGTCATATTGTGAAAACTATCAGGACTATGGCTTAGCCGTGGACATGTTTAGTGGCAGCAGGGATAGCTGAACGTTTTGATATAAGATTTGTGTAGGTGGGCTTGAAAATGAGGGAGTGGCGGCAGTTTAGAAATCATGTTCTGATTTTCCAGCTTTTGTCATCTCCCACTCTAGTTTCCCCATTCATTCCTATGGGACCAATTTCGCCGCAAAAACGACGATATTTCGTGAACCATTTGGCGAAACGTTCCACAAAGTAATAGCACACCATTCGGGAACAATCCGCACGTTTCGGTATATTACTTGTCTATGTAGTGTAAAAACTGTGGGAGGAGTTAGGGTGGTAAATTTGGCTATAATAATAAGAATAACTAGAAAAGGTACAATTTCTGGGGAAATTGTGAAAGTGTTCTTGCCTCTACAACTGGAGTGGGCGGAGTAACTGGGTGGGGTGGAGTGGCTTGAGTAACTGTGAAAAGTGTTAAAAAGCTTAATATTTTAAAAAGTATAAATAGTAGTAAAAAAGTTCCATCATTCGCTGAAAGAGCTGAACATTTTTTTCAAAAGTAATTTTTTTTTTCAAAAAATGAATTTTTTTTAATCAAAAATGATTTTTTTTTCTTCAAAAATGATTTTTTTTTTCAAAAGTAATTTTTTTTTTCAAAGGTAATTTTTTTTTTCAAAAATGAATTTTTTTATTTCAAAAATAATTTTTTTTTCGAAATTATTATTTTTTTTAAAGTAATTTTTTTTTCAAAAATATTTTTTTTTTTTCAAAAATATTTTTTTTTTCAAATATATTTTTTTTTCAAAAATAATTTTTTTAAAAAAAAAATTTTTTTTCAAAAATATTTTTTTTTTCAAAAATAATTTTTTTTTTTTCAAAAATATTTTTTTTTTCAAAAATGATTTTTTTTTTCAAAAATTATTTTTTTACTTTTTAAAAAAAATTTTTTTTTTTTTCAAAAATATTTTTTTTTTTACTTGGGGCGGTCATAATGTTTTGGCTGATCATGGGGTGGTCATAATGTTTTGGCTGATCATGGGGTTGTCAGCTTTTGTCACTTCCCACTCTAGTTTTGAACATTTCGCCATTCATTCCTATGGGACCAATTTCGCCGTAAAAACGTCATTTCGTGGACCATTCGGCAAAACATTCCACAAAGTAATAACACACCAATCGGGAACAATCCGCTCGTTTCGGTATATTATTTGTCTCTGTAGTGTGAAAACTGTGGGAGGAGTCTACAAGCATTATCAAGTCTAGCAGATGAAGTCACATGCATTTGGAGTGTCTCAGCATCTTGTGTTTACAACCACTGTTTCCTAGCAACGCTCATGCCCTGTTTATGCTTCCCAAATACTACTTCATCAAAACTGCCCCATCAGAATTACCCCATCAAAACTGCCCCATCATATTCCTCTATTATAAATCAGTACATGGTGTGTCTGTCCCCTCCCCCGGGCTCTGTAATCAGCTGAGATGCTCCAGCCACCTTCCCCCCTGTGTATAACAGAAGCTTTGGTAACCATGGCAACAAAACAAACACTAACAGTGCACTCTGATTAATGGCTAAAATTTCCTGAAATGACCTCTAAACAAATGGCCGTATTTTAAAAACTATACATCCTACAGCGAAGATCTTTATATTGTGAGAATCACAAGACCCAGACCTAGATTTTGATGTATAGTATGTCTCTGAAATATTAAAAATGAAGGCACAGTCGCAGTTTAGAAATTGCCCTTCAAATTTGGAGGGGGCTAGAGTGTAGTTTCAATGAATGTCAATGGACGGCGTGAGTTGCAAACAAATGGTCATATTGTGAAAACTATCAGGACTATGGCTTAGCCGTGGACATGTTTAGTGGCAGCAGGGATAGCTGAACGTTTTGATATAAGATTTGTGTAGGTGGGCTTGAAAATGAGGGAGTGGCGGCAGTTTAGAAATCATGTTCTGATTTTCCAGCTTTTGTCATCTCCCACTCTAGTTTCCCCATTCATTCCTATGGGACCAATTTCGCCGCAAAAATGACGATATTTCGTGAACCATTCGGCGAAATGTTCCACAAAATAATAGCACACCATTCGGGAAAAATCCGCACGTTTCGGTATATTACTTGTCTATGTAGTGTAAAAACTGTGGGAGGAGTTAGGGTGGTAAATTTGGCTATAATAATAAGAATAATAATATATATGTGAGATAACAGTAAGTGGTCTTGCTATGCAAGAACACTTAATAATATATATGTGAGATAACAGTAAGTGGTCTTGCTATGCAAGAACACTTAACTAGAAAAGGTACAATTTCTGGGGAAATTGTGAAAGTGTTCTTGCCTCTACAACTGGAGTGGGCGGAGTAACTGGGTGGGGTGGAGTGGCTTGAGTAACTGTGAAAAGTGTTAAAAAGCTTAATATTTTAAAAAGTATAAATAGTAGTAAAAAAGTTCCATCATTAGCTGAGAGAGCTGAACATTTTTTTCAAAAGTAATTTTTTTTTTCAAAAAATGAATTTTTTTTTATCAAAAATGATTTTTTTTTCTTCAAAAATGATTTTTTTTTTCAAAAGTAATTTTTTTTTTCAAAGGTAATTTTTTTTTTCAAAAATGAATTTTTTTTTCGAAATTATTATTTTTTTTAAAGTAATTTTTTTTTCAAAAATAATTTTTTTTTTTCAAAAATATTTTTTTTTTCAAATATATTTTTTTTTCAAAAATAATTTTTTTTTTAAAAAATTTTTTTTTCAAAAATATTTTTTTTTTTCAAAAATGATTTTTTTTTTTTTAAAAATATTTTTTTTTTCAAAAATGATTTTTTTTTTCAAAAATTATTTTTTTACTTTTTAAAAATTTTTTTTTTTTTTTCAAAAATATTTTTTTTTTTACTTGGGGCGGTCATAATGTTTTGGCTGATCATGGGGTGGTCATAATGTTTTGGCTGATCATGGGTTTGTCAGCTTTTGTCACTTCCCACTCTAGTTTTGAACATTTCGCCATTCATTCCTATGGGACCAATTTCGCCGTAAAAACGTCATTTCGTGGACCATTCGGCAAAACATTCCACAAGGTAATAACACACCAATCGGGAACAATCCGCTCGTTTCGGTATATTATTTGTCTCTGTAGTGTGAAAACTGTGGGAGGAGTCTACAAGCATTATCAAGTCTAGCAGATGAAGTCACATGCATTTGGAGTGTCTCAGCATCTTGTGTTTACAACCACTGTTTCCTAGCAACGCTCATGCCCTGTTTATGCTTCCCAAATACTACTTCATCAAAACTGCCCCATCAGAATTACCCCATCAAAACTGCCCCATCATATTCCTCTATTATAAATCAGTACATGGTGTGTCTGTCCCCTCCCCCGGGCTCTGTAATCAGCTGAGATGCTCCAGCCACCTCCCCCCCTGTGTATAACAGAAGCTTTGGTAACCATGGCAACAAAACAAACACTAACAGTGCACTCTGATTAATGGCTAAAATTTCCTGAAATGACCTCTAAACAAATGGCCGTATTTTAAAAACTATACATCCTACAGCGAAGATCTTTATATTGTGAGAATCACAAGACCCAGACCTAGATTTTGATGTATAGTATGTCTCTGAAATATTAAAAATGAAGGCACAGTCGCAGTTTAGAAATTGCCCTTCAAATTTGGAGGGGGCTAGAGTGTAGTTTCAATGAATGTCAATGGACGGCATGAGTTGCAAACAAATGGTCATATTGTGAAAACTATCAGGACTATGACTTAGCCGTGGACATGTTTAGTGGCAGCAGGGATAGCTGAACGTTTTGATATAAGATTTGTGTAGGTGGGCTTGAAAATGAGGGAGTGGCGGCAGTTTAGAAATCATGTTCTGATTTTCCAGCTTTTGTCATCTCCCACTCTAGTTTCCCCATTCATTCCTATGGGACCAATTTCGCCGCAAAAATGACGATATTTCGTGAACCATTCGGCGAAATGTTCCACAAAATAATAGCACACCATTCGGGAAAAATCCGCACGTTTCGGTATATTACTTGTCTATGTAGTGTAAAAACTGTGGGAGGAGTTAGGGTGGTAAATTTGGCTATAATAAGAATAAGAATAATAATATATATGTGAGATAACAGTAAGTGGTCTTGCTATGCAAGAACACTTAACTAGAAAAGGTACAATTTCTGGGGAAATTGTGAAAGTGTTCTTGCCTCTACAACTGGAGTGGGCGGAGTAACTGGGTGGGGTGGAGTGGCTTGAGTAACTGTGAAAAGTGTTAAAAAGCTTAATATTTTAAAAAGTATAAATAGTAGTAAAAAAGTTCCATCATTCGCTGAAAGAGCTGAACATTTTTTTCAAAAGTAATTTTTTTTCAGAAAAATGAATTTTTTTTAATCAAAAATGATTTTTTTTTCAAAAGTAATTTTTTTTTTCAAAGGTAATTTTTTTATTTCAAAAATAATTTTTTTTTCGAAATTATTATTTTTTTTAAAGTAATTTTTTTTTTCAAAAATATTTTTTTTTTCAAATATATTTTTTTTTCAAAAATAATTTTTTTTTTAAAAGAAATTTTTTTTTCAAAAATATTTTTTTTTTTTCAAAAATAATTTTTTTTTTTCAAAAATAATTTTTTTTCAAAAATATATATTTTTTTTTCAAAAATGATTTTTTTTTTTCAAAAATTATTTTTTTACTTTTTTCAAAAATTTTTTTTTTTTTTCAAAAATATTTTTTTTTTACATGGGGCGGTCATAATGTTTTGGCTGATCATGGGGTGGTCATAATGTTTTGGCTGATCATGGGGTTGTCAGCTTTTGTCACTTCCCACTCTAGTTTTGAACATTTCGCCATTCATTCCTATGGGACCAATTTCGCCGCAAAAACGTCATTTCGTGGACCATTCGGCAAAACATTCCACAAAGTAATAACACACCAATCGGGAACAATCCGCTCGTTTCGGTATATTATTTGTCTCTGTAGTGTGAAAACTGTGGGAGGAGTCTACAAGCATTATCAAGACTAGCAGATGAAGTCACATTCATTTGGGGTGTCTCAGCATCTTGTGTTTACAACCACTGTTTCCTAGCAACGCTCATGCCCTGTTTATGCTTCCCAAATACTACTTCATCAAAACTGCCCCATCAGAATTACCCCATCAAAACTGCCCCATCATATTCCTCTATTATAAATCAGTACATGGTGTGTCTGTCCCCTCCCCCGGGCTCTGTAATCAGCTGAGATGCTCCAGCCACCTTCCCCCCTGTGTATAACAGAAGCTTTGGTAACCATGGCAACAAAACAAACACTAACAGTGCACTCTGATTAATGGCTAAAATTTCCTGAAATGACCTCTAAACAAATGGCTGTATTTTAAAAACTATACATCCTACAGCGAAGATCTTTATATTGTGAGAATCACAAGACCCAGACCTAGATTTTGATACATAGTATGTCTCTGAAATATTAAAAATGAAGGCACAGTCGCAGTTTAGAAATTGCCCTTCAAATTTGGAGGGGGCTAGAGTGTAGTTTCAATGAATGTCAATGGACGGCGTGAGTTGCAAACAAATGGTCATATTGTGAAAACTATCAGGACTATGGCTTAGCCGTGGACATGTTTAGTGGCAGCAGGGATAGCTGAACGTTTTGATATAAGATTTGTGTAGGTGGGCTTGAAAATGAGGGAGTGGCGGCAGTTTAGAAATCATGTTCTGATTTTCCAGCTTTTGTCATCTCCCACTCTAGTTTCCCCATTCATTCCTATGGGACCAATTTCGCCGCAAAAATGACGATATTTTGTGAACCATTCGGCGAAATGTTCCACAAAATAATAGCACACCATTCGGGAACAATCCGCACGTTTCGGTATATTACTTGTCTATGTAGTGTAAAAACTGTGGGAGGAGTTAGGGTGGTAAATTTGGCTATAATAATAAGAATAAGAACTAGAAAAGGTACAATTTCTGGGGAAATTGTGAAAGTGTTCTTGCCTCTACAACTGGAGTGGGCAGAGTAACTGGGTGGGGTGGGGTGGCTTGAGTAACTGAGAAAAGTGTTAAAAAGCTTAATATTTTAAAAAGTATAAATAGTAGTAAAAAAGTTCCATCATTCGCTGAAAGAGCTGAACATTTTTTTCAAAAGTAATTTTTTTTTTCAAAAATGAATTTTTTTTAATCAAAAATGATTTTTTTTTCTTCAAAAATGATTTTTTTTTCTTCAAAAATGATTTTTTTTTCAAAAGTAATTTTTTTTTTCAAAGGTAATTTTTTTTTTCAAAAATGAATTTTTTTATTTCAAAAATAATTTTTTTTTCGAAATTATTATTTTTTTTAAAAGTAATTTTTTTTTCAAAAATATTTTTTTTTTCAAAAATAATTTTTTTTTTCAAAAATATTTTTTTCAAAAATTTTTTTTTTTTCAAAAATGATTTTTTTTTTTTCAAAAATTATTTTTTTACTTTTTTCAAAAATTTTTTTTTTTTTCAAAAATATTTTTTTTTTACATGGGGCGGTCATAATGTTTTGGCTGATCATGGGGTGGTCATAATGTTTTGGCTGATCATGGGGTTGTCAAGCTTTTGTCACTTCCCACTCTAGTTTTGAACATTTCGCCATTCATTCCTATGGGACCAATTTCGCCGCAAAAACGTCATTTCGTGGACCATTCGGCAAAACATTCCACAAAGTAATAACACACCAATCGGGAACAATCCGCTCGTTTCGGTATATTATTTGTCTCTGTAGTGTGAAAACTGTGGGAGGAGTCTACAGGCATTATCAAGTCTAGCAGATGAAGTCACATGCATTTGGAGTGTCTCAGCATCTTGTGTTTACAACCACTGTTTCCTAGCAACGCTCATGCCCTGTTTATGCTTCCCAAATACTACTTCATCAAAACTGCCCCATCAGAATTACCCCATCAAAACTGCCCCATCATATTCCTCTATTATAAATCAGTACATGGTGTGTCTGTCCCCTCCCCCGGGCTCTGTAATCAGCTGAGATGCTCCAGCCACCTTCCCCCCTGTGTATAACAGAAGCTTTGGTAACCATGGCAACAAAACAAACACTAACAGTGCACTCTGATTAATGGCTAAAATTTCCTGAAATGACCTCTAAACAAATGGCCGTATTTTAAAAACTATACATCCTACAGCGAAGATCTTTATATTGTGAGAATCACAAGACCCAGACCTAGATTTTGATGTATAGTATGTCTCTGAAATATTAAAAATGAAGGCACAGTCGCAGTTTAGAAATTGCCCTTCAAATTTGGAGGGGGCTAGAGTGTAGTTTCAATGAATGTCAATGGACGGCGTGAGTTGCAAACAAATGGTCATATTGTGAAAACTATCAGGACTATGGCTTAGCCGTGGACATGTTTAGTGGCAGCAGGGATAGCTGAACGTTTTGATATAAGATTTGTGTAGGTGGGCTTGAAAATGAGGGAGTGGCGGCAGTTTAGAAATCATGTTCTGATTTTCCAGCTTTTGTCATCTCCCACTCTAGTTTCCCCATTCATTCCTATGGGACCAATTTTGCCGCAAAAATGACGATATTTCGTGAACCATTCGGCGAAATGTTCCACAAAATAATAGCACACCATTCGGGAAAAATCCGCACGTTTCGGTATATTACTTGTCTATGTAGTGTAAAAACTGTGGGAGGAGTTAGGGTGGTAAATTTGGCTATAATAAGAATAAGAACTAGAAAAGGTACAATTTCTGGGGAAATTGTGAAAGTGTTCTTGCCTCTACAACTGGAGTGGGCGGAGTAACTGGGTGGGGTGGAGTGGCTTGAGTAACTGTGAAAAGTGTTAAAAAGCTTAATATTTTAAAAAGTATAAATAGTAGTAAAAAAGTTCCATCATTCGCTGAAAGAGCTGAACATTTTTTTCAAAAGTAATTTTTTTTTTCAAAAAATGAATTTTTTTTAATCAAAAATGATTTTTTTTTCTTCAAAAATGATTTTTTTTTTCAAAAGTAATTTTTTTTTTCAAAGGTAATTTTTTTTTTCAAAAATGAATTTTTTTATTTCAAAAATAATTTTTTTTCGAAATTATTATTTTTTTTAAAGTAATTTTTTTTTCAAAAATAATTTTTTTTTTTCAAAAATATTTTTTTTTCAAATATATTTTTTTTTCAAAAATAATTTTTTTTAAAAAAAATTTTTTTTTCAAAAATATTTTTTTTTTCAAAAATAATTTTTTTTTTTTCAAAAATATTTTTTTTTCAAAAATGATTTTTTTTTTCAAAAATTATTTTTTTACTTTTTAAAAAAAAATTTTTTTTTTTTCAAAAATATTTTTTTTTTTACTTGGGGCGGTCATAATGTTTTGGCTGATCATGGGGTGGTCATAATGTTTTGGCTGATCATGGGGTTGTCAGCTTTTGTCACTTCCCACTCTAGTTTTGAACATTTCGCCATTCATTCCTATGGGACCAATTTCGCCGTAAAAACGTCATTTCGTGGACCATTCGGCAAAACATTCCACAAAGTAATAACACACCAATCGGGAACAATCCGCTCGTTTCGGTATATTATTTGTCTCTGTAGTGTGAAAACTGTGGGAGGAGTCTACAAGCATTATCAAGTCTAGCAGATGAAGTCACATGCATTTGGAGTGTCTCAGCATCTTGTGTTTACAACCACTGTTTCCTAGCAACGCTCATGCCCTGTTTATGCTTCCCAAATACTACTTCATCAAAACTGCCCCATCAGAATTACCCCATCAAAACTGCCCCATCATATTCCTCTATTATAAATCAGTACATGGTGTGTCTGTCCCCTCCCCCGGGCTCTGTAATCAGCTGAGATGCTCCAGCCACCTTCCCCCCTGTGTATAACAGAAGCTTTGGTAACCATGGCAACAAAACAAACACTAACAGTGCACTCTGATTAATGGCTAAAATTTCCTGAAATGACCTCTAAACAAATGGCCGTATTTTAAAAACTATACATCCTACAGCGAAGATCTTTTATATTGTGAGAATCACAAGACCCAGACCTAGATTTTGATGTATAGTATGTCTCTGAAATATTAAAAATGAAGGCACAGTCGCAGTTTAGAAATTGCCCTTCAAATTTGGAGGGGGCTAGAGTGTAGTTTCAATGAATGTCAATGGACGGCGTGAGTTGCAAACAAATGGTCATATTGTGAAAACTATCAGGACTATGGCTTAGCCGTGGACATGTTTAGTGACAGCAGGGATAGCTGAACGTTTTGATATAAGATTTGTGTAGGTGGGCTTGAAAATGAGGGAGTGGCGGCAGTTTAGAAATCATGTTCTGATTTTCCAGCTTTTGTCATCTCCCACTCTAGTTTCCCCATTCATTCCTATGGGACCAATTTCGCCGCAAAAATGACGATATTTCGTGAACCATTCGGCGAAATGTTCCACAAAATAATAGCACACCATTCGGGAAAAATCCGCACGTTTCGGTATATTACTTGTCTATGTAGTGTAAAAACTGTGGGAGGAGTTAGGGTGGTAAATTTGGCTATAATAAGAATAAGAATAATAACTAGAAAAGGTACAATTTCTGGGGAAATTGTGAAAGTGTTCTTGCCTCTACAACTGGAGTGGGCGGAGTAACTGGGTGGGGTGGAGTGGCTTGAGTAACTGTGAAAAGTGTTAAAAAGCTTAATATTTTAAAAAGTATAAATAGTAGTAAAAAAGTTCCATCATTCGCTGAAAGAGCTGAACATTTTTTTCAAAAGTAATTTTTTTTTTCAAAAATGAATTTTTTTTAATCAAAAATGATTTTTTTTTTCTTCAAAAATGATTTTTTTTTTTCAAAAGTAATTTTTTTTTTCAAAGGTAATTTTTTTTTTCAAAAATGAATTTTTTTATTTCAAAAATAATTTTTTTTTCGAAATTATTATTTTTTTTAAAGCAATTTTTTTTTCAAAAATTTTTTTTTTTCAAAAATATTTTTTTTTTTCAAATATATTTTTTTTTCAAAAATAATTTTTTTTTTAAAAGAAATTTTTTTTTCAAAAATATTTTTTTTTTTCAAAAATAATTTTTTTTTTTTCAAAAATAATTTTTTTTTCAAAAATATATTTTTTTTTTTCAAAAATGATTTTTTTTTTTCAAAAATTATTTTTTTACTTTTTTCAAAAATTATTTTTTTACTTTTTTCAAAAAATTTTTTTTTTTTTTCAAAAATATATATTTTTTTACATGGGGCGGTCATAATGTTTTGGCTGATCATGGGGTGGTCATAATGTTTTGGCTGATCATGGGGTTGTCAGCTTTTGTCACTTCCCACTCTAGTTTTGAACATTTCGCCATTCATTCCTATGGGACCAATTTCGCCGCAAAAACGTCATTTCGTGGACCATTCGGCAAAACATTCCACAAAGTAATAACACACCAATCGGGAACAATCCGCTCGTTTCGGTATATTATTTGTCTCTGTAGTGTGAAAACTGTGGGAGGAGTCTACAAGCATTATCAAGTCTAGCAGATGAAGTCACATGCATTTGGAGTGTCTCAGCATCTTGTGTTTACAACCACTGTTTCCTAGCAACGCTCATGCCCTGTTTATGCTTCCCAAATACTGCTTCATCAAAACTGCCCCATCAGAATTACCCCATCAAAACTGCCCCATCATATTCCTCTATTATAAATCAGTACATGGTGTGTCTGTCCCCTCCCCCGGGCTCTGTAATCAGCTGAGATGCTCCAGCCACCTTCCCCCCTGTGTATAACAGAAGCTTTGGTAACCATGGCAACAAAACAAACACTAACAGTAGACTCTGATTAATGGCTAAAATTTCCTGAAATGACCTCTAAACAAATGGCCGTATTTTAAAAACTATACATCCTACAGCGAAGATCTTTATATTGTGAGAATCACAAGACCCAGACCTAGATTTTGATATATAGTATGTCTCTGAAATATTAAAAATGAAGGCACAGTCGCAGTTTAGAAATTGCCCTTCAAATTTGGAGGGGGCTAGAGTGTAGTTTCAATGAATGTCAATGGACGGCGTGAGTTGCAAACAAATGGTCATATTGTGAAAACTATCAGGACTATGGCTTAGCCGTGGACATGTTTAGTGGCAGCAGGGATAGCTGAACGTTTTGATATAAGATTTGTGTAGGTGGGCTTGAAAATGAGGGAGTGGCGGCAGTTTAGAAATCATGTTCTGATTTTCCAGCTTTTGTCATCTCCCACTCTAGTTTCCCCATTCATTCCTATGGGACCAATTTCGCCGCAAAAATGACGATATTTTGTGAACCATTCGGCGAAATGTTCCACAAAATAATAGCACACCATTCGGGAACAATCCGCACGTTTCGGTATATTACTTGTCTATGTAGTGTAAAAACTGTGGGAGGAGTTAGGGTGGTAAATTTGGCTATAATAATAAGAATAACTAGAAAAGGTACAATTTCTGGGGAAATTGTGAAAGTGTTCTTGCCTCTACAACTGGAGTGGGCGGAATAACTGGGTGGGGTGGAGTGGCTTGAGTAACTGTGAAAAGTGTTAAAAAGCTTAATATTTTAAAAAGTATAAATAGTAGTAAAAAAGTTCCATCATTCGCTGAAAGAGCTGAACATTTTTTTCAAAAGTAATTTTTTTTTTCAAAAAATGAATTTTTTTTAATCAAAAATGATTTTTTTTTCTTCAAAAATGATTTTTTTTTTCAAAAGTAATTTTTTTTTTCAAAGGTAATTTTTTTTTTCAAAAATGAATTTTTTTATTTCAAAAATAATTTTTTTTTCGAAATTATTATTTTTTTTAAAGTAATTTTTTTTTCAAAAATAATTTTTTTTTTCAAAAATATTTTTTTTTCAAATATATTTTTTTTTTAAAAATAATTTTTTTTAAAAAAAATTTTTTTTTCAAAAATATTTTTTTTTTCAAAAATAATTTTTTTTTTTTCAAAAATATTTTTTTTTTCAAAAATGATTTTTTTTTTCAAAAATAATTTTTTTACTTTTTAAAAAAAAATCTTTTTTTTTTCAAAAATATTTTTTTTTTTACTTGGGGCGGTCATAATGTTTTGGCTGATCATGGGGTGGTCATAATGTTTTGGCTGATCATGGGGTTGTCAGCTTTTGTCACTTCCCACTCTAGTTTTGAACATTTCGCCATTCATTCCTATGGGACCAATTTTTTTTCAAAAATATTTTTTTTTTTCAAATATATTTTTTTTTCAAAAATAATTTTTTTTTTAAAAGAAATTTTTTTTTCAAAAATATTTTTTTTTTTCAAAAATAATTTTTTTTTTTTCAAAAATAATTTTTTTTTCAAAAATATATTTTTTTTTTTCAAAAATGATTTTTTTTTTTCAAAAATTATTTTTTTACTTTTTTCAAAAATTATTTTTTTACTTTTTTCAAAAAATTTTTTTTTTTTTCAAAAATATATTTTTTTTTACATGGGGCGGTCATAATGTTTTGGCTGATCATGGGGTGGTCATAATGTTTTGGCTGATCATGGGGTTGTCAGCTTTTGTCACTTCCCACTCTAGTTTTGAACATTTCGCCATTCATTCCTATGGGACCAATTTCGCCGCAAAAACGTCATTTCGTGGACCATTCGGCAAAACATTCCACAAAGTAATAACACACCAATCGGGAACAATCCGCTCGTTTCGGTATATTATTTGTCTCTGTAGTGTGAAAACTGTGGGAGGAGTCTACAAGCATTATCAAGTCTAGCAGATGAAGTCACATGCATTTGGAGTGTCTCAGCATCTTGTGTTTACAACCACTGTTTCCTAGCAACGCTCATGCCCTGTTTATGCTTC
The DNA here is from genome assembly GCA_037952925.1 of Lithobates clamitans. Lineage (NCBI taxonomy): Eukaryota > Metazoa > Chordata > Amphibia > Anura > Ranidae > Lithobates > Lithobates clamitans. The sequence goes on along the minus strand of JBBGZY010000378.1, from coordinate 1,058,513 downwards.
CCAAATACTGCTTCATCAAAACTGCCCCATCAGAATTACCCCATCAAAACTGCCCCATCATATTCCTCTATTATAAATCAGTACATGGTGTGTCTGTCCCCTCCCCCGGGCTCTGTAATCAGCTGAGATGCTCCAGCCACCTTCCCCCCTGTGTATAACAGAAGCTTTGGTAACCATGGCAACAAAACAAACACTAGCAGTACACTCTGATTAATGGCTAAAATTTCCTGAAATGACCTCTAAACAAATGGCCGTATTTTAAAAACTATACATCCTACAGCGAAGATCTTTATATTGTGAGAATCACAAGACCCAGACCTAGATTTTGATACATAGTATGTCTCTGAAATATTAAAAATGAAGGCACAGTCGCAGTTTAGAAATTGCCCTTCAAATTTGGAGGGGGCTAGAGTGTAGTTTCAATGAATGTCAATGGACGGCGTGAGTTGCAAACAAATGGTCATATTGTGAAAACTATCAGAACTATGGCTTAGCCGTGGACATGTTTAGTGGCAGCAGGGATAGCTGAACGTTTTGATATAAGATTTGTGTAGGTGGGCTTGAAAATGAGGGAGTGGCGGCAGTTTAGAAATCATGTTCTGATTTTCCAGCTTTTGTCATCTCCCACTCTAGTTTCCCCATTCATTCCTATGGGACCAATTTCGCCGCAAAAATGACGATATTTCGTGAACCATTCGGCGAAACGTTCCACAAAATAATAGCACACCATTCGGGAACAATCCGCACGTTTCGGTATATTACTTGTCTATGTAGTGTAAAAACTGTGGGAGGAGTTAGGGTGGTAAATTTGGCTATAATAATAAGAATAACTAGAAAAGGTACAATTTCTGGGGAAATTGTGAAAGTGTTCTTGCCTCTACAACTGGAGTGGGCGGAGTAACTGGGTGGGGTGGAGTGGCTTGAGTAACTGTGAAAAGTGTTAAAAAGCTTAATATTTTAAAAAGTATAAATAGTAGTAAAAAAGTTCCATCATTCGCTGAAAGAGCTGAACATTTTTTTCAAAAGTAATTTTTTTTTTCAAAAAATGAATTTTTTTTAATCAAAAATGATTTTTTTTTCTTCAAAAATGATTTTTTTTTTCAAAAGTAATTTTTTTTTTCAAAGGTAATTTTTTTTTTCAAAAATGAATTTTTTTATTTCAAAAATAATTTTTTTTTCGAAATTATTTATTTTTTTTAAAGTAATTTTTTTTTCAAAAATATTTTTTTTTTTTCAAAAATATTTTTTTTTTCAAATATATTTTTTTTTCAAAAATAATTTTTTTTTTAAAAAAATTTTTTTTTCAAAAATATTTTTTTTTTTCAAAAATAATTTTTTTTTTTTCAAAAATATTTTTTTTTTCAAAAATGATTTTTTTTTTCAAAAATTATTTTTTTACTTTTTAAAAAAAATTTTTTTTTTTTCAAAAATATTTTTTTTTTTACTTGGGGCGGTCATAATGTTTTGGCTGATCATGGGGTGGTCATAATGTTTTGGCTGATCATGGGGTTGTCAGCTTTTGTCACTTCCCACTCTAGTTTTGAACATTTCGCCATTCATTCCTATGGGACCAATTTCGCCGTAAAAACGTCATTTCGTGGACCATTCGGCAAAACATTCCACAAGGTAATAACACACCAATCGGGAACAATCCGCTCGTTTCGGTATATTATTTGTCTCTGTAGTGTGAAAACTGTGGGAGGAGTCTACAAGCATTATCAAGTCTAGCAGATGAAGTCACATGCATTTGGAGTGTCTCAGCATCTTGTGTTTACAACCACTGTTTCCTAGCAACGCTCATGCCCTGTTTATGCTTCCCAAATACTACTTCATCAAAACTGCCCCATCAGAATTACCCCATCAAAACTGCCCCATCATATTCCTCTATTATAAATCAGTACATGGTGTGTCTGTCCCCTCCCCCGGGCTCTGTAATCAGCTGAGATGCTCCAGCCACCTTCCCCCCTGTGTATAACAGAAGCTTTGGTAACCATGGCAACAAAACAAACACTAACAGTGCACTCTGATTAATGGCTAAAATTTCCTGAAATGACCTCTAAACAAATGGCCGTATTTTAAAAACTATACATCCTACAGCGAAGATCTTTATATTGTGAGAATCACAAGACCCAGACCTAGATTTTGATGTATAGTATGTCTCTGAAATATTAAAAATGAAGGCACAGTCGCAGTTTAGAAATTGCCCTTCAAATTTGGAGGGGGCTAGAGTGTAGTTTCAATGAATGTCAATGGACGGCGTGAGTTGCAAACAAATGGTCATATTGTGAAAACTATCAGGACTATGGCTTAGCCGTGGACATGTTTAGTGGCAGCAGGGATAGCTGAACGTTTTGATATAAGATTTGTGTAGGTGGGCTTGAAAATGAGGGAGTGGCGGCAGTTTAGAAATCATGTTCTGATTTTCCAGCTTTTGTCATCTCCCACTCTAGTTTCCCCATTCATTCCTATGGGACCAATTTCGCCGCAAAAATGACGATATTTCGTGAACCATTCGGCGAAATGTTCCACAAAATAATAGCACACCATTCGGGAAAAATCCGCACGTTTCGGTATATTACTTGTCTATGTAGTGTAAAAACTGTGGGAGGAGTTAGGGTGGTAAATTTGGCTATAATAATAAGAATAAGAACTAGAAAAGGTACAATTTCTGGGGAAATTGTGAAAGTGTTCTTGCCTCTACAACTGGAGTGGGCGGAGTAACTGGGTGGGGTGGAGTGGCTTGAGTAACTGTGAAAAGTGTTAAAAAGCTTAATATTTTAAAAAGTATAAATAGTAGTAAAAAAGTTCCATCATTCGCTGAAAGAGCTGAACATTTTTTTCAAAAGTAATTTTTTTTTTCAAAAATGAATTTTTTTTAATCAAAAATGATTTTTTTTTTCTTCAAAAATGATTTTTTTTTTTCAAAAGTAATTTTTTTTTCAAAGGTAATTTTTTTTTTCAAAAATGAATTTTTTTATTTCAAAAATAATTTTTTTTTCGAAATTATTATTTTTTTTAAAGTAATTTTTTTTTCAAAAATATTTTTTTTTTTCAAAAATATTTTTTTTTTCAAATATATTTTTTTTTCAAAAATAATTTTTTTTAAAAAAAATTTTTTTTTCAAAAATATTTTTTTTTTTCAAAAATAATTTTTTTTTTTTTCAAAAATATTTTTTTTTTCAAAAATGATTTTTTTTTCAAAAATTATTTTTTTACTTTTTAAAAAAATTTTTTTTTTTTTCAAAAATATTTTTTTTTTTACTTGGGGCGGTCATAATGTTTTGGCTGATCATGGGGTGGTCATAATGTTTTGGCTGATCATGGGGTGGTCATAATGTTTTGGCTGATCATGGGGTGGTCATAATGTTTTGGCTGATCATGGGGTTGTCAGCTTTTGTCACTTCCCACTCTAGTTTTGAACATTTCGCCATTCATTCCTATGGGACCAATTTCGCCGTAAAAACGTCATTTCGTGGACCATTCGGCAAAACATTCCACAAAGTGATAGCACACCAATCGGGAACAATCCGCTCGTTTCGGTATATTATTTGTCTCTGTAGTGTGAAAACTGTGGGAGGAGTCTACAAGCATTATCAAGTCTAGCAGATGAAGTCACATGCATTTGGAGTGTCTCAGCATCTTGTGTTTACAACCACTGTTTCCTAGCAACGCTCATGCCCTGTTTATGCTTCCCAAATACTACTTCATCAAAACTGCCCCATCAGAATTACCCCATCAAAACTGCCCCATCATATTCCTCTATTATAAATCAGTACATGGTGTGTCTGTCCCCTCCCCCGGGCTCTGTAATCAGCTGAGATGCTCCAGCCACCTCCCCCCTGTGTATAACAGAAGCTTTGGTAACCATGGCAACAAAACAAACACTAACAGTGCACTCTGATTAATGGCTAAAATTTCCTGAAATGACCTCTAAACAAATGGCCGTATTTTAAAAACTATACATCCTACAGCGAAGATCTTTATATTGTGAGAATCACAAGACCCTGACCTAGATTTTGATACATAGTATGTCTCTGAAATATTAAAAATGAAGGCACAGTCGCAGTTTAGAAATTGCCCTTCAAATTTGGAGGGGGCTAGAGTGTAGTTTCAATGAATGTCAATGGACGGCGTGAGTTGCAAACAAATGGTCATATTGTGAAAACTATCAGGACTATGGCTTAGCCGTGGACATGTTTAGTGGCAGCAGGGATAGCTGAACGTTTTGATATAAGATTTGTGTAGGTGGGCTTGAAAATGAGGGAGTGGCGGCAGTTTAGAAATCATGTTCTGATTTTCCAGCTTTTGTCATCTCCCACTCTAGTTTCCCCATTCATTCCTATGGGACCAATTTCGCCGCAAAAATGACGATATTTCGTGAACCATTCGGCGAAACGTTCCACAAAGTAATAGCACACCATTCGGGAACATTCCGCACGTTTCGGTATATTACTTGTCTATGTAGTGTAAAAACTGTGGGAGGAGTTAGGGTGGTAAATTTGGCTATAATAAGAATAATAATATATATGTGAGATAACAGTAAGTGGTCTTGCTATGCAAGAACACTTAATAATAATATATATGTGAGATAACAGTAAGTGGTCTTGCTATGCAAGAACACTTAATAATATATATGTGAGATAACAGTAAGTGGTCTTGCTATGCAAGAACACTTAATAACTAGAAAAGGTACAATTTCTGGGGAAATTGTGAAAGTGTTCTTGCCTCTACAACTGGAGTGGGCGGAGTAACTGGGTGGGGTGGCTTGAGTAACTGTAAAAAGTGTTAAAAAGCTTAATATTTTAAAAAGTATAAATAGTAGTAAAAAAGTTCCATCATTCGCTGAAAGAGCTGAACATTTTTTTCAAAAGTAATTTTTTTTTTCAAAAATGAATTTTTTTTAATCAAAAATGATTTTTTTTTTCTTCAAAAATGATTTTTTTTTTTCAAAAGTAATTTTTTTTTTCAAAGGTAATTTTTTTTTTCAAAAATGAATTTTTTTATTTCAAAAATAATTTTTTTTTCGAAATTATTATTTTTTTTAAAGCAATTTTTTTTTCAAAAATTTTTTTTTTTCAAAAATATTTTTTTTTTTCAAATATATTTTTTTTTCAAAAATAATTTTTTTTTTAAAAGAAATTTTTTTTTCAAAAATATTTTTTTTTTTCAAAAATAATTTTTTTTTTTCAAAAATAATTTTTTTTTCAAAAATATATTTTTTTTTTTCAAAAATGATTTTTTTTTTTCAAAAATTATTTTTTTACTTTTTTCAAAAATTATTTTTTTACTTTTTTCAAAAAATTTTTTTTTTTTTCAAAAATATATTTTTTTTTACATGGGGCGGTCATAATGTTTTGGCTGATCATGGGGTGGTCATAATGTTTTGGCTGATCATGGGGTTGTCAGCTTTTGTCACTTCCCACTCTAGTTTTGAACATTTCGCCATTCATTCCTATGGGACCAATTTCGCCGCAAAAACGTCATTTCGTGGACCATTCGGCAAAACATTCCACAAAGTAATAACACACCAATCGGGAACAATCCGCTCGTTTCGGTATATTATTTGTCTCTGTAGTGTGAAAACTGTGGGAGGAGTCTACAAGCATTATCAAGTCTAGCAGATGAAGTCACATGCATTTGGAGTGTCTCAGCATCTTGTGTTTACAACCACTGTTTCCTAGCAACGCTCATGCCCTGTTTATGCTTCCCAAATACTGCTTCATCAAAACTGCCCCATCAGAATTACCCCATCAAAACTGCCCCATCATATTCCTCTATTATAAATCAGTACATGGTGTGTCTGTCCCCTCCCCCGGGCTCTGTAATCAGCTGAGATGCTCCAGCCACCTTCCCCCCTGTGTATAACAGAAGCTTTGGTAACCATGGCAACAAAACAAACACTAACAGTAGACTCTGATTAATGGCTAAAATTTCCTGAAATGACCTCTAAACAAATGGCCGTATTTTAAAAACTATACATCCTACAGCGAAGATCTTTATATTGTGAGAATCACAAGACCCAGACCTAGATTTTGATGTATAGTATGTCTCTGAAATATTAAAAATGAAGGCACAGTCGCAGTTTAGAAATTGCCCTTCAAATTTGGAGGGGGCTAGAGTGTAGTTTCAATGAATGTCAATGGACGGCGTGAGTTGCAAACAAATGGTCATATTGTGAAAAATATCAGGACTATGGCTTAGCCGTGGACATGTTTAGTGGCAGCAGGGATAGCTGAACGTTTTGATATAAGATTTGTGTAGGTGGGCTTGAAAATGAGGGAGTGGCGGCAGTTTAGAAATCATGTTCTGATTTTCCAGCTTTTGTCATCTCCCACTCTAGTTTCCCCATTCATTCCTATGGGACCAATTTCGCCGCAAAAATGACGATATTTCGTAAACCATTCGGCGAAATGTTCCACAAAATAATAGCACACCATTCGGGAAAAATCCGCACGTTTCGGTATATTACTTGTCTATGTAGTGTAAAAACTGTGGGAGGAGTTAGGGTGGTAAATTTGGCTATAATAAGAATAAGAACTAGAAAAGGTACAATTTCTGGTGAAATTGTGAAAGTGTTCTTGCCTCTACAACTGGAGCAGGCGGAGTAACTGGATGGAGTGGCTTGAGTAACTGTTGTGTGGTTGGAGTGTCTGGAGCTCCTGTGAAAAGCGTTAAAAAGCTTAATATTTTAAAAAGTATAAATAGTAGTAAAAAAGTTGAAGTCTCATCATTAGATGAAAGAGCACAAACATTTTTTTCAAAAATTATGATTTTTTTTTTTCAAAAATGATTTTTTTTGCAAAAAAATTTTTTTTCAAAAATGTATTTTTTTTTTCAAAAATATATATTTTTTTTCAAAAATATATATTTTTTTCAAAAACATATTTTTTTTTTCAAAAATGAATTTTTTTTTTCAAAAATATATATTTTTTTTCAAAAATGAATTTTTTTTTTCAAAAATAATTTTTTTTTTTTCAAAAATTTTTTTTTTCAAAAATGAATTTATTTTTTTTACATGGGGCAGTCATAATGTTTTGGCTGATCATGGGGTGGTCATAATGTTTTGGCTGATCATGGGGTTGTCAGCTTTTGTCACCTCTCACTCTAGTTTTGAACATTTCGCCATTCATTCCTATGGGACCAATTTCGCCGCAAAAACGTCATTTCGTGGACAATTCGGCGAAACATTCCACAAAGTAATAGCACACCAATCGGGAACAATCGGCTCGTTTCGGTATATTATTTGTCTCTGTAGTGTAAAAACTGTGGGAGGAGTCTACAAGCATTATCAAGTCTAGCAGATGAAGTCACATGCATTTGGGGTGTCTCAGCATCTTGTGTTTACAACCACTGTTTCCTAGCAACGCTCATGCCCTGTTTATGCTTCCCAAATACTGCTTCATCAAAACTGCCCCATCAGAATTACCTCATCAAAACTGCCCCATCATATTCCTCTATTATAAATCAGTACATGGTGTGTCTGTCCCCTCCCCCGGGCTCTGTAATCAGAGCTAACATGCTCCAGCCACCTCCCCCCCTGTGTATAACAGAAGCTTTGGTAACCATGGCAACAAAACAAACAGTACATGATTAATGGCTAAAATTTCCTGAAATGACCTCTAAACAAATGGCCGTATTTTAAAAACTATACATCCTACAGCGAAGATCTTTATATTGTGAGAATCACAAGACCCAGACCTAGATTTTGATATATAGTATGTCTCTGAAATATTAAAAATGAAGGCACGGTCGCAGTTTAGAAATTGCCCTTCAAATTTGAAGGGGCTAGAGTGTAGTTTCAATGAATGTCAATGGACGGTGTGAGTTGCAAACAAATGGTCATATTGTGAAAACTATCAGGACTATGGCTTAGCCGTGGACATGTTTAGTGGCAGCAGGGATAGCTGAACGTTTTGATATAAGATTCGTGTAGGTGGGCTTGAAAATGAGGGAGTGGCGGCAGTTTAGAAATCATGTTCTGATTTTCCAGCTTTTGTCATCTCCCACTCTAGCTTCCCCATTCATTCCTATGGGACCAATTTCGCCGCAAAAATGACGATATTTCGTGAACCATTCGGCGAAACGTTCCACAAAGTAATAGCACACCATTCGGGAACAATCCGCACGTTTCGGTATATTACTTGTCTCTGTAGTGTAGAAACTGTGGGAGGAGTTAGGGTGGTAAATTTGGCTATAATAATAAGAATAATAACTAGAAAAGGTACAATTTCTGGGGAAATTGTGAAAGTGTTCTTGCCTCTACAACTGGAGTGGGCGGAGTAACTGGGTGGGATGGAGTGGCTTGAGTAACTGTGAAAAGTGTTAAAAAGCTTAATATTTTAAAAAGTATAAATAGTAGTAAAAAAGTTCCATCATTCGCTGAAAGAGCTAAACATTTTTTTCAAAAGTAATTTTTTTTTTCAAAAAATGAATTTTTTTTAATCAAAAATGATTTTTTTTTCTTCAAAAATGATTTTTTTTTTCAAAAGTAATTTTTTTTTTCAAAGGTAATTTTTTTTTTCAAAAATGAATTTTTTTATTTCAAAAATAATTTTTTTTTCGAAATTATTATTTTTTTTAAAGTAATTTTTTTTTCAAAAATAATTTTTTTTTTCAAAAATATTTTTTTTTTCAAATATATTTTTTTTTCAAAAATAATTTTTTTTTAAAAAAATTTTTTTTTCAAAAATATTTTTTTTTTCAAAAATAATTTTTTTTTTTCAAAAATATTTTTTTTTTCAAAAATGATTTTTTTTTTCAAAAATTATTTTTTTACTTTTTAAAAAAAAATTTTTTTTTTTTCAAAAATATTTTTTTTTTTACTTGGGGCGGTCATAATGTTTTGGCTGATCATGGGGTGGTCATAATGTTTTGGCTGATCATGGGGTTGTCAGCTTTTGTCACTTCCCACTCTAGTTTTGAACATTTCGCCATTCATTCCTATGGGACCAATTTCGCCGTAAAAACGTCATTTCGTGGACCATTCGGCAAAACATTCCACAAAGTAATAACACACCAATCGGGAACAATCCGCTCGTTTCGGTATATTATTTGTCTATGTAGTGTGAAAACTGTGGGAGGAGTCTACAAGCATTATCAAGTCTAGCAGATGAAGTCACATGCATTTGGAGTGTCTCAGCATCTTGTGTTTACAACCACTGTTTCCTAGCAACGCTCATGCCCTGTTTATGCTTCCCAAATACTGCTTCATCAAAACTGCCCCATCAGAATTACCCCATCAAAACTGCCCCATCATATTCCTCTATTATAAATCAGTACATGGTGTGTCTGTCCCCTCCCCCGGGCTCTGTAATCAGCTGAGATGCTCCAGCCACCTCCCCCCCTGTGTATAACAGAAGCTTTGGTAACCATGGCAACAAAACAAACACTAACAGTGCACTCTGATTAATGGCTAAAATTTCCTGAAATGACCTCTAAACAAATGGCCGTATTTTAAAAACTATACATCCTACAGCGAAGATCTTTATATTGTGAGAATCACAAGACCCAGACCTAGATTTTGATGTATAGTATGTCTCTGAAATATTAAAATTGAAGGCACGGTCGCAGTTTAGAAATTGCCCTTCAAATTTGGAGGGGGCTAGAGTGTAGTTTCAATGAATGTCAATGGACGGTGTGAGTTGCAAACAAATGGTCATATTGTGAAAACTATCAGGACTATGGCTTAGCCGTGGACATTTTTAGTGGCAGCAGGGATAGCTGAACGTTTTGATATAAGATTTGTGTAGGTGGGCTTGAAAATGAGGGAGTGGCGGCAGTTTAGAAATCATGTTCTGATTTTCCAGCTTTTGTCATCTCCCACTCTAGTTTCCCCATTCATTCCTATGGGACCAATTTCGCCGCAAAAATGACGATATTTCGTGAACCATTCGGCGAAATGTTCCACAAAATAATAGCACACCATTCGGGAACAATCCGCACGTTTCGGTATATTACTTGTCTATGTAGTGTAAAAACTGTGGGAGGAGTTAGGGTGGTAAATTTGGCTATAATAAGAATAAGAATAACTAGAAAAGGTACAATTTCTGGGGAAATTGTGAAAGTGTTCTTGCCTCTACAACTGGAGTGGGCGGAGTAACTGGGTGGGGTGGCTTGAGTAACTGTGAAAAGTGTTAAAAAGCTTAATATTTTAAAAAGTATAAATAGTAGTAAAAAAGTTCCATCATTCGCTGAAAGAGCTGAACATTTTTTTCAAAAGTAATTTTTTTTTTCAAAAATGAATTTTTTTTAATCAAAAATGATTTTTTTTTCTTCAAAAATGATTTTTTTTTCAAAAGTAATTTTTTTTTTCAAAGGTAATTTTTTTTTTTCAAAAATGAATTTTTTTATTTCAAAAATAATTTTTTTTTCGAAATTATTATTTTTTTTAAAGTAATTTTTTTTTCAAAAATAATTTTTTTTTTCAAATATATTTTTTTTTCAAAAATAATTTTTTTTTTTTTTAAATTTTTTTTCAAAAATATTTTTTTTTTTTCAAAAATAATTTTTTTTTTTCAAAAATATTTTTTTTTTTCAAATATATTTTTTTTTCAAAAATAATTTTTTTTAAAAAAAATTTTTTTTTCAAAAATAATTTTTTTTTTTTCAAAAATAATTTTTTTTTCAAAAATGATTTTTTTTTTCAAAAATTATTTTTTTACTTTTTAAAAAAAAAATTTTTTTTTTTCAAAAATATTTTTTTTTTTACTTGGGGCGGTCATAATGTTTTGGCTGATCATGGGGTGGTCATAATGTTTTGGCTGATCATGGGGTTGTCAGCTTTTGTCACTTCCCACTCTAGTTTTGAACATTTCGCCATTCATTCCTATGGGACCAATTTCGCCGTAAAAACGTCATTTCGTGGACCATTCGGCAAAACATTCCACAAAGTAATAACACACCAATCGGGAACAATCCGCTCGTTTCGGTATATTATTTGTCTCTGTAGTGTGAAAACTGTGGGAGGAGTCTACAAGCATTATCAAGTCTAGCAGATGAAGTCACATGCATTTGGAGTGTCTCAGCATCTTGTGTTTACAACCACTGTTTCCTAGCAACGCTCATGCCCTGTTTATGCTTCCCAAATACTACTTCATCAAAACTGCCCCATCAGAATTACCCCATCAAAACTGCCCCATCATATTCCTCTATTATAAATCAGTACATGGTGTGTCTGTCCCCTCCCCCGGGCTCTGTAATCAGCTGAGATGCTCCAGCCACCTTCCCCCCTGTGTATAACAGAAGCTTTGGTAACCATGGCAACAAAACAAACACTAACAGTGCACTCTGATTAATGGCTAAAATTTCCTGAAATGACCTCTAAACAAATGGCCGTATTTAAAAAACTATACATCCTACAGCGAAGATCTTTATATTGTGAGAATCACAAGACCCAGACCTAGATTTTGATGTATAGTATGTCTCTGAAATATTAAAAATGAAGGCACAGTCGCAGTTTAGAAATTGCCCTTCAAATTTGGAGGGGGCTAGAGTGTAGTTTCAATGAATGTCAATGGACGGCGTGAGTTGCAAACAAATGGTCATATTGTGAAAACTATCAGGACTATGGCTTAGCCGTGGACATGTTTAGTGGCAGCAGGGATAGCTGAACGTTTTGATATAAGATTTGTGTAGGTGGGCTTGAAAATGAGGGAGTGGCGGCAGTTTAGAAATCATGTTCTGATTTTCCAGCTTTTGTCATCTCCCACTCTAGTTTCCCCATTCATTCCTATGGGACCAATTTCGCCGCAAAAATGACGATATTTCGTGAGCCATTCGGCGAAATGTTCCACAAAATAATAGCACACCATTCGGGAAAAATCCGCACGTTTCGGTATATTACTTGTCTATGTAGTGTAAAAACTGTGGGAGGAGTTAGGGTGGTAAATTTGGCTATAATAAGAATAATAATATATATGTGAGATAACAGTAAGTGGTCTTGCTATGCAAGAACACTTAATAACTAGAAAAGGTACAATTTCTGGGGAAATTGTGAAAGTGTTCTTGCCTCTACAACTGGAGTGGGCGGAGTAACTGGGTGGAGTGGCTTGAGTAACTGTGAAAAGTGTTAAAAAGCTTAATATTTTAAAAAGTATAAATAGTAGTAAAAAAGTTCCATCATTCGCTGAAAGAGCTGAACATTTTTTTCAAAAGTAATTTTTTTTTTCAAAAAATGAATTTTTTTTAATCAAAAATGATTTTTTTTTCTTCAAAAATGATTTTTTTTTTCAAAAGTAATTTTTTTTTTCAAAGGTAATTTTTTTTTTCAAAAAAGAATTTTTTTATTTCAAAAATAATTTATTTTTCGAAATTATTTTTTTTAAAGTAATTTTTTTTTCAAAAATAATTTTTTTTTTCAAAAATATTTTTTTTTCAAATATATTTTTTTTTCAAAAATAATTTTTTTAAAAAAAATTTTTTTTTTCAAAAATATTTTTTTTTTCAAAAATATTTTTTTTTTTCAAAAATATTTTTTTTTTTTTCAAAAATATATTTTTTTTCAAAAATGATTTTTTTTTTTCAAAAATTATTTTTTTACTTTTTTAAAAATTTTTTTTTTTTTTTCAAAAATATTTTTTTTTTTACTTGGGGCGGTCATAATGTTTTGGCTGATCATGGGGTGGTCATAATGTTTTGGCTGATCATGGGGTTGTCAGCTTTTGTCACTTCCCACTCTAGTTTTGAACATTTCGCCATTCATTCCTATGGGACCAATTTCGCCGTAAAAACGTAATTTCGTGGACCATTCGGCAAAACATTCCACAAAGTAATAACACACCAATCGGGAACAATCCGCTCGTTTCGGTATATTATTTGTCTCTGTAGTGTGAAAACTGTGGGAGGAGTCTACAAGCATTATCAAGTCTAGCAGATGAAGTCACATGCATTTGGAGTGTCTCAGCATCTTGTGTTTACAACCACTGTTTCCTAGCAACGCTCATGCCCTGTTTATGCTTCCCAAATACTACTTCATCAAAACTGCCCCATCAGAATTACCCCATCAAAACTGCCCCATCATATTCCTCTATTATAAATCAGTACATGGTGTGTCTGTCCCCTCCCCCGGGCTCTGTAATCAGCTGAGATGCTCCAGCCACCTCCCCCCTGTGTATAACAGAAGCTTTGGTAACCATGGCAACAAAACAAACACTAACAGTGCACTCTGATTAATGGCTAAAATTTCCTGAAATGACCTCTAAACAAATGGCCGTATTTTAAAAACTATACATCCTACAGCGAAGATCTTTATATTGTGAGAATCACAAGACCCTGACCTAGATTTTGATACATAGTATGTCTCTGAAATATTAAAAATGAAGGCACAGTCGCAGTTTAGAAATTGCCCTTCAAATTTGGAGGGGGCTAGAGTGTAGTTTCAATGAATGTCAATGGACGGCGTGAGTTGCAAACAAATGGTCATATTGTGAAAACTATCAGGACTATGGCTTAGCCGTGGACATGTTTAGTGGCAGCAGGGATAGCTGAACGTTTTGATATAAGATTTGTGTAGGTGGGCTTGAAAATGAGGGAGTGGCGGCAGTTTAGAAATCATGTTCTGATTTTCCAGCTTTTGTCATCTCCCACTCTAGTTTCCCCATTCATTCCTATGGGACCAATTTCGCCGCAAAAATGACGATATTTCGTGAACCATTCGGCGAAACGTTCCACAAAGTAATAGCACACCATTCGGGAACATTCCGCACGTTTCGGTATATTACTTGTCTATGTAGTGTAAAAACTGTGGGAGGAGTTAGGGTGGTAAATTTGGCTATAATAAGAATAATAATATATATGTGAGATAACAGTAAGTGGTCTTGCTATGCAAGAACACTTAATAATATATATGTGAGATAACAGTAAGTGGTCTTGCTATGCAAGAACACTTAATAATATATATGTGAGATAACAGTAAGTGGTCTTGCTATGCAAGAACACTTAACTAGAAAAGGTACAATTTCTGGGGAAATTGTGAAAGTGTTCTTGCCTCTACAACTGGAGTGGGCGGAGTAACTGGGTGGGGTGGAGTGGCTTGAGTAACTGTGAAAAGTGTTAAAAAGCTTAATATTTTAAAAAGTATAAATAGTAGTAAAAAAGTTCCATCATTCGCTGAAAGAGCTGAACATTTTTTTCAAAAGTAATTTTTTTTTTCAAAAAATGAATTTTTTTTAATCAAAAATGATTTTTTTTTCTTCAAAAATGATTTTTTTTTTCAAAAGTAATTTTTTTTTTCAAAGGTAATTTTTTTTTTCAAAAATGAATTTTTTTATTTCAAAAATAATTTTTTTTTCGAAATTATTTATTTTTTTTAAAGTAATTTTTTTTTCAAAAATAATTTTTTTTTTTCAAAAATATTTTTTTTTTCAAAAATAATTTTTTTTTAAAAAAAAATTTTTTTTCAAAAATATTTTTTTTTTTCAAAAATAATTTTTTTTTTTTCAAAAATATTTTTTTTTTCAAAAATGATTTTTTTTTTCAAAAATTATTTTTTTACTTTTTAAAAAAATTTTTTTTTTTCAAAAATATTTTTTTTTTTACTTGGGGCGGTCATAATGTTTTGGCTGATCATGGGGTGGTCATAATGTTTTGGCTGATCATGGGGTTGTCAGCTTTTGTCACTTCCCACTCTAGTTTTGAACATTTCGCCATTCATTCCTATGGGACCAATTTCGCCGCAAAAACGTCATTTCGTGGACCATTCGGCAAAACATTCCACAAAGTAATAACACACCAATCGGGAACAATCCGCTCGTTTCGGTATATTATTTGTCTCTGTAGTGTGAAAACTGTGGGAGGAGTCTACAAGCATTATCAAGTCTAGCAGATGAAGTCACATGCATTTGGAGTGTCTCAGCATCTTGTGTTTACAACCACTGTTTCCTAGCAACGCTCATGCCCTGTTTATGCTTCCCAAATACTACTTCATCAAAACTGCCCCATCAGAATTACCCCATCAAAACTGCCCCATCATATTCCTCTATTATAAATCAGTACATGGTGTGTCTGTCCCCTCCCCCGGGCTCTGTAATCAGCTGAGATGCTCCAGCCACCTTCCCCCCTGTGTATAACAGAAGCTTTGGTAACCATGGCAACAAAACAAACACTAACAGTGCACTCTGATTAATGGCTAAAATTTCCTGAAATGACCTCTAAACAAATGGCCGTATTTTAAAAACTATACATCCTACAGCGAAGATCTTTATATTGTGAGAATCACAAGACCCAGACCTAGATTTTGATACATAGTATGTCTCTGAAATATTAAAAATGGAGGCACAGTCGCAGTTTAGAAATTGCCCTTCAAATTTGGAGGGGGCTAGAGTGTAGTTTCAATGAATGTCAATGGACAGCGTGAGTTACAAACAAATGGTCATATTGTGAAAACTATCAGGACTATGGCTTAGCCGTGGACATGTTTAGTGACAGCAGGGATAGCTGAACGTTTTGATATAAGATTTGTGTAGGTGGGCTTGAAAATGAGGGAGTGGCGGCAGTTTAGAAATCATGTTCTGATTTTCCAGCTTTTGTCATCTCCCACTCTAGTTTCCCCATTCATTCCTATGGGACCAATTTCGCCGCAAAAATGACGATATTTTGTGAACCATTTGGCGAAACGTTCCACAAAATAATAGCACACCATTCGGGAACAATCCGCACGTTTCGGTATATTACTTGTCTATGTAGTGTAAAAACTGTGGGAGGAGTTAGGGTGGTAAATTTGGCTATAATAAGAATAATAATATATATGTGAGATAACAGTAAGTGGTCTTGCTATGCAAGAACACTTAATAACTAGAAAAGGTACAATTTCTGGGGAAATTGTGAAAAGTGTTCTTGCCTCTACAACTGGAGTGGGCGGAGTAACTGGGTGGAGTGGCTTGAGTAACTGTTGTGTGGTTGGAGTGGCTGGAGTAACTGTGAAAAGTGTTAAAAAGCTTAATATTTTAAAAAGTATAAATAGTAGTAAAAAAGTTGAAGTCTCATCATTAGCTGAAAGAGCTAAACATTTTTTTCAAAAATTATAATTTTTTTTTTCAAAAATGATTTTTTTTTTCAAAAATAATTTTTTTTTTCAAAAATAATTTTTTTTTTCAAAAATGATTTTATTTTATTTTTTTTTCAAAATTATTATTTTTTTTTTCAAAAATTATTATTTTTTTTTCAAAAATATTTTTTTTTTTTTACATGGGGCGGTCATAATGTTTTGGCTGTTCATGGGGTGGTCATAATGTTTTGGCTGATCATGGGGTGGTCATAATGTTTTGGCTGATCATGGGGTTGTCAGCTTTTGTCACCTCCCACTCTAGTTTTGAACATTTCGCCATTCATTCCTATGGGACCAATTTCACAGCAAAAACATCATTTCGTGGACCATTCGGCTTAACATTCCACAAAGTAATAACACACCAATCGGGAACAATCCGCTCGTTTCGGTATATTATTTGTCTCTGTAGTGTGAAAACTGTGGGAGGAGTCTACAAGCATTATCAAGTCTAGCAGATGAAGTCACATGCATTTGGAGTGTCTCAGCATCTTGTGTTTACAACCACTGTTTCCTAGCAACGCTCATGCCCTGTTTATGCTTCCCAAATACTACTTCATCAAAACTGCCCCATCAGAATTACCCCATCAAAACTGCCCCATCATATTCCTCTATTATAAATCAGTACATGGTGTGTCTGTCCCCTCCCCCGGGCTCTGTAATCAGCTGAGATGCTCCAGCCACCTCCCCCCCTGTGTATAACAGAAGCTTTGGTAACCATGGCAACAAAACAAACACTAGCAGTACACTCTGATTAATGTCTAAAATTTCCTGAAATGACCTCTAAACAAATGGCCGTATTTTAAAAACTATACATCCTACAGCGAAGATCTTTATATTGTGAGAATCACAAGACCCAGACCTAGATTTTGATACATAGTATGTCTCTGAAATATTAAAATTGAAGGCACGGTCGCAGTTTAGAAATTGCCCTTCAAATTTGAAGGGGCTAGAGTGTAGTTTCAATGAATGTCAATGGACGGCGTGAGTTGCAAACAAATGGTCATATTGTGAAAACTATCAGGACTATGGCTTAGCCGTGGACATGTTTAGTGGCAGCAGGGATAGCTGAACGTTTTGATATAAGATTTGTGTAGGTGGGCTTGAAAATGAGGGAGTGGCGGCAGTTTAGAAATCATGTTCTGATTTTCCAGCTTTTGTCATCTCCCACTCTAGTTTCCCCATTCATTCCTATGGGACCAATTTCGCCGCAAAAATGACGATATTTCGTGAACCATTCGGCGAAACGTTCCACAAAGTAATAGCACACCATTCGGGAACAATCCGCACGTTTCGATATATTACTTGTCTATGTAGTGTAAAAACTGTGGGAGGAGTTAGGGTGGTAAATTTGGCTATAATAATAAGAATAATAATATATATGTGAGATAACAGTAAGTGGTCTTGCTATGCAAGAACACTTAATAATATATATGTGAGATAACAGTAAGTGGTCTTGCTATGCAAGAACACTTAATAATAATAATATATATGTGAGATAACAGTAAGTGGTCTTGCTATGCAAGAACACTTAACTAGAAAAGGTACAATTTCTGGGGAAATTGTGAAAGTGTTCTTGCCTCTACAACTGGAGTGGGCGGAGTAACTGGGTGGGGTGGAGTGGCTTGAGTAACTGTGAAAAGTGTTAAAAAGCTTAATATTTTAAAAAGTATAAATAGTAGTAAAAAAGTTCCATCATTCGCTGAAAGAGCTGAACATTTTTTTCAAAAGTAATTTTTTTTTTCAAAAATGAATTTTTTTTAATCAAAAATGATTTTTTTTTTCTTCAAAAATGATTTTTTTTTTTCAAAAGTAATTTTTTTTTTCAAAGGTAATTTTTTTTTTCAAAAATGAATTTTTTTATTTCAAAAATAATTTTTTTTTCGAAATAAGAATAAGAATAATAATATATATGTGAGATAACAGTAAGTGGTCTTGCTATGCAAGAACACTTAATAATATATATGTGAGATAACAGTAAGTGGTCTTGCTATGCAAGAACACTTAATAATAATATATATGTGAGATAACAGTAAGTGGTCTTGCTATGCAAGAACACTTAATAATAATATATATGTGAGATAACAGTAAGTGGTCTTGCTATGCAAGAACACTTAATAATATATATGTGAGATAACAGTAAGTGGTCTTGCTATGCAAGAACACTTAAATATAAAAAACAAACAGATGTCAGTAGTATATATAACTAAATCAATAGATACAAAATGTCATATGCAGTGAATCTACAGCGGTAGATATAATGTGTGCCACAAATAAGTGCCAAGTGCCACACAATAGTGAAATATAACAATATTAAAAGTATTGCTGAATGATCCGTGTTCAATAATATATGTGTATAAAAAATGTCCAAAAAAAATCCAGTATGCTCCAGGTAATTTGTGCTCAGTAAACCATGCTCCAGTGTACATCAAGTGACCCCCCAGGGAAAGCCGCTCACCTTAGAGTTTGTGACTCAGTTGTGACACTGAGTCAAAACACGCTTTGGAGCATTTAAAACGGGTCATGGTGAGTTTTTTAAAGTTGTAATTTTTCCCACAATTCATTTCAAATTCAAGATTTTGTTTTCTTTTTTTTTTTCATAGTAGCAGGTTATTTCTCACACACAGCATATGCATACCACAAGTTACACCCCAAAACACATTCTGCTATTCCTCCCGAGTATGGCGATACCACATGTGTGAGACTTTTACACAGTATGGCCACATAGAGAGGCCCAACATGCAGGGAGCACCATCAGGTGTTCTGGAGCATAAACTACACATCTAATTTCCTGACTACCTCTTATGCCCCGTACACACGGTCGGATTTTCCGATGGAAAATGTGTGATGGGACCTTGTTGTCGGAAATTCCGACCGTGTGTGGGCTCCATCACACATTTTCCTTCAGAATTTCCGACACACAAAGTTTGAGAGCTTGCTATAAAATTTTCCGACAACAAAATCCGTTGTCGGAAATTCCGATCGTGTGTACACAAATCCGATGCACAAAGTGCCGCGCATGCTCAGAATAAATTAAGAGACGAAAGCTATTGGCTACTGCCCCGTTTATAGTCCCGACGTACGTGTTTTACGTCACCACATTTAGAACGATCGGATTTTCCATCAACTTTGTGTGACCGTGTGTATGCAAGACATGTTTGAGCCAACATCCGTCGGAAAAAATCCATGGATTTTGTTGTTGGAATGTCCGATCAATGTCCGACCATGTGTACAGGGCATTACACTTTTGAAGGCCCTGGAGCACCAGGACTAAGGAAACGCCCCAAAAAATTACCCCATTTTGGAAATTAAACACCCCAACGTATAATCTATGAGGCATAATGAGTCTTTTGAACATGTCATTTTTTTCTACAAATTTTTGGAAAATGTGGAAAGAAAATCAAAACGCATTTTTTTTAACACAAAGTTGTCCATTTATACAATATTTCTTTTTTTTTTTTTTTTTTTGCCACATCAGTTAACTTTTATCCAGAGACTGCTTTCAGAATGATACTCATATATGTCTAATCCAGTCACATCATTGTGGCCTTTCAAGTTTTTTTTTTTTTTTATAAGTAATGTATTACAATTTGCGTTTCAATGTGAAAATAGTAACAATAGTCCCGAACTACAAATCACATACCATACAACTTCTACCACAAAGCCGGTTGACCACATATCCTATTATTACTATTATACATATTTATGTATTATTACTTTCCTCTTGATTAAGCCCACCCCCCCGCCCCCCTGTGACCCTCCCTTATTGGACCCCCATAATTCCAAGGCACACCCAATGGACAACATCGGTTCTGTACATTGTTCTCTCTTGTCTCTAAGCTACTCCTAACTCAGCCGCACCTCATTAATAAGGAAGCAAGTACTCTCGACGCTAGAGTAGCACTGATTGCGGGCATGGCATTGCTTGGACCCACAGGTTCCACAATCTCACAAACTTATTGTAGTTGCCTGACCTAATGTAAAATGTCCTTTTGCTCCACACTGTGGAGTTGACAGTTCCAATCCAATCTTCCGGAGTTGGGGGGGTTCTTGATTGCCAAGACTGTGCTATTCGTTTCCTGGCTTGAAACAGGCACCTTGCTACTGCTACCGCTGTGCTCCTGTCACTCAGCCCATTGCTAACATGTCCCAGCACACAGGTCTTGGGATCAAGCTCTAAATTAATTTTAAACGTGGTATTTATTTTCTTTAAGATCTCGGACCAATACCTGACTAGTTTTGGGCACCTCCATACCATATGAATTAAGTCGCCTGTTTTTCTGCATCTAGGGCACTCGTCGTTAATTCTGCGGCCAAACATAAAAAGCTTTTTTGGTGTGTAATAAGATCTGTGCAGCAGCATCAGATGGGAGGCTTTTTGTGAGGGTGAGACCGACACCTCCGGACCAAGTTCCAGGATCCTTTTCCACTGTGTGTCCGTTACCTCCCCCACATCGGCCGCCCATCTGTCCCTGCCCCCAGGGAAGCCTACCTGCGTGTTTATTCGCTTTATTAATTGGGTATATATCTCTGAAATTAACCCCTTAGAGGTCTCTGATTTAATTATTGTTTGTAGTAGTGGAATCCTACACCATGTGGGGGGTTGCCTGCCGAGCTGCTTACTCAAGGCATGCCTAATCTGTAGATAGCTATAGAATACGCGATTTGGCTACCCATGCTCATGCCTCAGTGCCTCAAAGGATTTCAGGGTATCCCCCACATATAGCTGTATCAGCCAGCTTATCCCGCACCTTTCCCACAACTTGTTCCTGTCGACAGATAGCAATTCCTGCAAGTTCTTATTATTCCAGATTGGTGAGTATTCTGAGATTCCTTTATACCCCATTATTCGCTTAGTTGTCTGCCAAACCCTAGTAATCATTTTAAGTGTCGGGATCTCTCCTTGAAGTGAATCAGCCTCCAGTGCTTCCACTAGTGAAATTTATACAATATTTCTAACACACAGCATGTACATACCATAAATGACACCCCAAAATAGATTCTCCTACTCCTCCTGAGTACGGCGATACCACATGTGGGAGACTTCCACAGCCTGGCCACATACAAAGGCCGAGTACAGCTGGGTATGGCTGATCATGGGTGGGTATGGCTGAGCATGGCTGGGTACGGCTGAGTATGGCTGGGTATGGCTGAGCCTGGCTTGGCTGAGTATGGCTGGGTACAGCTCGGTACGGCTGAGTATGGCTGGGTATGGCTGAGTATGGCTGGGTACGGCTGGGTATGGCTGAGTATGACTGGGTACAGCTGAGTATGGCTGGGTATGACTGGGTACAGCTGAGTATGGCTGGATATCGCCGAGTATGGCTGAGCATGGCTGGGTACAGCTTGGTATGGCTGAGTATGGCTGAGTAGAGCTGGGTATGGCTGAGTATGGCTGGGTACAGCTGAGTACGGCTGGGTATGGCTGAGCATGGCTGGGGGTGAATGAGATGGCTGAGCATGGATGGATGGATGAGTATTGCTGAGTATGGATGGCTGAGCATGGATGGGTGGATAAGTATGACAGAGGGATGGCTAAGCATGGATGGATGAGTATGAATGGCGGGATGGCTGAGCGTGGAAGGCGGGATGGCTGAGCGTGGATGCCAGGATGGCTGAGCATGGATGGCTGAGCGTGGATGGCAGGATGGCTGAGCGTGGATGGCGGGATGGCTGAGCGTGGATGGCGGGATTGCTGAACGTGGATGGTGGGATTGGCTGAGCGTGAATGGCGGGAAGGGTGAGCGTGGAAGGCGGGATGGCTGAGCGTGGATGACAGGATGGAGGAGTGTGGAAGGCAGGATGGCTGAGCATGGATGGCGGGATGTATGAGCGTGGATGGCGGGATGGCTGAGCGTGGATGGCAGGATGGCTGAGTGTGGATGGCTTATACAGAGGGATGGATGAGGGCTGGATTGTCACTGAGCAGCGCTGTGGGCACTACACAACATCCAGCCCACAGCGCTGCTGCATCCGATCTCTCCCCCTCCGCTCACATTGTACGAAGAGGGGAGAGAAAAACCGGATATCACGCAGGTTTGTTTACATGTGATTGCTCCGTCATTTGATGGAGCAATCACAAGGTAAACGGCCGCTGTCAGCGGCCATTTACTGTGATCCATGATGCGCCGGATCCTGTGGTCACGGATGCTCCCAGGTGCATGCCTCAGGGTGCGTGCGGGAGCGCGATTCTGGTAGGACGTCATAGTACGCCCTCCCAGAATTATCGAACCGTCCTGTAGCCATCATTCGGCTATGGGCCGGTTGTTAAGTGGTTAAACAAGCTTCAACATGTTTTTTCTTCAGCAATGGAATCTTGCATAGTGAGTGTGCATACAGGCCATGGCAGTTGAGTGCATTACTTATTCTTTTCTTTGAAACACCTGTACCTGCTAATTCTAGGTCTTTTTAGGAGGCTCTCTACAGGTGGTCCTTGGCTCTTGGAGAACTCTCCTGATAATTCTTTTCACTCCTTTGTCGGAAATCTTGTGAGGAGGTTTATGGTGAAATTATGTTCTTTCCACGTCCGGATTATGGCCCCAACAGTGTTCACTGGAACATTCAGAAGTTTAGAAATCCTTCTGTAACCAATGCCATCAGTTAATTTTGCAACAATAAGGTCTTGAGAGAGCTCTTTGCTTTTACCCATCATGAGAGGTTTCTTGTATGACACCTTGATAATGAGACACCTTTTTATAGGCCATCAGTTGAGACTGAACCAGCTAATATTAATTTGAACTGACAAGGGGCAGGATTGCTTTCTAATTGCTGAGAGATTTCAGCTGGTGTCTTGGCTTTCCATGCCTTTTTGCACCTCCCTTTTCCATGTGTTCAACGCTTTTTTTTCCCTGTCTCCTGTCTCATTCCATTTTATTACACATAACTTAATTTATGAGCTTATTTGTTTTAGTCTCATTGTATGTATGGATTGTTCGGGTTGTTACAGACGTGTGATGAAAATTTCATGTCAATAGCACCTTTAGAAATAAATTTACATGAAGAAAAATGGTGACGTGTTCAATACTTACTTTACCCACTGTGTATATGTGTGTGTGTGTATATGTATGTATGTGTGTATATATGTATATATATATATATATATATATATATAGAGAGAGAGAGAGAGAGAGAGAGAGAGAGATTATAAGGGGTTCACTCCAAGTTTAGAGCTTTAGCCCGGGTTCACACCTGCAAATTAGATGCGGCTTACAACGCATCCAATTCGCAGGACATTTTCAAATATATTCATATGAATGCATCTGGTTCACATATGTGCGTTGCATTCGCACCGCGCATTGCACAAAAAACGTGTGCGTTTTCTGGGCATTGCGTTGCGTATTACAAGCCCAGTATCTTTTATGGGAACACATCTGATTCGCAGATGCATTGCGTTCTGAACATGGATTTCTCCTTCTCCTCACTACACCTCCCCCTCCCCCCCTCTCCCTCCCCTCTCCCTCCCCTCTCCCTCCCCTCTCCCTGCTCTCTGATTTGCAGCTGAAACGCAGATGAACCTTTGAACAAGTTATTTTTATCTCCCCAGTGAAACCTGAGCTTTAGTTCGCACCGCACATGTGTGAAACCGGGCTTAAGGATGTCACCCCTCGCTTTTCCTTCGTTTGGGGACTGGTTTTGCCCATATTTATTCAAAAGAGAGTTCAACAAATTCAGTAGATTCCCTCAGCATTCCAGTTCTGCTACAGAAATAAACAACATTCAGTGTGCTTGACTAATAACCACAGCTTTCCCGCTCAGGCTTTACGCTTTAGGCTTTGGTCTGTCTCCCGCAGACCGGACACTCAGCAACTCTGTGCTTATCGCTTGCAGCCTCCTCCAACACTGGCCCCCACCTCTCATCTAGATAGACTTCCTATCAGCTGGGTTGGAGCTCAAAACCTTGGTCTGGTCATTTTTTTTGTTTTTGTGTTAATTTTATATGTATAATAAAATACCTGCTCCCGGTATTTAGAAACTCTTAAAGGCCTGGGAGGCAGCAGGGAGAAGGGGTTAAAGCACACCTGTACATTTTACAAATGCGCTTGCTTTGGGACTCTGAAACATGCAAACCTCATTCAATGTACTGAAAGGGGAAAAAAGTGCTGCGGGAAGGACAGGTTATGCCATAAGGCCCTATCAGTTTTATCAGTATTTGTTTTTTTACATTTTTTTTTTTAGGCACACAAGAACAAATAAGAATTTGATTATGTCCTTGTCTTTTTTCCAAAGTTCCTAAATGAAGAGCCCTGGGCATGACAAAGCCAGTTAAGACTCCACCATCTTATTTCCACAACTGTAGTTGGACTTTCATATGTGAACAAATAACTGATTTTCTTTTTACCATGCATCATCTTGCCTCCCCAAATACTCATGGGGGTTGATTCACTACAACCGGAGAGAGAAAAATCTGGTGCAGCTGTGCATGGCAGCCAATCAGCTTCTAGCTTCAGCTTGTTCAACTAGGCTTTGAAGAAAAATCGTGGAAGCTGATTGTTTTTTATGCAAAGCATTAGATTTTGCACTCTCCAGTTTTAGTAAATCAACCCCCTTAAATCGTTCTTTCCAACCTGAGTGGTCTATTTGCCTTTCCTTTTGTATTCTGTTCTGCTCTATATATCAAACAGTAGGTTTACAGGCAGTTCTATAAAGCTGAATATTAGCTTTGTGGTCATTGGGAAGAATTACCCCCTTACAGATAGCTAAGAAGATGAATGGTGTCAGTGCCAGAGGTAGAAATAACTCATTGCTCAAGGCACTCCTAGCAACCGCTGGAGGAACGGCAGGGTTTCATGGATTCCTGGTTGAGAAACCCTGGTGTAGATCCCTCTTTACTTGCATATGCAGCCTTATGGCGAGTGGGCTTTAATGCCGAGAGGCCGCATATATGCTGCCCTATGCTAGCACTTTTCTGTACTGAGAGCACACGCCCTGCATGCTCCCAGCATAGTCACTGGCAGGGACCAGAAAGCTCCTGTTGTATACTTGCGATCGGGAGCTTGCCAATCATGTGACCACTGTGACAGCCAATCACCGGTCAAATGACATGAATGGCCGCCTCCGGCTCCCGGTATTTAGAAACTCTTAAAGGCCTGGGAGGCAGCAGGGAGAAGGGGTTAAGGCACACCTGTACATTTTACAAATGCGCTTGCTTTGGGACTCTGAAACATGCAAACCTCATTCAATGTACTGAAAGGGGAAAAAGTGCTGCAAGAAGGACAGGTCATGCCATAAGGCCCTCCTCCTATCTTGGAGTGTTCTCTGCAGTAAACACTCCAAAACACACTTCAGACTCTGGACACTGTGCTCTGCATTTTATGAATAAAATTACTGCAAAGTCTCGTGGAGAGCAATATCTGCTTTCAGCTACTTGCCTCATCAGACTTTTTTAGTAAAAAAAAAAGATGGCAAGTGTAGGAACCTATAGCTATTTATTTAGATCTTATCTAATTTTAGTCAAGCCAGAGATGATTTCCCATTGACTTTAGTGTTGACTAATTGTTGTACCATTGATATAAAATACAGGGCATGGGGAACCACTACAAAATTTTTGAACCAGATTCACACTGCGAACAAGAAAGAGGCTCTGCTGGGAGGTCAACAGAATAGTGTAATTTTAAACTCATTTACCTTTAACTGACTCAGAGTAATCTAAATAAATGAAAAGCATCCAAAGGTGTGGTAAAGGGAGTGAGTATGAATCATTAGGGCTTTGAAACAAATTACTTTTATAATCGAGAAAGCATTGCCAAGAAAGAGTAATATATTAACTAGTTAATTCAGAAGCTAAAATTTATGTACCGCACATAAGTAAGCCGACTCTAGGAAAAATATGAGCATGACAAAGTGAACTTAAAGGCTTATGTATTCCACTAAATTCTGAAATTGCAATTTGTGTGATCTATAATTAGGCATTCTTAGCCAGCAATGTCCTGTGGCATTCATTTTGGCTTCGATTAGGACATACTGTATGTCAAAGAGTTATTTTCCGTTCTTACTTCAAATGTATCTGAATCATGTAACTGAATTGGGTGCAGAGGAGCTCCTACAGCCCACATATACCATTAACCACAAATATATCGACTCACAGCAGTATCTGAAGAATATTAGGTTTATGTATGAAAAATGTCCACATATACCTGGGTATATACAGTTACTAATAGAGATACCTTGAGGATCATGATGTCGAAATCTGTCTTTGTGTTGGAGACCTGAAGACAAGATCAGTGATGATGGGGAGATATTCCAACTGTTGTCCAACCATTCTGCAACACAGCTTCTCACATGCTGAAACTGTGGTGTGCACTGGAACTCAAATTCAGCCTATTTACTTTGTGCTTTAGTCCCTCTCTAGTAGTTTCTAATCTGACATGCAACCAGACCTCTAACTACCAAAATTGGCTGCTGGATGCCTAATCTGGCTCTATCTTATGTGGGTTATTAATCCCTGAGCTAAAATTAGTTATAGAATTCTGGACCAGAAAGGACAGGGTTAACTAAAAAAAACAGTAGCTGCATATTGTTCTATTGCAATAAACAGGTTCACTTGCTATTGTACTATAAGGTGACCACTACAGATCTTGTTTGATCAGCTACTCCCCTGGCTGTAATGGAAAGGGAATGACAGCCCTAAAAGCTAAAGTGGTGAAATCCTTGTTCCTTCCAGCTTCATTTGCCAGAGAGGAGATAGGGTTCCTTGTCTTTCATTTCCCCTCTCCTTTTATCTGGACCTTCACCCTTCCCCCTTTCTTCTCCTGCTTCCCCTTTTTTTTTTCTTCTACTTCTTTATCTTCCTGTATTTTCTTTGTATCTCACCCATGCTGAGTTGGAGTTGTGTTATTTTACTTTATTTACATGGATATTGCTGATATGTGTCCGAAGCCCTTTGCAGATATTTTACATGTATTATTTCTTTTGTATGCTCTGCTGACATATAGACCTGTCTATACAGGATTGGGAGAATATATTAACATCTTTGACATACATTGCTACTCCACTTGCCTGTATGTCTACTGTGTACTTCTCAAAAAACCTTTTCACTAGTTAAAAAGTGGTCATGTCCGTCGTGGTTCGGCAGACTGTATTCCATAAAAATGAATCTCTTACCGAGACTGTTGTATTTGTTTAGAACTCTTCCGATAGCTATCAACAAACCAGACCTTAAGGTTCTTCAGAATAAGATGATGAAGTTTATCCGGGGGGATAAAAGACCTAGGGTGAATAAGCGAGCCCTTTATACTCCCAAAACGAGAGGAGGTCTGTGGGTCCCGGACCTGGTCAAATATTTTGAGGCAGCTCAGCTTGCCCAATTAATAGCTCTCACTCCTTGCAAACTCAACCATCCTGGATGAAAATGGAATCATCCCCCTATCCCACAAAACCGATTAGTCACTTGCTGTGGAAAGACAGACCAACTATAATGTGCCCTACACTATCTTTTTCATTGAGTTTATGGGAAAGATTGCAAAAGCATTTAGCTTTTCGTTCCAATCATTCTCTCTTAGCCCCGTTAACGGGTAACCCAGATTTTACCCCAAGTCTTAATCCTCACATGTTTTCATGGTGGACCAACAAGGGTCTGATACGTATAGCTGATATGTGTGACCATAGAGGTATCTTATCGAAACAAACCCTCATAGAGAAATATCAATTACCCAATACAGAATTTTATCATTACCTTCAAATAGTGCACTATTTGAAGACTTTACAGCGTAGGTTTGATATCACGACTTCCACCCCAATGGAATATCTGTGCAGGTCCTTAGATAAGCATACAGGCCACATATCAAAAATATATAGTATCTTGACCTCTAGAACTAAAAAATTATTTTATATGCAAAAGTGGGAACAGGATATAGAGGTAACGATGGAAATGGATTCATGGATTAAAATGGCACAATTTGCTTCAAAAGCTTATATAAATACCTCACTAATAGAGGCGAATTATAAAGTCCTATTACGGTGGTACATGGTTCCGGCGAGAATAGCGACATACTGCCTGGTACCTCCCCACTATGTTTCAGGGGCTGTGGTAAGGAAGGCCCAATATATCATACATGGTGGACATGCTCTAAAGTCAGACGATTTTGGATACGCATTTATAATTTTATCTACTCACTTACCCAAGTGAACCTAAGTAAATCTCCACAACAGGCGCTATTGGGGGGCCAAGTGGAAAGAGTGCCTGGGCATACAAAAAAACTCATATCTTTTATTTTCACGGCATCTAGGATTGCAGCTGCTAGATCTTGGAGAAAGCCCATGATCCCCTTTGACTTGATGAAAGCGAAGTAGACATTGATCATGAATAATGAACGCCTCTCAGCGATTTTATTGGATAAACAGCCAGCTTTTGATAAGATCTGGGAACCATGGTTGTCGTATCTGTCTACAGGATTATGAATAGTTAGTAGATCCTAACGGAGATCTACAGGGGTGCACTCAGTCCCTCCCCCACCCTCTCTCTTCCCTCTCTCTTTTTTTTCTTCTCTCTTCTCCTTTCCTTCTCTTTGCAGGTTTTCCTGTTCATTGTTGTTATCCTAGTACTTTATGTGAAAGACCAAGGTGTGGCAAAAGGCTTAAAGGTCATAAGGTGGGGAGGGGTGCGGTTGGGGCCCTCCCATCCACAGTGAGATCCCAAAGGGGGTGGCTGGTTGAGACCCTTGCCTATCACCTTCTCTCCAACAAGTACATAAGTGATGTGGAGATTATTCTAGGGACAACGAATACCGTATTTATCGGCGTATAACACGCACCGGCGTATAACACGCACCCCAATTTAGGAGGGAATTTTAAGGAAAAAAAACCTTTTAGGAGGGAAGTTGAAGGGAAAAAAACTTACATTTAAATGCCCATCATTGCAGCCTTCTCAGTGCAGCCTTACCCCAGTGCAGCCATGTCAGTGCAGCCTTGTCAGTGCAGCCTTCCCCAGTGCAGCCTTGTCAGTACAGCCTTCCCCAGTGCAGCCTTGTCAGTACAGCCTTCCCCAGTGCAGCTTTCCCCAGTGCAGCCTTGTCAGTGCAGCCTTCCCCAGTGCAGCCTTCCCCAGTGCAGCCTTGTCAGTGCAGCCTTCCCCTGTGCAGCCTTGTCAGTGCAGCCTCCCCCAGTGGAGCCTTGCCCCAGTGCAGCCTTCTATCCCTCCTGGGCTTCAAAATCGCCGACCGCGATTTGAAAATGGCGCCGCCGGCGCCGAAATACACAGAGCCGGTCCTCGGCTCTTCCCAGTGGCTCTCGTTCACTTTCGGCTCCACTCGTAGTCCTGAAATAGGTTCGGATAGCTCCGCTCGGGACTACGAGTGGAGCCGAAAGTGAACGAGAGCCGCCGGGAAGAGCCGAGGACCGGCTCTGTGTATTTCGGCGCCGGCGGCGCCATTTTCAAATCGCGGTCGGCGATTTTGAAGATGTGACAGCTCGGGATCACAGGGGATCGGCGTATAACATGCACCTGCGATTTTCCCCTGATTTTAAGGGGAATAAAGTGCGTGTTATAC
Source organism: Lithobates clamitans (assembly GCA_037952925.1). Classification (NCBI taxonomy): domain Eukaryota; kingdom Metazoa; phylum Chordata; class Amphibia; order Anura; family Ranidae; genus Lithobates; species Lithobates clamitans. The sequence goes on along the minus strand of JBBGZY010000378.1, from coordinate 1,028,990 downwards.
GCCGATAAATACGGTATATACAGCTAAACAGCTATAACTCCAAATTTATGACATTCTATATGTTGCTTAAATCTGTATGCGAGTGAAAGTGGGCAGAATCGGAAGAGAGCAACCAGACAACAGAGTTCACTTCATGCAGAGATAGTGGAGATAATATTTTCTATTTGTATAATTTCTGCAGGCCATGCTGGCCGAGATATGTTTCTACTTCTCAATACTTATGGAATGTATATTGTATTTTTCTATCTGTTAAATTCAATAAACACCATTGGAAAAGAAAGAAAAAGTGGTCATGTATTTAATGTCTAATACAGCATGTGCCTGTCAAACATAGATTGATTAACATTGTCTATTAAGTAAAAGCAAAATAAATTAGTAATACAATATACCTTTGGCATATAATCATTGATTAGAAGTAACACAACTTCTGCATATGTCACAATGCTTAGGCACACTCTATATTTGTAGCCTTTCAAAAGTCAGACATTTGATAAGAATTAATTGGCAACTCCTGCCTTTGATTATTGGATTACATTGATAGTGTTATCAGGGGGTGAGTCTAGGAACAGGACTCAGAAACACTGCCATAGAAAGAAAATATGGTCCTAGGCAATGAATCAGCATCAAAATGCCTACTGTAGTGCAACACACACCTCCTGCACAGAGGTTAGTCTTTCCCTTGTGTATCCTTTCTCAGGCCCACACATTATTCTTTCCCCTGTATCCCTTCTCCAGCACACACATTATTCTTCCCTCTGTATCCCATCTCCAGCACACACATTGGTCTTTCCCTGTATCCCTTCTCCAACACACACACATTGGTCTTTCCCCTGTATCCCTTCTCCAGCACACACACATTATTCTTTCCCCTGTATCCCTTCTCCAGCACACACATTGGTCTTTCCCTGTATCCCTTCTCCAACACACACACATTGGTCTTTCCCCTGTATCCCATCTCCAGCACACGCATTGGTCTTTCCCTCTATCCCTTCTCCAACACAGACATTATTCTTTCCCCTGTATCCCTTCTACAGCACACACATTATTCTTTCCCCTGTATCCCTTCTCCAGCACACACATTGGTCTTTCCCTGTATCCCTTCTCCAACACACACACATTGGTCTTTCCCCTGTATCCCTTCTCCAGCACACACACATTATTCTTTCCCCTGTATCCCTTCTCCAGCACACACACATTATTCTTTCCCCTGTATCCCTTCTCCAGCACACACACATTTGTCTTTCCCTGTATCGCATCTCCAGCACACACATTGGTTTTTCTCCTGTATACAGGGGCGTACCTAGAGCATTTGGCACCCGGGGCGGATTCTATATCTGGCACCCCCCTCACACGTTAAAATCTAAAAACACCCCACTGTGCCCCCTGCATACCTCTGCATCCCCCAATATCTCTTTGTCACTGTGTATCCCCTCTCCACAACTGCATCTCTAGACCCCTTTACATTACACAGCACCCTGCACCTCTGGATCCCTTTACACAGCACCCTGCACCTCTGGACCCCTTTACATTACACAACACCCTGCACCTCTGGACCCCTCCGCACAGTACCCTGGACCTATTTACATTACACAGCACCTCTGGACCCCTTTACATTACACAAAACCCTGCACCTCTGGACCCCTTTACATTACACAGCACCCTGCACCTCTGGACCCCTTCACACAGCACCCTGTACCTCTGGACCCCTTTACATTACACAGGACCCTACACCTCTGGACCCTCTTTACATTACACAGCACCCTGCACCTCTGGACCTCTTTACATTACACAGCACCCTGCACCTCTGGACCCCTTTACATTACACAGCACCCTGCACCTCTGGATCTCTTTACATAACAAAGCACCCTGCATCTCTGGACCCCTTTACATTACACAGCACCCTGCACCTCTGGATCCCTTTACATTACACAGCACCCTGCAACTCTGGACCCCTTTACATTACACAGCACCCTGTACCTCTGGACCCCTTCACACAACACCCTGCACCTCTGGAACCCTTCACACAGCACCCTGCACCTCTGGACCCTTTTACACAGCACCCTACGCCTCTGGACCCCTTTACACAGCACCCTGCGCCTCTGGACCCCTTTACATTACACTGCACCCTGCACCTCTGGACCCCTTTACATTACACAGCACCCTGCACCTCTGGATCTCTTTACATAACACAGCACCCTGCATCTCTGGACCCCTTTACATTACACAGCACCCTGCACCTCTGGATCCCTTTACATTACACAGCACCCTGCAACTCTGGACCCCTTTACATTACACAGCACCCTACACCTCTGGACCCTCTTTACATTACACAGCACCCTGCACCTCTGGACCCCTTTACATTACACAGCACCCTGCACCTCTGGACCCCTTTACATTACACAGCACCCTGCACCTCTGGACCTCTTTACATAACACAGCACCCTGCATCTCTGGACCCATTTACATTACACAGCACCCTGCACCTCTGGATCCCTTTACATTACACAGCACCCTGCAACTTTGGACCCCTTTACATTACACAGCAACACAGCACACCTTACACAAGCGCAACATCAGGGAGCCAGAGATGAGCGTAGTAAAACAGCAAGCAGGATCTGGAGCCAGAAGGGATGTCAGCCAAGCAAGTCTGCAAGTCTTCTGCATTTACCAGGAATGCAGAAGAGTGTCTCTGTGATGTTGACTAAGGCGAAGGCAGAGCTCCTCTGGACTGGACGGCTTAAGTAGGCAGGACTGACAAGCAGGATATCAGCAACATACAAGTAACAAGTAAATGCACAAAAAACTGGATCAGTAAATATCTCGCAGTGTTAGATGGCATGAATCTGAATGCACATTAGAAACAGCAGAAGTGTAATTTAATTTAAAAAAAATCCATGCAATATATAGTCTGTAAAAAGTCTATATCAGAGATATCCAATGGCCAGGAGAGAATGGTATAGGGGAATCACACACAGGGCTGCCATCAGGGGGGAACAGAAACCATGTTCCAAAATCTGCAGAAAAACACAAGGAAAGAAGCGCCTCTGGGTGTAGAAGTAAAAAGAATTTAATCACAGAATAATGTGTACAGGCAACTCACATTTGGAAGTGATAGATAAGCCTTGAGTAAAGGGTATTCCCAAACGTGGGGATGGTCATCAGATATGCCACATCCTCCTGCTAGCTGAAGCGCTGTTACTGCTGGGTCCAGAGAACTGCTTTAGGATGGAAAAAGGCCGGCCGCAGTGGAGCTGGATGCAGAGCGAGGTCTGAGGCGCAAATGTCATGCAGGCGGACGGTGATGACGTCACTAGTAAGCGACCGGTTTCACGAGTGTACAGGCTGAGATGTCGAGACAGCTGTGCTCCTTCATCAAGCTAGTGGTTGGTGTTTGAGGACTAGGCATATAGCATGGACAAGGGGGAGTGGCCAGGGCAGGGAACAGCACTTTAATTAGTGAATATATGGTGCAGAATTCACAGCGGCCAATTAAACACTAAAAGGGGATATAATGATGAAATAAACTAATGGGGACATGACAGCTAAAAATACACAAATAGGAGTATGTTAAAAGACACAATACGCGATATGCAAAATGTGAATGATAAAAATAATAATAAAAACAAGATAAGATTACAAATAAATTGACAAATAAATTGACAAAAAAAAATTGACAGAGCAACAATCATGATCATAAACACGTTTATAAACACTATTGTGCCCTGATGAACAATGAGGTTGGTGGCAACCCTATCTGGAGAGAAAAAAGAATATATGATATGTAAAAGGTATGTCGATTGAATACATCGATCAAAAAAAGGGTGAAAAAGGGGGGGGGGGATTATTATTTCTGGAAGATCGGTCGATCAGTGGAAGCAATCGACAGACTGGCAGGAAATAGATAAGTTTATTGATTGATTAATTAAAGTGTGGAAAAATATATATATAAAATATCAATTGAATTAGATTAAATTAGAATAAGGAGGATGGTTAAAAAAACAATGGGAAATGGAAGAATAAAGATAGGAAAAAAATAATTACATTCAGTTAGTGTATGGATAATTGATGGGTATAAACTAGTGTATCTTTTGTATATTTTATTATTAGGGCAACTATATGTATTTATATGTATATGTATTTTTTTATGTATATGAGATGAATTAGAGCAATGTACCATAGAGGAAGGATGGGGAAGGGAGAGAGGGGGGAAAAAGGTGATAGACACGAGGGAGTAAGAAATAAATATATATATATTTGCATAAACACTGCCACAAAAAAAAAAAAATAATATTTAACATTTATATGTATTATGTGCATTATGCAAGTCACGTGGCTATGCTAGCAAATACCCGACACCCTCAGATATATATATTATTTATTAGAAAAAAGATTATCCAAAAATGTAGGGTTTTAAGCAAATCTATTATGTTAAACAGAGGGGAGGGTGCAATTACACAGTAATAAAAAATGGTGGTAATGTTAGATGATGGTGGATATTTCTATGCTCTCGTTGATACCACCAGGGAAAAGTACATGTAAAATGTAGATCCAGTAGGTTTCTCTAGCGCAGAGTTTTTCTGGGCAACTGAGACCATAAACTACGTAGACCGATGAACAGTTGTAGAACTCCTTTAACTGGTATGATTTTCCTTTTGTTGTAAATGATTTCTGGCCATAATTGATGAATTTACAAGTCTTGCATAATGCTTTTTTACATTGATACATGCCTATTATAGGTATCAGGATAGGTACAGGCGGTGGAGCTGTATTAGGTTTTAATTTACTTGATGCAATTTTGTTTCTTAGATTAGGAGCTCTTCAACTGTTCATTGGACTACGTAGTTTATGGCCTCAGTTGCCCATGTGGCCTACTTTACGTAGGCCGAACCATTCGGGCTTTGAGAACTAGGTTTGGTGAACACAGAAGATACATACAGGGTGGTACAGATCCCTACATTGTTCCCAGACATTTCTCCATGGCCCACCAAAAATCCACTGCAGAACTTAAAGTGTAGGTCATTGAACAGATCCCCAGTTCCCTTCCTGCAGCTGAGAGATTAAAAAAACTCTGCGCTAGAGAAACCTACTGGATCTACATTTCAGATGTATTGTCCCCTGATGGTATCAACAAGAGCATAGAAATATCCACCATCATCTTACATTACCACTATTTTTATTAAGTCAATTGCTCCCCTCCCCTCTGTTCAACATAATAGATATCCTTAAAAGCCTACATTTTTTGGATAATCTTTTTTCAAATAAATAATATATATATCTGAGGGTGGTGGGTATTTGCTAGCATAGCCACGTGACTTGCATAATGCACATAATACATATAAATGTTAAATATTAATTTTTTGTTTTGTGGCAGTGTTTATATATATATATATATATATATATATATATATATATATATATATATATATATAGTGGGGGCGGAAAGTATTCAGACCAACTTAAATTTTTCACTCTTTGTTATATTGCAGCCATTTGCTAAAATCATTTAAGTTCATTTTTTTTCCTGTACACACAGCACCCCATATTGACAGAAAAACACAGAATTGTTGACATTTTTGCAGATTTATTAAAAAAGAAAAACTGAAAGATCACGTGGTCTAAGTATTCAGACCCTTTGCTGTGACACTCATATATTTAACTCAGGTGCTGTCCATTTCTTCTGATCATCCTTGAGATGGTTCTACACCTTCATTTGAGTCCAGCTGTGTTTGATTATACTGATTGGACTTGATTAGGAAAGCCACACACCTGTCTATATAAGACGCTACAGCTCACAGTGCATGTCAGAGCAAATGAGAATCATGAGGTCTAAGGAACTGCCTGAAGAGCTCAGAGACAGAATTGTGGCAAGGCACTGATCTGGCCAAGATTACAAAAACAGTAACTGTACTTAAGGTTCCTAAGAGCACAGTGGCCTCCATAATCCTAAAATTGAAGACCTTTGGGATGACCAGAACCGTTCTGGCCGTCCAGCCAAATTGAGCCGTCGGGGGAGAAGAGCCTTGGTGAGAGAGGTAAAGAAGAACCCAAAGATCACTGTGGCTGAGCTCTAAAGATGCAGTCGGGAGATGGGAGAAAGTTGTAGAAAGTAAACCATCACTGCAGCGCTCCACCAGTCGGGGCTTTATGGCATCGTGGCCCGACGGAAGCCCCTCCTCAGTGCAAGACACATTAAAGCCCGCATGGAGTTTGCTAAAAAACACCTGAAGGACTCCAAGGTGGTGAGAAATACGATTCTTTGGTCTTAGGAGACCAAGATAGAACTTTTTGGCCTTAATTCTAAACTGTATGTGTGGAGAAAACCAGGCACTGCTCATCACCTGTCCAATACAGTCCCAACAGTGAAGCATGGTGGTGGCAGCATCATGCTGTGGGGGTGTTTTTCAGCTGCAGGGACAGGACGACTGGTTGCATTTGAGGGAAAGATGAATGTGGCCAAGTACAGGTATATCCTGGACAAAAACCTTCTCCAGAGTGCTCAGGACCTCAGACTGGGCCGTAGGTTTACCTTCCAACAAGACAATGACCCTAAGCACACAGCTAAAATAACGAAGGAGTGGCTTCATAACAACTCCGTGACTGTTCTAGCATGGCCCAGCCAGAGCCCTGACTTAAACCCAATTGAGCATCTCTGGCCTGGCATGGCTGTCCACCAATGTTTACCATCCAACCTGACAGAACTGGAGAGGATCTGCAAGGAGGAATGGCAGAGGATCCCCAAATCCAGGTATGAAAAACTTGCATCTTTGCCAAAAAGACTCATGGTAGTATTAGATCAAAAGAGTGCTTCTACTAAATACTGAGCAAAGGGTCTGAATACTTAGGACCATGTGATATTTCAGTTTTTCTTTTTTAATAAATCTGCAAAAATGTCAACAATTCTGTGTTTTTCTGTCAATATGGGGTGCTGTGTGTACATTAATGAGGAAAAAAAATGAACTTAAATGATTTTAGCAAATGGTTGCAATATAACAAAGAGTGAAAAATATAAGGGGGTCTGAATACTTTCTGTCCCCACTGTATATATATATATATATATATATATATATATATATATATATATATATATGTGTGTGTGTGTGTGTATTTCTTACTCCCTCGTGTCTATCACCTTTCCCCCCCCCTCTCTCCCTTCCCCATCCTTCCTCTATGGTACATTGCTCTAATTCATCTTATATACATAATAAATACATATACATATAGTTGCCCTAATAATAACATATACAAAAGATACACTAGTTTATACCCATCAATTATCCATACACTAACTGACTTTAATTAATTTTTTCCTATCTCTATTCTTCCATTTCCCAGTGTTTATTTTAACCATCCTCCTTATTCTAATTTAATCTAATTCAACTTATATTATATATATATTTTTCCACACTTCAATTAATACACCTATCTATTTCCTGCCAATCTGTCGATCGTTTCCACTGATCGACCGATCTTCCAGAAATAATAATATATCCTTCCTTCTTCCCTTCCCTACATAACCCCCCCTCTTCAAATCCCCCCCCCCCCCCCTTTTCAGCCTGTTGTGTTCGATGTATTCGATCGACATACCTTTTACATATCATATATTCTTTTTTCTCTCCAGATAGGGTTGCCACCTACCTCATTATTCATCAGGGCACAATAGTGTTTATAAATGTGTTTATGATCATTATTGTTGCTCTGTCAATTTATTTGTAATCTTATCTTGTTTTTATCATTGTTTTTATCATTGTTATTTTAAGTGGTTTCACATTTTGCATATCGCGTATTGTGTCTTTTAACATACCCCTATTTGTGTATTTTTAGCTGTCATGTCCCCATTAGTTTATTTCATCATTATATCCCCTTTTAGTGTTTAATTGGCCACTGTGCATTCTGCACCATATATTCACTAATTAAAGTGCTGTTCCCTGCCACTCCCCCTTGTCCATGCTATATGCCTAGTCCTCAAATATCAACCACTAGCTTGATGAAGGAGCGCAGCTGTCTCTACATCTCAGCCTGTACGCTTGTGGAACCGGTCGCTTACCAGTGACGTCTTGACCCTCCGCCTGCATGACATTTGCGCCTCAGACCTCGCTCTGCATCCAGCTCCACTGCGGCCGGCCTTTTTCCATCCTAAAGCAGTTCTCTGGACCCAGCAATAACAGCGCTTCAACTAGCAGGAGGATGTGGCATACCTGATGACCATCCCCACGTTTGGAACTACCCTTTACTCAAGGCTTATCTATCACTTCCAAATGTGAGTTGCCTGTACACATTATTCTGTGATTAAATTCTTTTCACTTCTACACCCAGAGGCGCCTCTTTCCTTGTGTTTTCCTGTAGGATATCAGCAACAGCTGAGTAACTGTGGAGAGTTGGGAGCTGGCAATTAGCCAACAGCTGAGCAGCCAGCTCAGAGAAGGAACGGCTGAGCCCAGCCCTGACAGTACCCCCTCCTCAACGACCCCTCCCCCTCAGAGAACCACCAGGCTTAAGGGAAAAACATCTATGGAAATCACGGAGGAGGACAGGGGCATGTATGTCCGAGGATGAGACCCAAGAGCGTTCCTCCAGACTGTACCCTTTCCAATGCACCAGGTACTGTATGCGCCCACAGAACCTACGGGAGTCAACAATAGACTGTACTTCATACTCCTCATTGTTCTCAACCTGTGCACTGAGGTGGTAAAGCAGTTACAGACCAAAGGTTTGGTCTAATGCGTAAGCCACTGGGTTAAACCTGCGAAGAATACAGAAAACCCCAATAAGCCGAGGTGCGAACTTCAGTGAGGGAACACGAAATCGGAGGTTGCGAGATATATATTTCAAGCATGTTTTCCTTCTACAAAAAAAGGCATAATAGTTGTATATTACCTTTTTTGAAAGCTTTAATTTTTATGTGATTTATGAATATCCTTCTGCAATAATCAATCAATCAACAATCGATAGGAAAATTATTTTTAGAAACCTCTTCTTATTTTGGGGATGTAAAGGTTACAATTCATTTGAATAAGCATATTATTTTTTTTCAAAATTGCAGAGACTTAAAAGGTGATCTGGATTTACACAGTACAAATTGCATATATCTCCACTAGACAGTAATTGTGTTAGCAGCACACAAGCTAATATCCTGTTTGCTTGAAATATACATTATACTGCATTAAATATTGCTACTTCCATTCTTGAATAGACATTTTAAACTTTGACATTTTGTACTCTTCCTTGAGGAACATAACTTCGTTTTCAGTAAAATAATAAAGAAGAGTGTAAAAATATTTTGGATTGTACTCTAAACTCAATTTAAATATAATTTAAATAACTCTGGGACTCTATTAGATCTCTGAAATTTTCATTACATATCTTTGTTTTAGGCTTCCTGCAAATGCTTTATTTTGCCCAGCAGCGCCGTCTAATTTGATTTAGTTACCAAAACATATTTTTTTCTCCTATCAGTATAAATTGAACAAGGTATGGTGACAACAGCTTGTTGTTTTCATGCTGAAGTAAACTGGGCAATACTAAACAGGGTGTGTGATGTGGTCTGTAGTGTGCATATGCCTTATTTGATGATATTTCATTCTATATCCGCTCTTTTCCTAAGGGACCAGTTCATCTTTTAAAATCACTTGATGTGAAATGATCACAGAAAGTCAGATATTTGACTTCCATGCAACTGTTACATAAATTAGACTGACTCACAGAATATACTTTTAGACAATCCTGTGGGCATGAAATACTTCCATCATTTACAGACAAAATATATTAGAGGACCTTTTCTCCAAATAGTCTGCAGGGTACCTCTGCTGTTTTATAACCATTGGCTCCATATTTCCTTCCTTAGCCTTCCCTGGTCTGCCATGGAGCTAAAAGAGGAGAGGTCTGTGTTGACTTGGCATGCTTTATTATTTCCAATAGCCTTTGATTGTAAAAAGGCAGCATAGTGAAGGGAGAACCTGCCTGAGTTCGATCTGCTGAATCTGGATCGAAGTTCAGCAAATCCAATTCAAATTTGGGGGAAGAGGTGGCCATTTTATAGGCTAAAAAGCAAACTATGGTAAAAAAATGTCATTAGAATCATTTGTCATGGAAGGCATTTCACATAGAAAAAGCATTTTTTAAATACTGTAGAGCGGGGAGTGGGTCCCTTCAACCACTTCAGCCAATAAGTGTATATTGATTTGTGTAATACTGGGAAAAAAATGATATTAATGCAGATGGGACATGAGAACAATATGGCTTTTACAACATAGCTTTGAAAGGACTTTGATGTGAGGCAAATGACAGTGTCCACAGCCAGCCTACAGTAAACAGGGCTAAAGCAATGCACAAGGTCATTTTCATCTAACTGGTGGGACTCCTGAGGATATCTAACTGCCCCCTCATACATGGCCAGCATGGTGCCTGAAGGGTGATGAATTTGAATGGACACCCTGTGTGATTATTTGCTCAAAGGAATTGAAAGTTGAGCCTAGGAGAGGAACAAACTTTTAATGACTTTTTGGTTCAATTATCTTCAATGACTGTGATTACCAACCCCCCAGCTGGGGTGTGGGGCTCAAGTCTGGTTAAAAAGGATCCTGACCTGAGAGCTTCATTGAGGATGTGTGTATAATAGATGGAACCCCCCCCCCTTCCTTTTCCCTGTCTCATCTCCCTCTTCCCCATTAGAGATGGGCTATCTGTTCGAGTCGAACATGAGTTCGACTCGAACATTGGCTGTTCGCCGTTTGCCGAACAGCGAACAATTTTGGGTGTTCGAGGCAAATTTGAAAAGCCACGGAACACCCTTTAAAAGTATATGGGAAAAATCTAAAGCGCTAATTTTAAAGGTTAATATGCAAGTTATTGTCATAAAAAGTGTTTGGGGACCTGGATCTTGCCCCAGGGGACATGCAAAAAAAAGTTTTAAAAACGTCCGTTTTTTTTGGGAGCAGTGATTTTAATAATACTTAAAGTGAAACAATGAAAGTGAAATATTCCTTTAAATTTCATACCTGGGGGGTGTCTATAGTATGCCTGTAAAGAAGCGCATGTTTCCCGTGTTTATAACAGTCCGAGAGCAAATTGACATTTCTAAAGGAAAAAAAGTCATTTAAAAGTACTAGCGCTAGTGCCGGCTATTAATGAATTGTCGGTCCCGACAATACACATAAAAGTCATTGAAAGTCATTGAAAAATAAAAAAAAAAATGCGTGGGGGTCCCCCAAAATTCCATTACCAGGCCCTTCAGGTCTGGTATGGATATTAAGGGGAACTCCGCGCCAAAATTTATAAAAAAATGGCGTGGGGTTCCCCCCAAAATTCCATACCAGACCCTTCAGGTCTAGTATGGATTTTAAGGGGAACCCGAGCATGCAACCTGGCAGGCCGCAGAAAAAGAGGGGGGGACGAGAGAGCGCCCCCTCCTGAACCATACCAGGCCACATGCCCTCAACATGGGGAGGATGTCCCCCAGAGGATGCCTTAATATGATGACGTCGGGACGGGCTCTGTTGGTGCCACTGCGTTACTTTGATTTTATCCATATGCTTTTATTATTAATTTTATTATTATTTTATTATTATTATCTCAAATGTGAGTGACCATTTATCATTTTTCAATAAATGTTTTACATTTAAAACGGAATCACACTATGTGGCCCAATCTTTTCTCCTTTTGCCATATGTCATATTGAGAGGAACCGCTCACGAATTCCAGTCACTATATCTATGGTGGATACCCACTGATGTCAATATTGTCACGGATCCCTACCAGATCTGGTATCATATTGGAAGTCGTGGTTGCTGTACCTCCTCGGGTGTGTTACACCAAAAGCTCGGTTGACTCAGTAGGCATAGATTCAAATCTGTCTGGTAAGCCTCTTTCCTCATGGTGGTGGATTATCTGCAGACAACCAGTTTACACAGATTCACAATCACCTTAATGATTGCCATATATGGACTATATGCACTTTATATGCACTAACACTGTTGGTTCATGCAACGCTATCACTACTGTTGTGTAATCTTATATTGTTGTATACTCATGATTTGCACATTTTTATACCATATTCCATATTCATTTTCTATTGGTATAACTTTATTGTTCATTTGATCTTCATTAGCGCTGCACTATATTATTTTATTTGTTTTTTAACATTTTGACACTTTCTTTTTGTGAAATGGTATGGGTACAATGCACCCCTTACCAATTCACATGGGGGGGACAGGATCTGGGTATCCCCTTTGTTAAAGGGAGCTTCCAGATTCCGATAAGACCCCTACAACCACCGGGCAAGGGTTGTGGGGATGAGGCCCTTGTCCCCATTAACATGGGGACATCCTCCCCATGTTGAGGGCATGTGGCCTGGTACGGTTCAGGAGGGGGGGGCGCTCTCTCATCCCCCCTCTTTTCCTGCAGGCCTGCCAGGTTGCGTGCTCCGATAAGGGTCTGGTGTGGATTTTTGGGGGAACCCCACGCCATTTAAAAAAAAATTTTGACGCAGAGTTCCTCTTAATATCCATACCAGACCTGAAGAGCCTGGTAATGGAATTTTGGGGGACCCCCACACATTTTTTTTTTATTTTTCAATGACTTTCAATGACTTTTATGTATATTGTCAGGACTGACAATTCATTAATAGCCGGCACTAGCGCTAGTACTTTTAAAGTACTTTTATTTAAGAATTAGTCATCCTTCAGTAGAATCCAGATACCACAAACTGAGCACATTTTACAATTGGTTTGGGCAACAGTTATAGCGTCTACAAACTAGGGGATATTTTTATGGAATTTTTATTTATTTTTACTAGTAATAGTGGTGATCAGCGATTTTTAGTGGGACAGTGACATTGCAGCGGATAAATCAAACACCTAACTGACACTTTTAACACTTTTTGGGGACCAGTGACACTAATACAGTGATCAGTGCTAAATAATATGCACTGTCACTGTACTAATGACACTGGCAGGAAAGGGGTTAACATCAGGGGCAATCAAGTGGTTAAGTGTGCTCCTAGGGAGTGCTTTCCAACTGGGGGGAAAGCTGTGACTTCAGAAACACAAGATCTCCATCTACCTACCTCACAGAACGGTGGTCTGCCTTGTTTACATAGGCAGACCACCATTCTGCCTCTCCTGTGAAGGATCATAGGGTAAAGGCAGCCATCGCAGACCCCTAATTGGCTTCCGCTGTGTCCAATCACAGTGGGAGCAGGTTGACAGCGGCCTGTGTGCCCTAGACCCACTGCACTAAATTACGTACCTGTACATGATTTTGCACAGGAGGGCGGCCCTGCCGCAGTATATCTGCATGGTGCAGTCTTTAAGTGGTTAATATACAGTGGGGACGGAAAGTATTCGGACCCCCTTAAATTTTTCACTCTTTGAATCAGAATCATCATTTCATGACATAGTTTATAATATTTCACAATTATAATACTACTCTTATTTACAAGCCAACACAAAACAAACAAACAAAAAAAGAATGAAACATGTATGCTAATGTATGCTCACCAAACGTGTAGATACATCCCTTTTACATTGGGGCTGAGGCCGTGTTAGCACTAAAGCACCGCTCGTTTAAGTGGCACTTTTCACCCGTTAGCGGGGAGCTTTTAACCCCAAAGAAGGGGTTAAAAACTTCCATGTTGCGGCGCTTCCAACACGCTTTTCAGGCGCTTTGGAAGCGCTGCCCATTCATTCCAATGAGCAGGACCTTTTTGGAGTACTAAATACAGCACTCCCAAACTGCCCCAAAGATGCTGCTTGCAGGACTTTTCTGAACGTCCCGAAAGCGCACCGCCCCAGTGTGAAAAGTCACACTTGAATGAATGGGAGGAGGTTTTCAGGCACTTAGCAGAGGCTATTTCCAGCACGAAAGCGCCTGAAAGCTGCGAAAATGTGCAAGGGGTCTGAGAATAATCAATTGCTGCAGCTCCAAATGGGACAAGAGGAACACCAAAATTCAGAGTCACTTATACACCTCATTTAGTAAAATTAGTTAAAGTGGAGTTCCACCCCAAAAAAAAAAACTACATTAAAAATCCTAAAAAAAATACAAAAAAACATTTGGATATTTTTTTTTTTTACTTACCTCTAAATGCCTGTTGCTAGGGGGTCCCTCGTAGTCTGCCTCTTCCAGGGCCTGGGTTGGTGACATCACTTCCCCCTCGGCACAGGAAGGGCTCAGCTCTGCTCCCTCCCTCCTGTCAATCATCTGGGACCCATTACAGGTCCCAGGTGACTGAGCGGCCAAGCACGGCGCGCGGCGCCACTCGCGCATGCGCAGTGAGATCCAGGCTGTGAAGCCACAGCCCGGCGCCCACAGTTGCAATGCCGGCGCTGGTGAACGGAGGGGGAGACGAGCGGGGCTTCGATCCCCCGCATCGCTGGACCCTGGGACAGGTAAGTATCCAATTAAAAGTCAGCAGCTGCAGTATTTGTAGCTGCTGAATTTTAATTTTTTTTTTTTGGACTGGACCTCCTCTTTAACTTCATTTAATATGTTTTTGAAATTCATTTTAATTATTCAAATTTGATTTGAATTTTCCAAATTCGCTCAAATTGGAATGGAATTTATTCTATTCAAAATTCGAATTTTGGAATATGGTATATTCTTTCTGTTCCAATCTATTCTATTTTATTATTTTTTTTCTTTCCTATTCTATTCTTTTCTATTGTATTCCAATTCAAATTTATTCTATTTGAAAGTTGAATTTTAGAGATGGTTATATTCTTTCTAATCGATTCTATTGATTTTTTTCTATTCTATTCTTTTCTATTCTATTTTAATTAATTTTATTAGAATTTATTCTGTTCAAAATTCAAATTTCAAAAGATGGTATATTTTATTCTATTCTATTGTTTATTATTATTCTATCCTATTCTTTTCTATTCTAATCTATTCTTTTTTTTTCATTTTCTATTCTATTCTATTCTTTTCTATTCAAATTTATTCTATTCGAAATTCAAATTTTGGAAGATGGTTATATTCTTTCTGTTCTATTATTTTTTCTATTCTATTCTTTTCTGTTCTGTTCTATTCTTATTTATTCTTGTATTTTCTATTCTATTCTAATCCTTTTCTATTCTATTTCAATTCAAACTTATTGTAAAATTTTGGGAAACAGTTATATTATTTCTATTTTAGTCTATTTGATTTTATTCTATTGTTTTTTCTATTCTACTCTAGTCTTTTCTATTTATTTCTATTGTATTCCAATTTGAATTTATTCTATTTGAAATTCGAATTTCAGAAGATGGTTATATTCTTTCTATTTTATACTATTTTTTTCTTTTCTATACCTTTATTTTCTATTCTATTTTATTCTGCCCTTTTATTTAATTTTCTTTTCTTTTTTTTTAATTCTATTCTATTCTATTCTTTTCTTTATTTTCTATTCTATTTTATTCTATTCAGATAGTCTAATTCAAATTGATTTTGAAAATGATTTAAACCAAATTCAAAATCGTTTCAAATTTGATTCAAATTGAATTCGACATTCGTCCGAAATTTCGTTTCGTTATTTCGGATTTGTTTAAATTAGTTTAAATTAGTTTGTAATCTTTTTTCTTTAAATTTCGTTTGTGTTTACATCCGAATTTCCGAATAAGGAAAAATTTGTATGAATTTCGATTCAGAACTAAGCGAACTGTACATGTCTACCTGTAAAATACATGCTTTGGAGATGTCTTTATCCGCTTGCTGACCAGCCATCGCAGTTATACTGCGGCAGGTTGGCTCGGCTGTGCGAATCGCTGTAAGTGCACGTTGGGCTAGTACATGGCCTTCTGTAGGCGCGCGCGCGCCCATTGGCCAGCAGGGGAGCCAATCAGTGGGTCCGGGGAACTCGATGTCTGCTGGCCACCCGTGATCATTCCTCGCAGAGACAGAATGGGGACCTACAGAAGTAAACAAGGCAGATCTCCGTTCTGTCAGGGGATGACACAGAGATCCTGTCTTTCTATACAGGAAGACGGATCTGTGTGTTGTCCCAGGCACCCCATCCCCCATACAGTTTGTAAATGCATCCAGGGAACACATTTAACCCCTTGATCGCCCCTGATGTTAACCCCTTCTCTGCCAGTGTCATTAGTACAATGCCAGTGCATATTTTTAGCACTGATCACTGTAATAATGTCACTGGTTCCCAAAAAAGTGTCAAAAATGTCAGCTAGGTGTCCGATCTGTCCGTCGCAATATCGCAGTCCCGCTAAAAAACGCAGATCACCGCCATTGCTAGTAAATAAAAATTTTAAAAAATGCCATAAATCTATCCCCTATTTTGTAAACGTTATAACTTTTGCACTTTTTTTTACCAAAAATATGTAGCAGAATACAAATTGGCCTAAATTGATGAAGAATTTAGATTTTAATTTTTTTTATTGGGTATGTTTTATAGCAGAAAATAAAAAAATATTGTTTTTTTTTTTCACAATTGTCGGTCTTTTTTTGTTTATAGCGCAAAAAATAAAAACCGCAGAGGTGATCAAACCAAAATAAAGCTCTATTTGTGGGAAAAAAATGACATTGTATTCTGGCATCACATATTTTGGGTGTATACGGTAATTAATTTTTCACCTTTAATGCCTCATGCACACTGGACATTATGATAACGTAATAAAAATGCCAGTAGCTGTGCAGTGGGTTTTTTAACGTTTTTCAGCGTTTTTGCAATAGTTTTTTTTTTTTTTGCGTGTTAGCTTTTTTCAGCAATTTTTTTTTTTCAATGGGATCAAAAACATTAAAAAACGCTGGTGAGCCGTGTTTTTGATCGGTTATCCACGTTTTTTTAAGTTAGAGTATTTTTAAAGCTGAAAAACTCCTCTCAGAACCCAGTAGTTTTGTGTTTTTTTTACAACCAAAAAACGCCCCAGGCAAAAACAGTTGATAACAGCCTATGTGTGCATGGACACATAGGATAATATGCTGGAGAGTTTATTGACTGTAGAAAAAAAGTCTGAAGCCAAAATCAGCAGCTGTAAAAACGTCCAAAAACGTCCAGTGTGCATGAGGCATAAAAAAAAGGCATAAATACAGCAGCAGCACTCCAATCTGATTCATTTCAATGTAACAAAAAAGGTTTTTTAGGTGGTTTGGTCTGTGACACCTGATTATTTTATCAAGTGGGAATAAGCCTGGATTTACCAGCGTTAGACCCCATACACACTATTAGATTTTCTGCAGATTTTTGTCTTCAGATTTACCAAAACCATATAATATGGGGTCAAACCTTGATGCCCCGTACACACGGTCGGACTTTGTTCGGACATTCCGACAACAAAATCCTAGGATTTTTTCCGACGGATGTTGGCTCAAACTTGTCTTGCATACACACGGTCACACAAAGTTGTCGGAAAATCCGATCGTTCTAAACGCAGTGACGTAAAACACGTAATAACACACGTATAAATGGGGCAGTGGCCAATAGCTTTCATCTCTTTATTTATTCTGAGCATGCGTGGCACTTTGCCCGTCGGATTTGTGTACACACGATCGGAATTTCCGACGACGGATTTTGTTGTCGGAAAATTTTATATCCTGCTCTCAAACTTTGTATGTCGGAAAATCCGATGGAAAATGTGTGATGGGGCCTACACACGGTCGGAATTTCCGACAACAAGGTCCTATCACACATTTTCCGTCGGAAAATCCGACAGTGTGTACGGGGCATAAGAGTTTCAATTTGTATGCAATCAGGCAGACCCTTGCACTACATGGTTTTGGTAAATCTGAAGACAAAAATCTGCAGAAAATCTAATAGTGTGTATGGGGTCTAAAGCCTCATACACACGATACGATTGTTGGCCAACCGAGCGTCTGATTTTTGTATTAAGGGCGTGTGCCAGGATCTTGTCTTGCATACTAACGTTACACAACTGTCGTGCAACAAACACGAACGTAGTGACGTACTACGAGGAATTTCAGCTCTTGATCGCCACCCTTTGGGCCCCTTCTGCTAATTTCGTGTTTGGTGAGCATTGATTCTGAGCATGTGTGTTTCTACTTTGGACTTTTGTGTGACGGATTTGTGTACTGACCATACGAAAATCTGACGTCAAACCGTTGTCCGCTGAAAATTTACTAGCCTGCCATACAACATTTGTTGGCCGAAAGTTGGACAACAATTGTCAAAAGGAGCGTACTTACGGTAAGATTTTAGGACAACAGTCATTCAACAGACAATCCCCTGCCAACAATCGTACCGTGCGTACGAGGCTTTAGTCACAGTGACAACAGATTTAAAATCTATAGGCAAGTTTCATTTTTCATGGTAAAACAGTACCACAGTACATTGTCTTAAAAGTTTAATAAAATGTCAAAATAGAGTGCACTAAAAAGCGTCAAATGTCACAACCACAAAATCTATGAACCCCTCCTAATCCCCAATTGTTCCCCAAATATTCAATTTGGTAGAAAATTGCCAGCATTTGGACAGTACATGGGCATTTGAACATAGCAAAAAAAATAGAAAAGGCAACAATAAGGGTACTTTCAAGCTGGGGCGGGGGTGCATTGGCGTCATTGTAGCAGCGCTTTTCAGCCACTAGCGGGGCGCTTTTAACACCCGCTAGCGGCCAAAAAGGAAGGGCTGAAATCGCTTGTGTTGCGGCGCTGCCGAAGCGCTTTGCAGGTTCTTCGGCAGTGCTGCCCTTCATTTCAATGGGCAGGGCGTTTTGGGAGCGGTGTATACACCGCTCCCAAACCGCCCCAAAGATGCTGTTTGCAGGACTTTTTTTCCCGTCCCACAAGCGCACCACCCCAGTGTGAAAGCAGTGGGGCTTTCACACTGGGGAAGCATGAGAGGTGCTTTTCAGGCGCTTTACAGGTGTTATTTTTAGAGCTAAAACGCCTGAAAAGTGCCTCAGTGTAAAAGGGGTCTTATTATTATCTGCAAGACTATAGTTACAGGTATTGTACAGTGGCTTGACAAATATGCATGCAGCTTGGTTAAGTCGTAATTTAAAAGAGAGAGATGAGCCAGGTTTTATGTTAAAAAAAACATTAGAGTGTATTATCTGGGAAACAATAACCAAATATATTTTTGACTGGTAGAGAATTGGAAAAGGCTGAAATTTCTGGGATAGTACACAGAATTTTACTTGCAGCAAACATTAGAAATTTTGCAGCTGAAGACGAGCTGCAGAAACTTTGGGCCACATTTGCAGTGCTGAAATACTGGAATAGGCAGCAAACACAGGATGCCACGTACATTAGGATATTTTTAGCTGTATTGGAGCTGTGGAAACGTTATGTAGCACCTTTATGCCGCGTACACACGACCAATTTTGCCATCAGAATAAACTCCGAAGGTTTCTCCGACAGAACCCCGACAGAATTCCGCTCAATCGGTCTTGCATACACACAGTCACACCAAAGTCCGACCGTCCAGAACGAGGTGACGTACAACACATACGATGGAACTAGAAAAAGAAAGTTCAATAGCCTGTAGCCAATAGCTTCCGTCTCGTACTTGTTTCAGAGCAAGCGTTTTTGGACCGTCGAAAGAGCATACAGACCAGCGGTTTTCCCGATAGGAATTGGTTCCGTCGGAAATATTTAGAACATGTTCCATTTCTAGGTCCGTCAGAATTTTCGAAAAAAAAAAGTCCGATGAGGCATACACACGATCGGAATAGATGATGAAAAGCTTCCATCGGACTTTTTCTGTCGGACATCTCACTCGTGTGTATGCGGCTTTACAGTTCCAGAACACCAGAACAGGTCAGGAAATATGGTAGAAACTGGTAATGGTGGCAGGCATCACTTTATTTATTTTTTGAGCCAGGAACACTTAAAAGGTTTTTTTGTTTTTTAAATCAGATTTTATTTATAAATAGTTTTTATAGTTTAACACCACAAAGACAAACCTCCACATCGAGTGTAATACAAGTTCAAAATAAAACACAATAGTACTCAATGTGTAAACCAGTATAAAGAAAAGGGAGAGAAAAAAAAGGTTAGTCAGTAGCATCAGGAGCAGGGCTTTTGTAGTCATTGGTAATTTTTCATTGGTAAGCCAGTCCCCCGACGATGTCATTTCTTTAACGCAATTAATTGGGTTTGGCTACGAGGCTTCATCATCACGTGCACCTGCTGACTGGCGAGAGAGTCCAGTGCAGCCAAACAGCCTGCTGCTTTTTGGGAGAACAATTTTATCTGTTTTTATTGCTATATGCATTTTTTTTTAAACCTATTGCCCAAGGATTTGCTTAGTGTGATTCCCTTTGCAAGTTTCACTTGTTATTTTTTGAATAAATGTTTTTTATGGGTTACACTATGGGTGTGTATGCTTTTTATTTTTCATCCTGGTGATGAACTAACCCTGACTGGATCACGTTTGGCATTTTGGAGTTTCCCTTCATAAGGAGATGTAACACACACATTTGACCATACTATATGATGGTCCACAGGATCCGTTAAGAGGCTTTAATACTTGGTGTCACCTGGTGGTGGAAGCACTACGAATTGTGATTACGGGGACACTGATGCAGCAAATGAATCGTGGATGATTTGTTTCCTTTGGACTATCTTGTTTCACATATATTTTTTTATTTTTAGCCCTTGTGAATAGGGTCTTATGGACACTTATTTACATATTTGTGTGATTTCTTTATACACATTTTTTCACCTATGTTTGATGTCATTATATTGATTCATTTTTGTGTTTTCACAATATTAGGTTACATTTTTTAGCGCTGCTTCATATATTTATCACAATTCTTGCATCTAGTGTCACAGATTGCCTAAGTGGCTGCTCATTTGTAATTTATATGTTTTAGCGCAGATATCCTATATGATTATTGGTAATTTTTGACTGGTTTATTTTAACTAAAGTAAGCTGGTCCACAGGCAGATTTGCCTCTTTTAAAAAACAAAAAAACAAAAAAAACCTGTTGCATTGAAGGTCCTCTGAAACAGCACATTGTTTGCAGGGCAAGCCAAAAGCTTCAGCACATACTGTGTAAGCTTTGGTCAGTGGTCCAGCCTGGACACCCAATAGTCTATGAGGCCCTAACTTTCAAAAGTGTCTGCCTCAGCCCTGGACCCAATGTACTCAGCAATCATGCGGTGCTGCTTGCTGCTGGGCCTAGCAGCTGTGGTTTAAAATAGCTCACCAAGGCAGGCACCACCTTTGCTACTCTTCTTTTCAGCAATCAGAGGATTGAAGGAATGTCTGGAATGTCTGGTCAGATCTATCCCTAAACATGGGGGTTGATCGCTCCTGCCTGCCTTGGGAAGAAGGTTCCAGAAATAGTGTGGGAGGATCAATCCTTGGGCTATGAATATATTTTAAACTCTAGCCAATTCCAAGGAGGGAGGCCCAGAAGATGTAGCTGGGAAAAAGATACATGTTTGGGAAGGTTTGATTAGAGCTCTCTCTCTCCTGGGGCCTGTCCCTTTGGGAGGCAACCTGTGTTACTAAAGAGCTGTTGCTGGTAGGCTTCGCTGAGAGTCTGGAGGAATCTGGACTTAAAGACATTTTCTGTAAGACGCTACTTTAGGAGGCTGGACTGGAAAAGGACCCCTTTCGCGAATGAGTGTCACATGGTAGCTCTCAAGGAAACTGGTTGGGAAGCTAGCTCTGGACATTGTGAGTAGGACCTTTCGACTAGAGCTCAAGGTGTATTGAAATAGTCACACTAATTCAGGAGATAAAAGGCACCCTCATCCCTATTTAGAAATGTATAGAGAGAACAGGAAAAGCGTGATTTTTATGGTGCCACAGACATAACAACAATTTGATAAAAAATATGAAACATTTTATTGATCGAGAAATATAAAAAGGAGTAAAAAAATGTTGACTCACATATACAGACAAACATATATAAACTTATCACAGCATGATAACAAACAATATAGTGCTTGATAAAGCTATATAAATGCCTGTTGGCTCAACATGTTTCGCTAATTGCTTCTTCAGGAACTGAAAGGCAATATATTGGCTACAAGTAAAAATACAAAAAACAATATATGAGATATCAAACAACAACAACAATGTATTATAATTCATACTATACAGATAAATTCCAATAAAAGAGAAATCGGATACTTACACAATACATAATACATAAGGCATACAACATCCTAATTAATGAGCTACGGCAGTAGTGGAACTCACATATAGTAAAGTGCAGTAATGGTGAAACTCGCCTATCATGTATATGATAAACAAATCGATCAGAATCCTAATTTTTTATTAGTATTATGTTTTTATGATCTACACTCTTTATTGATGTTAGTTATTTGTTTAATTAATTTCTGCACTCTCATTTTGTTTGCACATCTCAGCGCTGCACTTTATATCACACATACAAACTGTATGGCTGAACTCGCATTGGATTTGCACAAAAAAGGTGCAGGGACTTTTTTTTTCTCGCACTGGAATTGGATTGCATGGGTGTTCACACCCATGCGATCTGATTCCTGTCAGAATCCACAGTTCGCACTGCAATCTGTGAACCGATCTGGGGGTGTCATTAACATTAACACAATTAACCCCTTGATTGCCCTTAGATGTTCACCCCTTCCCAGCCAGTGTCATTAGTACAGTGACAGTGCATATTATTAGCACTGACTACTGTATTAGTGTCACTGGTGATGTGGCAGTTAGTCAGTTCCCACAAAGTGTCAGTTAAGCCAGGTACACATGGGCCAAATGTCAGGAGACAATGGCCAGTTAAGAAAAAAACTGGTTAACATTCGGCCTGTGTGTATGTTGGTCTGTCCGACAGAAGCCAGCTGCCGACCGACTCCCGATCAGCGCTCTTAGCCAATGGCAGAGAATGCTGATCAGAGTGTTCTGCCGGGGGGAGGGGGGGTGGGTCGGCGTCCCACAGTCAGAACACAACAGCTCAGCAGGGGAGATCCACAGTTTGCCATCTTCACCCTGGGCACTGGATGATCTTGTCCAACAATGGGGATCGCAGTGTGGGCACCAAAGAAGACAAAGTCAATCCTTAAATCAATATCCAGACAATGCCTAAAGGAGATTGTAGCATCATCTTACAGGTATATATGATGAAAAAGATATTTACAGCATTGGAGTTTCCAAATAGAGAAAGGGCATACAGCTCCAAGCACAATAGCCAGAGGTAAATTCAAGTTAACAAAGAAAAGAAACCCCATCAAAAGGCCCAGCCGGGGTTTCTCTGCAACATTCCTCTGCTTCAAAGAGGTGCTCCCCAGCGTAGTGAGCAGGGAGTATCATAGATAGCAAGGAAATTCCAGGCCTGACTCTGCCAGTGTGGGGCACCCTGGGTGGACAGCTGAGTCAGGTGGGAGTTGCCATGTGGAAATCAGTGAACAGATCACGACAGCAAAAGATGCAATCTTTTCAGCATTTAGCTTCTGGGAGCTAACTCTTATTGGGGGGGGGGGGGGGTAAAAAAATGAAGGGTGCCAAAGGATCAGACTACTCACCTCTCTTGAGGGGCCATAGAGGGATTGTTTTTTTTTGTCAGTCAGCTGGCTGGTCAAAAAGAAAAAATAAACTGATTTCCTCATCTAGAGATTCAAGGTAGATCCAGGGATGCTCCCTGCTATGCTACTGTATGAATTTGCAAATTAAAACATTTCCATTTGCATTTAAGAGATGACAATCATTAGATCCAGAGATGGATTCAAATTCAGTTGCTTCATCAGGGAATTTCAATCAATCTGTAGTCAGCAGTCACCTAAAGGTATGGACTGCTCCTCGGCTCTGCTCTCTGTTTGGCTGTTATCTGTTTGCAACTGAAGGATTGTGCTGTCACTATCTAAGATGAATGCATGTAATTATGTAGTTAACTGGGTCCAGTAAAGCAGTTAATAGACTGTCATTGTATGGACTCTTTCTTCTGCAAACCTCTAATGGGAACATTTTCTGGAAACGCAACTTGTACTAGAAGGGCTGCTGGTGAGGTCCACAGCTGTAAGGCCTTAGGAAGGTATGGAACAAGTCAGACTAAGGGCCTCTCAGGGGATGCCTCTGTCCTTGAGCCTAGGGGAGGATCCCATGCCCATTGCACCTCAGTGAGCCTGGGGGCCAACCTATTTAGGCAGGATTGGGTTCAAGAGTGCAGGTATTCCCTTGGCCCAGCCTGACCACACAACACAACTTTTTAGCAACGAAAGAGCAAATTTTATATGAGTTGTTTTTTTTTAGTGTTTTAAAGTTTGAGAAATTCATCCATCATTTCTGATTTTCTTCTTAACAGAAGTGTTCATAAGCATAATCACATTCTTCTTTGTTGTATAAAGCCAGAGGCCACAAACAGATTTATCCTAGTCTGCATTAACTCACACCTCTGCAAAATGTATATGCAAGAGAGCACATGTCAACATAGTGTATTGTATGTGCACACAAAACTGCACATTCTCTCGAGCTGCTTTAGTGTTTATACATTTTCTGTTAAGACTTGTTTTTTTATGATAAAAAATATATATAAACAATCAACATATTTTTCTATTTTGATTCATTAATTAATTTGAAAATTCTCTGGGATGCTATAATGCTCTCTTTCAGGCTAAATTCAAACAGAGATTGGCATATTATTCACTTACTGCATTTCAGTTATTTAGTAATGATGGACTCAGTCTTCAGTACTATAGTACACAGTATTGTAGGTTATTTATGACAGCCTTTAATGAAACAAAACAAAAATATACATGAAGCTGGAAGAGGTGGTTATTAGTAGCAAGTATACCCAAAGATCCTGTATACAGTAGTTCTAGATTGTAAGCTCTAACGAGCAGGGCCCTCTGATCCCTCCTGTATTCATTTGTATTGTAAGTGTACTGTCTTCCCTCATGTTGTAAAGCGCTGCGCAAACTATTGGCGCTATAAAATCCTGTGTAATAATAATAATAATACAGAAGAAAAGGAAATCCAGCTACATGGGTGTATTCTCTAACCTGCAATTAAAAAAATGACAAATGCAATCTGATTGATTGGAAGCTTTACATTTTTTTAGGGCTTTAGCACAACAATATATTTTAATATACCGGTACATAATAATTATAGACTTGTTTAATCTTATCAATGTTGTATTAAGGCAGGTACTAGGAAGCAATGCCAAGAAAAAGTCATGCAGTGTCCAGGGCGAACATGACAAACTGCCCAGCTCTCCCCCCTATCCTGTGTTTTGCATGACCAATCATCTTACACATGCCTGATAACCACACCTGATCATTGTACCTTTGTATAGAGTGCAGAGGTCAGGATTAGATCAATTACAAAGTGCAAGGGTCAGGAGCAAAACGAATGTACAGAGTGCAGAGAGAGAGACCAGGAGCATATATATAGCAGTACCGCCTATGAGGACTTTCACACCTACATTTATATACACACACATACAGTACATACAAACACTCAACGCTTTATCCTGGCCTAGGCTGACAAGGCCCAGGCCTAGGGCAGCACTTTGCAGGGGGGCAGCACGGAAAAAGTCCCTGCCGACTTGCGCTACACTGTTAGTGTAGCGCCAGTCTCATGGGGAGGACTGGGCTGAGAGGCAAATTAGTCTGGCATCCCCCATAAATTGGCCGCACTGCTTCCAGTATGCGTGTGGTCGGCATTCCGCAACTGGGGGGGGGGGGCACCGCTTGTAATTTTGACTGTCCTCTCATCCTGGACCACAAACCTTCCTCACTGTGTTATATGTTTTCTGCTGCACCATTGGCATGGTTATATCTTCTTAGTCCTCTCCATGAAATTATCAGAAATTTGTACTTAAAGTAGAACTATAGGCAACACTTTTTTAAAAATTTTTGGATAGAGTAAGGGAGGGTTAAAACCCCTGTCAGTTTATTTTTTACCATCCCTGTCCCACTGCAGAGATTTCCCTTCACTTCCTGCCCCATAGCCAAACATGAAGTAAGAGGAAATCTATGCAAATTTAGGGAATCCATTGCCCCCCCCAGGCCCTCAGAACTAGTGTCCCGAAAATTTCAGGGCGGGTCTTAAACAGCAAGGAGTGTGCCCATGAGAGGAAGGGGTGGGTCATATTTAAATTAGGGGGTGCACGAGTTTAATCAGGCCTAGGGCAGCACAAAACCTAACACTTACTGTATATACATAAAACCACCCATTTATGTACCTGCCTGACCCAAGTGTCTTCTCTGAATTTCTCTTTCATAATAAAGGTTTAAATCCCAACACCAGGAAAATAAAGAAATACCCTGTACCTGGATGGATTAAATGGTCATTTACTCTAGTTGCAGAGAATTAAGGTATACATACTTAAATACACATGCATAGTTTTTTTTTTGGGGGGGGGGGGGGGAGTTAGCCAGCAGGCTGAATAAAAAAAAAAAAAAAACAGATTCCTGTATCCACCTCACAAGTGGGGTGGATGCAGAAATGTCCTCTGCTGGGACATTGTATTCTAAAAAAGCCGATCTAACAATAGGTTTCTGTGTAACAAGGAGGGCTTCACACAGATCTAAATCAGACCGGTCTCTGCTGAACCAGATTAATTTCGATCTGTGTGTACCTAGCTTTACCTTATGCCTTGCTCCAGCAGGCTCTCTCCAGTGCTGTGTCCCCCCACAGCTTCTGTGTAAGTTGTGACTGGCTGTGGTCACACTCCAGCCTTATTAGGTGCTACATAGATGTATTCCACAAATACATCATATCTTATTAAAAAGAACGATTTTTAATAAGGTATAATGCGTATGTGGATTACATCTACACTTTACTACCAAAAGTATTGGGACGCCTTTACACACATGAACTTGAATGGCATCCCAGTCTTAGTCTGTAGGGTTCAATATTGAGTTGGCCCACCCTTTGCAGCTTTAACAGCTTCAACTCTTCTGGGAAGGCTGTCCACAAGGTTTAGGAGTGTGTCTATAGGAATGTTTGACCATTCTTCCAAAAGCGCATATGTATCGTAAGGCACTGATGTGGACGAGAAGGCCTGACTCATAGTCTCCACTCTAATTCATCCCAAAGATGTTCTATCGGGTTGAGGTCAGGCCAGTCAAGTTCCTCTACCCCAAACTTGCTTATCCAAGTCCAGTGGTGGCCACTCATGCAGGGCACAGGGAGGGCCCCCCCTAATCCATGCATCCAGGCCCTAATCTACATGCAGGGCACCGGACACATGGATTCCAATGGGATTGTTTTTATTTATTTATTTTTTTGAAGCACATAATTAGAGCCAGAGGCTCTAATTGGCTTCAAAAAGGGTGGGCTCGGGGTGCACCCAGTTGTGTGACATTAGCGAATATTCGCTAATGTCTTCCTGTTTCTCCTCTTAGGACCCACTTCCTAAGTCCACTTCCTAAGTCCTGATTGGCCGGGAGGAGAAGTGACTGCCGGGACTCAGTTGAAGACGCAGAGGGAAGCCACGACCTGGATGGGGTAAGTGCAGGGGCCAGCGGGGGGCATGGGGGGGTGTGGCTGGCTGGCTGTGGAGGCTGTGGGCCACCCTCCTCCAAGAAAATTGAGCACCAACCACCACTGTCCATGTCTTTATGGACCTTGCTTTGTGTACTGGTACGCAGTCATATTGATACAGGAAGGGGCCATCCCCAAACTGTTCCCACAAAGTTGGGAGCATGAAATTGTCCAAAATGTTTTGGTATGCTGACGCCTTAAGAGTTCCCTTCACTGGAACTAAGGAGCCAAGTCCAACCCCTGAAAAACAACTCACCAAGGTCCATAAAGATATGAATAAGTGAGTTTGGGATGGAGGAACTTGACTGGCCTGCAAAGAATCCTGACCTCAACCCGAGAGGAACATCTTTGGGATGAATTAGAGCGGAGACTGTGAGCCAGGCCTTCTCGTCCACATCATTGCCTGACCATACATATGCGCTTCTGGAAGAATGATCAAACATTCCCATAGACACACTCCTAAACCTTGTGGACAGCCTTCCCAGAAGAGTTGAAGCTGTTATAGCTGCAAAGGCTGGGCCAACTCAATATTGAACCCTACGGACTAAGACTGGGATGCCATTAAAGTTCATGTGTGTGTAAAGGCAGGCCTCCCAATATTTTTGGTAATATAGTTTATGTAGCACCCAAAAACTCCCAACAATTCCTAATCTATTCAATATTTTATTTTCTCTTTCAGTAAACTTGCACTGCAAGGTGCAGGGCAGGGTAATTGCACAACATGGTACAGTTTGGAAAGCAGAGCAAGTCCCACCTTCCTGATACTTCATTCTGACATGGGTTGGGAAGCAGTGGTCAGTGCTGCAATGGAATGTTCCCTTCTTCATCCCCCCCCACCTGTAGTGCTGCTTTTACTACTGTGATAGCCTTCATCCAGTGAGAGAGCAGGAGAGAGGAGGCAGGCAATGGGTACAAGTGCATCCTCCGCTCCATTCTGGGCAGGCTGTAGGGGCAATAGAGGTTGGGGCATAGGGTGCTGCATGCTTGCAATACGGCGCCCCTCCCACACTGAGCCTGGGGAAATTGCCCCCCCCTTAGTATTAGAATTAGTAGGAGTAACATGTATCTTTGCTAATTCACCTGGGGGGGGGGGGCAGTATTGGGGTTCCCCCATATTGTCGGCATCATCATACCTCAATTATTATTCATTCTCTTTTTATCTCATTCTCTTTTCTTAGACACCAGCACTTCAGGCTCCTGAAGACAGAAATAATAGCATTTTTTGTAATTTGCTGGACATAAGACCCCCATATACTGTATATCTTTCAACTTTTAACTATAGCTACATTTTAAATGTATTACCCTAAAATTTATTCTAGTATTAAAATGCACAAAAGTGCTATTCTTTGAAAGATGAGTGAAAAATGATAACTTCAGATTTTCCTATCAACAAGGCAATGATATTGCTATAAAAAAACAGAAGCACACAAAAAGACACTGATTTTATCTGAGTAAGGAGCAGAATTACCACGTTAGTAGTTCACGTGGGGGCATTTATATTCATTATCACTGTAAATGGCATTTTATTAGTGGGGCATGTCACTTTTACTGGTCACCAATGACTTTTCTTGGGGGTGGTTGGGTGGAATTTACACTGACCTTCAATGAAAAAAGGGCAAAAATAAGACACTATCGGAAAGCAAACAGCATCCTGTTATTAGAGGTGTAAAGTGCAAGGTTCTACAGGGATTTCATGGGAAGGAAGAGCAAGTAGTGTTTGTGTATGGGTAGGTTGTGCAAGAACCATTAATATTTTGCTATGAGATTTTGTGATTTGTAGTTATGTCACTAGGTCCCATTCAATAAGATGTTTTATTGGTTTGCAAGCAAAGATGACAAAATATAACAGTTTAATGCTCTTTAATAGTCTTGTACATCTCAAATTGAAAATGTAATGAGGGACTTCAAATGCGAAAGCAAGAAGACCTAAAGTGAATCTGAATTGCCATTCCACAAGTATTTGGGATGGAAACTCAGTTAGAGATGTATTAATCCACACATTCACAGTCTCAGTGTATTTTGTAGGATGACTCTTCACCATAAATCAGGACTACGTTTACTGTTCCTCCCTCCCTCCTTTCCATCCAAATCTCATCCACTGAGATCTGTCTACTAAGCATCTTAGCAGAACATTTAGAAGCAATGTGAAAATTATGTATATCTAAACTGAAAAATAGATATACTCGTAACTCTTTCTATAGCTAGATTTGAAAGCTGTACAATTTTTTTTTTATAAAGGAATATATTTATTGTATATTTGATTTTTTAATATACTGCATTTATATACCAACAACATAATTTAAATGTAATTAATTTTATCATTTTTATTATTCACTATTTATTACCCAAATTGCACAGAATTTCTTTTACGCGATCACGTGTATTGCTCTGACTACTAAGCCCATTCCTGTAATTAGAAAATAACTCTGAGCACTTTATAAAAACAGATGTTTGTACAAATTTATAAATGTATATTACTGTTTATGGGGCATAACATCTTTTGCATATAGGCTTATATACGTACATGCATCTTCAGTGCATTGGTCATCTTTTAATATTGATTGTTTACAATAAGATTTATTCATATTACTGCATTCTGCAAGACATTTGGTTGATTTTGCTACTGTTTACAATCTATTTTTATATTTATTTATTACACTCAAAAATATAAAGCCATGAAATCAAAGTCAGTATGGCAATTTTCATGTGTCATTTTTTTCAGTCAATCCAGCTTTCATTTAACTAAGCAGAAACCAGTGACATACAAGAAAAGAACAAGAAAACAAGCTGATACAAATATTTTAAAAGCTGATAGCTGAGAGCTGGTTCTCAAATTTTCCAAAAACAAAATCCGTTGTCGGAAATTCCGAGCGTGTGTACACAATACCAACGCAAAAAATTCCACGCACGGAATCAAGCAGAAGATCCGCACTGGCTATTGAACTTAATTTTTCTTGGCTCAGCGTACGTGTTGTACATCACCACATTCTTGACGTTTCGGAATTTCCAACAACATTTGTGTGACCGTGTGTATGCAAGACAAGTTTGAGCCAACATCCGTCGGAAATAAATCCAGGATTTTGTTGTCGGACTGTCCGATCGTGTGTACACGGCAATAGTCAAATTTATAAAGTCTAAAAATGGGAAGAG
Organism: Lithobates clamitans; assembly: GCA_037952925.1. NCBI lineage: Eukaryota > Metazoa > Chordata > Amphibia > Anura > Ranidae > Lithobates > Lithobates clamitans. Next base: position 998,476 of record JBBGZY010000378.1, on the reverse strand, counting down.
GTACTGTAAAGTGCAGTGAAATCATTCTAGGCTAAATTTACTCATCCTTTTCAGTTCCATTTAAATCTTATATATGAAGCACCTTTGTACATATACGGTACATACACATCAGCTCAATATAAATCATTTTGAGCATCATCTTTATTGGTTCTATAGCTTTATTGGTGCAGCATTTTATTTTTGTAAAATGTTATTTTAAGTGTATACATTTAATATATTGGACCTACGTAGTCATTATAGAAACCCAGTGTTCCTGTATCAGCTTTCCAAACTATCTTCTGTGAATTACACAATCCTCCCAATCAGCAGAAAAAAATAAATGAAAAATGAATAAAAAAGGAATCTAGTGCAGCCACCACATCTAAGTAATACATTAGTGTGTAGCTGGCCTTGAAAAACACAAGGGTGGAATGACTGCTTTTCTGACAATCCAGACACATAGCAGATGACTTTTTACTTTGTTCTGCTTCTCCCCTCTGTTTAAACATGTTTTGTTTTAGCATCACATTGGAGTTGTTTTAATAAAAAAACAATCTGCTATACCAGTATTATTTGTCTATGTGAAGGCTCTTATTTATTTAGGCCATGCTAAAGCTAGTAGGGGGTTGTCAAATTTAACTGGACTTTGTAATGTTTGCAGTTTATCCCTATCACTTATATCACTTTTTCACGTTTAATGAGCGTCAGGAACATACCCCGGTGTTTATATCCACACAGGTAACAGTCACATTCATCTCCATGGAATGTGTCAAGGCAGATGGTGAATGTCCAATAACAAGATGAGAGGTGTGAAAGTTGTAAAACTCCAAAGCCCTGGTATCAGGAAGTCTGCATAAGTGTTAATCCTTCAATTTACATGGCTGAAGGTATGCTATTTTGTTAAATTGCTGGAACAGAGACCCTAAAATGGCATTTTATGTGTAAGGCTGATGGTGTTGTAGGCTCCAACCCTGTTAAGGTTGTTCCAGACTGACAAAAACGGACTCAGTGGGACACAAACTTGGGATTTTTAGAACTCTGCCAAACTACGCTGAAATGATAACAAACACTGAGCATAAAAATAAAGAGCACAGATGTCTTAACAGTGCTTTGAAAGTTTGTGGCTACCTGGACTGGGTTTTTTCATCAAAACATTCACAAGGAGAGGTTTCTTGCAGGTGTGAAATAAATTCACCACACAGAAGATCACAGCAAAATTAAGTCCCATGGCTTACATTTATTGTTCATACTTGGTAAGCATCCTGACTATAAAGTTATTTATCCACTTTCCTTACGTCCCACGTCTCCTGTTCTAGGGTGTTTCTCCATCATCCTTTATCCAGGTTAACCACAGCACTTTCTCACAATCCTTCTCTGAATCGTTTAGATGTTCATTGGCAAGCTTCAGACGTGCCTGTACATGTGCCTTCTTGAGGAGGGAGACCTTGAGGGAGCTTCAGGATTTTAATCCATGGCGGCGTATTGTGTTACAATTGATTTGTTTGGTGACTGTGGTCCCAATTGCCTTGAGATCATTCACAAGCTCCTCCTGTGTAGTTCTAGGCTGATCCCTCACTTTTCTTATGATCATCCTTACCCCATGAGTCCAAATCTTGAATGGAGTTCCAGACCGAAGGCAATTTATGGTTCGTTTGTATTTCTTCCATTTGTGAATAATCACTCCAACTGTTCTTGCTGATGGTCTAGTAGCCCATTCCAGCCTTGTGCAGGTCTACAATCTTGTCCCTGAGGTCATTTGACAGCTCTTTGGTCTTGCCCATGATGGTGGGTTTGAATAGAAGAAAGAGATTCTGTGGACAGGTGTCTTTTATGCACATAACGAGTGGTCGTTAGGAGCACCCTCTTAAATTAACAGGACTAATCTGTGTACCACGTGAGCACATACTGTAGCCAGTCTGTGGGAGCCAGAATTATTGGTTGATAGGGGATCAAGTATTTTACTCACTGAACCGCAAATCAGTTTATAACATTTTTATTTCTCTATCATTTAAAAAACACCTATGATAAAAATTATAGACCCTTCATTTCTTTGTAAGTGGGCAAACTTACAAAAATTGCAGGGTGTCAAATAATTATTTTCCCTACTGTAACTACCAGGAGAGACAGTCATCCTAGTCGGCCTGTGTATGGAAAAAATCAGGAGAACTTGTGCTGTTATGTGGTTGTTATTATATTGCCCCTTGGTGGGAACTCGGTCAGGGTTCCAGGAATTGGACTTTAGTTCTTGAACTGGAATTGATCTAACCAAAGTATGGTTACTATGGGGACCATGGGGAAGGGGCATTAGGGACACTGGGGCAATGTCACTGGCTGATGAGAATATAAAGACATATCATGCTGTTACATGTAAACAATTATTTCATTAAAATAATTCAGTTGGTGAAGAGATTTGCCTGGTCCAAGTTTACTCAAGAATGCATAGTGGTGTGTGCAAAGTATATTAAGTAGCATCCTCTGGGGAAAGAGATCACACAAAACATCTTGGCTTGAAGAAGAATATCTATACACAAATGTGAGGCTGAGTTAACCCCCTAGACCCCTTTCACACTGGGGCACTTTTCAGGCGCTTTTCAGGCACTTTAACGTTAAAAAAAGCGCCTGTAAAGCGCCTGAAAGAAGCCTCATCTGCAATCCCAATGTGAAAGCCTGAGCCCTTTCACACTGCCAACGCACGAAAAACGCTGGTAAAGCGCTAAAGACCCTTTTCACACTGGGGCATTTTTCAGGCGTTTTTCGGGCACTGGCAGTGTGAAAGGGCTCGGGCCATCAGCGCACCCAGCCCGGTGGCAAAAACACGAAAGCGCTGCAAAGAAGCTGCTTGCAGGACTTTTTTTGACGCCCTGCCAGCGCAGCGCCCCAGTGTGAAAGCACTCAGGCTTTCACATTGGGATTGCAGAGGAGGCTTCTTTCAGGCGCTTTACAGGCACTTTTTTTAATGCTAAAGCGCCTGAAAAATGCCCCAGTGTGAAAGGGGTCTCAGTGTGAAAGCCCTCAGACTTTCACATTGGGATTGCAGATGTGGCTTCTTTCAGGCGCTTTACAGGCGCTTTTTTTAACGCTAAAACGCCCGAAAAACGCCTGAAAAACACCCCAGTGTAAAAATAGTGTAATGGATGCATCTGTCAGCGCTCACAGTGCGATGGTGCAGGGCTTCGTTCTAAAGTAAGTATTTCATAACGTGCTAGTATGAGATGCAAAGTAGCACATTATGCCTTTACTTTGCAGGGTTTTTTTTTTTTAAAAAGAAAAATTGGTGTGGTTTACTTCCACTTTAATGAGCCAATGCTGCTGTTTATTGCCAAAAAAGGGGATCCATGGAATGTCCTTCGCCTCCCAACCATATACAGTGCCTTGATAAAGTATACAAACCCCTTGAAATTTTCCACATTTTGTCATGTTATGTATTTGTATTATTATTTGTTATGTATTTTATTGGGATTTTATGTGATAGACCAACACAAAGTGGCACATAATTGTGAAGTGGAAGGGAAATGATAAATGGTTTTCAAAATTTTTTACAAATAAATATCTGAAAAGTGTGCCGTGTATTTGTATTTAACCCCTTGACTCCGATACCCCTAACTAAAATCTAGTGGAACCAATTGTCTTTAGAAGTCACCTAATTAGTAAATAGAATCCACCTGTGTGTAATTTAATCTCATTAAAAATACAGCTGTTCTGTGAAGCCCTCAATGGTTTGATAGAGAACCTTAGTGAACAAACAGCATCATGAAGGCCAAGGAACACACCAGACAGGTCAGAGATAAACTTGTGGAGAAGTTTAAAGCAGGATTAGGTTATATAAAAAAAATATCCCAAGAACATCTCACGGAGCACTGTTCCATCTATCATCCGAAAATGGAAAGAGTATGGCACAACTGCAAACTTACCAAGACATGGCCATCCACCTAAAATGACAGGCCGGGCAAAGAGAGAATTAATCAGAGAAGCAGCCAAGAGGCCCATGGTAACTCTGGAGGAGCTGCAGAGATCCATAGCTCAGGTGGGAGAATCTGTCCACAGGACAACTATTTGTTGTGCACTCCACAAATCTGGCCTTTAAGGAAGAGTAGCAAGAAGAAAGCCATTGTTGAAAGAAAGCCATAATAAGTCCTTTTTGCAGTTTACAAAATGCCACGTGACACAGCAAACATGTGGAAGAAGGTGCTCTGGTCAGATGAGACCAGAATTTAACTTTTTGGCCTAAAAGCAAAATGCTTTGTGTGGCGGAAAACTAACACTGCACATCACCCTGAACACACCATCCCCACCGTGAAACATGGTGGTGGTAAAATGATGTTGTGGGGATGCTTTTCTTCAGCAGGGACAGGGAAGCTGGTCAGAGTTCATGGGAAGATAGATGGAGCCAAATACAGGGCAATCTTAGAGAAAGCCTGTTAGACTCTGCAAAAGACTTGAGACTGGGGTGGAGGTTCACCTTCCAGCAGGACAATGACCCTAAACATACATCCAGAGCTACAATGGAATGATTTAGATCAAAGCATATTCACGTGTTAGAATGACCCAGTCAAAGTCCAGACCTAAATCCAACTGAGAATCTGTGGCAAGACTGGAAAATTGCTGTTCACAGACGCTCTCCATGTAATCTGACAAAGCTTGAACTATTTTGCAAAGAAGAATAGGCAAATAGGCACTCTCTAGATGTGCAAAGCTGGTAGAGACATCCCCAAACAGACTTGCAACTGTAATTGCAGTGAAAGGTGGTTCTACAAAATATTAACTCAGGGAGCTAATTACAAATGCACGCCACACTTTCACCTATGTATTTGTAAAACAGTTTGAAAACCATTTATCATATTCCTTCCACTTCACAATTATGTGCCACTTTGTGGGGAACGAATATTTTTTCAAGGCACTGTATAAAACAGCTCTAAAAAGCCACATGTATGCAAAATTGAGTCATTGCCATAGAAACATTTGTAAAGGGGAGGAGTTAGTAAGCTGACCACGCCCATGTGGGGGGCACCAGAAATATTTCTGCACCCAGGTGTCTGTGACCCTAGGATTGGCCCTGCTCAAGCTCAGGTGTGAACAGGCACTTATAATTTAAAGTGTTCAAATGTGAAATCTCCAAGTCCAGTCTGTTATTTTGCTGGGGCAAAATGGGCAAATGCTGCATTATGCAGCTCTTGAGGTCCAGCCGGGCAAGATAAGAAATATGCTCAAGGAGAGTTCTGTATCCATGGCTGTTGAAGGTGTGCCTGCACAATCTATCTGATACAATGTTCCCGCAGACAGTCCACTTCCTGGCCACATAATCCTGGTAGATACTCCTGGCTAGTCAAAGGGTTTCCGCATTCGGCTCTTTCCTATGCTCTGACCGGGAGAAGAAGACAAAATTTCCAGTCTCCTCCAGGGCCATAATCAGTGGGTAGGAGGCTAGCTCCTAGTCCCCTCCAAAAGCCTGTGTCCCGGTCTGTCACAGGTTTATTACCACTTTAACTTGAAATTTATTTCTGGGGCTAGGTCCACTTAATTGTAGCTACATGGCTGGTGGTGTGGAACTTCCAGTGATAAGGTGTGGGGCTCTTGAGCTCAGACATCTTCTTGTTTAAATTAGAGTGGTTATTTTTTGTTCCTTCTTTTCAACTAAATGGTTTTTGCAGCTAGAGCATGGACCTGACTGCATTAGTCACTGGATGGAGTTTTGTAAGCATTTTTAAGAGCAATGTTTGAACTACAGACATTTAAAGGACACGTTCACCTTTTGTAACATGTTACATGTTATTTAGGGTGTACCATGTTACTGTGCAGCAGTCAACCTTTCCCCCTTTCCTTGTGACAGTGGGTTGTGGATTCTTCAACCCACACATGTGGTCATATTTTAAAAACAGTGCCGCTGTGTAGAGTGCCACCCACATAGCCATGTCATTGATTCACAGCAATCTGTGGATGAATAGGTAGACAGCTGTACTGAGTATCTGCAGGAGCCTGACAGTTCAATCCCGACCCACTAATTGTGGGTGGAATGCTTTGCAGGCTGCAGTGTAAAAAGTATTAAATGCATTTTTTTACCTGCAAAATCATGTGCATGTATTATTTTATTTTTACAAAAGCTGAACTTAGCCTTTAAAGTATCTATATAGAAACTTGTTGGACAAAGCATACCAGTAAATGTGCCACACTATTCAAATTTGAAAGCATTTCTAGAGTAATGCTTTGTCTCCACCTCCTGGTCTAAGTAATATTTGCATTCATGGTGCTTACACTTTGTCAGACAGTGATATACTGTATTGTATAGTATGGTGTTTTTTATGTTTCCTTTCTGATACTGTATATCAATGTCTTAATTGTTTAACACTGCAGTTGTTTGTGAAAAGAACAAACATCTGTATTTCTGTCATCACGAAAACAACAACAAGAAATTGTATAATAGGCACTTTGCAAGTCAATAAAAAATGCTTATGGAAAGGAAAAGTGCTGCAAGTAAGCATTTAAAATATTCGATTTTTCTGAGCATTTACCTGCCAATTTTAAGTTGATGATCAGGTCTTTTTAATTTAATAAATCTCAATTAACTTTGCCTCTATGTAGATATAAACTGTCACCCAAAAGGAACCAAGAAGTAAGTATCTTAGAATTTGGAAACATAGGGGGAAATGCAATGCAGCCCAAGGGTATTTGGGTTTGGGTTAGCTGATTGGTCAAGAGTCTATGAAATGGTTACATATTCAGTCACATTTTGCTCTCCATATCATTCCCATTTCTATTGTAAAAGAGCAATACAGCTGACATTAGGCTGGAAAAGGGCAGTTTTCTGTGGATAAATCCACTTACCTGATTATACACTGCTTTGGGCAATGTCAGGAGAACACTGACTGACCGTCATTATAAAGGAAATATTTGGGAGCCTTTACACCAGGAGTAGGCAACCTTAAAGAGGTGGAGATCTACCTGAACAACATGGGAGAAGTCAAAGATTTCCGGGCACAGTGTCGCCTCCTCACACCTGATTTAAACCTCTGATTGCCGTACTACTGTACCACAATCGCATGCATTGCTTGGCAATCATGGGTTTAAATCAGGTGGTAAGGAGGCAACATCTCGCCTCCTCATCATCTGTCAAACAACGCTTGCAAAAAGTGCACCAAACCCGCAGGATATAATAGAAATCTATGGCTAAACGCAGCAAACCCGCAGGACAGGTGCAGGTACACTGTACTGCACCCGTGGTGTGGGTAATCCTCAACACATCAGTGTGAAAGAAGCCTCATACTATTATGCCCAGTGTATTGTTTCACGCTGACCTGAAGATCTCTTCTTTCCTGCTGCTGGCTAGGGATGAGCCTGATGTTCGAGTCAAACGTAAGTTCAACTTGAACATCCGGTGTTTTCTCTGTTCGCCGAATAGCGAACAATTTGGGGTGTTCACAGCAAATTCAAAAGCCGGGGAACACCCTTCAAAAATGGTATGGTCATAAAAAGTGTTTGGGGACCTGGGTCCTGCTCCAGGGGACACGTATCAATGCAAAAAAGTTTAAAAACGGACTTTTTTTGGGAGCAGTGATTTTAATAATGCTTAAAGTGAAACAATAAAAGTGAAATATTCCTTTAAATTTCGTACCTGGGGGGTGTCTATAGTATGCCTGTAAAGTGGTGCATGTTTCCCCTGTTTACAACAGTCCATGCACAAAATTACATTTCTGAAGGAAAAAAGTCATTTAAAAGTACCCGCGGCTATAATGAATTGTCGGTCCCAGCAATACACATGTCATTGAAAAGTCATTGAAAAAAATGGCACGGGATTCCACCACAGTCCATTACCAGGCCCTTTGGGTCTGGTATGAATATTAAGGGGAACCCCGAACCAAGATTGCGTGGGGGTCCCCCCAAATTCCATACCAGCCCCTTCAGGTCTGGTATGGATAATAAGGGGAACCCCGTGCCAATATAAAAAAAAATGGCATGGGGTCCCCCTCAAAATCCATACCAGACCCTATGGATTTTAATGGGAATCCGCGCCAAAATGTAAAAATAAAATTGATTGGGGGTCCCCCCAAAAATCCATACCAGACCCTTATCCGAGCACGCAACCTGGCAGGCCGCAGGAAAAGAGGGGGGACGAGAGAGCGCCCCCCCTCCTGAACCGTACCAGGCCACATACCCTCAACATGGGGAGGGTGCTTTGGGGTAGCCCCCCAAGCACCGTGTCCCCATGTTGATGGGGACAAGGGCCTCATCCCCACAACCCTTGCCCAGTGGTTGTGGGGGTCTGTGGGCGGGGGGCTTATCGGAATCTGGAAGCCCCCTTTAACAAGGGGACCCCCAGATCCCGTCCTCCCCCCCCTGTGTGAAATGGTAACGGGGTACAAATGTACCCCTACCATTTCACAAAAAAAGTGTGAACATGGTAAAAATGACATGACACGGCTTGGGGACAAGTCCTTTAAAAAAATGTCCCACAAAGTCCATTCATCTTCTTCTTCTCTCGCTCCGACGGACCGAAAAAACCCCAAAAAAAACAGCATGCCGCCACCGATCCGCCTCCATGGTAGGCACCCGCTGTAATGACCGTCCTCTCAGGTGACAGTACTTTTATAACTGAGGGTGGGGCCACACGGTGATGTCGCCGGGTGACCCCACCCCCCTCTGACGCACGGGGACATCCCTATGGCTTCTCCATAGCGTCAGAGGGAGCGGGGTCACCCGGCGACTTCACTGTGTGGCCCCACCCTCAGTTATAAAAGAACTGTCACCTGAGAGGACAGTCATTACATCGGGTGCCTCCCATGGAGGCGGATTGGTGGCAGCGTGTGGGGTTTTTTTTCTTTTTCGGTCCGTCGGAGCGAGAGAAGAAGAAGATGAATGGGACATTTTTATTTTTTTATTTTTTAATAAAGGACTTGTCCCCAAGCCATGCCATGTCATTCTTACCATTTTCACACTTTTTTTATGAAATGGTAGGGGTACATTTGTACCCGTTACCATTTTACACGGGGAGGAGAGAATCTGGGGGTCCCCTTGTTAAAGGGGGCTTCCAGATTTTGATAAGCTCCCTGCCCCCAGACCCCCACAACCACCGGGCAAGGGTTGTGGGGATGAGGAGCTTGTCCCCATTAACATGGGGACACAGTGCTTTGGGGGGCTACCCCAAAGCACCCTCCCCATGTTAAGGGCATGTGGCCTGGTACGGTTCAGGAGAAGGGGCGCTCTCTCATCCCCCCTCTTTTCCTGGGGCCTACCAGGTTGCATGCTCGGATAAGGGTCTGGTATGGATTTTTGGGGGGACCCCACGCTATTTTTTTAAAATATTGGCGCAATGTTCCCCTTAAAATCCATACCAGACCTGAAGGGCCATATATGGAATTTGGGGGGACCCCCACGCAATTTTTTTTTTAAATTTTGGTTCCGGGTTCCCCTTAATATTCATACCAGACCCAAAGGGCCGGGGAATGGACTGTGGGGGAATCCCATGCCGTTTTTTTTAATGACTTTTATGTGTATTGCTAGGACCAACAATTCATTATAGCCGCAAGTACTTTTAAATGAGTTTTTTTTCCTTTAGAAATGTAATTTTGTGCGTTGTAAACACGGGAAACATGCGCCACTTTACAGGCATACTATAGACACCCCCCAGGTACAAAATTTAAAGGAATATTTCACTTTTATTGTTTCATTTTAAGCATTGTTAAAATCACTGCTCCCGAAAAAACTTTTTTTTGCATTGATACATGTCCCCTGGGGCAGGTCCCAGGTCCCCAAACACTTTTTATGACAATAACTTGCATATAAGCCTTTAAAATTAGCACTTTTGATTATTCATGTTCGTGTCCCATAGACTTTAACGGTGTTCGCGTGTTCGAACAAATTTTTTGCCTGTTCGCATGTTCTGCTGCAAACCAAACCGGGGGGTGTTCGGGTCATACCTACTGCTGGAACCACTCTGGAGACTGCTCACTCCACGTGGGACAGGAGCCAGCACTACAGAGGAGGCATCAGCTTATGTGGCTCTTGCTCCCCACTACAGCTCCAACTTTTACAAGTAGTCCCTTTGCATTGCACTCTGTTTGATGCTCTTGGATGGTGGGCCAGCAAGCCCAGACCGCAATCTACCAGTCACCTGTCAGTGATCTACTGGTTGCTGACCCAGCTTTATACTACATTATGCTTGTTAATAAGCATTTATCTTCTTTTTATTAAATTCATGGACATTGCAATAACTGTACATAATTATGTAGCCAACACTGGCAGAACGACTGTTATAGCAGTCTAAACAACTGTTTTGGGCCCCTGACCTAGAGTGGGCCTGGTCAGAACCCCAGGGTTGAGGGGGAGTAAGTGCTTCTTTAGGTAAATCTTTCCCAATTCACACCTCCATCAGCATGGAGCTCAGGTGATTGCTGCTGTCACATGTAAGCAAACAGCCAGCAGAGGAAAGCTTCCACTACTTGCTTCCTCTGCCTGCTCATTGTTCACAGTGATTCTCTAAGCTGTCACTGCATCTGCAGGACCAGACTGATGGAAATCAGAATGGGGAGTGATTTAACAACAGAGACATGCACTAATCCTCTTCCCTGGGGCTGGATGTTACTGCATCTCATTCATTTGGAAAAGTGGACTGGGCAGGGCAAGTCTCGGCCTAAACAACTGCAAGGTATTTCTATTAGGCCCCATTTACACTATTCCACTGTTAGTGCACAGTAGGTAATGAATATTATGCTACATGTTGATGTGTATCAAGTAAAGACAGCATATTCATTTGATTGGGCTACTTAAGGCACCAATGCAGTCTGTGCCCATCATGCAGCCTGTGTCCACCATGCAGCCTGTGTCCACCATGCAGCCTGTGACCACCATGCAGCCTGTGACCACCATGCAGCCTGTGCCCACCATGCAGCCTGTGCCCACCATGCAGTATGTGTCCACCATGCAGCCTCTCCCCACCATGGAACATGTGTCCACCTTGCACCCTGTGTCCACCATGCAGCCTGTGTCCACCATGCAGCCTCTGCCCACCATGGAGCCTGTGTCCACCTTGCAGCCTGTGTCCACCATGCAGCCTCTGTCCACCATGGAGCCTGTGTCCACCTTACAACCTGTGTCCACCATGCAGCCTGTGTCCACCATGCAGCCTTTGCCCACCATGCAGCCTCTGCCCACCATGCAGCCTGTGTCCACCATGCAGCCTCTGCCCAACATGCAGCCTACCTGTGCAGGGGAGGAGAGGAACAGGAGAGCCGCCCAGATGATCAGAGCGCAGGGAACCCAGCGATAACTGCTTTCATTTAAATTGCTGTGTTCCCACCGCTCAATGTCACATACAGCCCCACCACATGGCTGGGGAACTTTGATTGACAGATCGCTCATCCCGGGATTGGACGGGTGATCTATCTATCAAATTCAAGGACCAGGAGGAGGGGCTCTATGTGACAGCGAGAGGCGGGGAACATGGCAATGTGAAAATAAAGCTGTTATCGCTGTGTTAACTGTGCTCTGATCATCTGGGCGGCTCCCTTCTCTCTCCCCCCCCCTTATCTCTGAGAGAAGGACTCCTATTCAACCCAGGCTGCCGGCGGTGCTCGCCCACCCACTCCAAGGCATCCATAGTTCGCCAGCCCTCAAAATCCACTCGCAAAATGCAAGCAGGCGAGTGGAATTTTTTATGGCTGGCTTATTATATACTGTATGCCATGTTGTACGTTGCCTATTCTGCCTTTAACTGTATGCCATGATGTACATTCCCTACTCCATAACTCCTCATTCCATATACCTTGCTATAGTGAGATACTTGAGATAATCTCCACCGAATCCCCAGATAAAAAAGAAGAATGGACTATCTCGGTACCCAAACACTTACCAAATACATGATAAAAAGTCGATATTTATTGATATAAAGTATAAAAATCAAGTATCCAGATACATAGGTAAAAACACCAAATGGACATTCAAAACTTATGTGGGGGAACACATTAAAGCAAAATACGCTGATGATATACTACCGTCAGAGATTTTCTAAAAGTGAAGGATGTAATAAATCCTCAATGAACTGTGAGTCCGCTACATGTTTCGCAGACAATTACACTTCTTCAGGAGGAATAGTAATAGATATGATCTGTAACAGAGACATAGTAACAGTAAATTGAGAATACAGAATTCATCAAAATTGCAAGAGTAACAGCAATCCAGAAAAAAAGGTCCTAAGTTGCTAAGTGGTGTGGTTGTGGCGATCTGGATCTAGACCATGGTCTGCCATTTAGTGATGCCTGTTGTAGAAGCTCTCAATGGAAAACTGGTTACATTGTATTAGATAATATTACTTCATATGCAGCTAGCTCAATGCTGGCAATGCAGTGAAAAGTGTCTAGATCTTTCAAGTAATTTACACTGTACCACATAATGTTATCAATATTAGCAACTTAATAGATAATAAATATAAAGCATTGTAACTTGATCACAAAATATTTAGAACATATGGCCCCCAACAAGTGCCGGCTGGTGCTAAAAGAATTTTGGGGGGCGCAAAAGTCCATATATACACACTCCTCCACTTCACAGTGTACACTCAAAAGATGTGTTCATATGAGAATGGTTGAACAAAAAAGGCATCTCATAGTGTGAATCCGTTTGTAGAATTTTTCTTTTATAAAACCCAAAAACTCTCTTACATGGATGTAGAAGAACAATTGCATGCAATACGCAGCGTGCCTGGGCCACCTTGCATTCCATGGAATGAGAAGCCAGAAACCAGAAGTAACGGTATAAAGCCCAAAGCCCCGCCCTACGCGTAGAGAACTGTCCAATCACATGAGACCAAAAATATAAAAACAATATTGATTCGCTAAAATCAAAAGTGAGGGGGTTTGGGGTGCACTGCGGAAACAAGCTAATCAGAGCTCAGCCTCAATTTTCATGTTTTTCAAAAGTTTAAGGACCTAATAGCCCCCCATGAGTCTGGCGCCCCGCACACACTTCATGAATGAAATACATTTTTTTTTGTTTTTTTTTTAAATAAATGATAATATATATGACAAACAGTTTTTAACCTTTTCCCCCTTATTGACCTGTGTCCACTGCTCCCTACAGCATAGAGCACACAAGTAGCATATAGTAGCTTGAAGTTGGTGAATACTTTCACACATTTGGAGCATTGTGGAATAATTAGCAATTAATTGCTACTGCATACCCCTTGTGTACCTCACTACATAAGGAGTCATTGGCTCCAAATGTATAAGGACTGATTGTTACTACTAGCAATTAATCTCTACTGATTTTAATAGCAAGCCCATGTGTTCCTAGCCTACTCTATAATCAAACAAATTATTTAACATTAAAAAAATAAATGTTTAAAAGAGAGTGTCAGTGGCAAATGTTGCTGTGATTTGAATTTCACTTAGAAGAATGAGAGTAGTAGTGAATATGACTCAATCGAGTGAATATACAGATAAAATAATAAGCCCCCAGTCCCTGGATTCCTTGAAAAATAAAAGACTTTATAGGAATGATCCTAAACAAAATACACTGCTTATTCTTAGCGCAGCACTTGCTCATTTAACACCACTTCAGAAATGCTATATAATGTGCAGTCATTCAGATGAAATTACCAACACTCTGCCATATGCATTGTAGATTTTAATATCCTTTGTAGCATATCTTTCTATATAAAAAGTCATAAAGGCATTTGGATGCCCTGTTTGACGTAAAATCTCACCAAATCAGATGAAAAACAAAAGTGAAATCTGCTGTTTTCATAGCACTTGACATTGAACATTATCTGAAGAGTTGCAAATCAGCAAAATGGCCATATAGCATTATTACCCCTTCTGGCTAAAATTTACCATAACTGAATAGTTTATAGTGGAGAAAGACACAAAAGGAAATCTATAAATCTTTATATGACTTCAGTGTCTGAAATGTGCCATATGGTATCTGAAGCACTGATAATAAACAATGCAGACACTCTTAGAGCTTGAAAACCATGTGTTTCTATTTTGCCCTTGGAGTTCTAATTTTTTTTTCTTTGGTCACATAGAGAAATAGAGGTAATGTAGTGCTCTCTAAATATAAGGTAAGTAGTTCTAATTAATACTGCTAAAGAGCTTTTCAAAATGACAGGGTTTTTCTTTTTTGTATTAGTAAAGCGTATGCACTCTTGCTTTGCAATGTATATGGCAGCAAACATATAGCTTTTTGGCCATGCCCTACTCCATAGAAATCATGCTTTTCATACAGTGCACTAATGATGGATAAAATGCCTGAAACAGCTGTATACAGTTTGAAATAAATGGCTCTAAAATATTAGGCTATAATTGGACTATACATCAGTGGTTCTTGATGTGCATCTGGAATGAAATTATTTGCAAGGCTCTGCCCACTACTCGTATATAGAAAAAATCCTCTTATTTTTGGTATATGTGAAGGAATGAGATATTAGAACAACTTCTGTTCTAAGAAGGATTTACTGGGATGTGCACTAATTCAGGTTGGAGGGTTTTCTGAATCCTTCAGTCCCTTCTCACCATAACCTTAATGGTTGTGCTGTTGGGTTCCAAGCCCTACACCAAAGAAGTCATGGTTCCATATACTGCATTGATGGTGGCAAAAAAAGCCTGAAACAGCTATATACAGTTTGGATTTGATGACTCTATAATATTAGGCTTCACTTGCACTATACATAAGCAGTTCTGGGTGTGTTCAAATATAAACAATGTCTCCATGCATTGGACTTCCTCGCAGCCAGCCAGTTCACATCACTTCAGTAAATACCTTACAACTCAAAATCTAAAACTACCGGCACTGGATAACCCTTATAATAAAAATCCTTAAAAAATAACTTAAAAGTTACTGAGGGTACCTATCCCTTCTAAACTCGAGATTAAAACTACAGTAATACCTTGGTTTGCGAGCATAATTTGTTCCAGAAGCATGCTTGTAATCCAAAGCACCCATATCAAAGCAAAGTTTCCCATAAGAAATTATGGAAACTCAGATAATATGTTCCACAACCATGTATTCATATAAAAATGATCAAAATATGAGCAAAAGCTAATATTAATACTGTACAGTACTGTAGTAGGAATACTGTACTGTACCTCTGTACTGTACCTCTGTCTTGAAAAAAAAAAGAAGAATCACAGTTTTAATGTAAAAAAAAAAAAAATACACTCACAATGTTAAGGAGTCTGGAGCTCATCCATGTAAAGCCACTGTGTATATTACAGTAAAGCCACTGGTGTACAGTATACAGCGCTATATGTGGCCAGAGGTTCAGGGGCGATGGTGGCTCCCAGTGCTTCCTGGAGAACTTGGAGACACTCAGGAACTGTTGACATCACTTCCGGGTGCTCCGAACGCACGTTACACCCGCCCCACCCAGCTGGGAGTGTCCTTGGGTGTCTTCGACAGCTTTACTGTACATATTCACAGCGGCCAGTGTAATTCTTTTGTTTTTACAGTAAAACTACTGCTCGTATATCAAGACAGCATTCGTATATATCAAGACAAAATTTAAAAAAAAAACATTGCTCATCTTTCAAAACGCTTGTATACCGCGTTACTCATAATCCAAGGTATTACTGTATTAGGATAGGGTCATAAATTATCAAGGAAAATAGAAACACATATGTAAAGCATAACTACCAATTCTTCTCTCAGTCCAATAAGCCTAGGTTCAGACTAGTGCGATGCGGGAACCAGCACAATTCCAGCGCCTGTTCCCTCATTGCTTCTCTCTCGCAGGCAGTTCACACTGCCCTCTGTGAACCACTGCGGGTGTCAATACAATGATAATGATACCCCCAGAACGATTCACAGATCGCAGTGCGAACTGTGGATTTGTACAGGAATCGGATCACATGGGTGAGAACACCCATGCGATCCAATTCCAGCGCAGGGAAAAACAAGTCCCTGCACCTTTTTCTGTGTGAATCCAATCCATCAACTGTATGGCTGCTCAGACATCGAATGTGATTGGAACCTGCGGTGCTGGTGCGAATCACATGCTATGTCTGAGATCGCACTAGTCTCAACCTAGGCTAAAAAAGTTTGGATTTATAAAAAATAAACATTTATACTAACCTAGGTGGATGCAGCATCAGTCTGATGCTGCATCTGTCCCCCATTGGTTCTGCACTGTGAACTGAGAGATCAAACACCGCTGATCACTCAGTTCTCCCCTCTGCTCTGGGTAAATCCTGATTGTAAATTCAAGATTGATCCAGAGCTCGAATCGGCTGAGCGACATTTGTCACCAGGAGTGCAGAATGGTCTGCACTCCTGTGATCCAAAGGAGAAATAGGGCAAAAAAAGCTTTGGCTACACTTCTCCTTTAAAAGTATGGTTCTGACAAACCACTTACTGTACTTCTATAATAAAAAAAGTTCTTAAAAGTTCTTAAAACCAGTCTTCCATAGTTCTGGGTGCGCATCTGACTGATGCAGCACAAAGGAATGATTTGCATGGCTCCACTAACTGTCCTGAAATAGGGAATAATTATTTTAATGTTGAGGTATGTGATGGAATGGGACATGCAAATACCTACATTCTAAGAAGGGTTTACTGTGCTATGCACTGATTAGTGTGTGTGTGTGTGTGTGGGGGGGGGGGGCTTTTTGTTTTTTGTTTAGGGCTAGCACCATTCATTCTTCAGAGAACATTTGACAGGCGGTGAGGAGACATTGTATCGCCTCCTCACTGTCTGCTCTAAGCCTTGTTTGTCAGCTATGGCTTCTGAAGAGCATGTACACTTAGCAGACTGAGAATGTTTTGAAATGGCACTGCACACACCTTTAAGAGTTTACATATAAGTGTATATTTGCTACTTTTTGATCATTAAAAAGTTTACCAGATTAACACCCATCCTGAGCTCTCTGCGTTTTACATTCTTGTGCCATTAACCCCCCTTTTCCTCAAGAATACTCACACCATACCTCCTAACTTTCTGAGATGTCAATGAGAGACACCTATTAGCAAATGTATGTAGGAATAGGACACACCCACGCCACGTCCCCCTTAAAGGAGAATTGTAAAAAAAATTATAATTGATTAAACCCACAAGTACTTTTTTACCACTACCATCTCTTTATATTGGCTTTTGGAATTTACAGATGCAGCAATTTAGAAATTGGATAAAAGATTGAAGGTGAGAAACTTTTTGATAGCTAAGTAGTGCATTTTTTATCCAACTATATAGATCAGACCGAAATGAGGGACAAATGAGGAGGAAAGAGGGACAGAGGGACTTTGTTCCAAATGTGGGACAGTCCCTCAAAATTAGGGACAGTTGGGAGCTATGCTCACACATCTGTCTATGCATCGGCAAACCTGGCCCAGATGGCCAGGTTTGCACCAGTATCACACACCTCCATTCCCCAGGTATTAGCTCCTTCTTCCATTAAATATTCACGCAGAGGCTAGCAGTAAACAATAAACTTATTTTACTTGTTTGATCAGGAGATGAAGCAGAATAGTCCATTTTATGGCATGATTACACTCCGAATACTGGCTTAAAATCAAAAGGCATGGGCTCGTTCCCTTGTGGCACTCAGCAGTTGTTACTTGTCCTACCTCACTCACTTCCCAGCTACAAGCTCCGTTAGGCTCCCTTAGGCTCTTGGACACCTGTGCTCCAGGGAAGGAAAAAGCAGTGTTAAAAACAGGCTGAAAGCCTCATTTAGAAGTGTTTAGGCACGTCAAGCATTTGAGCATTCATTCATTCCACTAGCCAGAATTTTTTTTGGCCTACTACTTACACATGTTTAAGTGTGTTAAGTGCCTCTAAACGCTCCTGCCTCTAAACCCCCATAAACGCCTACATGTGTGAGGACACAAAGGTTAACATAGGGGGGCTGAAAAAAAATGTTAAACGCACTTGAAAGTGCCATTTTTAAGTGAGCGTGAGTGAAGCCTTAGATTTTAGCAATCAGGCAGGCCCTTGCACTACATGGTTTTGGTAAATCTGAAGACAAAAATCTGCAGAAAATCTAATGGGGCGTACACACGGTCGGACTTTTCGGCTACAAAAGTCCGATGGATGCCGAAGGACCAAATCCGGCGGACAATCCGATCGTGTGTGGGCTTCCCCGGACTTTCAGCGGACTTTTCCAGTCGCAAATCTGACGGACTTTAGATTTGGAACTTGCTTCAAATCTTTACGTCGTAACTCCCCCGGACCCAGAAATCCGCTCGTCTGTATGCTAGTCCGACGGACAAAAACTGACGCTAGGGCAGCTATTGGCTACTGGCTATCAACTTATCTTATTTTAGTCCGGTGTATGCCATCACGTACAAATCCGTAGGACTTTGGTGTGATCGTGTGTAGGCAAGTCCAGTCGTTAGAAAGTCCGCCAAAAGTCCGTCAAAAGTCAGTGGAAAGTCTGTTGAAAGTCTGTCGGACAGGCTGTCGGACTTTTGTCCGACCGTGTGTACGCCCCATAATAGTGTGTATGGGGTCTTAGAAGTTGTACTACAGCTTCCATGAATGGAAAGTAATCTATGAATGTAGGATAATTAATAGCTATACCTTATCCATTTATAGATTGTGTTCCATTCATAGAAGCTGTAGTACAGCTTTTATGAATGGCAGATCTAGGTGGAAATGGCCTTCATATCCAAGCTCTCTTGTTTTCTCTCTTCCTGCTGTGACATTCAGGAAAGAACAACCTTTGCTCAATACTATTGCATTATTATTTTTGTTAAGTACCATACTTACAATATATAAAGGTAGGAGAAAATATCCTAGGATTCTGCATTTGATTTATTATACTTATTATGTATTACACAGTCAATATCAGTTGATTCAGATATTAAAAGTTAAGTGTAACACATATATCAGTACACAAGATCCAAACAATAGTTGTCATTTTTGTGAGCTATGAAGATGAGCCTACATGTTATTCTGTACTGCAGATTTGATTGAATAAACAAAACTTTTGTAATGACAAGAAAACCTAATGAATTTTTGTGAAGACTGCAAAATGAATTATTAATTCCCTTTGTAATTATGCATTGGAACTGTTGAAATGTTTTTAAAATGTAGTTATTTACCACCAGGTGTCAGCAAAGCACATGTAAAATCTTTCCTTACGCTAAAGTGCAGTACTATGGATGAGCTTTTGACTCCAGTGGAAAGACTTTGATTTCCAGACCTGCACATCTGTTATGGCCCTAACAAAGGATTTCCTGCTCTCTATGTTAGATTTTTATGTGTTTTATATTATGGAGAATGCAAAAAAGTGGTGGAAAAAAGGAAAACAACTCAGGGCCAGTTCACACTGCCCCACGCCTTAAATCACAGTAATTTCGTTTGTGGGCAGTGATCCATTCTGGCTCTGGTTAGCTGGCTGTAGGGGGTGGTGTGATGCCCTTTTGACACCATCCACTGCTCTACTGGCACTGTCCTTTGCCATGCTGACAAAGTCCACTGCCATACTGACACCGTCCACTGCCCTATGACTGACACTGTCCACTGCCCTACTGATTGACACCATCCACTGCCCTACTGGTACTGTCCACTGGCCTATGACTGACACTGTCTGCTGCTCTACTGACTGACACCATCCACTGCCCTACTGAGACCATCTCCTGCTCTACAGGCACCCTCCACTGCACTATCGACACTGCTCACACACTGTCTACTGCCCTACTGACAATGTCCACTGCTCTCCTGACTGACACTGTCCATTTTTAAAGGTAGGCTAAGTATATAATTTTACAGTAACATTTGTTTTATTATATTTATCTAAATTTTCCTTACTATTTAGTTAGGCCTTGCTAGTTTTTATTTATTTTTTTTTTTTTAATCAAATACTTTTTATTTTATTTTTTTGTTATAATACATATAAACAAGATATATCAAATTAATCCATAAGATATTTTTGTTGTAATACATATAAACAAATAATATATCAAATTAATCCAATGGTATTATAAAGTAAGAAAGCACACAAAACAAACAAACCTTGCACCTCTCTGACTATAATAATATAACATATGATAAGGGAAACATAATAGAAACATAAATACATTCTGCACAACATCTCAGACTCCTCCAATATCGATCATCAGTCTATGGCGACCTTCCTCAAAGTGTGTTCAATTTATCTTTTCCCATCATTCTTCTACTTCTGGCCCTTCTACCCCAGCCCTTTACGCTCATCTATCTCCTCTACCTTCCCTCCTCTCCACTAGGTAAATCATCATTTAATACATTACTAGATTCTATCCAACGTGACCATATTTTACCAAACCTTTGGGGTACACCTCTATGCTTATATGTTAATTTTTCTCTTTTAAGTATATAATTAAGTTTCTCAAACCATTGTTTATGGGTTGGGGGAGCGACGGATGTCCATTTTTGTAGAATAACTTTACGTGCTAAATATAGGGATCTTAGCCACATAATATGCATATCTGCTGGTAGTGCTCGATCAGGTATTATACTCAGTAGTGCAAGTTTAGACGTCCCTATTATCTCAGTGGAGCTTAATGAATTCAGAATTGTAAATACTTTGTTCCAATAACGTTGAAGCTTTGGACATCGCCAAAGCACGTGGATAAGCGAACCATTAAATAAAGAGCATCTAGGCATAGCGGTGTTACATATTTTACCCAAGTATAAAGTTTTGTGGAGTGTATTGAGCCCTATGTATAATAAAAAGCTTTGAGAGGGCGAGAGAGATGTCCTAAGAAGTATTTCCAAGGCACGTGTCCAGTCCTGCTCATCTAAATCCTTAATGTCTCCTTGCCACCGAGCAAAACTATTTTTATGTTTTTCAGTGATCTCCATTATTTGTAAATTAGAATATCTCCTATTAATCCTTGTTTCGTAAAGGCAACCGATGTTGCCATTGTTAATATTTTTGAATATTCATACTGTAATTTAATTTTTTACATTTGAATTTGTAATGCTTGACGTATTTGAAGGTATTGGTAAAATGTTTATTTGTTAACTGATATTGATTTTTAATATATTAAAATGGAGTAAAACATCCCCTTCATATAACTGGTACAGAAATATTATATCCGCTTTTTTCCAGTTTGAAAATTCTGAAAGTTTGTTTTTCATAAAGGCAATAATTATTCCATATGGGCATCTGGTTCGTATATCCCTTATGTTGAGCAATATTTCGTACTGCTTCCCATATTCTATGAATCAAGAGAAAGGTAGGGAATAGAGGTGAGCTGAACACCCCCTGGTTCAGGATCGCAGAACAACATGCAAACATGCAAAAAGTTTGTTCAAACATGTGAACACCATTAAAGTCTATAGGAAACACGAACGTGAAGAATCAAAAGTGCTAATTTTAAAGGCTTATATGCAAGTTATTGCCATAGAAAGTGTTTGGGGACCCGGGTCCTGCCCCAGTATCAATGCAAAAAAGTTTTAAAAACAGCCGTGATTTTACAAATTTTATGAAACAAAAAAATGATGGTGTCTATAGTATGCCTGTAAAGTGGCACAGTTTTCCCGTGTTTAGAAAAATATCACAGCAAAATTACATTTCTAAAGGAAAAAAGTAATTTAACACTGCTTGGGGCTGTAATGTATGGTCGGGTCCTGGCAATATAGATGAAAATCGTTGAGGAAAATGGCATGGGTGCCCCCCTCCCAGCGCGTTACCAGGCTCTTGAGTCTGGTATGGATATTAAGGGGAAGCCCGCACCCAAATTAAAAAAAAAATGGCGAGGGGGACCCCCATACTTCTGTTTATATACTCTAAACAGAAGTATATATACTATACGGCCTGCCCTATATGCTCTGAAGAAAATTGGGCCTTGGGTGGTGGTGGTGGTGGTGCCGCAACACTGTAACCTTTCACAAATACTCTTGTTGGGCGCGGGAACGGGACCTGCTGTGAAATATTAGATCAAAAATTGTAATTACATGCCCCTGTTAAACGGGGCAGAAAACTTGGGCCTTGGGTGGTGTCAGTGATGCCACAACACTGTAATTGCTCACAGATACTCTTGTTGTGCACAGGAATGGGCCCTGCTGTTAAATATTAGATCAAAAATTGTAATTGCATGCCCCCGTTAAACAGGAGCAGAAAGACTGGGCCTTAGGCAGTGGTGGTGGTACCCTAAACCAAAAATATTGTTGGAAGCTAGCATCATCCAGATTGAGGAAGAATAGGATAGTCACTCAACATAGGCAGTCTTCAAGGGATCCCACATCCATAGAAAAATCAATTAGTTACATAAGCATCAGGTGCTTGATAGCTGCTGATCCAAGACTGATTCATTTTTATGAATGTGAGCCCATCAACGGAGTCTGTGGACAGACGCACTCTATAATCGATTACAAACCCTCGAGCAGCACTAAATGTGCGTTCAGAAAGAATGCTGAGTGCAGGACAGGCCAGTGGTCCATCCTCAAGACCCAGTAACCCAGTGGATGGTCTGTTGGAAAGGTCTCCAAGTCTGCAGCATTGCCAACATTGAGTTCCACCTGGTGGGCATGTCACAAATGAGGCAGTTGGTGGGCAGGTTGCATTCCCTTTGAATGTCAGCCAGCCAAGCACTTGCATTGTATGACCGGCGGAAATGACCACAGACTTGAAGGGGGCCTTGAGAGGTAAGGAAGTCCTCCTCTTCCTCCTGCTGTTCTTCCTCAAGTGCCATGTCCATTATTCCATGAAGCATGTGCTCCAACAGGAAGACAAGAGGGACAGTATCACTGATGCATGCATTGTCGTTGCTCATCATCCTCGTGGCCTCCTCAAATGGTGACAGGACAGTGCATGCATCCCTGATCAGTAGCCACTGGCGTGGCGAAAAGAAGCAAAGCTCCCCTGACCCTGTCCTGGTCTCATACTCACATAGGTAATCATTGTTGGCCCTCTGCTGCATGTGCAGCCACTGCAGCATTGCCAACATTGAGTTCCACCTGGTGGGCATGTCACAAATGAGGCAGTTGGTGGGCAGGTTGCATTCCCTTTGAATGTCAGCCAGCCGAGCACTTGCATTGTATGACCGGCGGAAATGACCACAGAGTTTTCTGGCTTGCCTCAGGAGATCCTGTAAGCCTGGGTACCTGCTGAACCGCCAAATTCAGGACGTGTGCCAAACATGGAACATGGGTCAAGTGGTAATATGCACCTTACTGCTGACCACCCTGTCCAACGAGGCCAAAACATTGCCTTCCACATGCCGGTAGAGAGCTGGAATGGCCTTTCGTGAAAAGAAATGGCGTTTTGGAACCTGCCACTGAGGTACAGCACATTCCACAAATTCACGAAAGGGGGCAGAGTCTACCAGCTGAAAAGGCAGTAGTTGCAGTGCTAGCAATTTGGCCAAGTTAGTATTCAGACGCTGAGCATGTGGATGGCTGGGACTGAATTTATTTTTACGGTTTAGCAACTGGGGTAGGGAAATTTGCCTGCTGAAATCAGATGGTGGTGTACAGATAGCAGATTGGCTGCAAGTACTTGGGACACCTATTGCTATACCTTCATTCCTCTCATTGCAGGTTTTTGAGAGGACTGGAGGTATAGTGGGGTAGGAGATCCCAGATGAGGAGCAAGGATAAGTCAGCCTTTTTATTTATTTTTCTTTATTTATTATATATATTAATACACCGCCTGAATTATATTAGAAATAGTACACCACGGAATGCACTGTAGATATAGGCTACACTGGATGCAGAATATATATATATATACACAGTGGGGACGGAAAGTATTCAGACCCCCTTACATTTTTCACTGTTTGTTATATTGCAGCCATTTGCTAAAATCATTTAAGTTCATTTTTTTCCTCATTAATGTACACACAGCACCCAATATTGACAGAAAAACACATAATTGTTGACATTTTTGCAGATTTATTAAAAAAGAAAAACTGAAATATCACATGGTCCCAAGTATTCAGACCCTTTGCTGTGACACTCATATATTTAACTCAGGTGCTGTCCATTTCTTCTGATCATCCTTGAGATGGTTCTACACCTTCATTTGAGTCCAGCTGTGTTTGATTATACTGATTGGACTTGATTAGGAAAGTCACACACCTGTCTATATAAGACCTTACAGCTCACAGTGCATGACAGAGCAAATGAGGTCAAAGGAACTGCCTGAAGAGCTCAGAGACAGAATTGTGGCAAGGCACAGATCTGGCCAAGGTTGCAAAAAAATTTCTGCTGCACTTAAGGTTCCTAAGAGCACAGTGGCCTCCATAATCCTTAAATGGAAGATGTTTGGGACGACCAGAACCCTTCCTAGAGCTGGCCATCCAGCCAAACTGAGCTATCGGGGGAGAAGAGCCTTGGTGAGAGAGGTAAAGAAGAACCCAAAGATCACTGTGGCTGAGCTCCAGAGATGCAGTCGGGAGATGGGAGAAAGTTGTAGAAAGTCAACCATCACTGCAGCCCTCCACCAGTCGGGGGTTTATGGCAGAGTGGCCCGACGGAAGCCTCTCCTCAGTGCAAGACACATGAAAGCCCGCATGGAGTTTGCTAAAAAAAACACCTGAAGGACTCCAAGATGGTGAGAAATAAGATTCTCTGGTCAGATGAGACCAAGATAGAACTTTTTGGCCTTAATTCTAAGCGGTATGTGTGGAGAAAACCAGGCACTGCTCATCACCTGTCCAATACAGTCCCAACAGTGTAGCATGGGGGTGGCAGCATCATGCTGTGGGGGTGTTTTTTAACTGCAGGGACAGTTCGACTGGTAGCAATCGAGGGAAAGATGAATGCGGCCAAGTACAGGGATATCCTGGACAAAAACCTTCTCCAGAGTGCTCAGGACCTCGGACTGGGCCGAAGGATTAAGTTCCAACAAGACAATGACCCTAAGCACACAGCTAAAATAACGAAGGAATGGCTTCAAAGCAACTCCGTTACTGTTCTTGAATGGCCCAGCCAAAGCCCTGACTTAAACCCAATTGAGCATCTCTGGAGAGACCTAAAAATGGCTGTCCACCAACATTTACAATCCAACCTGACAGAACTGGAGAGGATCTGCAAGGAGGAATGGCAGATGATCCCCAAATCCAGGTGTAAAAAACTTGTTGCATCTTTCCCAAGAAGACTCATGGCTGTATTAGATCAAAAGGGTGCTTTTACTAAATACTGAGCACAGGGTCTGAATACTTAGGACCATGTGCTATTTCAGTTTTTCTTTTTTAATAAATCTGCAAAAATGTCAACAATTCTGTGTTTTTCTGTCAATATGGGGTGCTGTGTGTACATTAATGAGGAAAAAAATGAACTTAAATGATTTTAGCAAAAAGCTGCATTATAACAAAGAGTGAAAAATTTAAGGGGGTCTGAATACTTTCAGTCCCCACTGTATATATATGTATATATATATATATATATATATATATATATATATATATATATATATATATATACTAGACTTTATATATATATATATATATATATATATATATATATATATATATATTAATACACCGCCTAAAGTATATTAGAAATAGTACACCATGGATGGAATGCACTGTAAATATAGGCTACACTGGATGCAGAGTATATATATACTCCTTGCATCCAGTGTATTATGGGGCGTTCCGCGGTGCTCAAATTTGCCGCAAAGCCCCATAATGTTCGTTCCTCGGCGAACGGGCGAACGCCCAATGTTCGAGTTGAATCTATGTTCGACCCGAACATCGAGCTCATTCCTAGTAGATAACCTTTTTTTATTATGGATATGGTGAGATACTATTAGTTGGACTAAAGGGTATTTTTTAAAGTGAGATGCTATTATCTTTTGTGTAGGGTCCTCCACGTTCGCTACCTCCCAACCATGCCAATGTGTAATTGTGAAGCAATAAAATATAATCTTGCATTAGGTATTGCAATTCCCCCTTATCAATAGGCTGTTGTAGTATTTCAAATCAAATTCTAGGTTTTCCTCCCCTCCACACAAAATCCCTAAAAACCGAATTGATGGTTCTAAATAGTGGTAACGTCAGCCAAATGGGGCAATTATGTGGTACATATAACATCTGGGACATCGACACCATCTTCACCAGATTTGCCCTCCCTACCATAGATAATGGGAGTTTACCCCATGTTTTACCCAGGTGATTAATTTTAACCACAAGAGGAAGTATATTCCTATCTGTATATTCTAAAACATTCTGTGTAATTACCACTCCCAAATATTTAAACAATGTAACCAGGGCCATGTGATAAATCTGGCCCAGGTGTCCCCTATGAACAGAGTCCACAAGCAGTAACTACAGATTTATCCCAGTTAATATTAAATCCCGAGAAGGATCCATACAAGTCTATCAAGGACATGACTGCTGACTTAGATGGATCCGTATCCCCTAAAAACACTAAAGCAACACCTGCATAGAGTGCTATCTTATCTTCACCTGTAGATCTACGAAATCCCACAATATTTGTAGACGAACGAATAGACTCAGCTAATGGTTCGATGGCCAGAGCAAAAAGAAGTGGGGATAAAGGACATCCTTGCCTCGTCCTCCTGGTCATAGAAAAAGGGGGCGATACACATCCATTCACCTGTATATAAAAGTTGTATCCATCTAATAAATCTGGGACCAAACCCGTATAGTTTTAAACAATTCCACAAAAAGACCCACTCTATACTGTCAAATGACATTATAGCTCTATTTCCCATGTTATCTGTTGGGATTTGTAAAATTAAGAATAACCGTCTAATATTATTTGCTGTAGATCTATTAGGAATAAAACCTGATTGATCACAATGGATTCGTTTGGAGATGTATCTTGATAATCTAGTCGCCAATACCTTCGCCAGCAGCTTAATATCTGAATTTAGTAGAGATATTGGGTGATATGAGTCAGGGTTACTTGGATCCTTATTGGGTTTCAAAAAGGCAATGATTATTGCTGTATTCATAAAGGGGGTAATGTACCCGCCTCCATGGCATTAATAAAAACATCAAGCAATTCAGGTAATAACACATCCCCGTATTTTTTATATATTTCCCCTGGAAAACCATCCGGTCCTGATGCTTTATTATTGGGTACACCAACTGCTGCTATTCTTAACTCATCCAATGTTAATGGGCCCTTCAAAGGCTCCCTTTCATCCTTTGAAATGTTTGGTAATTCAATAGTATCAAAGAATCTATTGATTCAATGATTCCTCCGAGTAGGATACCCTGCTCTTATATAATGCCTAATAATTTTCCCTAAATACTTACAATATCTCTGGGGTAGTATCAACCCTCTTGTTTGAAGATGATTGTATTTCAGTTATATATGATGACGACCGCTGAGCTTTTACAATAGTTGCCAATAGATGTCTTGTCCCCTTACCCTCCTCAAAATATGGTTGTTGTAGAAAAAATCTCTTATTTTCTGCCTTCTTCTTAGCCACTGCTGCATAATGTAGTTGGCTATGAAGCCTTTCTTTTTTTGTATCTTCATTTGCATTAGTTATAAATAAACAGCTAGAGTTTTTTCCCATTGCCTAGAATGTTTCTTAATTTTTGAGATTTCCGTAATAAGGAGACCTCTAAGATATGCTTTCATTGCATCCCAATATATTAAAAGTGGAACTGAAGTTCTATTTATATTCTGGTAAGTAATTAATTCATTCATAATTCCTTCAGACGAAGGAAAAAGTGACAAGCAATATGGGTTCACCTTCCATAGAATACATCCTAGATAAGTCCTAAAAGAGAAATTTAATATTATAGGGCAATGATCTGAGATACCCCTAGCCTCATATTTAATATCACGAAGAAATGGTAGCATAGAATATGTTCCCAACGCTAAATCTATTCTAGAAAGGGTTTTATAGCTACTTGAAAAGCAACAAAATTGCCTATTTGTTGGATTATGCTGTCTCCAGAGAGCTATCAATCCCAATTCCATTATATAGTTTGCAAAGGCCATAGATCTCCCTAATGAAGTAAACACCCCGCTTAGAGGGGCTACTAAGACCCCTTACATTTCATGAAATTATTACTTCATTTAAAGGGGCCATGTCAGGTTAATCTCAAACTAGTTGAAATAAATAAACTAAATATAACAAACACAAAGTTTTTCATTCCAACCCATGTCACCCTACTTCCCTCCCCCCGAAGTCCGCCATCCCCATCACCCAACCACTCACGAGTATCTCCCATGAAGGAAGGGGGATAGGCACAAACAGTGGGGGGAGGCAAAGGCGAGACAGTAGTATACTCCGAGAGGTGCACATGAACCAACAAACAAGACAAACAAATATGAACGTGTATGACATAACAAAACAAAAACATAAACAAATACGTACACATAAAAACAAAATCAACATAAGAAAACACAAACATGGGGCTATCTAATCGAGAGGACTAAAAAAGAAAAAAAATGTGCTCTCTCCGCCCTTCTCCCCTTCCCAAAATGTCCAATCATACTCCCAAAAATAGGAGAGAGAGAAAAAAAAGGAGGGACTTTTTTTTTCCTTTAGGGAAGTTAATTTGACCATTTATAATTGTCCAGCCACTGGGTCGCTAATTCTGGAGATGCAAAAAAATGTGTGATACCCTGTGCAGTTACTTTGGGTCTGGCTGTGAAGAGTATAGAGTAGGATAAATCCAATTGCCTCCGTCGCTGCTTCACCTTACTAAATCCTGCCCTTTGGTGCTGCACTGCTGCTGAGAAGTCAGGAAAAAAACGTATTTTTGAACCATTTATCCTTATATCTGAAAGTTGTTTAGCTCTCTGCAGGATAATGTCCCTATCTTTATAGTTCATCATTTTCAAAATTAGAGTCCCGGGAATGCCCCCTGCAGATGGTACTCTAGTAGGGACTCTATGAGCTCTTTCCACTGCAAAAAAGATGAAAAATGTTCTGGGCCCATCATAGATAAAAGCCATTTTTCTATATATTCAGTAGGGATATTTCCCTCTACCCGTTCAGGGAGGCTTAATATTCTTATATTATGCCGACGGAGACGGCTCTCCATATCTTCCAATCGAGAGTCGTGTATGGATAATTGTTGCATAACCTTTTTATTAGAATTCACAAATATATTTAAAGGATCTTCCACTGTGCTTATTTTCTCCTCAGCAGCTGTCATTCTTTCTTTAAAAATTTGCATATCTTATTTAATTGAAGTTAAATCCTCCCTCATTCCTTCCAAATTATGGGAAAGAATATTCACAGAGCTGTTGCATGTGGTGATATCTTTCAGTATATCTGTGAGCGTAATTATGTGCTCTGTCTCTAAAGTATTCATTATATTTAAGGATTTGGCAGACTTGTCACGTAAAGCATTTTCTGGGGTTCCATTCCTCATTATTTCTTCCGGGTGTTCCTGTTGGATTTTTGGTCCTTCTCCATCCATAACCTGGGATTTATCTTTGCCATCAAGTGTTCCCTGTATACCTGCTCCCTGCTGTGAGGTAGAAAGTGCAAACCCAGTTTCTTCTTTACCTGTCTTTACCTGTGCAAATTTCTGGAGATGAGTAACAATGTCTTGCGGTTTATCCTTCACGGTATTCTGTGTTTTCTTTTCTATACTGTTTTGTGCAATACTTTCAGATATGGACTGGTCCCCAAAATGATCCACATTCCCCAGATTGTTCTTAGTCCTACGTGTCATCCTCAAGAAGAAATAAAAAAGTTTATAGTAGGCCCCCACTCAGCAATTAGCTTGAAATGTAGCTATAGGCAGGTTTAGAAAAATAACAAAAAATGGCGTAGAACCCCAGCGATCTTTGATCTCTTTCACATTGTTCAGGTAGATCTCCAACTTTCAATGGGTGCCTACCCCTGCTCCAGGGTATTCAAAAAAATTTTGGAGAGGTATATCATAATGTGAACAGTTTCTCCAAAATCTTTTGAATGACACTATTTAAATAAAGAACTGAATAACTCTTTAGCCTCTTGGAGAATCTTGCCGAGTGGTGGTAGTATCTTGGCACGCAGTGGAAGTGGCAGGGGGTAGTGGGGGGGGTCCCAGATCAATTTTTGCATCTGAACCCACAAGCTTCAAGCGATGCCTTTGTCCTAGGAGTCTTTAAATGAATCAATTTTAGCTTTTGATATTAGAATGGTATATAGATTGGTTTTGACACTTACAATTGATAATTTTCTGAAAATACTACCTAGAGAATAATACTGCAGAATGCACTGGAGCATGAATTTGCAGGACAAAGAAACACTTTAAGCATTCTGGATCTGCATCTTGGGACACTTACCATATACACTTATGTGATTTGATTTACAGGATTGCACTGATCACTCTGCATTTTAAATGATTGATGATCACACTATATGCTGGACACTGAGCACTTTCTGAGTTTATAAGCACTTTAATATATTTGTATATAGATTTACATTATTGTTTTTGCACTTTGCACTTTACTGTGTATTTGTTATCCATATTTGTATACATAATGGATTGTTTAGTGGTGATGCATTATTAATAATTTACCCAAATAGGGTTATTTAACATAGTAGGCACGGCATTTTTCTGCCTTATTATCTCTTTATGATATTTTGTTATAATATATATATATATATATATATATTGTTTTTTATTTTTTATTTACTTATTGATTGTCACAATACACTTTAGCGCAGCGTAATTTTTCTACATTAAAATTCATGTCAAACCTGAAAAGTCCACCCAAATCCAGATCAGATCCTTTTTCTCATATGGATTTTTAGGGAAAAATGGTGCTGGTATCCCCCAAAATCCTTACCAGACCCTTATCCATGCAGCCTGGCCAGACAGCAAAAGGGGGGGGGGCGAGTGAATGTTCCCCCCTCCTGAACCATACCAGGCCACATCCCCCCAACATGGGGGGTGCTTTGGGGCAGGGGGCTGTGTCAAAAACTGTGTGTGTTTTTATTTATTTTTGACACTTTTTGGGGGGAATGAGTAGGGGTGCTATGTATCCCATACTTATTCACATGGGGGCGGGATCTGGTGGCCCTCTTGTTAAAGGGGGCTTCCAGATTCCAGAAAGCCCCCCGCCCCTAGACCCCCACCCAGAGCCCCCCCATGCCCCAAAAGCACCCCTCCCATGTTGAGGGCATGTGGCCTGGTATGGTTCAGGAGGAGGGGCGCTCACTCGTTTCCTCCCTTTCCTGACCTGTGAAGATGCATGTTCAGATAAAGAGCCTGGTATGGATTTTGGGGGGGCTAATTTTGTTTTTTCCCCATAAATTTTGTGTTGCTAACACTGCAACACAAAAATATGAAAGAATGGGAATCCCGTCAGAATAGGAATATAGTAGTAAAAAAAAAAACTATATATGAAAAGGAAAAATAAAAATAAAAAACTAAATGACCAAGGCACACCAAACAGAGTAAACTACAAAAAGGTTTATTAAGCTATGCAAAGCTGAACACAGAAAAAATGTACACAACCACCCCTAAAAGACAGGTATGGTGGGAATACCGGTAGGGGATCCCACCAATCTATCTGTACCCTCCCTGTAAACAGTATATAATCCCTCCTAAAAAAGCAGGAAGCCTGCAAGTGAGGGAGGTTCCTCCCTACCCCAATAGATAGCACACCCCTATAGCACCTATGAAACCCCCTACTACCTGAAATGGCAGGCTGAACCATACAGTTCCTGAAGGGACAGCGTGATAATGCAAATGCACTAAATATTCACGCTGTTCCCAGGCACAAACAGCTCAATGGCTAGCCATGGTATCTGCAGTCAGTCAGTCAAAAGAAAAAATGGGTGGCAAAAAATTGGAACAACTTGGACAGAAACAAAAAACAATGGAAGGACAAGAAATATATATGATAAAGTACTGTAATATAGGATGAAACAAAGGGGCCTGATTCCGCTTGGTAGAAATTTATATCCTGAGATGTAAGTCCATCCAAAAGTATCTTCCTGTGTTATTAAAAACAGGGATATAACAAGTGTCCAATGTAGTAATTGCCGCTGGATATAAAGGTGGTGTGTAACCACATGAATGGGGACACGTGAGTAAATGGATATGCACTATACCCATATGCTGAGGAGTCTAATAAGTCCAAATATCTTCACGGCTGAATAGCTGAATGAATGCTAAATGAGGATACAATTCCAATACACAATTGGTAGCTGTATGTCCTCCTTATATTGTAGCAAGCTTAAATGCACAAAAGGGTATATGCAAAAAGGCCAGGGTTACTCACGGATGGTAGATAAATATGGATGTCCCTCAAAGATAAATGACCTGGATGCAGATCTGTATGGTATGTATATCCAGACGATGTTCCAATATGTCCATATTTAAACCCAAAGCATTGGTGCCTCTTCACCTGGGCTGCTTGGCTGATCAGCAGGGCTGTGTTGCATTCCTTAGCACCTGCTGCTGGTCTGATCCATGGCAATTAGTATGAAAAAAAGGAGATAGATTGGTATCCAAGTAAATGAGTCAGGTAGTGGTTCAGTACCCCAATTCCATAAGTCAGTGTAGGCTGGGGGGGGGGGGTGCATGGCGGGGGTGCTCTCCCAGCATAAAACAGCTTACATGTTTCGTTCCCTTACTTCCTGGAACTTCTTAACACTGCAACACACACAGCAAAGAGTTTTAAAAATTTAAAAAAAAACATACATTTATCATCACGCACTCTGATAAAGAATGCCAGTCCTCATGATAAATTTTTACAGATGTAAATCCAGGCCCTCTCTTTATTGTACTGGTCATTATATTTGGCATTCTTAGTATCTTATAGCACTGGATATGCCCACACCAGTCAAATCAGCTCCTCATTATCCAGCCTAGTTTGATTACCCTTATTCCTTCTGGGTGCCATTTGTCAAAAAAATAAGTACAGGTCTGGATAAAAATGATAGGTCACAGTAGATCTTTTCCTCCTGCTCAGCACAACACAAAACAGGAGGGGCTACAGGAGCAGGAGGTCTTCTGGGAACTTTGACCTCTGAGCACATGTCGTTTGTCAAATGCCGGATCAGTTAAGATGATGATCTGACTTGGATGCGACTTCCATTGAATTCTATGGGCTGAAATTGCACCCAAGTCAGAACAAAGTTATGCAGGAACCTTTTCTAAAGTCGGACCAACTTGTGTCAGAGCAGTTAAGACAGCTCCCATAGGGAAACATTGAATTGGAAATGTTGTGCGAGTTGTGCTCTCAGAGTTGGAGCTCATGTCGCACCAGTGTGAACCAGGCCTAAATGAATAGGGATGTCTTACAAATTAGCAAGGACAGAAATAGTACACAATGGGGTAGATTTACTAAAGCTGGAGAGTGCAAAATCTGTTGCAGCTCTGTATAGAAATCAATCAGCTTCCATTTTTTTCTTTGTCAAAGCTTATTTGAACAAGCTGAAGTTAGAAGCTGATTGGCTACCATGCACAGCTGCACCAGCTTTTGCACTTTCCAGTATAAGTAAATCAACCTCTTATGGTCTAGTAAAAGCAATGAGGCTTGTCACTTTTTGAATCCTAAACTGATAAGATAGTAACCAGACATGCGCAGAATGAAAAAATTAGTGTAGTCTCGTTTCGATTTGTTATTTAAATAAATTCATTTAGTTAAATTTGTTTCATTTGTTTCATTCATTTTCGGAATTAGTTTTGATTCAAATTTTTTAAATTCGGATAGATTCAAAAAGTTTTCAAATTAATATTGAATAGTTTTTCGAATGCGAATAGTTTTCCAATTCGAAAAGTTTTTGCACTTGAATAGTTTTTCAATTTCCAAAGAGAATAAAAGAGTAGAAAATAAAGGAATAGAATAGAAAAAAACAGAAAAACTGAAAATAATATAACCATTTTCCAAAATTCAAATAGAATCAATTCAAATTTGAATAGAATAGAAAAGAATAGAGTAGAATAGAATAGAAAATAACACAATACTATAGAAAAAAACAACAGAATAGAATAGAATGAATATGATCCCTTCCCTATTCTAATCTATTCTTTTCTATTCTATTCAAATTTGAATTGATTCTATTTGAATTTTGGAAAATGGTTATTATTTCTATTCTGATCTATTCTATTCTATTGTTTTTTTAATTAAATTCTTTTTTTTTGTTTATTCAATTCTATTATTTTCTATTCTATTATTTTATTTTCTATTCTATTCTATTCTTTTCTATTTAAATATATTCTATTAGAATTTTGAATTTCGGAAGATGGTTATGTTCTTTCTATTTTATTCTATTCTATTCTGTTGTTTTTCTCTATACTATTCTGTTATTTTCTATTCTATTCTATTCTATTCAAATTCGAATTGATTCTATTTGAATTTTGGGAAATGGTTATAGCTCATCTATTCTATTGTTTTTTTTAATTCTATTATTTTCTATTCTATTATAGTCTATTCTGTTCTATTGTTTTTTTTCTATTCTATTCTCTTCTATTCTATTATTTTCTTATGTATTCAAATTCAAATTTATTCTATTTGAAATTCGAGTTTCAGAAGATGGTTATATTCTTCCTATGTTATTCTATTCTATTTGTTTCTATTATATTATATACTATATTATATACTATATATAGTCTATTCTGTTGCTTTTTTTCTATTCTATTTTGTTCTGTTTTGCTCGAAAACTATTCAAGCTTGAATTCCTTCTAATTTTTTTTTATTTCAGATTCACTTAAATTCGGTACTATTGTAATTTGGACACGTGGATACATCCAAATTTCTGAAAAACTAAAATTCATCCAAATTTTAATTCGAAATGAAACAAACCGCACATGTCTAATAGTAACTGAGCAAGAGAGTAAATATCCAGTATCAAATCAGAAATTCACAGAGCTCAAACAAAAAAAAAAATTCCCAGCACATTTACCAGCTAGACTAAAAAAAATGGCACTATCAAACAATTTATGGTAAAACAGGGTTTTTAGTTGCACATCTTTGCAAATATATGTGGAAGACCTTTTGTTAAAAAAATATATGTGGAAGACACACTGGGATTGATTTACTAAAGGCAAATCCACTCTGCATCTGAAATGAAGGGAATCTCTGCTGATTTTATCATCCAATCATGTACAAGCAAAAATGCTATTTTTTATTTTCCTTGCATGTCCCCCTCAGATCTACAGCAACTGCACTTCCAAGTGCACTTGCAGTACACTTGGAAGTGCACAGTAGATTTGCCTTTAGTAAATAACCCCCACTGCCTCGCCAAGGCTCCTCTGTAAAGTGCAGTCCTAGTTGGAGCATATAAAGCAGCTGATAAATTAGGGCAGGTATGCTTGGATGGAGCTCCCTAAAGGTGCAGGGACACATTAGAAGCCCAGTAAGAGCACAATGGCAGCTGAAGTTATCCAGTGTGTCCTCAAAACAAAATAAATGCGCAAGCTATACAAAAATGGCAAACCTCAAAATGTATAACTAGCTTTTGAAATAAGCTGCAAATAGAAGGACATTGCACAGCTCAAACAAAAGATTTCCTAGCACACTTACTAGCTATCCTGCAACAAAACAAAATGGCACTTTCTAACAATTTACGTTAAAACTGCACAGATTTTATATATGAGATCAGTGGCGGTCGGTCCATAAGGGGCGCCAACCCCACTAAAGTTTTGCCAAATAGGAAAGCTAATCATAGAACAATTTATTTTTAAATAAATAATAAAATGACTAACATTGTTTAACATCTTAAAGTTAAAAAATGTTAGCCATGTTATCATTTATTTAAAAATAAATCGTTCTATGTGTGTGCACTGTGCAGGGTGCCGGACTAATGGCTGTCTATTAGGTCCATCAATTTTGACAAGCATGTGATTTGAGCCTGAAGCTCTAATTGGCTTGTCTTAGGTGGTCCTCGGGGCGCAGAGCACTGCGCCCAAACCCTCCCACTTTTGATTTTAGCAAATCAATATTCTCCATTGCGTCACTTCCGGTTTCCGGCTTCTCGTCCCGGCCAATAAGGAGGCTGCAGATTTGGAACCCGGAAAGAAGATCAGGTTAACATGGAAGCCACCAGGTATCAGAGGAGCTGCGACATCTCTGGTGAGTGCGGACCTGGAGGGGTTTGTTTGTTTGCTTCACAAAGCTGAAATATTATAGCAACATACATCTGCATATAGGAGTATCAGTCTGTGTAAAGACTCTTATTTAGGGGATCTAGATAGCAGTAGGTTCAGTTTCTGTAGGTTGTGAAACCCTCCTCCTTTTGCTACACTGGGAGCTTTTCAAGTGAAGATATCATTTGATTTACATGAAGCTATCTGATGAAGCTATTTCTCTAGTCTCTCTGTCTGTCAGCATTATCATTGCCGTCATGCGCAAGCTACAAAGTCCAATTGGCTTGTAATCCTTCCCTGCTTTTAAAATATATTGATATGTTTTTGGATTTAACATTTTATATTTTTAATTGATTTTTATGCCAACTGCATTTATACATTTATGTTTTTACATCTGCTTAGAATATGTAGTAATGTAATAAATCCTAGTTGAGCAGCTAACAATTTAATATTTATTGAACTGGAGATGTTATTAGTCAATTCAAATAAATGAGGTTAGCGCACTGGAGGTAGTATACTATTGTCTTCCATCAGAAACGTTTCTTAAAAAAAAAACATTTTTCTTTGACTTTTAAATAACTAACCAATGTGCATAAATATATACTGTATATATATATATATTTCTCTCCATGGTAACACTGCGGACAATAAGCAGCTCAAAAGAAGATAAAACTGCTGTAGAACAGAAGCAGTAGCATTTATGTACAATGTCTTTTTTACAGTAATACATTCACCCTCAAGCAACTTGCAGAATAATAGAGTATATCATAATCCCAAGAGGAAATTGCATTTATATAACAGAATCTTCTATGTACAGATACACAATATTATTCTGAAAGTCATTTCAATGTACTGTTCACATAGCTGCAGAGTCGTGGGCA
Organism: Lithobates clamitans; assembly: GCA_037952925.1. Taxonomy (NCBI): domain Eukaryota; kingdom Metazoa; phylum Chordata; class Amphibia; order Anura; family Ranidae; genus Lithobates; species Lithobates clamitans. Next base: position 961,733 of record JBBGZY010000378.1, on the reverse strand, counting down.
CCTATATATGTTTAGGCATATGTGCATGTATTTGTATACATGCCTAGAGGCAAATTTGAGGGTCACTAAAATTATATTTCCATAAATATAAATGATATATTTATATAAATTAATTTGTTTTATTAATGCTTATAAAAGTAAGCAATTAATGCTTATATACTTGGTAGGAGACAAAGAAGGACTTCTGTAAATCTTACACTCTAAAATATGAATGATGCTTGCATATTACATATATATTCACAACAAACAAGAAAATCAGCAGTGTACTTGAGATATCTTGTTCTAAACTACGGCACATGGCGGGTCGTTAGTGTAAGGCGGTGGAAGAGGAATTCCCTTACTGTCTTCTGTGATCTGTTCAGATCCTGTATCCTTCAATAGAGTCAGGTACCGCAATAGTTCTGTAATAACTATTGTTACCTTTTTTCTTTTGTAATATGTAAGGTTGTGTTTCCATGAATAAATAAAAACTTTTCATTTATGTGCATTACCTTGTGTTACCATATTTTTAATATGGTACTGTATACGTATGACACATAACAGCTATCTACCAATGACTAGGAGCTGCTGGAAGTAGCCATCATAACACTAGGCGACAAAGGGATTTATTTACTAAAGGCAAACAGACTGTTCGCTTTGCAAGGGAAGTAGCACTTTGCAAGGGAATTTTCCCCAAAGCTTAGTGAGTGAAGTGAAGCTCTGCTGACTTCCATCATCCATTCATGTGAAAGCAAAAACACTGTTTTTTTTAAAAATCTTCCTTGCATGTGATAAGATGTGATAAGAGTTTGCAAAGTGAAATTATACAACATTTACAAGCTCTAGCAAAATGCACTTGCAAAATACAACATTCATTGCAAAATGAACAGCTTATTTGCCTTTAGTAAATAAAATGTCTGCACATGAATTAAATACCCTGTGCAAAGGTCTACCCGCTAGGTATATCTAGGGTACACAATCAATCAATCATGTAACAACAGCCCAAACTTTAAAAAAGCATTTTTCCATTTTTTTATTACAAATCTCCAGCTTGGGAAAGCGTATTCCATTCAGGTCTGTTAATTATGTTTTCAAACTAAAACATACAGTAATTTGTATTTATGAGATGTATACCATCCTGATAATTACTGCTATCAATCTTCTGCTAGAAAAGCAACCAGTTACATACAAACCCAGTTTCAAAAGATGGACCCCTACTACTTAGCTGGTGAATTTTTAGAAGCCATAGACAATACATTCTGCACTGCTGTCATAAATCTGATGTTCCAATGCTGTGCTGTTAAGTTGTATTAGTAACAGCCATATAGAGCTTCAAGTAACACTTCATAAAGGTGTCTATTTAGGTTTCTGTGAGTTAGCACAGTCTTGGCAAATTTGTAACAGCAATAGAAAATAAGGGCCTTTGTGTTATATTTTCTATGAAGCTTAGTTCAACTAACTACATTTCTCCATTCACTCCTAAAGCCTGTGGGTTCCTCTCATTTCATTACTCACATATACGATAATGAGTTATGGTTGGAATATTTGTGAGGTACTACAGATTGTAGCAATCACAATAAGACTGATCTCTTAGAAAAACAAAACGAAAACTATTGCCCATGTTTATTTTTGTGGCTTATGTCCTATTGCTTCTTTAAATTAACCTCTTCCTGCACATTCCAGTGTCCCTTTAGGTGGGCTATTGCGCCCGCCGCGGGGATGGGGGTGTCTCGCTAATATTGTGACCACTGTGATTGTCTGTAACAGTGGTCAGTTGATTAGTAGCTGGGGTCCCACCAGTTCCTGATCACTAATACAGACCGAGAGTTGTCTTTGATAGCTCGGTCCCTGTGTTTGGAGCATGTAGTGAGCGCACTTTTAGCACACTACATGCATTATGTTGGTGACAAGAGGTTAAAGGTTGATTTATGAATGCTTGATGTGCATGAGGATGCCTACTCTCAAAGTGTATGATATACAGCATGGCTGAGAACTCAGACATCACTTGACTCCCCTATAAAAGTCATTGAACTTAGGACTGCAAATCACCCAGGGTAAAGGACATTGATATAAACACACACTATGCTGTTCAGTACATTATATACTTAACAAGTATCCATGCACTGCTGTGCATTTCACACCTTACAATGGTCCACTCTGTATGCTGTGCTACACATTAAATACTTTGCTTCTTTTAACTCCACAAAGACTGTTAAATATTTTATATTCCACAGACTGCACTTCTCTGTTACCTGTGCAGTATATTATAGATATTCCACATCGCTCCAATCTGTCTGCGATGCTGTACATTACATTCTACACATGGCTCAAAACTGTACACTGTATTGTAGGTTATATACACTCTGATTCTTGTACACAGTTTGTGAATACTCTGCACTGCTCCACTCAACACTGTGCTGTTCATTATATACTTTACACCCCTCCACTATTTACACTATGCTTGCTTTGCAGTAGATTATAGCCTTCACACTGCTCCACTATGGTCACTGTATTGTACATTATCTACTTTACACTGTACTGTACATATTAAACTTCACATTGCTGAATTGTGCTGTATGTTATAGAGCAGGGTTCTCCAAACTTTCTAAACAAAGGGTCAGTTTATTATCTTTCAGACTTTAGAGGCACCATGCTGTGGCCAGTAGGAGTAGGAAATATCCTGATGTTGGTAACAATGCCGCATCATTGGTGTCAGTTAGAGGAATAGTGCCCCATTACTGGTTTCAGTGGGAGGAATAGTGCCCCATCATTGGTGTCAGTGAGAAGAACAGTGCCCCATCATTGTTGTCAGTGAGAAGAATAGTGCCCCATAGTTGGTGCCAGTGAGAGAAAAAATGCCTCAAGACCGAGATAAAAAGGCAAGTCAAGGGCCACATCTGGCTCCCAGGCCTCAGTTTGGATACCAATGTTGTAGAGTATACTCAACGCAGCACCAATTTATATGTTATACTGTATGTGCTGTATATCATGTATTACAAACAATGTCACTTAATACATTATGCTGTATGTTATAAACCCCATACCACTCCACCATTTACAATTTGCTGTATGTAATAGTTTTTACATATTTGCACTCGGTATGCTGTTTAGTACATTATATATTTTCCAAACCCCTCCGCTCCGTATACCATGATATTCATTATTCCACACTGCTCAGGATTGTACACTGTGTTATATATCACACTACTCAACTTGGCGCACCATACAGTAAGTTTCATTCCTAATATTGGCAATTATTGCAGTATTCACAATTAAAGTGAACCTTGCACCTAAAGTGCAAGGCCTGCTGTCTATGCTTGCTTCCCCCCTTCCCCCTGCTGAATTGCTGAAAATAGTGTATGGAAAAAAGTTAGATAGTATACTCACCTTTGTCCCAGTTTCCAACCTTGGTGCCTAGGCGAAGGAGAAAAAATGCTCCCAGAACTTTACTACAATGTCTTCTAGTGCACTAGTCTTCAGTCTAGTTTAGCGAGATTTGGAATGGTCAACATTCCCCAGGATCTTGGTGATATCATCCCTTGAACTATGGAAGCCGTGGAAAGGTAGTATAATAGGACTAAGAAGTTACAAACCATTTTGCTAGTTTCATTTATGTTGCCTGTAAATGTTTTGTTTTACTATAGAAACATTGTTTTTTCAGACTTACTTATGTAAGTCTGATCCATATGATCCATATGTTGTTTGCTTTGAATGTATCCTGGTTTTTGTTTATACATTTTTAATATAAGCAAGCCAGCGCACAATACCTGTGCCAGATTTATTAAAACATCTCTAAAATGCCCTGAGGTACCAGAATAAAGATCTTGGGCCAGATTGCTGCCATATTCCAGAAGAGAAACAATTGCTTGCATATTATTTTAAAGGTCACATGTGTATTTTATAAAACATCCTTTACGTGCATGCAAACCATTTAATCAAATATCTAAAGCAATGAATTTATCAGCGCACAATCACACTGAAGACTAGTGCACAATATTCCATATACAGTAAATATCCTATAACAGGCAATAACAACCTTTAAGATATCACATAAAAGGTTAAGAGCAGAGAAGATACAAGAAATGCACAACTACAAAAATTATAGAAAAAATCTTTTACTGGTCTGTATACTCTAAATTTCTAAAAGGCTGAGCTATTTCTCAGGGTGTTTGCATTTCATTGATTTTTGCAAAACCTATAAGCAAAAGAGGACTTAGAGCTGCATCTGCAATGAGGACACATAGTTAATTAATTTACTAAAGGCAAATCTACTTTGCACTTGAAAGTGCACTTGGAAGTGCAGTCGCTGTAGATCTGAGGAGAAGATCTGAAATGAGGGGAAGCTCTGCTGATTTTAGCATTCAGGCCTTTTTTAAATTTTTTCCTGCATGTCTCCCTTAGATCTACAGCGACTGCACTTCCAAGAGTGCACTTTCAGAGCACTTATAAGTGAACTTGCAGTGCAAAGTGGATTTGCCTTTAGTAAATAAACCCCACAAAGCCACAGTCAATAGGTGTGCTTGTGAATCAGAAGCTTTATTTTCTATCTTTTTATGCATTTTTCATCCACTGTTTTGTCTTTTGAAAAAGAATCATCTTTGCTCTGTGTCTGCTCAATGCATTCTTCTGCAGTGGGAGGTGAAAATTATAAGCATTGTAAATACACTACCTATGCACTATACACCTTTACACGGTCGTCCACTTCATTGTTGGGTTGTTGTTGTTAGGATGCACGTTTTTCACAAGCTGACTTTTTCCAGAAGTGGCAACCTATGACAGGTTTGAAAAACTGAGCACTTGAGAATGATACTTTCTATTGCAAATGTTTGTAAAGTTTGATAGCATGTGATTGTATTTATGCACCTGTGGGTGAAACATTTGAATTCATTGAGTAAGAGGTGAGCTATATATATATATATATATATATATATATATATATATATATATATAAATATTGTTTTCTCTTTTTCAAGCATGACAGGAAAGGAAATGGAGGTCACTGAGGGACAAATTACGTGAGTATGTGATCGCAGAGATGAAGAGGTTTAAGAATGGAGAAGCAGTGCAAAGGCCAAACTCTCATTCAGAGGTTTTGTTTTTTTGCTTTTGTTCCTCACAATCTGTTTAAACCTAATGTTATTTTCTGTCAAACTTTCTATCAAAGATCGCTCTCTCCTCTGAGGAATATTCCTCCTGGGAAGCATACATAGGTAAGTGTGACTTACAGTATGTGCCTATATCATATACATTGTATCCACTTCTCAACAGGAATGACCTTATCCCCACTTCCAGCGCTGGGAGCATGGCTTTGCAATACCAAGTAGCACTGGATCCACTTCAGAATGTAAATCATTGAGGCATAGTCCTTCCCCTCGAATAGCTTTACATATAGCTGCTCCACCTAATATGTTCCAAAACATAAGGCCTCTTGTCCATAGCAAAGAAACAAGATTTCTCCAAAACTCTATCACCAATTCGTTTTTCACACCAACCTTCTATAACCCCCTTTTACACATCGCCCTATTAAACTTATAAAAATCTTTAATGTCAGTGACAATAAAAACATTTGATGAGAACCAGAAGCAGTTTGTTTTAAACATGTATCATTAAGACAGGATGATTGATAAAAATACATTGGTAACATATTCATAATGTTAGCATATTCATATTTCCACATCACTGCTTGCCTGCTTACACACCCACCCCTACCAATTACAGTTTAGTATTTATATTCAAGCTGTAGAGCCTCAATGGTTGCTGTGATAAGCCAAAGGCTTTATCAGCTTCAACAACCAGTGGTAATTTGGGACTAGACATTCCAGGCAGAATGCCATCACGCTGGAATGTTAAAAGTGTTCCCAATGTTGGACCTTCTGTCCATATTGAACATCTGAAAATCTGAGATTCTGAAGAACTCCTGTTCCCACACCTCCTGTGATGAAGCACATGTTGGCATCACAAAGTCCAATGAGATCAAATGAAAAGTATTTCTTTTAATTGTAATACCTTGTTCCTGAATTGGGTGGCTTTATGACTCTCAAGTGTTTGCTGTCCAATGTGCTTATACAATTAGTTGTCTCAGTTGTTACTTGCTTCTTTAATCCTTCCAACATAGCTAGACATGTGTCATGCAGAATTGCACAAATAGGAGCAGGGCCGGACTGGGAATAAAAACCAGCCCTGGAAATAATTTCATACAAGCCCCATAGCATTTTTATACCAGCCCAACCGCATAACGTCATTATTTTCTTGTTCACAAAAGGGAAAACCATGCATTTTAAAGCACATTTGAAGAGTGTATTATATATACCGGTAGATAAGAGAGACATGGCATTTACAAAGAGCACCAATTATTTTTTACGGGCAAAAATCACGGCATTTACTGGCACATTTTTTACTGACACTGCAAAAAAAAAGGTGCCTAAAATGGCAGATTAATATAACCCAGCACAGAGTTTCCCCATATATCAGGAAGATTCCCCTTTATGCCCCGTACACACGGTCAGATTTTCCGAAGGAAAATGTGTGATAGGACCTTGTTGTCGGAAATTCCGACCATGTGTAGGCTTCATCACACATTTTCCATCGGATTTTCCGACACACAAAGTTTGAGAGGAGGCTATAAAATTTTCCGACAACAAAATCCGTTGTCGGAATTTCCAATCGTGTGTACACAAATCCGACGCACAAAGTGCCACGCATGCTCAGAATAAATAAAGAGATGAAAGCTATTGGCTACTGCCCCGTTTATAGTCCCGACGTACGTGTTTTACGTCACCGCGTTCAGAACGATCGGATTTTCCGACAACTTTGTGTGACCATGTGTATGCAAGACAAGTTTGAGCCAACATCCGTCGGAAAAAATCCATGGATTTTGTTGTCGGAATGTCCGATCAATGTCTGACCATGTGTACGGGGCATTACAGTGCAAGGGAACTCTGACATAAAGGGGAACATTGCAGATCATGATCTAAGTGGGAACTCTGATATAAAAGGGGGGCAATGGTGACCAGAGACCCCACTTATATCAGAGTCCACTGCATTCCCCTTTACATCAAAGTTCCCCCTTGCACTGTAAGGTGGAATCCTGCAGACTATGATGTAAAGGGGAACTCTGGGAATGTGGGGAGGACTCTGGTGACCAGAGACCACCTTCCGCAGAAAGAAAACACTAAGGTAAGAGGGTTTACTGATATAAGGGGGAAACCTTTATATCAGTGCCCCCTTACAATATTGTATTGACCTCCCCTCTCAGGCTGGCCTGGCGGCGCTGTCACTGACCTTCTCTCAGGTGCACCATGCAGGGCTCAGTCAGTCGGCTCCAGCTTGGTGGCTCTAGTTTTATCCCATAGTTTCTTCTCCACAGTCCATACATGTCTGACTTCTCCCATGACCCCCATCCCTGCGGCACTCCCACTCTTGACTCCTCTCCAGATTGCAGACGTGATATAAGACAAGAGATGGTCAGAGGCTGCGGATGGTACAGCGGAGGTCAGAGGCTGCGGAGGGGACAACAGGGGAGATTAGAAGCTGCGGAGGGGACGACAGGGGAGGTCAGAGGCTGTGGAGGGGATGACAGGGGAGGTCAGAGGCTGCAGAGGGGACAACAGGGGAGGTCAGAGGCGGCGGAGGGGATGACAGGGGATGTTGAGGGCTGCGGAGGGGACGACAGGGGAGGTCAGAGGCTGCGGAGGGAATGACAGGGGAGTTCAGAGGGAGGTCAGAGGCTGTGGAGGGGACGACAGGAGGTCAGAGGCTGCGGAGGGGATGACAGGAGGTCAGAGGCTGTGGAGGGGACTACAGGGGAGGTCAGAGGCTGCAGAGGGAACGACAGGGGAGGTCAGAGGGTGCGGAGGGGATCGACAGGGGAGGTCAGAGGCTGCCGAGGGGACGATAGGGGAGGTCAGAGGCTGCGGGGGGAAGACAGGAGAGCTCAGAGGCTGCGGGGGGGGGGACAGGAGGTCAGAGGCTGCGGAGGAGATGACAGGAGGTCAGAGGCTGCAGAGGGGATGACAGGAGGTCAGAGGCTGTGGAGGGGACTACAGGGGAGGTCAGAGGCTGCAGAGGGAACGACAGGGGAGGTCAGAGGCTGCGGAGGGGATCGACAGGGGAGGTCAGAGGCTGCCGAGGGGACGATAGGGAAGGTCAGAGGCTGCGGGGGGAAGACAGGAGAGCTCAGAGGCTGCGGGGGGGGGGGACAGGAGGTCAGAGGCTGCGGAGGAGATGACAGGAGGTCAGAGGCTGCGGAGGGGATCTTAGGAGGTCAGAGGCTGCGGGGGGGATGACAGGAGGCTGTGGGGGGGCGATCTTAGAGGCTATAGGGGTGGGGAACAGGGGGTCAGAGGCTGCGGGGCGGACAGGAGGTCAGAGGCTGCGGGGGAGGGGGGCGGACAGGAGGTTAGAGGCTGCGGGGGGGACAAGAGGTCAGAGGCTGCGAGGGGACGTCACTGAGCGCTTTACTTTTAAAAATGGCGCCGTTGCATGTCGGCCGACCTCGCAGCCATATTTTTTTCAGGCGCCGCTGCCCTCACAGCTGCCCCAGGGGCAGCCAGGCAGCTGGCCCACCGGGATATTTCCCGGTATCCCGGTAGGCCAGTCCGGCCCTTAATAGGAGACATGCCAAGCAGGAAGAAATGAGATGGAAATTAAGTCCCAATACCAAGAAATGTGAAAAAGCAAAACAAAAGGTGAACACAATATTAGTAGCCTTTCCTGAAAATTATATTCAAATTAAATAACAAGTCTATATAAAAAAGAAAAAATACTAAGGTAGTACACAAGTCCTTATGTTGGTATTATTTTTTTGAGATGCGGTCTAACAATTATGAGAAAACTGTCAAAAGTCGACACTTTCAGGTAAAGTTAAAGAATACGTCAGGATATCGTCTAATTTCCTCATATATAAGGACAAAGTATGTCCTAGGTACGTGCTGGGATGTTAGAGGATGTATCCAGTTTCCTCAACATTTTCACTGAACCTCTCTAGCCCTCTGCATCAATCTCCATTTCCTCTGAAACAGACATATAATTGTAAATAAGAGCTTTACTCTGTACTCCATCTGGCCCCATGCACAGCATACTCAAACACACCTAATCGCACTCGTACAGCGCAACTATCTGCAGTAGAAATTTTTTACTTTTTTACTTTTTTACTTTGGCATTTACTACTGTCAAGCAGAAGCAAGCACCAGTGTGAATGTTTCCTTAGGCAATGCAAAGCTTTATTGGGCTATTAGGCTATTGAAAACATACTAAACAAATTTCCTTTGGGTGAAATAAGTCTGCATTGTTCACAGCTCTACTTTTGATAGAATATACAGTACATTGTAATGCATACTTGAATGACTTTTAGTGCAATAAGGATGATGCATTTTTAGTGTGTTGCATTTTTAAAGGAAACTATATTCTTGCTGTTAAATATTTTCCCAATGTCATTTTGTTGGTTGAGAGGTGTGCTAATGAGAAGTAAGTTGTACAGCAAATTGAAAATGTCCACACTGAGCATTGCTATTTTTATTGTTATGAAAAGAAGACTTGGCAAGTGAATAGAGTAAAGATTCTCAGTGTGCCTCATTTTGATAAAATGTAGTCTATTGGTGCGAATGGACCTCTTTTCTTAGTTTAACACTTTTGCTTTCCAAGGCTATGTTTTAAAAAATTTTCACACACATGCTAAAATGCACATTTTTTACATGAAAATACGCATGAAAACCCAAAACATTATATATTTTTTGAAAGGACTAATAGAATAAAAAAATGATAGTTGCAATTATAGTTGTATGATATTAATGCTACTGTTTATAAAATCTACAGTACATTTTCAGTAAAAATATATTCAAATTGGGGGGCTTGGTTGGGTTCTAAAGTCTTAAGGTTTTTTACCTTAATGCATTTTCTGCCTTAAGGTAAAAAAAAATCTTCTAGTGTGCCCCCACCTAACACTCACCTATCTCCTAAAATGCCTTAATCCTATGGATTTGCTCACATTGTTATCTGATTCCCTACTATTCTCCAAACCTTTTGCTATGTCATGGCTTTCGTACACCAGGATTCCTTTAACAAAAGAAACTTCAGATACAAATTAGATGAATCCAACAAAAAAATACTTTACTAGCTTGAATTTGGTGAGAACATTATCAAACATGTATATCACTGTGTCAGGAACCATGAATCAAACTGAGACAGAAAATGCAGTAAAAATCACACCTTTTAATGTAATGGTAAAAATTGTTCAGCTCAGTAAACATAGTCAAAACATAAGCCAGAATCGGAAGCCAATGTGGGTAGTCAGATAAGCCAGTAATCCGGAAACCAGAGATCAGCATAGTTGGAGGCAGACTAACAGGATCTGGAACCAGAAGGGATGTCAATCAGGCAAAGTCTTTTACAGCAACACAGCAGAGAATCTCCAGATATATTGACCAAGGAAAAAGCAGGAAAGGAATGAACAAGGCAGTTTAAAGGTGAGCCACTGTGGAAACCATGGGTGCTGACAATTATCCAACAGCTAAGAAACCTGAGCACAGAGAAGAGAGCTGCTGAGAGCCCAGTCCTGACAGTACCCCCTCCTCAATGACCCCTCCCCCTCAGAGGGGCACCAGGTTTGAGGGTAAACATCTATGGAAAGCACGAGGAGGACAGGAGCATGTACGCCTGAGGATAAGACCCAAGAGTGTTCTTCTGGACCGTACCCTTTCAAATGAACAAGGTACTGTATGTGCCCACAGGACCTGCGGTAGTCATTGATAGACTGTATCTCATACTCCTCATGGTTCTCAACCTGAACCGGGTGAGGACATGGTACCGAAGTTGTGAAGCGGTTGCACACCAAAGGTTTTAATAATGAAACATGGAATACATTAGAAATACGCATGTTGGAAGGAAGATCTAAAGCGTAGGCCACTAGGTTGATCCTACGGAGAATACAGAAAGGCCCAATATACCGTGGTGCCAGTTTCCATAAGGGAATACGGAGTCAGAGGTTACGAGTTTACAGCCGGACCCTCTCCTCAACTTGGTAGGAAGGCACAGGTAGGCATTGGTGGTCAGCATGGAGTCTGTACCTATCACTTGGACCTGCACCCAAGTGGAATGGAGATACCCTTCTAATGCAGGAACTCTTTGAGGAACAAATGTGTCAGGCAACATGGATGGCTGGAACCCATAATTTGTCATAAATGGATTGAATCGGGAAGCGGCATTGGTGGCACTATTATGAGCAAACTCTGCCCAAGGTAAGAGGTCTGACCTGTTGTTATGGTGGTCAGAAATATAGCAATGCATAAACTGCTCCAAGGCTTGGTTGGCTCGTTCTGTGGCCCCATTGGACTGATACGCCAAGGAGAAGGAAAGCTGAATTTCCAACTGTGCACAAAAGGCTTGCCAAAACCTGGACACAAACTGGCTACCCCTGTCCGAGATCATAACCTTGGGTAACCCATGTAATCGAAAGATCTCTTGAGCGAAAATGGATGCCAGTGCTTTGGATGTAGGCAACTTCTTAAGTGGGATACAATGTGACATTTTCGAGAACCGGTCAACCACCATAAGAATAACTGTATTGCCCTAGGAGTTGGGTAACTCCACAATAAAATCCAAAGACAAGTGGGTACAAGGCCTCTCTCCACTGGGTATGGGTTGTAGGAACCCACTGGAAGGTGTTGTGTTGTTTTACTCTGAGCACACACGAAACAAGCGGCTTCAAAGGTGGTTACATCAGATGAGTTGATTCTTCCCTGGGTGACCAGCTGCCTTGGGAGAATGGTGAGTCTGGTGCAAAGCAGTGTGGAGATTCTCAGGGACAAAGCAGCAGTCACAAGATTTCTCAGGAGGAGAATGGATCTGAGCAGCAAGAATTCTGTCACCCAAAGGTGAAGTGAAACTAGTGCAAATAGTGGCTAGAATGCGATCGGGAGGTATCACAGAAGTAGGAACCGACTCCATTTTGGAGGAGGAGGAAAACTGCTGTGACAACGCATCAGCCCTTACATTCCTAGTACCGGGTAAGAATGAGACTATGTAATTAAAGCTTGACAGAAAAAGAGCCCATCTCTCCCTTCTGGGAGATAAACGTTTTCGTTCAGAAAGTGAGATTCTTATGGTCAGTCAAAATGAAAACTGGCACAGTGGTACCCTCAAGGAGATGCCTCCATTGCTTAAGAGCTAAAATTATAGCTAACAATTCTCTGTCCCCAATCTCATAACTGCATTAAGCAGGGGACAATTTCTTAGAAAAGCAGTCACAGGGATGCATATTGCTCTCAGAGGTAGGACGTTGAGACAGAAGGGCACCTACTCCAGTCTCAGACGCATCAATCTCAAGAATGAAGGGTAACGTAGGATCAGGATGTGCCAACACAGGAGCTGAAATGAAGGCATCTTTAAGAGACTCAAAGGCTTTAAGGGAATCTGGAGACCAATTCTGTGGGTTGCCATTATTCCTAGTTATATCAGTCAGGAGTTTGACCAGAGAAGAGAAATTACGAATACATCTCCCATAATAATTGGCAAAGCCAAGAAAATGTTGTAGTGGACAAAAACCTATGGGTCGAGGCCACTATAGATCTGCAGATAGTTTTGTCTGGGTCAAAAAACCGTCCGTAGAAATGACATAACCCAGAAATTTAACCTGTTCACGATGGAACGTGCACTTTTCCAACTTCCAATACAGGTTATTATCTCTCAACCTCTGTAGCACATGAGAGACGTCTGTGTGGTAGCTCTCTCGGGATTTTGAATATTTGAGAATATCGTCAAGATAAACCACCACACATTACTACAACATATCTCGGAGGACATTGTTGATGAATTCCTGAAAAACTGCAGGATCGTTGCAGAGACCAAACGACATTACGAGGTATTCGTAATGTCCAGTCCTAGTATTTAACACAGCTTTCCATTCGTTGCCCTCTTTAATCCCAACAAGATTGTATGCCCCTCTCAAATCAAGCTTAGTGAAAACCGTTGCTCCCTTGAGGCGGTCAAATATTTCTGTAATCAATGCAATCGGATAAGCTTTCTTAATGGTGATGTGATTGAGACCCCTCTTCTTTCACAAAGAAAAAGCCAGCACAGGCAGGAGATGAAGATTTGCGGATGAACCCTCGAGAAAGTGAATCAGCAACATGGCTTGATCCTCCGAGACAGACAAAGGGTAGACCCAGCCACGAGGGGCATGGTACCAGGTTGAAGGTCAATTGCTCAATCATGTGACCGGTGTGGAGGCAAAAAAACAGCTTGACATTGTCAAATTCATGGTACTCCTCTGGCAAAGAGGAGAGGGAAGACTTCCCTTACTGAGGAAGTCAATGCCCTGACAACACGTGTTTAGGGGCGGAGCTTACGCACTGACGTCACATCGCGGCCATCTCGAAAATTGGATGTTTGCAATGCCTTGTAGTTTGCACAAGCTGATTGTGGTTTACTTGTAAGTATCTATTACCTTTATATTATTAAATTATTGTAAACAGAGAGCACTAGATGTTACATTCTGATTTTACTCTTATATGAGTTGTGCAGCCTGTGAAACTGGTGGTGGAGAGCACTTATCCTTGTCTGCACTTTGGGTGAATTGATTTACAGCAGGATTTTCTTCAATCAACCACTATTTACACAAACTTTTGATACAAAATATTTTTTGTAATTTTTCACTAGTAGTGGATCTGATATAGATGTACTGATGTATTTATGTTATATACTGTTTTTTAGACATGTGCACACTGAAATATTTTGTTTCGGAATTTCGTTTTCTTCCGAAAAATAAATTTATTTAGTTACTCCCGAAATTTGTTTTTATTTATTTTGTTTTTCGTTAAAAATTGCATTAGTCCGAAAATCCAAATTAAGGTCGAATCTGTCATTGAAGGCTTATGGTGTCTGTCGAATGTTCAAAGAAGATTCGACGGAGCAGCTAAACTGTACGCCGCTGTATAGTTTACCTGCTCCGTCGAATCTTCTTAGGACTTTCAACAGACACCATAAGCCAAAGTACGTCGTGTACTTAGTTCTAGCTATTTTACTGCTCCTCCTCTTTGGTTACAATCAGCCAACAACATTCATCATCATCATTATTTTTATTTATCTTTTCTCCCCTACGTCGAATCTTTTCTCCCCTACGTCGAATCTTTCCTCCCCTACGTCGAATCTTTCTCCCCTACGTCAAATCTTTTCTCTCTATGTTGAATCTTTTCTCTCTATGTAGAATAATCTTGGACTAATAGAGTTAAGGTTAGGCACATTCGACCACAGGTTTGATGGACACAGATTGTTTTTTTCAGGGGGAACTTGGTGGAACTCAGTTCCACCACCTCTGGCTCAGACCCTTTGGTGCCTATTCACCACAATCATTTGTAAACACAGAAGTCTGGTTTCTGTGTTTACAAGTGACAGCTCTGCACTCTGTATGTAATGCAATCCTGGTATTTAATGCCCCTTTAAGACCCTCCTACTGTTTTCGTGAAATTTGACTAAACACACCCACTATTTGATGTGATTTGGAAGGTGTGTGTAGGGGGAGGGGTTTTGTGGGGCCGTGGTTAAGTTCCAGCACCTATTGTTTGAGAAAAAAAGCCCTGGTTATTGTCATCATCATGTCGTATCTCCTATCTATATTGAACTGTTGTAGCAACGAAAATGAAAATAAAGCATTTGTTTATGTCAGATCTTTCGTTTTTCGGATTCTGCACTTTCGTTATCGTTTGTTAAAACGATAACAAAAATACCTGAAATTCGGACGAAAATGCATTCGGACGAAAAACGAATGCACATGTCTACTGTTTTTGGTTATATGTAATCAAAACCTAAGCCATAATCGGAAGCCTATGCTGGTAGTCAGACAAACCAGTAATCAGGAAACCAAAGATTAGCGTAGTAGGAGGCAGAAGAACAGGATCAGGACCCGGAAGGGACGTCAGCCGGGCAAAGACTTTCACAAGAACACAACAGAGAATCTCCAGATATGTTGACCAAGGTGAAGGCATGAAAGGAATGAACAAGGCAATTTAAATAGCCAGAAGGGGCTGGCTGTAGGCGGGACTGACGAGCAGGTAGTGATCACCAGGTGAGCCACTCTGGAAACCATGAGTGCTGACAATTATCTGACAGCCGAGCAGCCTGAGCACAGAGAACAGACCGGATGAGAGCCCAGTCCTGACACACTGGTGCTAATGTTTGTTTCCTTTTTCTACTTTCCAATAACTAACCTAATCACAAACCGCAGAACTCTTGCTTATATGAATCTTTGAACTCTAAAAAAGGTGTTTCCTCTCAGTGTCATAAATTCAAACATTTTTCTTTGAAAATAGTGAAGTGATGGGTGGCATGGAAAAACAAAAAATCCAGAATTTGCTGAACTCCTTGATATCTTTATTGTAATATCAAAATAGCATCACAGGCATAGCAGGAACAATAGATGGTAATGAGTTTCGCACTAAAAACAGCGCTTTCTCAAAAGGGGTGACATGGCTCACATTGACAGTTGGTGCAGCTGTGCATAATAACCAATCAGCCTCTAACTTTAGCTTTTTCAATTAAGCTTTGACAATAAAACCTAAAAGCTGATTGGTTACTATGCACAGCTGCACCAAATTCCGTAAAGCCCGGTTCACACAGGGGCGGCACGACTTGCAGGTCGCCTCAGCGAGGCGACCTGCAAACGACTGCCCGGGCGACTTGCAAAACGACTTCTGTATAGAAGTCTATGCAAGTCGCCCCAAGTCGCCCCCAAAGTAATACAGGAACCTTTTTCTAAGTCGGAGCGACTTGCGTCGCTCCAATTAGAACGGTTCCATAGCACAGAACGGGAGGCGACTTGTCAGGCGACTAGGTCGCCTGACAAGTCGCCCCAGTGTGAACCGAGCCTAAGCATCAGTTTTAATAAATCTTCCCTGATGTGTTTGGAGGGGTTTAAAGTGATTGTAAAGGCAGAAGTTTTTTTTTATCAATGCATTATATGCATTAAGATAAAATAGGCGCTGCTATTGTTGCAGAGACGCTTTGCCAGCGGTATAGCCGCGCTGCCCCATTGATTTCTATGGGCAGCAGTGGGGAAGGAGCGGTGTATACTTCCCCGCTCCAAAGATGCTGCTGACAGGACTTTTTTTCCCGTCCCGCCAGCGCACCGCTGCAGTGTGAAAGCCCTCAGGGCTTTCACACTGGAGACAAAGCAGCGGCACTTTCAGGTTGGTTTGCAGGCGCTATTTTTAGCCCAATAGCACCTGCAAACCACCCCAGTGTGAAAGGGGCCTTAGTAAATAAACCCCATAGTCTCTAATGCTGCTACTAACTGACATGAATGCTGCCAGTAACTTCCACTAAATGATACTCGGATACTCACACAAATTGACACTGACACTAACACTAAATGACAATTACACTAGCGTTAACTGACACTGACACTAACTGAGTTCTTAAGTGAAGCAGGTAAGCCCAGAAAATGAGGGGGTTGGGTACCCATATATGGGGGGGGGGGGGGGTACGGACGGAGAGTAAATAAAAAAGCACTATAGAAGTGATTGAGTGGCTATTTAGCTGCCATATCACTTTTACACGATAGCATGCAGTCTATTAATGGCATGGTTTTGTGATTGTGAGTTTATTTACATGCCTCTAAAGTCACTAATGTAGTTACGTTGTGGCAGTTAAGGAGTTCAAACCTTAACCCCAGCTTGGATTTGGGTTTTTATTATTTTGCCAAACTGTGGCTACTCCTTTTAATGCATGAAGGGCAAGAAAATCTCATTTTCGTGTCTAGCTAACTCAAATTGTAGATATAAAATAGGAAAAGTAAATACATGCTTAAATTTTGTTTAAAAACCTCAAGAGAAAATATACACGTTTCCTGTTTGTTTACTGATGCAAAAACTACATTTGTTAAAAACAACATAAAATAAAATTCAAAATGAAGAATACTTGTGTTTATTTTGTATGCATCTCAAACAAGCTAACTTTCATGCATACTAATTTCTATACTGTTCATGGACTAGATTATAAATATTAGGATGGGTCCTGATAATGGAGATACAATTTTCTGATTCCAAAATGTCTTTTCTAGTGCACAATAATCTGAGATAGGAAAAAAAGACACCTGTTAGCATCAAGAATTAAAAAACAAAACATAAAATGTGTTTATGTATATGGCTGTTTGAAAAATGCTTGTTTAGGGAGATAGCTGAAGCTCACTTTACACACACTGCTAAATAAGCCAGAGGAGTAAATAATTCCTGTTCTTTTTCCTCTTTTCCCTCTGTGCTGTATTATTCCATGCAAAGTTTTAGTTTAGCATTCATAGTCTGGAAGAGAAAAAGCTACTGCTACTCTCCTTAGAAAAAAAAACCATATTGCTCTGAATTACAAAACCTTGCATTGAATGCTTACTTAAAATGACCTAAAATGAAAGTACTGTATATGTAAACCCTCACCTTGTAAAACATCCCATTCAGTTTAAAATAGAAATTAAAGGCAAAACATTTGTGTATATATCGAAAAACATTATAAATACCTTTTTTTCCCCTCTGTTTTATAAATGATCATTTAGCTGCATAAGGATCTCAGAGAGCTAGGGTAGGAGAAACAGCAGAAAACTGATCTTCCCAGTGAATGGTTGTGCACGTGTAAAAGGGGGGGGGTCAGGACAAGTCTGATCATTGGAGGAGAGCTGTCTGAGTTCTCAGCCAGACACAGGAGGATCCGATGCGAGTGCCCAGCGGCCGCAATGTCCGCCGAGTACCCGCGATCACTTGTGACAGAGCAGGAACCTGGATCTGTGTGTTTGTCAACAGACAGATTCACGTCCTATCAGGGGAGAGGAGACAGATCGTGTGTTCCTAGTATATAGGATCACCGATCGGTCTCCTCCCCTAGTCTGTCCCATCCCCCCACAGTTAGAATCACTCTCTAGATAGCACATTTAACCCCTTGATCATCCCCTAGTGTTAACTTCTTCCCTGCCAGTGACATTTATACAGTAATCAGTGCATATTTATAGCACTGATTGCTGTATAAATGTCAATGGTCCCAAAATAGTGTCAAAAGTGTCCGATCTGTCCGCCACAATGTCACAGCCACGATAAAAATCGCAGATCACCGCCATTACTAGTAAAAAAAAAAATGCCATAAATCAATAACCTATTTTGTAGGTGCTATAACTTTTGTGCAAACCACTCAATATACACTTATTGCGATTTATTTTTTACCAAAAATATGTAGAAGAATACATATCGGACTAAACTGAGAAAAAAATTGTTTTTTGTTTTTTTTTTTTTAAATTGGGGATATTTATTATAGCAAAAATTAAAAAATATTGTGTTTTTTTCAAAATTGTCGCTTTTTTTTGTTTATAGCGAAAAAATAAAAACCGCAGAGGTGATCAAATACCCCCAAAAGAAAGCTATATATGTGGGGAAAAAAAGATAAATATTTACATTTGGGTACAGTGTTGCATGACCGTGTAATTGTCATTCAAAATGTTGAAAGCTGAAAATTGGCCTGGGCAGTAAGGAGGTGAAAATGCCCTATATTGAAGTGGTTAAAGTAGAACTGTAGGCAAAACTTTTTTTTTCATTTTGGATAGAGCAAGGGAAGGTTGTAACCCCTGTCAGATTTTTTTTGCCATCTGTATCCCATTGCTGAAATTGCCCTCCACTTCTTGTCCCATAGCCAAACAGGAAGTGAGAGGAAATACCTGCAATCCCTGCTATTATTTTTATGGGGACAACTCAAAATTGGGGTTTTATTTTACTTTTACTTTCAATAATAATGGTAAACAAAACAGGGTGAATCTCCTTAACGGGGCAAAGACAGCAATAAAAACTGATAAGGGTTCTAACCCCTCTGCACACTGTCCAAAACAAAAAAAAAAGAGTTTTGCCTCTTTTTATACTGTAAGTTTTACATACATATAAAGGAAAACAGTACATTGTATAAAACATTATATTTAGGAAAAAAAGTGATGCAAAACCAATAAAGTTCCACTTTAAAATTACCTGATGACTCAAATTCACAAGAGGGATACATCTTGTAAATATTATATTAGTTAAGGATCATATGAATAATGCTTAACATGCTCTTATGAACTATATTAGGACTGTAGTACATGCAATTCTCATCCATAACTACATAAACTTCAAATTTTAATGTATACATTTTACTCTTTCATGTGTTTTTTAGGTTTCTGTAACAGTTGTTAGCTTTTGATCTTATGTGTTTGATCTTCATATTTTGTATGCTGTACAAGAAATATAACACAGCTTAATAGGCAAATTATCTGGTTTTATTGAATGAAAACATTGAATGTAGTAACCCACAATTCTCAGTAATCAGCTTTCTATTGTCTCTCTCTAAGGAGCCAAAAATCCCTTATTCCAGTGGTTCACTACACAATTGCCAATCTCTGCACTAATAAATAATCTACACAAATGTTTCAAATACTTGGAATAGTCATATGACATGCCAGGTCCAAAGTCAGTCATTCTTTGGCTCCTCACTTTACTGCATGGGTGATATGGACATGTCCAATTGGCTATCCAAATAAAAGGCTCTTCCATGCTCCATAAGACTACAGATGTCATGGAGAGTAGCATCAACAGGACCAGTTTGCAGTGGACATGGACTGTAGCACTGGTCAGAATATGCACCAGCAAGTGACATGGACAGCAGACTAAGGTGAATTATACATGTTTTCGGGAAAAGTTATTTTAAAAAATGTAAATGACTGGGAGCAGGGTGGATGGGAAAGATGACGAGAAGGGAAAAAGTTGACCAGAGATGGACTTTTGCTTTTACTTGTTTGTATGTTCAAACATGCTAGCATTAAGGAAGGATAAAATCACAATTCAAACAAGAAAAAGAAAGGCGCAAGAATTGCTACAGAAAAACACCGCAATAGTTGAAAGCAATGTAAAAAAAACAGACATAATAAGCATACAGTAAGGATCCTGGGTAATCAGATGTGGATAGTGAAACAACAACGCAGTTCATTAAGTCCAATAAGGTGCTATGACAACAATCGCAGCAGCTCCCTTAAGAATGAAGCAATCCTCTGGAAGACAAATGGAAGAACAACAAGGTGTGCCAAACTAAATGCAACATGTAGAATCCAACAAAGCTTTTTTAAAAACATCTGATGAAAAAGCGGAAGCTTTGAAACGCGTCATGTGACACGTCCGGACGTCACTTCCAGCACGGCTCCGAGTGCATTCCACGCTTGTTCCCTCATTGCGAGGCAGGGCTCAGGCTGGCTTATACATCCACCCTTCTGCAACACTGCTGAGCCCGCTGTGATACATCCTTGGGCTCCCCAGAACGACCATGGACTAATGGTTGGCTTACCCTGATTTTTATCCCATATACAAATACATATTAATATTTTACATTCCAGAACAACATATAACAATAATAAATAATAATAAAGTTAATGCACAAGAATTGTGGGAAGTTTAGGGTGCGCCCCCTTTGTTGGGTTTAGATCAGTTTTAATTATGAAATAAACTTTACTCCATCAAATAGAACCACATTTAACCATTACCAAACATGCTTAGTCACAAAGACTCAAGCAGCAATATCTTACCAAGCACAAAGTTTGCGATATTACCCCATAAAGCTGGACCACGACAAACAAAAATAACAAAGGAAAGAGTGGGCAGGGGTGCAGGTCAGAAGATCCAAAAGCAAGGCTGAAGATAATCCAGAGGTGAGTCCAGATGATGGACCTGAGATAAATGCTGACCCCATCCAGTGACAGGAGAGAATATACAAGTGAAAGGTTACGCTCATTGGCCAGCTGTTTCCTGCCAAAAGATTTTTTACCAAAGATCTGCCCAGCAGCTGAGGTAAATCTTCCTATCAACAGCAGACAGCTTATCAAATGAAATACTAAACAGAAAAAACGTGCAAAGCAGCCCTAGTGAGACATGGATGTAACAGTCACCATAGCCCTCTATTAGGAATATAATTAATTTAAAAATTAAATGGGTGATATGGATGACAATCCCATGGGGCCACTTCTCTATTTTCTCTTTCATGGCCATAACATTCTTTATAAGTTGCAGCCTTTATGTGTCATAAAGATGCATAATAAGGTTATGAGGAACAGGTTAACTTATGAAAAGAGGCATGGGAAGACAAAATGATCATCTCTGAACATGAAACTCTCACAGGCAAGATTTAACACTGTCAGAATAAGAAAATTGCATCTGATACATCTGATACAATATGACAGATAGCTGTACAAAATGTTTCATAGCCAGTGCAGTATATTTAAATGTCAAACTGATTCTGGATGTGGTGATTTTACTTTTTAAAATGGTTCTAAACTATAAAGGTTTTTGACCTTAATGCATTCTCTGCATTAAAGTAAAAAACATTCAATACTAGTCCCCCCCCCTCTCTCCCTAATGCCCCGTACACACGGTCGGACATTGATCGGACATTCCGACAACAAAATCCTAGGATTTTTTCCGACGAATGTTGGCTCAAACTTGTCTTGCATACACACGGTCACACAAAGTTGTCGGAAAATCTGATCGTTCTGAACGGGGTGACGTAAAACACGTACGTCGGGACTATAAACGGGGCAGTAGCCAATAGCTTTCATCTCTTTATTTATTCTGAGCATGCGTGGCACTTTGTGCATCGGATTTGTGTACACACGATCGGAAATTCCGACAACGGATTTTGTTGTGGGAAAATTTTATAGCAAGCTCTCAAACTTTGTGTGTCGGAAAATCCGATGGAAAATGTGTGATGAAGCCTACACATGGTCGGAATTTCCGACAGCAAGGTCCTATCACACATTTTCTGTCGGAAAATCCGACCGTGTGTACGGGGCATAACACTTACCTGTGCCCTGTATCAATCCAGTGCTGTGACCAGCTGCTGGTCTTCTCTCCTGTATCTCTGTACTCACAGGCCTTGCTCAGAGAAGCGAGAGCCATTGGCTCTTGCTGCTGTCAGTCAAATCCTGTGAGAAGAGAGTGGGGGCAGGGCCGAGCCATGCTGTGTGTGTCTTTGGATGCACACAGCCTGATTTAGGAGTAAGCCCACATGTGTGCCCCCAAAGCATGCAGCTCACTACGGGGCCACACATGTCAGAGGAGAAGTAGACAGCTCTGGTGGAGAACCTCGGAAGAGGAGGTGAGCATCCTCTCTGTGCAATACCAATGCACAGAGCAGCTAAGTATAAACCTCTTTTTTATTTTTATCTTACAAAAATAAGGGTTTATAATCACTTTAAAATTTTTGAGACCTTAGTATCCTGGTTTTTACATGTGTGGACAGTAGCCAAAGCCATGTAACCTCTCATGAAACCTTATTTACAAATTAGCAACTTTTTCACAGTGGGTTGCAGTGAACATTCATCCACGAAAAGGGCTTTTTCTACTGCATAATTCCAGTTATTTTGGATCTTGAAAAAAATGCATATTATCCCTCAACAATTGTTACTATATTCTGGATAACATAGCTCCTGACATGATGACATAACTCCTGCTGGCCTGTCAACAGTGTGATTCTGATAACCAGCCACAAGAAGGGGTCTAGTTCAGTCAAGTGCACATTGAAAACAATTCTTAAGGGATGAGTTGCAGTTAAGATGGAAACAAGGAAAATCTAATGAGGTGTGAGACTTCAACGTTAACCTGATTTCCAGTGGAGTTTATATCATCATGTAATTACTACAACTTCACTCATACAGTGACACATTTAAACAGACACTAAAAAAGCTACCAACATGCTTTGCAATCTGGGAAAAAACACGTTCACTTAAAGGAGATCCTTGCACATAAAATATACAATACCAGTTGAATTAAACACAGAATTTAGGACAATAAACACGGGGCATTAAATTAGTCATTTATTAAATGTATTGCAATTTGGTTAAATGTGCTATATAATATATTATATTATACAAGAGCTAGGAGTAGTTAGTTGCATTGAACTGGGAATTATTCAGTGCATTGTATAATACCGTAATTATAGAGAATAATACATCTTTCTGTCTTTTCTGATGACAGACCATGCTTACCATATTATTTTTTATTTTAAGTAAATAAGAGAATATAAAAGAAAACAATAGATAGGTTTTGACATATTTAAAAAAACGACTGAAATGTATTATTTTAGATTTACATGATCAGTCTGTCGTATATCACATCAATGCATGTTTAGGAAAACCTGTACTAAGAGAAATACATTGGCCAAAATTATTTTTATTTTACTTTAATATATTCATATGCTGACTTGGAACAAGCACACAGATTAGCAAAGTCATAATGAGGTCAGAACTCATAATCGGCATACTTGTTCCGAGTCAGTAACTTGGAAAGAACTGAAGTCACAGGATTATCATAACAGTCAAATAACTAGTATATTCAGAAATAGGGACTGGGAATGGTAGTTTGCATGCTGCATGTTACCTTTAAAAAAAAAAAAACTTGTTTCTATGTATAGTTTGTAATTATATGTGAATATGGGGAAAATCGATTTTTTCTTAAATATATTTGCAAGCTCTGCTTCCTGATTGGTATTGTGGTGAAACAGTTCTTTTTGTCTCTCAATGAAATTCAGTGAAGACAAGGAATTCTAGTTATGGCTAAGATTTTTATCCAAGTAGTTGTTAGGGTGGTGAACTGACCCTTCCTCCACCAGAGGAGAGTTCTCACCAGAGTCAGAACCCACACAAAGCTGCATATGCACTATAATGATCGAAATATGGCACAGCCAGAATGTAA
Organism: Lithobates clamitans; assembly: GCA_037952925.1. Lineage (NCBI taxonomy): Eukaryota > Metazoa > Chordata > Amphibia > Anura > Ranidae > Lithobates > Lithobates clamitans. The sequence continues at coordinate 938,031 of JBBGZY010000378.1, read as the reverse complement.
AATGTGCAAGTCACATAAACAATGTCCATAATGTAAGTGGTACAATAACGAATTAAAATGTGCATCCTCTGAAAATACCTTATGTTTACCTTGAAGAATAAGTCTTCTTTCTTTTTCCATTCTTTCTTTTTCTGTGAATAGCTTCATAAACTCTCTCTCTGAATAAACAACCCTAACATGTCAAAACTGCATAAGCAGCTATGACAGCTGATCATCAATTGAGTTAAGACTTTCAATTGCTGATCATTTGTCATATGCCTACATGATTTTGAATTAAATGTCAGAGAATCTTTCAGAATTTTGTGATTCCACTTCCTACTCTGTAAATCTGGCAAATTAATAATCCAGCAACCTAATGAATTATATCTCTTTATAAACTGTGCTCTACCTCAGAAGTAGCACTCACATGTCAAAGTAGATTTAATTTTTTAAATGTGTAAAACATATTTAGACATTTTGTACCCTGCCATACAAACTCCCATAGGCTTGTGCAGTCATAATTTGTTGTGCACTAGCTCACTGGGTAGGAATATTTATCAGGATGTCCTTGTCACAGCCTGGATTAAAAGAAGACAACTTTAGTACTTAGAAAAAAAATGTCCTAAACAATAAAAGTGTTAACTGTTTAACTGTTTGCAAAGTAATTACTCATAGTTCTAGCAAGCATTAAAGACTCTTCAGGATATATTGCTTTAGATCATAAACATAGCAGTAAAAAATATATATTTAAAATGACTGGTGTATCAATACATGAACCATATTTTTACTGCTTATTGTCAGGGCTGCAGGTTTGGACTACTTTACCTGTTGTCAGCTTTAGAACTGAACATACAGAACCCCCTTAGAGCCCATTCACATCACGGTCTGTTTATTGTATATCACACTACACTAACCACAGCCTATTTATTTTGAATTGGCACTGACAAAGGAAAAGTCAATCCTGTTTATTTATTTTTATTTTTACAGCAGTATACAACCACAATGTGCATTGTATTGAGCTGAGGTGGGCTGTAGTGCATGTGCGTCCGAAAAATAAATTTATTTAGTTACTCCTGAAATTAGTTTTTTTTATTTTGTTTCGTTAAAAAATGCATTAGTCTGAAAATCCAAAATAATTAAGGTTGAATCTGTCATTGAAGGCTTATGGTGTCTGTCGAATGTTCTAAGAAGATTCGACGGAGCAGCTAAACTGTACGACGCCGCAATCGTACATTTCCGGTCGAATGTTCCGCCTACAAGCTATAGTAGAATTCTAATGTTGTATGACACTAGTTATAAATATATTTATTAATTATTATTACTAGTCGACCAACATTAGAATTCTTCTATAGCCTATGGGCGGAGCATTTGACCATAAATGTCCGCTCGCGGCGACTGCTTCGTCGAATCTTCATGTCGAATATTTTCTCTCTATGTTGAATAATCTTGGACTAATAGTTAGGTTAGGCACATTCAACCTTTTTTGCTATTGTCTCTATAATGTTGAATCTTTTCTCTCTATGTCGAATCTTTTCTCTCTATGTAGAATAATCTTGGACTAATAGAGCTAAGGTTAGGCACATTCGACCATAGGTTCCATGTACACAGATCACTATTGTCAGCGTCATGTCGAATCTCCTATCTATATCGAATTGTTGTCGCAATGAAAAAGAAAATAAAGCACTTGTTTATGTTGGATCTTTCGGTTTTCGGATTTTACACGTTCGTTATTGTTTGTGGAAGAGGACTCCATTGGCAACCTGTGAAATTCTGGTGAACTCCATGCCCAAGAGGGTTAGGGCAGTGCTGGAAAATAATGGTGGCCACACAAAATATTGACACTTTGGGCCCAATTTGGACATTTTCACTTAGGGGTGTGCCCACTTTTGTTGCCAGCAGTTTAGACATTAATGGCTGTGTGTTGAGTTATTTTGAGAGGACGGCAAATTCACACTGTTATACAAGCTGTGCACTCACTACTTTATATCGTAGCAAAGTGTAATTTCTTCAGTGTTGTCACATGAAAAGATATAATAAAATATTTACAAAAATGTGAGGGGTGTACTCACTTTTGTGAGATACTGTATATACAGAAAGAAAGACAAAACAATGGCAAGAAGAATACACACAAGAAACTCATGTATGGCTATTAGGGATGAGCTTCGAGTTCGAGTCGAACCCATGTTCGACTCGAACATCGCATGTTCGACCGTTCGTCGTATTGCGAACGATATGGACCGTTCGTGCCAAATTCGAGTGTCACGTCCTGGCCCATAATTCACTGCGGCATTGCAGTGCATTGCTGGCAGATGATTGGCCAAGCATGCACTATGACCCGCATGCTTGGCCAATCACAGCACCGTCTGTAGAGAGAGCCGTAATTGGCCAAAGCCAGGGTGGCTTTGGCCAATTATGGCTCAGAGGTTTAGTACACGCCCCACACTATATAAGGCTGCCTGCACATCGGCCCTGTGTAGTGTGTTTTGGCGTTGAGAGAGAGATAGAGAGAGAGAGACAGTGTCATTTGATTTAAGTTAGATAGAGTAGGCAGGCGGGTCAGTTAGCTGCACTTACAGTGTATTGTGTATATATACCTAGGTGTTGTATGTATATATATACACTGTATTCAGTTTAGCTAGATCCGTTCCTGTTTTTCTCTTCCTACTGACAGGCAGGCAATTGTTTTTACAGTATTTACAGCTACCTGAAAAAAATTGGTGGTGTTCTTCTGATCCTATTAGTCCTATTAGCTACAGTATTTACAGTTAGTGTAGTGCGTCCTCTGCACAGTGTGCACATAAAGATACCTGCAGAAAATTGGTGGTGTTCTTCTGATCCTATTAGTACCACAGACAGCTGCAGTATTTACAAGTTAGTGTAGTGCGTCCTCTTCACAGTGTGCACCTAAAGCTGCCTGAAGAAAATTGGTGGTGTTCTTCTGATCCTATTAGTACTGCAGGCAGCTGCAGTATTTACAAGTTAGTGTAGTGTGTCCTCTGCACAGTGCGCACCTAAAGCTACCTGAAGAAAATTGGTGGTGTTCTTCTGATCCTATTAGTACCACTGGCAGGCAGCTGCAGTATTTACAAGTTAGTGTAGTGCGTCCTCTGCACAGTGTACACCTAAAGCTACCTGAAGAAAATTGGTGGTGTTCTTCTGATCCTATTAGTACCACAGGAAGCTGCAGTATTTACAGTTAGTGTAGTGTGTCCTCTGCATAGTGTGCGCCTAAAGCTACCTGAAGACAATTGCTGCAATGGCATTGCACAATGAAGGATTTCCTTTTTCATTTCCATCCATCCCTATGAGGTGTATTTTTGCATGAGGCGTAATTTCAACAGGCTCCCTAAGGGTATCCCCACATGCTTAGGAGACCATACTAGCGATAATTGGTCAATATCCAGGGTGAGTGTACATATATGTGGGGCACCCAGTCTGAGCACCATTGCACAGGAGATGTCAATTTAAGCACGAGCACTTTGTATTATAACGTAATGGGACTGTATTTGTTTTTTTGTGTATTCTGCATGTATATATGTATTTGATTTGATTTGACTAAGTGCAACAAACTGTTTTTACATTTGTTCTTTATTTTTTTGATATATGCTTTTTAGCAAGTTTTTTTCTGCAGCTGGTGTCTGATTTTTAGTTCTTTTATCCAAAGGCGCTAAGGTTATATATTTTATATAATTATTGCCTCAGGGTACCCCTTCTCCAGAAACTTTGTTTTAAGTATATGGCTATGCTAAATATAATCCTCTTTGCGAGTGCAATTGTGCTTGAAGTGACAGAACTGACTCTTTGGTATGTTGCTCACCCAATGAGGGTGATGGCAGCTCTGATAATGGAGATAAGAGTTGCCGGCTGTTGGCTTTGTACAGTTGTGGGCATAGATGTCACTACCCTCATGGCACAGTTCTACATCTAAAAAGGCTAGTTTGTCTGGATCAAATACAAAGGTGAAGGAGTGTACCATGTCATTGTTGTTACAGTGTTGGACGAAGCCGTTAACCAGGGTGGTAGAGCCATCCCATATAATGACTATATCGTCAATATACCTGCCATGGAAAATAATATTTTCTATGAAGGGATTGTTATGCCAGATGAAATTTAGCTCCCATAGGCCCATGGTCAGGTTGGCATATGTGGGTGCAAAATTTGCACCCATGGTTGTCCCATGGATCTGAAGTAATCTCTGTCAAACTCAAAGTAGTTAGGCGTTAAGCAAATTTCTGTGGCCTCCATGATAAACTCTGCCTGGCGGGGATTGTTGGAGGGGTTGTCAGCGAGAAAGTATGCAACTGCTCTCAGCCCAATGTCATGGGTTATTGAGCTATACAGTGAGCTCACATCCAACGAGAACCAGATATAGGTAGTGTGCCAGGTGTAATTTTTAAGCATATCCAACAGGTGGATGCTACCACGGATGTAGGATGGGAGATTTTGAGGTAGGGGTTGTAAGAAGTGGTCTGTATAGATAAAGAAATAGCTGGAGACACTCTCCATAGCGGCCACTATTGGGCATCCTGGGGGATGGATAGGGTCCTTATGGATTTTGAGGAGATGGTTATAAATACCTTATAAAATTCTCTTTTTAGGAAAGCCTTCTCCATAGTGTTGATAATACCCTCCTTTGATGCTCGGTTGATAAGGGAGTGGTAACGGTTCACTCCGAAGTCGCTTATATGTTTTTTGGTTGGATAAAAGTTGTGTGGATTCTACAAGGTAATCGGACTTGTCCTTTACTATAATGGCTCCCCCTTTATCCACAGGTTTTATAATAAGATCAAAATTGTGAGATAGTTGGTGGAGGGACTCTGTGTCTGATGGAGTGAGATTGGAGCAAAACGTTTTTTGGTATTTTGGCATGCGTAGCACTATGGAATAGACAGGTACTGGATCGGTTATACTGTCAAACAAGGGCATATCAGGGTTAGTGGTAGTAGATGATAAAAGTATAGGTTCTAAATCAACTGTACTGTCGACCAGAGGGGTAATACTATGTGATATCTGAGATATGTTAGTAGCACAGTGGAGTTCTATGGTAGGGGGGTGCACTATGAGGTTTGTTGGAGATTAGGGAACGGTCAAAACTAGGTGATGAACAAGTCGGACCCGCGCAATCTGTGTGAGGATTGGATCTCTTCCTGCGAGTATTGGTACGTTTGGGTGTCAAAAGAGGTTTCCTGTGTGTGGAACAGTATGTGAATTATGGAGGAGAGGGTGTATGAATGTCATAGGAGGCTGAGGCTGATGTGGTGGATTAGTGGGCATCAGGGGAGGGATCCATGGGCTAACTTCTGAGCCACCCTGTCGGCATCCATTGACACAGACAGGGTGGCTTGGCCCTGCCCTCTGCTTGCTCTGCTTACTCATCACAGATTTGCTCCCGCTGCTATCAATCAGTGCAGTGAGAAGGGACAAAGCCAGGAGGAACTGGGCTCTCATGCACATCGCTGGATTGGTATAGGGCTCAGGTAGGTATAAGGTGAGGCTGGGGGTAACACAGGTTTTTTTACCTTAATGCATAGAATGCATCAAGGTAAAAAAAAAAAAAAAAACATAGATTTTTTTTTTCTACTTTAAAAGATTTTTATTGGTTTTTGAGAAAAAATAAAATACATTCGCAAGCTGTAGTTACATATCATAAATGTTAACATATGAAAAATAGACATAACCATGGTATGTTGTAGCTTGGTTACATCTTGTAAACTTGAATTACATCAAACTTTAGGTGAAATTGGTGATACCTCGGGTCTGGTCTTAACTCGTCCGTGTCTAAACCTGCCTTTGTGATTTTGCTTAGAGTCACATATATCAAAGGTTATTTTTGTGGTTTGGGGTTTGGTTATTTAGCAGGACACTTAATAAGGAGTGGTCCGACCAGACCGTGTCTCTAATTTGTGATCTTTGGGCTGCCGGGATCAAGTTATTCGAGACTAGCAGATGGTCGATACGGGCGTAGGATTGGTGGGCATGGGAGAAATGAGTGTAATCCTTTTTGGTGGGATTCAGCTCCCTCCAAATGTCCGTGAGTCCCTGTGTATATAACATCTTAGCGATTCTCAAACTGGTTTTAGTTGGACGGATGTTTTGGGCATTGGGGGGTTAAGATCTATCTAAGCCCTGGTCAAAGGCTACATTGGAGTCTCCCCCAAAAATTATGGAGCCTTCAAGCATAGGTCCAAGCGTCTTAAACATAGAGCTAAAAAATGTTTGCTGTCCTGAGTTAGGGGCATAGTAAGAAACCAGGGAGTATAGTCTGCCCTCTACGAATCCCTTAACCAGGATAAACCTACCTTCTGGGTCACGTAGTATTTTCTGTAGTGTGAATCTGCAATTTTTAGAGATAAGGATAGCAACCCCTCTGGTCTTATCTTCCGCGTTAGCTAAATAGAATAATGGGAACTGAGCGTGGATAAAATTAGGTTTGTACCGGATCGGGAAGTGGGTTTCTTGGAGAAATAATAGGTCAATTTTGCGGGCTTTCATAAAATCCAAAACTTTCCTACATTTAGAGGGTGAATTCAGCCCTTGGGCGTTATGTGTGGCCACCCTTAATAGGGAGGTTGGATTGTCATTGACAGCCATGGAGCAGAAGTAGAGGTCTAGCCCCCCAAGCCTCAACGCTTACCTGGTCCAGTTGGAGAAAGGGCACCGAAGGAAGAGTCTCTAAAACATCCCTGCAAGTCTTATTGGAAGAGTGGGTATGTCCCAGCAGACAGCCAACTACAACAGTAAAAATTGTTAGTGAGGAGAGTAGAGAAGAGAGAAGAGAACGGGTAGAAGAAGAGAAAATCAAGTCATCGTGACACTTGGGAGAGCAGTGATGGCAATGGAGCACATCACCCCTCACATTAGTGGATGTGTCTGAGCCCTGCGAGCAGGGAGGACACATAACCCAGGAGACCGGCATCGCCTGGTCCTTGGGATTAGTGGAGGTGCAGCCCAGCTGCCGCGACCTCGGTGCACTTTGATAAGATTAAGCTCAAAAAAGAAAAACACAACTGATCGGATCAGATCCGAACTGGGGAACCAATAGGGACCCCGCAAACCCCTTGTCCCACCTTCTTCCCCTCCCACCCAGGAAACGGTTCCGGGTGGGATAGGAAGACTGCCTAGGTTGCATCCCAGGCAAAATAAAACTCTTTCCCACAACTAGAGTACTGTAAAAGGGAGTGTCATGGAATAGAACTTTGTTACACTATGCCTTGTAAGTCTGGATCAGATAGTAGTGTATAGGATAAGATCTGCATAGTATAATAGTATAAGAGATCTACCTGAGAATCTTGTCGGGTCACATTGGAATACAAAGACCCAAACCAGGCCCTAAAAAGGTTGTCCTCGTGGTACTGCACTGTATCTGGGAGTAGTGCGTATGTTGTTCCTTCTAAGAGAAGGTCAAGATAGACAGGGGGAGAGGAAGAGAGGGGGGAGACCTGAAGCCCCCCCCTCCCCACCCCCCAAATAGCATTAATAAAGCCGAACATTTAGCGTAGGGAAACTAAATGACCCTACTCCCTTTCTCCGTATATTAGGGGAGGGTAACCACAGGAGCTGTCACCCTAGCCCTCATTCAGAGCACTACATGCATTCCGGATAAAAAAGATCTCAGATAAAATTCAAAAAGGAAAAAGCATAAAAATTAATAATCTAGGGAAGGTCCATAGAGTTCGTGAAGGTGTACAAAGGAGAAAAACAAAAAAGAGACAAGGGACAGTCATCCAACCGTCTTCTTGACTCGTGGACTCATGGAGGCCTGGCTTCCTTGGAGCGTTTATATTTAGGTTTTTCCCATAGGGGCTGCAAAGGACTTGCTGGAGATGGGCGTTTGTAGGACCCGACCGATGAATTGTTGAAGTCCATAGCTGACTCTTGAGAGATGAGACGGAGGTCTAGCAGAATCCGTTCTCCTTCTGGGAGGCTTCGGAAAGAGTGGGTTTTACCTTTGTGGTCAAACTTGAGCGCAAACGGAAAGGCCCATTTGTATTTGATTTCATGTTGCGTCAACACGGTTAATAGGGGCTTCAAGGCCCTCCTTTTTTGTATTGTGTTGGGTGAAATATCTGCGAAGACCTGTATGGTATGACCTCTGCACGTGAGGGGCTGTTGGTATCTGCACTTTCTCATCACCTCTTCTTTAACCGAGAAGTAATGTGGTTTGACCACGATATCTCTGGGGAGGCCGTCTTTCCTCGTGGGTCCTAGTGTCCTGTGAGCGCGGTCAATTTCCAACTTATGTGGAGGAATGTCTGGGATAAGTTGTTTAATGAAGTCTTGAACCACCGTCGTGGAGTCGGTTATAGATTCTGGAAGTCCTCTCAGTCTAAAGTTTTCCCTTCTGGACCTGTTTTCAAGGTCATCAATGCGTGAGAGAGCAGTGTCCAGTTGATCTTGTAGAATCTGTATGTGGTTAGAGTTCTGTCTTGTTTTAGATATGGTCTGGTCAAGTTTATCTTCAATAGCTTCCATTCTGGAGCCCAGGGCCTGGAAGTCCTCCCTAATATCGCCAGTTATTTTGGCTGCTGTTTGGGCCAAACCTTTATCCAGCAGGGCTGATATCTGGGCGAAAAGATCAGGGGCTGTAAGGATTGTGTGGGCTGTGGTGAGCGCCATCTCAGGCCCTGTGGTAATGTGAGGGGAGGGATGCTGCTGTGGGGGCGTCAAGGGCTGTTCTGTGAGGTGCTCTGAGGGGGCTGTGAGCTGTGCCATCAGTGGAGGGGTACTCACTGGGGTCCCAGGGGGTAGAGAGCGGGTCACAGCAGCGTAGGAGAGTTTGTTTCCTGAGCTCTCTGCTGCTATCTGTGTATCCTGCAGCATGGCGCCCGCCATCTTGGATTCGGCCTGCTCCGCCGAGGCTCTGAATAGCGGTTCCAGATCCCTCCTGGATGAACCGCCTGGCATAGAATCGTTCCCCTGCACTTCCCCTCGGTCCGTAGGTGGAAATAATGGTCCCCGGGGTCCCGGTTCCCCCGCTATGTGCGCCGGGTGGTCAGGGCAGTGCAGAGCTCCGGGCTTACGTCGCCATCTTGGAGCAGTCCGCGCATGCGCCTCCCAAAAACATAGATTTTAAAACCACTTTAACACTTACTGCCATAAACATGTATTTAAAAAATCAGTTTCCAAAGTTTATCTCACAGGCATAAAATGAAACTAGCTTCTGTCTAGAAATAATTTTGAGGTTCTATGAGGTATCTATTGAGAACAGCAAGAAAAGAAACCATTTCAGGTGAAGATAAAACAGTGATTTATGAGATGAAACAAAAATGTGTGAGAGCCAGAGGCTTTCATGTGAAAAATAATGATTTCACTGCTATGTTATCTTGATGATTGTAAGGTGAACAAACTTATTAGAAAATAACTGTGATGTAAAATAATACATACATTTAAATATGAATGCAATTTAGTGATTTGATCATTAGCTTTCTGTGAGTGATCTATGCAGGTGCTCTGTATGCTGTCATCTGAGTGGATTATAATGAGCTCAGAATATCCAGAGTACGTACACAGTATCCTGTGTTTGGTGTATTGAACTTCCTTTTTACGTAGTATGCAGTATTCACTGGTTTACCTTTCTTTTAAATAGCTAATCCTACTTTCTAGGGGTGTGCCAAACACCCCTTCGGTTCGGTTCACACCAGAACTTGCGAACAGGCAAAAAAATTGTACGAACACACAAACACTGTTAAAGTCTATGGGACACAAACATGAAAAATCAAAAGTGATAATTTTAAAGGCTTATGTGCAAGTTATTGCCATAAAAGGTGTTTGGAGACCCGGGTCCTTCCCCAGGGGACATGTATCAATGCAAAAAAGTTTTAAAAATGGCAGTTTTTTTAAGAATACTTAAAGTGAAACAATAAAAATGAAATGTTCCTTTAATAACCGTGCCTCAGGGATGTCTTTGATATGCCTGTAAAGTAGCACATCTTTCTCATGTTTAGAACAGTACCACAGCAAAATGACATTTCTAAAGGAAAAAAATTAATTCAAAACTGCTCACTGCTGTAATGTATTGTCGGGTCCTGGCAATATAGATAAAAATCATTGAAAAAAACAGCATGGGTCCCCCCAGTCCATTACCAGGCCCTTTGGGTCTGGTTTGGATATTAAGGGGAACCCCGTATCAAAATGTAAAAAGAAATTGTGTGGGGGTCCCCCTTAAAATCCAGACCAGGCCCTTCAGGTCTGGTCTGGATTTTAAGGGGAACCCTGAGCTAAAATAAAAAAAAATGGCGTAGGGGCCCCCCTAAAATCCATACCAGACCCTTATCCGAGCACGCAACCTGACAGGCCGCAGGAAAAGGGTCCTGAACTGCATCAGGCCACATGCCCTCAACATGGGGAGGATGCTTTGGGGTCCACCCTAAAATACCTTGTCTCCGTGTTGATGGGGACAAAGGCTTCATCCCCACAACCCTTACCTGGTGGTTGTGGGGGTCTGCGGGCAGGGGGGCTTATCAGAATCTGGAAGCCCCCTTTAACAAGGGGACCCGCAGATCCCACCCCCCCTTGTGAATGGGTATTGGGTACATTGCACCCCTACACATTCACCAACCAAAAGTGTCAAAATGGTAAAAATGTCAGGAGACAATTTGGGACAAGTCCTTTATAAAAAAAAGTGTCCCGCAATGTCCATTTATCTTTGATCACATCGTCCGATGGACTGAGAAAAAAAAAACGGAAAAAACTCTGCCTCCATGGGAGGCTCCTGCTGACTGCAGGCTTTCTGCATTGACAGCTGTTATATAGCTGAGGGCGGGGTCACCTGGTGACATAAACGGGAGACTCTGCCACCCTCTGACATTATGGGACATCACATGACGTCAGAAGGGACCAGGGTCACCCTTTTTTTTAAATAAAGGACTTGTCCAAAATTGTCTCCTGTCATTTTTACCATTTTGACACTTTTTTTGGTGAATGTGTAGGGGTACAATGTACCCAATACCCATTCACATAGGGGGGGCTAGATCTGGGTGTCCCCTTGTTAAAGGGGGCTTCCAGATTCCGATAACCCCCCCGCCAGCCGAACCCCACAACCACCAGGCAAGGGTTGTGAAATGGTAGCGGTACTCTTGTACCCCCTTACCATTTCACACAGGGGGGAGGGCCGGGATCTGGGGGTCCCCTTGTTAAAGGGGGCTTCCAGATTCCGATAAGCCCCCCGCCCGCAGACCCCCACAACCACCAGCCAGGGTTGTGGGGATGAGGCCTTTGTCCCCATCAACATGGGGACAAGGTGTTTTGGGGGACCTCAAAGCAATCCTCCCCATGTTGAGGTCATGTGGCCTGGTATGGTTCAGGAGGTGGGGCGCTCTCTCGTCCCCACCTTTTCCTGTGGCTTGCCAGGTTGCATGCTCGGAAAAGGGTAGGTATTTTAGGTGGGACCCTTACGCCATTTTAAAAAAAATTTTGGCTTGAGGTTTGGGGGTTCAGCAGAGTGCGCTGTGATTGGCCAAAGCATGCAGGTCAGGTGCATGCTTTGGCCAATCAGAAGCCACCAATGCACTGCAATCTCACAGTGCACTGTCGGTCTAACCGTTCATTGTGGCGCGTTCCAAGGGTGCTCAAATTTCCGGTGAATGCCCCATAATGTTCTGTATTCAGCGAACGGGCGAACACCTGATGTCGACCGCGGACTCACCCCTGCTCATTTCCTGTTTTCTGTGCTTCCTTTACCTTTTCTTCATTCTCTTTCATTAAGTCCTGTTAGTTGATTTAAGCATCACTTGTCTACTATGTTATTATCACTTGTTACACATATGTAAACTCACCCTTAACTTATTTTTTGTCTGAATATTTTTTTGTGTGCAACCTTTAGATGCCATCATTGGCTGTGACTCAGTGAGCTAGATTTAAGTTTACAGGATATGTAAAAAATAAATGTACACATTAATTATACATTGTATTTTAGCACATTGTGGTTAAATTAAGGCTTTCCATTGTACTTTTGCTTTTTCTTACTTGCAGCTTGTTAGGAACAGTTACATAGTTACATATTTAATCTTGTTAAAAAAAGACAAAAGTCCATCCAGTTCATCCAAAATAGAAAAAAAAAATAGAAAACTTCCATATACACTATCCAGTACCCACAGTTGGTCCAGAGGAAGGCAAAAAAACAAAACAAAACAATAAAACATGATCCTATTTGTCCCAGCAGGGAAAGAAATTCCTTCTTGATCCCCAAAAGAGGCGATCGGATGTTCCCTGGATCAACTTTACCTATAAATATTAGTATCCAGTTATATGTTGTACATTTAAGAAAGAGTCTTAAAACAATCTACTGAGGTGTCCAGAACCAGCTCTTGAGGAAGTCTATTCCACATTTTCACAGCTCTTATGCCGCGTACTCACGAGAGGACTTTTCGACCGGACTGGCCTGACGGACCGAATCCGGTGGACAATCCGACCGTGTGTGGGCTCCATCGGACCTGCAGCGGACTTTTTCGGTCAAAAATCTGACGGACTTTAGATTTGAAACATGTTTCAAATTTGTCCGACGGACTCGAGTCTGGTCGAAAAATCCACTTGCCTGTGTACTAGTCCAACGGACAAAAACCAACGCTAGGGCAGCTATTGGCTACTGGCTATCAACTCCCTTATTTTAGTCCGGTCGTACGTCATCATGTACGAATCCGTCGGACTTTGGTGTGATCATGTGTAGGCAAGTCCGTTTGTTAGGAAAGTCCATCGGAAGTCCGCTGAAAGTCCGTCGGACCAGTCCGGTCAAAAAGTCCGCTCGTGTGTATGCGGCATTACTGTGAAGAAGCCTTTCCATATTCAGAGATTAAATCTCTTTTCCCCCAGATGTAAAGAGTGTCCCCTTGTTCTCTGTGATGACCTTAAAATGAATAACTCAACACCAAGTTCACTATATGAACCACTTATGCATTTATACATGTTGATCATATCTCCCCTTACCCACTTCCAGCCCAAGGATGACATATGACGTCTTTGACTTTCAGTGGGGATGTCTGAATGACGTCTGCAGCTTTTAGAGCAGCGATTCTGTGCATCGTAAGAACAATCATAGCTTCAGTTCAGCCGCGTTATCATTCTTACAGGTGGTGGGAGGGGGGTGTCCTCCATTGCTCCTCTGGGAGTAAAGTGATCGGGTCGTGGCAGCTAGTGACAGAGGTATTTTTATTTTAAAAGGTTAGAACTGCAGCAGCAGTTGCAGTGAATGGTGTCTGTTGCCATTAAACCATATTGGTGACCACCCCATGATCACTCTCAGTTTAATGGTACATAGATTGTTGTTCCAGGTCAGGAAAATCTCTGAACAGGAGGAGGTCTGGTGTGTAATATATGTAATATATAAAATTCTGGTCTCCAGCAGTGGGATACTCATCACATTCATAGCATAGTCACTGTTCTGCTTAAAAGCCTAATTCCAGTTTCATGTATTAAACACATTCTATAGCTGTTCTAGATAGATAGATGAGAACAATTGTATCAGCAGACTGCCGGAGACAGTGTCCTGGTACTGGAGTTGATTAAGTATGTTGGAAGTATTTATCAGATTTTTTTTTGGTTTCAGTACTTACCTCCCTTTAAGTGCTGAATCAACCAATCCTTTAAAGCGGAGTTCCACCCAAAAGTTGAACTTCTGCTTTAAGTACTCCTTGCCCCCTTACATGCCACATTTGGCATGTAATTTTTTTTTTGGGTGGGTACCTGGTTTTGACAGGTACTTTCTGTCCCACTTCCTCCTTCCATCGCTTGGCCGCCTAGGCGACTCCTCCTCTCCCCCTTTGCGCCCCCCCCTTTGCAATCTTCTGGGACACATCACAAGTCCCAGAAGATTGCCTGGCCACTAGGAGAGCGCAGCGTGACTCGCGCATGTGCAGTTGCGTGCCCAGCTGTGAAGCCACAAGCTGTCACAGCCGGGCACCCGCAGTTGCAATGACGGTGCCGTGGAGAGGAGAGGGAGAGGAGCGAGGCTTCGGGCAACCACATCGCTGGACTGAGGGAGAGGTGAGTGTCTGTTTATTGAAAGGCAGCAGCTATACGTTTTGTAGCTGCTGACTTTTAATAAACTGAAAAAAGACTGGAACTCCACTTTAACCTACTTCCTGTGAGTGCAGGGCATCAAGGACCCACCCTAGCGGGCGTGTGATCACTGTACTATGTGCTCACAGTACAATGATGAAGACAATGATGTTGTCATCATTACATTAGCAACAATTTTTGCATCATGCAGGACCACCAGATGCTTCACAAGGTGAAAGGAGGAAGAGAATTCTACATGTCATGTGACTGGCCAGAATATACGCATAAATAAATGATCAATCATGCACTTCTAATACTACCTAATAATTTCCCTTTATAACAATAGCACAAAATACTTCTTTGCAAAAGTGTAAGTTATAACTATAGTTTGAAGAAGAAGGCCAATCACAGAATGTTTACTGTTTGTTCTGTGCAGGAAGGATGTTTTATGTAGCTGAGATGCTAGATTGTGTTGCTATAAATTAGGCATATGCTGTACATATACATTTATCTTTGAACAAAAGAATATTTGGCTAATTTATAGCTTACAACTTTTGATCTGTAGTGAAAATAAATTGCTAATGAGATGCCTAAATTTATAATTGCCTATAACTCTGCCTAACGTATACATATACTTGATTAAGATTCAATGTAGATGTATCATTTAAACTATAAACTGAATGTATCTCTGAAGAGCAACATTTTTGCCTTTAGCATCCAATGCATAGTAATTAAATTCTATTAAAACCCTAGTAGATGGAGTGTGGTGTGAAGCAATTGTTAAAATGCTTAAAATGATCAGTTATCAGAAAGTTTTGATTAAGTAACAGGAACACTTATTTAACTCAATAGCATTAACCAGCATATGTTGATGTGGTGATATGGATTCTAATGCAAATTACATTTAGACAATTTACATTACTAAATTGAAATTCTATTAGCACCAATCATAATACTAAACTACAGACTATGATACTAGTAAAGTTATATCATCAGCAGCACAACAAAAAACATATTTTAATTAATCTTTTATTTACATTTTTAGATTTTTATTGTTTTCTGTATCATCATTGGAGAAATTCACCCATGTGTTTATTCTGGTACCTATTGACACAGGGATTGAAAGCATTGAAAAAAAAATTTGTACAGTTGTTACCAGAACAGAAGATGAGGAGAAATATTAAAATGGGGACACCTATTTAGGTGACAATTTTTAGCTCCAGCTATAATTTTTTTTGAATTTTCAGTTTTGGATAGAAGAGTTAACATTTCTGTGAAGTTTTATTTCTGCCTGCAACCTCATTGGAGAGATTTTCTTTTAAGCTGGCCATAGACTGATTGAAATTCTTTGCTGATTGGACTGAATTTCCATCAGTGTGTGGCCATCCCCATTTGACAGAAGTCGTTTGTCCTTTTGTCACACTGGAAAACTTATGTCGACAGCAGAGAGCCCCGCTGTCAGAGTACAATATACTAACAGGAAGGATTGCTCCATCCACCTCAATAATGTAGATGGAGCAATCAGTTGAAAGCGTTATTTACTGTTCGGTTTATCTATGGCCATCTTTACTTCCTGCCCCAAACAACATTAGAACAAAAAGTGAAGGAGGAACAGGAGGAACACAGACAGCAACAAACATTTTTCAGGAGTTCTAAGGCCTTATGTACACTGCTGCTGCTAAACAGACGTTTAGGAGCAGTTTGGCATTTTTAACTGTTATCTTATCAGTACATGTATACGGGGTCATTTACAGTTGTTTCTAGGCAGTTGAGTTGAGAGGCTTTTTTTGGAATGCAAAAAAATGGGTTTCAGATGCTGAGTTTAGAGGCATTTCGAGCACCAAACTCTTCTAAACGCGGCTAAACTCGATAACTCACATTTAGCCACGTTTTGTTTACAGGTGTTTTTCATTTTTGGCTATTTTGAATTTTTTTAAAAAAAAACTTTTTTAAACGCTTCTAAAGGCAAATGCGGCAAAACATTGCTAAACGCGGCAAAACAGATGTTTTAAATGTGGGTTACTATCTGTCAAGATAAATTGTAAAAGGAGAGGTTGTAAAAACATTCCGTGTACATGAAGCCTTAACCATTCGCATTCTAAAAAAAACATGAGAGGTTCCTGTCACTTCCTTGCAGCCTTGAGAGCACCTTTGGCACAAGTTTGGGTACATTAAGTGTGTGTATAATTTCTAAGGGTAAAATATTCTAGTGCCACTCCAGATTTGGGAGTTGCCCCATTGGGAGAATATAACTGCTGTACCTAAGATGTATCACTGTAACCCATCTGTTATGGAGAACGAGTGATTATACTGAAACTATGCTGGCTGTGCTCTTGTGGCTGAGCCTGATCTTTTGGGGTTACATTGTTCCCCCACCCCCCCCAGGCCCCTACCCAGATTTGAGTCTGGGTTCCCTTACTTCTTAAATGGATAAGAGTTTGTAGACCGCATTTTCTCACTCCTGCTGAAGCGGAAATACAAAATCTGAGAAATGTGTGGAGCTTTGCAACATGCAATTACATCTGCATGAAGAGAATTTGTAAACATTATGGGTATAGGTATAGGTACCTGTATACCCCATACCTATATGGGTATAGGTATAGGTACATTCAATACTTATTTAAGCTGTACTACTCTGAGCAGGTGATAGATAATGTCATGGGAGTCATGATTTTAATACTATTGAAACTTTGAAGTCAAATACTACATGTTTTATGTAAAATCTGGTGTTATATAGTGTTATACAGTGTTATACAATGCCTGAAAAGTCCTGCCCCATTCCTGTACACAGTCCTGTACATTTCTTGAAAAGTATTTGATAGTTGGGATTTGGCACATTTCTTAGAGCCAATTTATTTTATAATTTGTCTTAACAAGACATGAGGTGAAATCTCTCTAAAGGAACATGAAAAGGGGTTTAACCCCTCTCTGTTTTGTTTAAAACAAAAAACAATAAACATTGCTTTGGATGAGTTTGAAAGGATAGAATACATATTTTGCCAGTTTTTTGTTGTGTAAATTTATACACCTGTATTTCATATTATTAGTGGGAAAAGATGAGAATGATATACAGCATTATTTATGAGTAAAAGTCTTCAGTTATTATTTACCTACACTGTCTTCAAATGTAATTAAACCTGGTAATACCGAATGGCAGGTAAAGTCATGGGGGCTCTAGTAGTACTTACAGTATCAAATACTGAAATATATTCCATCAATGATCCTTTTTTAAGAAGATTGATAAGGTTATGACCTTCTTGAGGTTTGTAGATAACATCCTAATTATATGGAAAGGATCAAAGAAAATAGAAGAATTGTCATTAATAATGATTGTAGTGTAAGAATGGAAAGTTAAATACAAAAGGATAAAGGAATAGAATCGATTTGAAATTTCATCTTGATTGTAGCTATTTGTAACATGCATAGTAGACATAATTGTATGGTCAGTGTTAAGCCTGAAGCATAGTACTTTACAACAAAAGGACTTTGAAATACAGGAAAAATTATTTAAGAAACAGATGGATTTATAGAGGATATAAGGAAGACATACTGTAGACAGAGGTAACGGTAGTAGAGAAAGCATAATAAAAGGTGAAAGAGAACAGCTGCTAAAAAGCAAAAGACACAAAGAAAAGATAGTTTTCTATTGCATTTTATTACTTCCCTATACTTTCCTATAACAGATCATACTAGATGTTCTATACAAAGACACTGGAAAATAACTCTAGGAACCTACAGCAAATGGAAGACATGTAAGGTGCCTAGCTTGGTCCAATTCCAGCTGCAGCTGCTGTGAAAACTTTGCATTACATCATAAGGTCTAATAAAATTAAATATTAGTGAAAAGGAGCAAGCCAACTAAATTCTTATTTTTGGATATCAAGCAGGGGATACAGATGTAGCGGGCACCTCCTTTCATGTAGGTGACCTTTTTCTGTGTTTAAATTACAAAGTGCAGTTTCAGGTAAAATTTAGGCAGGCTTGTACTATTATAACAGGCCTGGTTGTTTATTTTGGAAACTGGGAGTGTCAGTGTAGTGCAGGGTGTGACCACCTGTGCTTGGACCCAGAGATGACTCCTCTTGCTTTCAGTGACATGGTTCGGGAAGAGAGGTTGGATTTGGGATCTGAGTGACAGGCAGCTTGTGTGTGAGTTCTGGCCAATCATTAATTTGTTTGGCAGGAGGCGGGACTCTCATAAAAGCTGGGGTCACATGATCAGGGGGGAGTTCATAGTCCAGTCTGGTGCCCAGAGAGGGGAGAGGTTCCCCTGTGGGGAGCCAAACGGAGCCCCCCCACGGAGAGGGAGGGGGGACCAGGACCTGCAGAAAAGTTAATGACACCGGACAGCATGTAGTCGCTGGTGTCACTGGACGCCCCTGCGGGGAAGGGAGCGTGCCAGATCAGAGAGAAGGGATGGAGAAGCCATTTCAGAAGAAGTAGCAACTAAGCCGAAGATAACTGGGCGATCGATCGTTTATGAGTGGCACATGGACTGTTGTTCAAGTGAGTGAAAGCCCAGAGGCTGAGGGATGTTGGTACGCAAGTCAGTGAGACAGGTGGAGATGGCCTGTGACTTTGGGTTCAACAATACCCCGGGATTCCAATCAGTCAGGCGGGAGGAATTATTCAGAGTAATCTCTTCCTTAGCTCATCTTGGAAGTACCATACAGATGGGAAGTAGTGGTAAAAAGGCAGCAGTAAAGCTCCCAGCACAAGTAGAGATACAGACTGTTCTTAAAAAATTCTGCAGGTGAAGAAATTATTCAGAGTAGTAGTAAATCTACTTCTGTCTTCCCCACTGAAGAAATCATTGAGAGTGATTTCTTATAGTCCGCATTGTTCTAAGTCTTTGCATAAGAACGCAAAGAAAAGATTATGAAGCAGCAAAAGAGCATCTCAGAAAACCCTTCTCCTATCCCAGTTGTGTTATATTAATAAAGCAAGAGAAAAGTATAAAATGGACTGTTTCTATTTCTATGGGCTGCGATGGGCTAGGTGGAAAACGTGATTTATGGATATAATATCTAATCAGCAGCTCCTTCGGTGGTAAGTGCTACACAGAGAAATGCTTGAGTATGTTTACATTGTGAGCCTAGACTATAGGCTTAGGAAAAGATAACAGAAATAGTGAACCAAATTGATATTATGACTCACAGACACTACAACCAATATATTAGACAACGTTTCATAGATTTAGTTTTCTTTTTCTTCAGATCAAGTCAAATACTTAAGGAAAGGTGGACAAAATTTACCTTGAAAAATAATATAAGAATCTTCAACTGAACAAGTATACAGTGATAGCTTGTTATATTTAATATGAGAAATGTTTATGCTACATGTGTTATAGAAAAAAACAAAATTGCCAAACCAGACATTTCCTCAGCAGATGACATTTCTGCAAATATAACAAATGGTCAAACAAACAACAGTAACAATAATGGAATGAAAGCTTCAAACAAGCTATTATAGAATACAATGCATAACTATTTGATAATCAACAGCTCAAGTATTCTGGATCCTACTGCCTTTCTTATATTGATTATATACATCTTCTCTGAGGACACGTATGGGATATGTTGATATGAAAGTCTGTTATCAAGCATAAGAATATTTTATGTTGTGTACAGGACACTTCTTTCATATTCCAAGGCATGATTTTCTAAAGAAGACTTTTTCACTCCAGAGTAGATTATATTTACATCAATAGAAATCAGATTTAGTGGAATTAAGAAAAATGAATAAACTACCTGTAATTCTGATTGGGTATTTTAAGAAAACATAGGTTAAAGTGAAAACTGCTCTTTAAAAAAAATAAACCCTTTAACCTGAGTTGCAGTATTAGCCAAAGGCGTATGAGAGAAACAATCCAAACCATTGGAAAGTATGTGCTTTCTTCTAGTGAGGTGTAAATCCAAAATTGATTTGTCACAGGCACAAGAGGTGAGGGGAAATCATCTAATGACAAGATCTGTTATGGTGTCCACTGTGGACCATCTAACCTCCGTGCAGACACAGACAGATTCATGTACCTGTCTGTGACAGATGATGAAGGCCCTGACATAATGCGTAGGGTGGAGTCTTCCGCACTGTCTCTCTCACTACCACCAGCAGCTGCAGCAGGATCTAACAGTGTCTGTCACGTACCTGGTGATGAGCCTGACGCTTAGAGGAAGGCCTCTCGTACAGCTCCGGCTAGTGAGTCACTAATAGTGGGACAGCAGACTCAGGAGCGCGGTGAGGTAAGAGTACCTATGATCAGTCCAGAAGTTTGTGCAAGTAGTAGCCAGGAACCCACGAACTGGAAGCCGGAGACAGCAGGCAACATTCAAGCAGAGGTGCACCACAGGAAGCAGGAACAGTAGCAGGCTGAATAGCAAGGAGCAGGGTCAGACGAACCGGGTTGACAACAGACAGGCAGATCAGGCAAAAGCAGCAGGCAGAAGCGTAGTCAGGTCACAAGCAGGTTTCTGGCAACAAATGGGCAGATTAGGCAAAGCAGCAGGCAGAAGCGTAGTCAGGTCACAGGCAAGTTTTGGCAACAGACGGGCAGATCAGACATAAACAGTAGGCAGAAGGGTAGTCAGGAACAAGTCGGATTGGTAGCAGAAGTCAGCACGCACAAGAATCAGGATTCAGGTAAACGCTGTAGACCAAACAGCAATTAGCCAGTACTGAAGCTGCATTTAAATAGGCCGTCTGGCCCAGTTCTGATGACAGGCGCAGGCACGCGTGCACATGGGAACATGCAAATGCATTCACGCATGCGCATGTGCGTTTTCTGATGCGTCCGTGGCTGTTCTGTGTATCCCTTGTTGGCACCTGCGCACAGGTGTGCATCTGAGAACAGCAGCTGTACTCCGCAGACGACTTCCCTGACAGTGTCGGAGCTGCCGACGGAAGACTAGGGGAGAGCAGAGAGCACTATTGGTTCTGTTTTTATGAGCCGTACTTCCATCACTATTCTTGGGAAAGCAGCAAAGTTTTGTACAATGTGCCTGCCATCTCTGGCTGATCCTGGCTGTTAAGGGAAAATCATGTGTATTTGACATTTGATACCAAGGGTCCAGATCTGAGTTTTATATACAAAAAAAAAAAAAACACACATTTAACCTTTATATGTTTAAGGGTCCAAGTTTTAAGGCGAGCGGCCATCTTGTGATTCTTGGTGGTGGACTTCACTTCACATATATGGTGAATTGCGATTTTGGGAGTTCAAAAGAAGATTTGTCACCATTTTCCATTTCTCCCACTCTATTTCTGGACTATTCATTAGACTATTCACATCTTATTGCATATATACTAACAAGAACTTTATTTAGTTAGGAACTGATTAAGTATGATGTTATAATAAATATTGGTTGATATGTGCTTTTGATTTAACAACATTTATTTATTCTTTAATTACGTGGTGAGCATAGCATTCTCATATTTATACTATTGTACAAAGTTGGTCACTTTTTGTGCTGGGGCTTATTGATTTATTGGTATAGTTTTTAAAGGTGAGTGAGAAAAGTTTTTATTTTTAGTTGTACATGCTTTCCAGCCACAGTACAAAATCTGTGGATGTTGTCTTTGAAATAGTGCACATTTATTTTAGGATAAAACCTACCTCTTATCTCCCCCCTAAATTGTATCTTCTATACAATGTTTGTAGATATTGTTTTTGTTCCTTTTACAATGTAACCTAACTTGCTTGCATACTTTTTAATTACTGTATAATGTGTGTGGCTATTGCTTCTGAAATAAAACATTCTAATGCTTATTAAAGGACAAAACTTGCCTTATCACTCCATTTTACATTGCTGCCTAACCAAGCTGCTTGCATACCTTCTAAACACATTATAATATTTGTGGCTATTGTCTGTTAAATAATACACTTTAATGTTGATTTCAAGATAAAACCTGCCTTGTCTATTTCATTGCGGCCTAACTAAGCAGCTCACATACTTTCCAGCCACTGTACAATATTTGTGTCTATTTAAACTGAAAAAATGCACTCTAATGTATTTTTCATTATAAAACTTGCCTTGTCTTTCCCTCTTAAATTGCAGCCCTAGCAAGCTGCTTACATATTGTTCAATCGCTGTATAATATTTGTGGCTATTGTCTTTAACATAATACAACTTAATTTTTAGTTAAAGATAAAACCTGTCTCATCTCTTCATCCTACATTGCAGTCCTATGAAGCTGCTTATATACTGTCCAGCCACTGCATAATAGTTTGGCTATATTCTCTCTGAAATTCTACACTGTAATTTCTTTAAAAACAAAACCTGCACCACCCTCCCCCCTTATATTGCAGCATTTCTTAGCTGCTCACCTATTGCCTCGGAAATAATACACACTTATGTTTATTTAGCGATAAAACCTGCCATGACTCTTTCTATTTGCTGCCTACAGTACTCACATACTGTCCTGATACAAGCCACTTTCTACCATATCTAAAGCCTATATTTTAAATACTTTGGAAATAATTTAGGATATGTGGATTTGAGGTTCTTCAGGGAAAATGGGTTGTGATTTTGATGTGTTTTTTTGCGCTATGTTTAAATGTTTTATTTATTATTCTATTAGGACAATGCAGTGTGAAACAGTGAAAAAAAAACCTTTACAAACTATACTGCTGAAGCAATGTGCTCGTGTGACTTAGGCTTGTTACTGGTGGATAAAAAAAAAAGGTGGCCAAAACTATCTAGAAAAAGCATTTTTCAAGTTGAAATAAATCAGCCTACGGTGCATACATTTAATCCAAGCTTAATGTAAAAGTTAAAAAAATAAATTGGACATCCAAAATACGTGATGCCAAATTCTGGTGTTGCTAATGTTGTCAGAAAAATTTGGCACATTGCCACGAAGTCCAAATAAAAGGAGGACTCTCTCTCAGCTGTACAGTTTTTTGTATCTTTTTTTCCTTTGTTAGATTTCCCCCATGGCTTTCCATGTTCTTTTTTGCCAATACTTGACTATTAGCCTTAAAAATATCCCGCAAAAATTGAAATAACACTCCTAAAGCCACATCCATATAAACTTGATTGGAAGAGAGAAGAGGTAAAGGGCTACAGGGCCCTAATTCAGAATTTAGAGGCAAAATGGACAATGATATAATTCAAAAATATATTTTATTAACAACAAACAAGAGAGTGAGCCCCTGTGCGTCAATGCGTTTCGCTGTTTTGCTTCGTCAGGGCACACTTGGGGTAGTTAAAAGGCACAGGTCTCACTATTAAAGATAAAATAAATCCATCAGACATTGTATTACAATAACATATAATAAAACACTTTCAAACATTGCTATATCCAGAGGACATACGCATATCAGATACAAATAGCTACCTTGTCAACATAGAAATGACAAAAAAAAAGCAGCCAAATTGAACATTAAAATAGGTGATAGTATATAAAAGACATACCTGATGGCGTAAGGATATATAGATATGAATATAAACTCATATAGTTCACTGAGGGAGGAAGGAGATACACTGTGAGTATCCAAATAATTAAAGGGGGGAGTAATAGAGAGGATAAGTTTGTCCTGACGAAGCAAAACAGTGAAACTAATTAACACACAGGGGCTCACTGTGTCAACTCTCTTGTTTACACAAGATACTCATTACTATCATATGCCTATTGTATGTTTTTAATTCTTTTTTACTTGACCTGTTTGATATGACTTATTGTTAAAAAAATATATTTTTGTGCTATATCATTGTCCATTTTGCCTATAAAGTCCAAATTAGGGCCCTGAACATAGGTTCAAAATTCCTACCCTCTAGACTTCAATAGGGTTCGATTTTAGGTTTGGGCTTTGTCGACTTTACACAGGATTTTACAAACCTAACCATGAATCAAACCCAAAGTCACTCATTCCTACTTACTTTGTGCACCAAAGAGAATTTTGACAGTGTAGGCATCATTTAAAACTGCAGAATATATAATATAATGTGTGTATATATATATATATATATATATATATATATATATATATATATATATATATATATATTGTAACCAATGGATTGCACTGACACAACCTTTGTGTAAGCCAACATACAACTTGTGTGCATAGAAGCTTGAAATTAGGTAGCCTGTTTTACGCTGTTGATTTTAATTACAAATTTGAGGCATGATCACCTTCATTGACAAAGAATAAACAAATCCATAATATGGAAAATAACTTCAGATAGGAAATCCCTGTAGACTGTAAACATGACTAGCTTGACAGACTTGCCCAAAACAATGTTCACTTTTGTTTTAATCAGTGTTAATTATTTTGTGATGTATGCATGCAGGTGAATTAATAATCACAGTACTTAACCACTTCAGTACCAGGCAGTTGGCCCCTTCCTGCCCAGGACAATTTTCAACTTTCAGGACTGTCACACTTTGAATGACAATTGCGTGGCCATGCAACACTGTTCCCACAAATAGAGCTTTCTTTTGGTGGTTTTTGATTAGCTTGGGGTTTTCATTTTTTGCTAAACAAACTAAAAAAAGACCACATTTTTTGAAACAAAAAATGTTTTTCTTAGTTTCTGTCATAAAATTTTGTTTTCTCCTTCACTGGCAGGCGCTGATGAGGCGGCACTGATGGGCACTGATGAGGAGGCACTGATATGTAGAATTGATGGGCATTGATAGGTGGCACTGATATGCATCATACAAGTATAGGTGCAACAGCCAAAGTTCATATAGTTCCCAATACAAATCTGCTGATAGTGGATTAGCTAGATAAAATTCAAATGACAATAGAGTCCATATAACATGAGCAATAGAGATGTTGATATGAAAGAGGGGAGAAAAAAAATCCAAAAAAGGAGACACACAGGGCTGCCATCAATGTAAGGAATAAACCATAATCCTGGAAGCTGCAAAAAAACACAAGTGGAGATGCGCCTCTGGGTGCAGTCGTTTTTTTAAAAACAATTTAATAAAACATCATAAGATCAACTCACATGTAGTGAATAAATGTCAAGCGAGGAGGCGCATGCGTGGCAGCGGCTAAGATGGCCACCGGCTGCTAGAGCTCCGCTCCACCGCTACCCTTCGATCGCCACCACAGCAGCTAGAGCGAACCCCCAGGCTCATCACAGGGATATTCAGGTGGGGGAAACCCCCAGGAGCATAGACACCATAACGGCGCTAGCCCGGAGGAACCTCACGGACCAGATGACGGCGGCGGCAGCTCCAGTCAGCTATGCCAAGATGGCGGCGGTCCCACGAGGCTCCCTCATCAATACAGGAGGAACAGAGGAATCCATAGCGGATCAGGACAATCAGACCCCCTCTTCTCCAGGTATGGACTTTCCCCCACTGCCTCAGATCTCTTCACACACATCCACAGAATCTTTGCTGGGATGGATGGGTGCTGGTTATCCCTCTACCCCTATGACGGATCCACATACAGGGATGCTATTAACAGTAACAGAATCATCTGCAAACATCCCTGCACCCACAGACTTCCCGTCCATGATGGAGGCTTTTACCCATTTACTTTCTAAAAGCCTGGCCCAGAACGCAGTACAGATAACTTCCTCCATACATGCTGATTTGCTGCAATTGGGGCAGAGGATTGACACCATTGAGCAGAAAGCTGACCAGGCAGCCTCTCGCATCAACCAAAACTCAGCCAGAATACAGGACCTGCAGGACCAACTTGAAACGGCCTTCTCTAAAATTGACGATCTTGAAAATAGATTGAGACGGTACAATTTCCGTATTAGAGGTTTCCCAGAGACCGAAAAGGACACTCATGCTGCTGTCAAAAGCCTGCTAAGAGACCTCATCCCTGACATTTCAGATCATCATCTGGAGATTGACAGAGCACACAGAGCCCTGCAGCCCCCACGTTCAGATGGACTACCTCGCGATATAATCGTGAAGCCTCATTTTTACTCAGTCAAAGAGGAAGTCATGAGGAAATCCAGGGGCTCAGCTGACCTCAAGTTGCTAGGCCACAGGATTCCAATTTTTGCGGACTTATCTCTATATACGGTTCAGAAAAGGCGCTCTCTCAAACCGTTGATACAGTGCTTAATTGAGAAAGAAATTTCTTACCGTTGGTCTTTTCCCCTGCGCCTCAACTTTGCATATAAAAATAAAAGCTATGGCTTTTCTAGCCTTACTGAAGGAGAACGTCTGTTGCTACACTTGGGTCTGATCTCTCACGATCCGTCATCTCAAATGCAGAGCAGAAGCACACGCGCTTCCACGAAACGTCCACCACCAGCGAGCCCACTACAACCTTCCTGGCTGAAGGTTCCAAACGATCCAAAGAAAACTTCCCTACTTGATGTCACAACCGTCACAGGCTCAGGGAACTGATCCGGTTACTCTCTTTTGGCTACATCGGCCCGGTACTAACTCAAAGACACTACTTATATCTTTTCCCCTCACGCCTCTGAATCTTGGGGCCCTTACCAATACAGGAACTCTGTTGTTTACCCCTCTCGTTGAGGATACACCTCCCGAAAATTGATCCTGAACTCCTGCCCTTCGGACCTGCGGGTGACCCCAGGATCTCCGTACCATAGCAGAACTCTGGTCCTCAGGAACAGCCTAGGAAATCTCGGGCAACTTGGGACTTTTACCTTTAGTCTCATTTATATAGTTTTTTTCCCCCTTATGTCTGCAATTTAGGGGGGCAATGTAGCGGGGAGGGGGGAAAAAGGAAAATGTGCTATTTTGGTTTCAGCTATAGGAGGTTTTCCCCCTTCATTCTCCGCTGGGGGGGGGGGAAACGTTTGCCCCGGATCACAGGGTGAGAGGGGTTCAATCCCCTGGCACACTGGGACTCGGGGTGACCACCTATATAGGCTGTTGCCCCTAGCTTGGGTTATGGGGGAGGGGTACGGTTCACAGGATGGAGGTCCAGTGGGTATGTGAATAATTGTTTTGGCTTTTGTTACAGGGGGCCTTTTCATATCCCCCGCGCTGTTGAGATACTAAGGGTATTTGTTTTTCCCTTCTCCTTATTTTTCTTTTTTTTTTCTTTTCATCGGTTCGCTCTAACAGTTATAACAAGGAGGATTCCCATTTTACTTCCTCCTCTAATACAGTTTGGTTCTTAAGGTGGCAGGGTAGAGGTGGCAACAATGCACCTCCCCTAGGAACCAAGGGCGAAGTTTTTGCCATTGGTCCTGTTACCGGTTGATCCAGGAATAGATCTCCGGTCCTCTCAGGTTTTAGGGGTAGGGGGAGTCTCCCGTCCTACCCTGGGATAATAGCGGAGCCCAGGTCCCCCCCAAGTTGTATACAATGTTTATTGTGTTCTCAAATACTTATCAATTTGAAGGTTAAGCTAACGCTTGTGTTTTCTCTCCTACTCTTACTCATCTCTTTTCTCCTCCATTCCCTCTTCCTGTTCCCCCACATTCACAGATGCAGTGTCCGGCCTTGGTTGCTCCTCCCAGGACTTAACAAGAAAGTCGTACGCTTGCTTAATTACATGGATGCTCCGTTCGCTCGCCAGGTCGGTAAGACCTATAGCTATAGCATACACCACATGACCCCACTGGATGGCTAACTCTACCTTAGGAAAGAATAACCTTAAGATCATTTCCCACAACATACAGGGACTCAACTCCCCCATAAAACGTAGAAAGCTTTTTCAGCTATACAAGTCCATGCACACAGATGTCCTCTTCCTACAAGAGACTCACTTCCCTTCCTCTTACCAACCCTCTTTCCTCCATCATCAGTTTCCACAATTTTTACTCACTTCGGCCAAAAACAAAACGAAGGGAGTTGCAATCTGCTTTGCTAAACACATTAACTTAGTTGACTCGGAAGTTGTGTTGGACCCCCTGGGCCGTTACATTTCAGTCTCAGGGACCATCGATGGGGTGTTATACACCTTTGTCTCGTATTATGCCCCTAACAAGGGCCAGAAAGCCTTTTTTGACTCCCTGCTGCATAAGCTACAACCACATTTGAAGGGCACAATTTTTATTGGTGGGGACTCCAACACAGCTTTTGACTTCGCATTAGACAAGTCAAGCTCCGGTATGCCTAGACCCAAACGCCCGTCCAAGCAAAGTTCTAAAATTGCAAAACTCCTTCATGATAAGGGCTTAATAGACATCTGGAGGGAAACGAATCCACATTCTAAAGACTACACTCATTATTCAGCCTCCCATTGCTCCTATGCCAGGATAGACCACATATTTACCAGCCCACACATGATCCCACTGGTTTTGAAATCCAAGATCGTGGACACCCCCCTGTCGGACCACTCGATGGTCACCCTAATCACTCAAAGAGCCTCGGAACGTTCTAACTCTCCGAGATGGAGGGTTAGAACAGGAATGCATCTTAAGTGACCCCATACAATGTACCATCATAGAGGGAGCCATTAAGGATTATTTTGACATAAATGCCACGAACGAGGTCTCCCCTGAGACTGTCTGGGCAGTGCACAAAACAGTGATAAGGGGGAAAATAATCCAAATTACAGCCCAGTTACGGTCAGAACATAAAGCGGACATGCGGAAACTTACAGCAGAATTCCAGGCCCTCTCAAGAGCTCACAAACTAAATCCGTCTCCTGAATTGTTAGACAAACTAGATAAGGCTCGAGTACAGTTGAACATGAATCTCACTACATCAGCAGAGAAACAACTTAGATGGTCAGGGGCCAAATTATACTCCCAAAAAGACAAAATAGGCTCCAAACTTGCAATTAAGCTTAGCCCTAAACCCAGATCTCTAGCATTCCCGAAAGTAAAAATACAATCCGGGGAACTATCTCAGAACCCCGTTAAAATAATGGAGGCCTTCCTCCAATACTATGCGAAACTATATAAGCCTCACCCACCACATATAACTAAAACACAACAGGAATTCCTGAATTTCATAGTATTACCCTCCATCTCGAAGGAGCATAGCGAACAGAAGTCTTAGATACAATCAAATCTTTGAAACTAGGCTCCGCTCCAGGCTAGGATGGATTCTCCACGGGATACTATAAAAAATTTGCCCCTACTCTAGCCCCACACCTTTCAAAATTTTTTAATGCCCTTAGAAAAGGTACCCCATTGGGTTCAGATCTAAATACAGCCTATATTTCAATGATCCCTAAACCAGAGAAAGACCCCTGTGAGGTGGGTAATTATCGCCCAATATCATTAATCAATAATGACATTAAGATTTTAACAAAAATTCTGGCAAACAGGGTTTCAAGCTTTATCTCCTCATACATTCATAGGGATCAGGTGGGGTTTATCCCTAGCCGACAGGGAACGGATCAGATCAGACGGACAATAGACATTATCTCACTGTTACAGTCACACTGGGATGGAGGTCCCCCCCAATCCGGATTTCTTTTATCAATTGACCTACATAAGGCTTTTGATTCCATAGACTGGAAATACTTATTGGATATTCTACATAAATGGGGCTGTCAGGTCCCACACTTACCAGACAGGTGAGTCCGCTTGGGCAGAGGGTAGGCTCCCTTACGTATCCGATTCGGGGCCCCTGGTAGAGTAGACAGGAGGCCACGAATGCGGAGTGGTATGAGGGCCTGAAGTAGGGTCCTGGAGCACAATGGTCTGGCAAGCAACCGGTAGATCTTCAGACTGGGTAGAGCAGATGCTGGGCAGGAACTGATCAGGCTGGTCACACACAGGCAGAGGTCGGCAACGGGCTGGCAGCAGCGGTACAAGAGGGTGAGGCAGAAACAAGGTCAGACAAGCCGGGGTCGGGTTCAGGCAGCAATCAAGGATGGTCCAAAGGGTAGCCGGGTCACAACGGATAAGCACAACAGGGATACAGGAACTCAGGATGATCACGGACAAGGTACAGAGCTGTTTGATCAGGCAGCACTGGGTCAGCATAGAGGCAAGCCTTAAATAGGCCGATTGGCGCCAAAACGCCGCGCACGTGCACGCGCCGATTCGCCAAAGCGCGCCGCGCCCCCGCACGCGCCCGAGTGCGCCCCGACACCGGCGTGCACGCCCACCGAACCGGGTCGCGTCAAAAGCAACGCCCACAGGCGGACGCGCGCTAACGCGAACGCGCGCTAGCGCGAACGCGCGTACGCACGAACGCCCGGACGCCACCCCGCACGCCACAGTCAGCCAGCCCAGACACACCAGCGCCCCCAGGGACACGCGCCCCAGCACGGACAGGAACGCGAGCGCCCACACGCCCCGGCGCCCAACCAGGTAACCTCTCTGACAGTGCCCCCTCCTCAAGGGCAGACTCCGGATGCCCAGCTGGGCCATCTTTGCGGGATGAGAGGTTTTGAAGGATTGAAGGAGATCGTTAGCGTGTAAATTGTTTTCTGGTTCCCACGAATTGTCTTCGGGACCGTAGCCCCTCCACTTCACCAGATATTGTACCTGATTGCGCCTTCTTCTGCAATCAAGAATTGCTTCCACTTCAAACTCCTCTTCGCCATCAACCTTGATCGGTTTGGGTGGACCAATGCAACGACCAGGAAAGAAATTAGGCGTGACCGGTTTTAGGAGAGAAACGTGGAATACTGGATGAATTCTCAGGGAATTGGGGAGGTCCAATTCAAATGCCACATTGTTGATCTTCCTTTTGATCAAGAAAGGACCCAGGTATTTGGGACCCAGTTTCCTGGATGGACAAGCTAGCTTGAGGTTTGCGGTGGACAGCCAGACAGAATTGCCAGGTTCTAGCATAAGTTCTCCTCGTCTCTTTCTGTCGAAGATCCTCTTATAGTCTTCCTGAGCCTTGGTCATGGTTTCCTGTAGCAATTTATTGTTATTGGAGAAAAAATTCAAGGTCTCGGAAACTGCAGGAACAGGGCATTCAGGAAATGCTCCAGGTAAGAAGGATGGGTGGAAACCATAATTGGCATAGAACGGAGACTGATTAGTCGCTGAGTGTAAAGAGTTATTATAAGAGAACTCTGCGATGGGAAGCAGGGAGGCCCAGTCATCTTGGGAAAAAGCTGAAAAACAGCGGATGTATTGCTCCAAGGTTTGGTTCGTCCTCTCGGTTTGTCCATTGGACTGAGGGTGGTAGGCCGAGGAAAAGGACAACTCGATCTCAAGGGCACCACAAAGGGATCTCCAGAATCTGGAGGTGAACTGGACGCCTCTGTCCGAGACTATATTGGTCGGGACTCCATGTAGTCTGACGATTTCTTTGATGAAGATAGCGGCGGTCTCCATGGCTGAGGGGGTGCCCTTCATGGGGAGGAAATGGGCCATCTTAGACAACCTGTCCACTACAACAAAAATGGATGAAAAACCCTCTGATGGTGGGAGCTCCACGATGAAATCCATAGAAATCATGGCCCAAGGTCTCTCTGGGACTGGTAATGGCTTCAGTAGGCCCCATGCTCTTGACCGGCTAGTCTTATTTCTGGCACACGTATCACAGGACTCCACATATGCCTTACAATCCCTGGTAAGATGAGGCCACCAGAAGGAGCGTTGGACAAGGTCAATTGTTTTCCGTGTGCCGAAGTGACCCGCAAGTTTGTGGTCATGGCACAAGCTTAGTACCCGTGCTTTCAGCTCCTCAGGAACCACAATCCTATTCTTGAACCAGAGTAGTCCATCCTTGGCACAGGCTTCAGCAAGTGGGGGCATTCTCGAGGAAGCTCGCCTGATTTGAGAAATTATGTCTTCCTGTAGAACGAGGAAATTTCCAGAAGGGAGAATGGTGTCTGGGGACAGGGTTCTTTCAGAGTCAAGAAACATTCGGGAAAGGGTGTCGGATTTGACATTCTTGGATCCAGGTCTGTACGTGATGTGAAAAATAAATCGAGAAAAAAAAAGTGCCCATCTGGCCTGCCGGGGTTTTAATCTCTTGGCCGTTCTTAGGTATTCTAAGTTTTTATGGTCTGTGTAGACCAAGATGGGATGTGCTGCACCTTCCAGGAGATAACGCCATTCTTCCAGAGCTGCCTTAATGGCCAGAAGTTCCCGATCACCCACGTCATAATTTTTCTCGGACGGAGAGAGCTTACGTGAGAAGAATCCCACTGGATACAGGAGTGCTTTGGCACCCTGTCTCTGAGACAGTACAGCTCCGACTGCAACTTCGGAGGCATCCACCTCCAGGACGAAAGGCAAGGCAGGATTGGGATGTTTAAGAATAGTGGCTGAGGTAAACAACGCTTTGAGTTTTCCAAAGGCCTCTTGTGCTTTAGGGGTCCAGTGGAACCGGCACCCTTGTTTAATAAGTTCCGTAATGGGAGCTATGATTGAAGAAAATCCCTTGATGAACTTTCTATAGAAATTGGCGAAGCCAATAAAACGTTGTACCCCTTTTTTGTCAGTCGGTGCAGGCCACTCCAGAATAGCGGATACTTTCTGAGGATCCATTTTAATGCCATCAGGAGAGATGATTAAACCCAAGAACTGGATGGATTGGAGCTCAAATTCGCACTTCTCAAGTTTGGCGTAGAGCCCATGCTGTCTTAGCCGGGAGAGTACGGTTCGTACATGTTTGCGGTGCTCCATCAGAGAGGCGGAGAAGACCAAGATATCATCCAGGTAAACGATGACGTATAAATCCAGTAAATCATGAAAGACGTCATTAACAAAATGCTGAAATGTTGCCGGTGCGTTGCACAGACCAAAAGGCATGACAAGGTACTCATAATGACCAAATCGGGTACGAAAAGCTGTCTTCCACTCGTCTCCTTCTCTTATACGGATCAGGTTATAGGCTCCACGGAGGTCTAGTTTAGTAAACACGGTAGCAGATCCTAACCTCTGAAACAGCTCAGGAACCAAAGGTAGCGGGTATCTGTTCTTTATGGTAATTTTGTTAAGCTCCCGGTAATCAATGCAGGGACGTAGGGAATGATCTTTTTTTTCCACGAAGAAGATGCCTGCCCCAGCTGGAGACGTGGAAGGACGAATGAACCCTTTCTTCAGGTTTTCGTCAATGTAAGTCTTCAAGGTGCCCAGCTCCTGCTCAGTTAAGGGAAAGATCCTACCAAAGGGGACTTCAGTACCCGGTAGAAGTTCTATTGGGCAGTCATAGGATCTATGTGCTGGAAGGGTTTCTGCCCCCTTCTTACTGAACACGTCTAGGAAATCCCGGTAGGGTTCAGGAAGATCTTGGTAGAGTTTAGTTTCAGAGTCCATGCACAGACATTGGGAGGAGGTTGGTGGGATTCCCCGTAAGCAGTTTTGTCTGCAATATTCAGAGGAAAACTGAACCTTGCCTGTAGCCCAGTTGATGCTAGGATTGTGGGCCTGTAGCCAAGGTATCCCTAGGATAATTGGGAAGAGAGGAGAGGAGATGACATCTAGGCGTAATAGTTCCTGATGTTCCGGGCCAATGGTGGCCAAAAGAGGAACCGTTTCTTGGGTGACGGGTCCGGAACGGAGGGTGGAACCGTCTGCTAGAAAGACTGCCAGTCCTTGGGCTTTAGTTTGAGTGGGGATATGGTGAGTTTCAACGAAGGTCCGGTCAATGAATCCACTGCATGCCCCTGAATCAATGATGACCGGTACTGGGATGCTCCTTCCAGGTAACTGCAAGACAATGGAGAGTGTTAAATGGCTACCGGTACTAGGTAGGACAGGTGCACACGATGAGGAAGACGGTAGACACTTACGTCTTTTATTGTGGCATGCTCTTGCAAAATGACCGGGCTCTCCACAGTACAAGCACAGGTTGAGTGTGCGTCTTCGTGTTTTCTCTTCTGGAGTCAGAGAGGGACGGAGCAGTCCCAACTGCATAGGCTCCGAGCCTTCCTGGGCGGAAGCGGATGAGACCAATGGAGCTTGGTGCGGGGCACTAGGGACCCTGGGCAACATCCAGGTAAGACGTGGATGACCAACTGATCTTTCAGAGCGTCTTTCCCTGAGGCGACGGTCAATTTGGATTGATAAATTGATGAGCTCCTCTAGTGTCTGGGGAACCCCCACTCGTGCCAGCTCGTCCTTTAGAGGGTCAGATAATCCCAGCCGATATTGGTGACGCAAGGCAGCGTCATTCCACTCCGTGTCGGAGCTCCAACGCCTAAACTCCACGGCGTAATCTTCAGCCGCTCTGCGACCTTGTTGGAGGGAATGCAAAGTGGCTTCAGCCGTTGCCGTTAGCTGAGGGTCCTCATACAGTTGGGACATGGCTAGGAAGAAGTCACTCACGGAATCAAGAGATTGAGCCTTCTGTTTCAGCAGATTGTGGGCCCAGGTTTGAGGTTCACCAGTCAGCAAGGATATGACGAACCCCACTTTAGTAGCTTCCAGGGAGAATGTACGGGGTTGCAGAGCAAAATACAGTTCGCAAGCGTTGCGGAACGCTTGGAACTTACTGCGATCTCCGGAAAACTTCTCGGGTGGAGGTACTCTGGGCTCTGGTGGAAGCATCACTACAGAGGGTGCCGAAGCCGAATTGGACGCTGCTCCTGAAGGAGAGGCTGAGAGGGCCTGGACCTGCCCTTCCAATCTAGTGTAGCCTTCTTGCAGACTTTTAACGGCTTGAGTGAGGCCCGCTAGGTGCCTGCACAGTTCATCCATGGGGGAGGCCCCCTGCCTGGACTCAGTCATGGCTGCCTGATACTGTCAGGTCCCACACTTACCAGACAGGTGAGTCCGCTTGGGCAGAGGGTAGGCTCCCTTACGTATCCGATTCGGGGCCCCTGGTAGAGTAGACAGGAGGCCACGAATGCGGAGTGGTATGAGGGCCTGAAGTAGGGTCCTGGAGCACAATGGTCTGGCAAGCAACCGGTAGATCTTCAGACTGGGTAGAGCAGATGCTGGGCAGGAACTGATCAGGCTGGTCACACACAGGCAGAGGTCGGCAACGGGCTGGCAGCAGCGGTACAAGAGGGTGAGGCAGAAACAAGGTCAGACAAGCCGGGGTCGGGTTCAGGCAGCAATCAAGGATGGTCCAAAGGGTAGCCGGGTCACAACGGATAAGCACAACAGGGATACAGGAACTCAGGATGATCACGGACAAGGTACAGAGCTGTTTGATCAGGCAGCACTGGGTCAGCATAGAGGCAAGCCTTAAATAGGCCGATTGGCGCCAAAACGCCGCGCACGTGCACGCGCCGATTCGCCAAAGCGCGCCGCGCCCCCGCACGCGCCCGAGCGCGCCCCCGACACCGGCGTGCACGCCCACCGAACCGGGTCGCGTCAAAAGCAACGCCCACAGGCGGACGCGCGCTAACGCGAACGCGCGCTAGCGCGAACGCGCGTACGCACGAACGCCCGGACGCCACCCCGCACGCCACGGTCGGCCAGCCCAGACACACCAGCGCCCCCAGGGACACGCGCCCCAGCACGGACAGGAACGCGAGCGCCCACACGCCCCGGCGTGCCCCGGCGCCCAACCAGGTAACCTCTCTGACAGGGGCTTTGGGCCAAATTGTCTGAATCTGATTCGCTCCCTGTATTCAAACCCGACGGCGCAGGTACGCTTGATGGGCAGCTACTCCACTTCGTTCCCTATAGGCAGGGGCACCAGACAAGGGTGTCCCTTATCCCCTCTCCTATTTGCAATAGCAATTGAAACCCTAGCTATAGCTTTTAGGTCAAACCCAGACATTAAGGGGGTGCAGTGCGGAGAACAGGAACACAAATGTGCCCTTTATGTGGACGACCTCATGTTATATGTCACTTCCCCACTCATTTCCGTTCCGGGAATTTACAAAACCCTCAATGCATTTAGCGCAGTATCAGGCTTGAAGGTCAATATGGGCAAATCCACGGCGCTGAACATTTCGGTTCCGGACAGTTTTCTCTCCCAACTCGCGAGCAATTTTGACTCCCCTTGGGCCCAGAAGTCCGTTCGATATCTGGGAGTCAACCTCACAGCGGACATCGGTAATCTGTTCAAAGCGAATTATATACCCATGTTAAGTAAATGCATGGATGAACTAGATAAATGGGCAAAGTGTGGTCTATCCTGGCTGGGAAGGGTCCACGCGGTTAAAATGACACTTCTCCCGCAACTCCTGTATCTGTTCCGCTCCCTTCCCATCCCAATCAAGAAAAACTTCCTACGAAAACTGCAGTCGGAAATTATAAGCTTTGTCTGGGGTAGGAGGGGATATAGATGTCCGTCCAACATCCTATTACGTCTAAAATCCCAGGGCGGAATGGGGTTACCAGATCTTTGGGCTTATTATCAAGCAGCGCAACTGGCTCAATTGTCCATGATATTTTCCCAGGGTTCAAAACCAGACTGGCTCGCTATCGAGAGAAGAGCTACGCCTCATCACACCTTAGACTACCTCTTGTGGTGTGACCCCAAAATCAGACCAGCAATCATGTCCCCCACTCTTTCACATTCCATCTCTCTCAGCACTAAATTATTCAGGCAGTCTTCTCTGACTTCCCCTATGAAACCCCTCGCACATATTTTCCATAATTCCGAATTTCCTCCGGGAGTAAATATAAAAGCATTCAAATGGTGGACTGATAAAGGCCTTTATCGCATAGGACATTTTTTCACCCCAACAGGTCCAATAACCTTAACTTACTGCCGGAGTACTCTCGATATGCCGGATTCCGAAAAATTCAGGTTTACACAAATCTCACATTTCCTTCACACAATCTGGCGCAACAATTTAAATTCTTCATCCATTACTCCTTACGAACACTGGTGTGCTAATATCCAGGACCAAAAAGGGGGCATCTCCTTGATCTATTCTGCACTGATGACAAAATCGGACAAACCAGTTTACACTAAGTCCTGGGAGGAGGATACCGGCCAGACGTAGACATCGTTAGAATGGTATAAATATTGGTTTCGCTCCTTTAAAGGTATATGCAATATATCTCTCATAGAAACCAGCATAAAGGTCATATCTAGGTGGTATTACGTTCCCGCCAGACTGGCGGTGATGTTCCCGGGAGCCTCCCCCTTATGCTTCAGGGGATGTGAGCTTGAGGGTTCAATGATACATATTTGGTGGACTTGCCCCCAAATTAGAACCTTTTGGAGGAAAATTTTCAGCATGATCAGTACCTTATCTAAATTACCGGTGCACCCCAACATACATATTGCTCTTCTCAATCAACTATTTTTTATTTTACTAGGAGCTAAAATCACCTTAGCTAAAAGTTGGAAAAAACCAACGGTATCCTTCAGGAGCTGTATTAGGAAAATATCGTAGATTATGACTCAAGAGCATCTTGTGGCTAAACTTAATGACAAAGTGGGGAGGTTTATGTCCACCTGGGAACCGTGGGCTACATTTCAGAACATTAACCTCATACCAGGTATGACAGGAGGAGGAACTATTCCCACCCTCACCTCTGGACCTAACTCACTCTAATCCCTCTCCCTCCTTTCCTGCTCCCTTTTTCCTTTTCCTACATTTATTTTCATCCTTCTTTGGGACTCTCTTGTCCCTAATTCTCTGATCACATGCAGGACCTTGAATTCCTCGTCTAAAGGAATTCCCCGGTGGACCTCACCCGCCCACCGGAGGGTCATTACTCATTTTGCAAATTTTGCTTATATTACATACTACGGAAGGTTTTGAGTACAAAAGGGCTTCTCCTGTATTGCCCCCTGCAAGATTTCATACATCTGTTACTAGGATCTGGGGATTGGACACGGGGGGTTCCAGGCGCACTCCTACAGAAAGTTCCCATTGGGGTGGGGTGTGTGGAGTAGCTCAAGATACAGAATACAGAGAAGTACTCTATACTTAATCATAACCTCGTATCTTTATACCTGTTCTAGAAGTATAGATATAGGCTTTCCAGTTAATGTGTTATTATAATGAACAAAAATAAGTGGTGTTACCCTCACAATACCTCCCCACAATATATATGGCTCTGTATTCTACTGTAGTCTTATATGTCTTCTTTGTATGCTTATACGTGAGTGTATAATGGCTGCAGGGGATGATGTCATCCGAGGTGGACGTGTTTCCAGAGCGTGCACACTTGGATACTCTGCCAGTCACACTCCCTCATCAGCACAGATGTCTGCTGAAGAAGGAGCGCAATTTGCAGAGTATCCAAGTGCGCGCGCTCAGGAAACACGTCCACCTCGGATGACATCATCCCCTGCAGCCAGCCATTCGCTGTGTTCCAAGCCTCGTTCTGTGGCCGTTCTTCCGGAGCCGGCATTATCATCACCGGAGGATCTCTGACCATCACACACACAGCTCCAGGACCCGGTAACTTCATCCCAGACTCACTGATACCTCACTTGACATTTATTCACTACATGTGAGTTGATCTTATGATGTTTTATTAAATTGTTTTTAAAAAAACGACTGCACCCACAGGCGCCTCTCCACTTGTGTTTTTTTGGCACTGATATGCATCACTAATGGGCACCGATAGGTGGCACTGATATGCAGCACTGATGGGCACTGATAGGTGGCACTGATGGGCACCGATAGGTGGTACTGATGGGCACAGACAGATGGCACTGATGGGCACTGACAGGTGGCACTAATGGGCGCTGATAGGTGACACTGATTGGCACTGATAGGCGGCACTGATTGGCACTGACAGATGGCACTGATGGACACTAATAGATAGCACTGATGGGAAGCACTGATGATGAGGTACTGACAGGTGTTACTGCTGGGCACTGATTGGCACTGTGGTGGGCTCTGATTGGCACTGTGGTGGGCACTGAGAGATTTTTTTGAAGGGGCACTGACTATATTTTTTTTAATATTCAAAGCAAACTCATCCATTCATCCATGTCTTCATGCTTTATTTTGCTGTAAAATCACTGTAAAAAGCACTGAACAGTGAGTGAGCAAGAGTCAAATTTATGAATTATGAGTTTGCTGTGTTTTGTTGACTATGTCCTTGTGGGCAATTTCCTTTTTGCTATCCCATTTGCCAGAACAATAAAATTAAACAATGAAGTGACCTTTGTCACGCTCTCCATTTAAAGCTTAACCCTCACACCATAAACATAAGGGGGGTACAACACTGATCATAAAGTAGAACTTCCATACTAACCACCAAAACTGATACCAGATCATAATATTTCTTTAAAGCTGAATTCAAACTTTACCTTTTCTTTCTTATATGCTCAGCCTGTCCGCACCTGTGTTCACATTTACTTCTACCTCCTTAACACTTTCTTGTCTGCGTTATTTGACTGATGAGCAGAAGAAACCACCCTCAGCTCAGTATCATCCAACTTCCTGTCCCAATGAATTCCAATCATGAAGAGTCCTGTCCTGCACTGAGCTCGCGATGGCTGCCCGTCCCTCACTAACCTTGGCTCCCTCCATCTGCAAATCTTTTTCTCTTTGCTTCTTGTGTAGATGGACTTAATTTGTAAGAATACACCCTGGAGCCAGCCCATTGAATGGGCCTGCTTTTTTGGGACAAAAATGCTACAGGGACATATTGGCTTGGTTCTGGCTCATCCGACACAACCAGGGCTTTGCAGGAACTCAGGAACTGCCAGGGGCCTGTGATTACAACATCTGGGCTGCAAGAAGTAATTTTTCAAAGAGAGGAGAAGTTTATGCTGTACTAATTTTATTGATTCATGATCAGAAAGGGGAGGGGGTTTTGGGGAATATATTTATTTGTGATATTAAACTTCATCTTTAACTAGTTCAAGAATTAGGACATATTACACATACCCAAAAAACATCATAATAGTACACAGGATTTGTGTAGCACGTCCAGTCCTTTTTCCCTGCCGCCAGGAACTCCCTTCCACTCCCCATCTCTGATTAATCAAAGTCACAGTTGCTGTGCGTAAAGAGCAGCTCTGGTAGCTGTTGCTGTAAAAAAAGACATCTTGATTTTTATTAACAACACTATTCCAGGGGAAAATAAAAACATGGTTAAATCAGTGGTGAGCAGAAACAAGGAGGAAGACAAAAAAGGGGGGATTAAAAGCCACAAAAGAGATCCTTCTGAGGGTAGTATGCAGTTGAATGTATGGGAAAAGTAAGTCAAAAAGTGTAGTAAGCGTATACTCATGTTCATGCGGTTGCTGGATACCTGCCCTGGGTCAAGCAACCTATTTCAGCACATGTGGAGAACATGACTGTTTTCACGCAGAGTTTAGGTGGTCGTACTCAATGCTTGTCAGGGTTTTCCGGAAATTCTTGCACCCCGCTAGGTTGCGATCAGATCCGCTAAACAATGGCAGATAGAATAAGGCCCCAAAATGGAATCAGGTTGTGATCTGTAGAGGCACCCAGTCAATGAAACTGTGCTTCAAAGTGGATTCATCAGGAAAGTTATTACTTATTGACCATGAAAACAGGTTAAAACACCATCAACAT
The DNA here is from genome assembly GCA_037952925.1 of Lithobates clamitans. Classification (NCBI taxonomy): domain Eukaryota; kingdom Metazoa; phylum Chordata; class Amphibia; order Anura; family Ranidae; genus Lithobates; species Lithobates clamitans. Next base: position 897,878 of record JBBGZY010000378.1, on the reverse strand, counting down.
GTTTTGTGGCTCTTTAGTGTCCACTTCATAAGGGAAACAGTGTACAGTACACTGGATGAAATACATGAACATATGGCAAAAACATTTTCAATATTGATCCAAAGGGTGGAGGATATACACAGCAAAAAATATATATGGTTTAAAAAGTGATAAAAAGGCCCTTTAGTCATAGTGATTGTAGGTAACACTTATAAAAAACAAAGTTAACAAACGTAATGGATATATGTACTGTATGTAAAATTATGCATAAAGTTTTAGTTTGTATTGTAAAATTTAGTAAAGGAGGTTATATGGGTATAATCTAATATCAAGCACCCCAGTAAATGGTGATAACAGAATATGTACAGTATCTCACAAAAGTGAGTACACACCTCACATTTTTGTAAATATTTTATTATATCTTTTCATGTGACAACACTGAAGAGATGACACTTTGCTACAATGTAAAGTAGTGAGTGTACAGCTTGTATAACAGTGTAAATTTGCTGTTCCCTTAAATAACTCAACACACAGCCATTAATGTCTGAATCGCTGGCAACAAAAGTGAGTACACCCCTAAGTGAAAATGTTCAAATTGGGCCCAAAGTGTCAATATTTTGTGTGGCCACTATTATTTTCCAGCACTGCCTTAACCCGTTTGGGCATGGAGTTCACCAGAGCTTCACAGGTTGCCATTGGAGTCCTTTTCCACTTCTCCATGACAAAATCACAGAGATGGTGGATGTTAGAGACCTTGCGCTCCTCCACCTTCCATTTGAGGATGCCCCCTGGATGCTCAATAGGGTTTAGGTCTGGAGACTGGAGACATGCTCTGCTTTAGTATGTCACAGTACATGTTGGTATTCATGGTTCCCTCAATGAACTGTAGCTCCCCAGTGCCATCAGCACTCATGCAGCCCCAGGCCATGACACTCACACCACCATGCTTGACTGTAGGCAAGACACACTTGTCTTTGTACTCCTCACCTGGTTCCTGCGACACATGCTTGATACCATCTGAACCAATAAGTTTATCTTGGTCTCATCAGACCACAATACATGGTTCCAGTAATCCTTGTCCTTAGTCTGCTTGTCTTCAGCAGACTGTTTGTGGGCTTTCTTGTGCATCATCTTTAGAAGAGGCTTCCTTCTGGGATGAAAACCATTCAGACCAATTTTATGCTGTGTGCGCCGTATGGTCTGAGCACCAACAGGCTGACCCCCCACCCCTTCAACCTCTGCAGCAATGCTGGCAGCACTCATACGTCTATTTCCCAAAGACAACCTCTGGATATGATGCTGAGCATGTGCACTCAACTTCTTTGGTCGACCATAGCGAGGCTTGTTCTGAGTGGAACCTGTCCTGGTAAACCGCTGTATGGTCTTGGCCACCGTGCAGCAGCTCAGTTTCAGGGTCTTGGCACTCTTCTTATAACCTAGGCCATGTTTATGTAGAGCAACAATTATTTTTTTCAGATCCTCAGAGAGTTCATTACCATGAAGTGCCATGTTGAGCTTCCAGTGACAAGAATGAGAGAATGAGAGAGATAATGCCAAATTTAACACACCTGCTCCCCATTTACACCTGAGACCTTGTAACACTAACGAGTCACAAGACACCGGGGAGGGAAAATGCATAATTGGGCCCAATTTGGACATTTTCACTTGGGGTGTTCTCACTATTGTTGCCAGCAGTTTAGACATTAATGGCTGTGTGTTGAGTTATTTTGAGGGGACAGCAAATTTGCATTGTTATACAAGCTGTACACTCACTACTTTACATTGTAGCAAAGTGTCATTTCTTCAGTGTTGTCACATGAAAAGATAGACTAAAATATTTACAAAAATATGAGGGGTGTACTCACTTTTGTGAGATACTGTATATCTTTAATATCTAAACATCTTATAAATATCAGTTATGAACAGATTGTGCATTTAAATACATTTTAATTATTTTTATGTTATTATTGCCATTAAAGTGTCTTTAATTCCCCCCACCACAAAAAAACAAAAAAAAAAACGTCCTAATAATCACCATAATGTTTTTGTGTCTTTTGTTTAGGGCTAAAATCTTTATTTTTAAACAAATTCCACCCATAGCTCATTGGTTGCGGTGAAAATGATCTGTGGGCTCATGGAGCCTCTGTACCATTGCCACCACACTGCACATGCTCCCCTTCTTCTCCATTATTTATTTATTTATTTCAGGTACTTATATAGTGCCATCAATTTAGGCAGTGCTTTACATATACATTGTATATTCACATCAGTCCCTACCCTCAAGGAGCAGGAGCTTACAGTCTAAGGTCCCTAACTCACATTCATACATACTAGGGACAATTTAGACAGAATCCAATTAACCTACCAGCATGTCTTTGGAGTGTGGGAGGAAACTGGAGTATCCAGAGGAACCCCATGCAGGCACAGGGAGAACATGCAAACTCCAGGCAGGTAGTGTCGTGGTTGGGATTCGAACCAGCGACCCTTCTTACTGCTAGGTGAAAGTGCTAACCACTACACCACTGTGCCGCCCATGGTAAGTAAGTATTGTTAAGGATGCTTAATTTGGCTGCAATTGTAAAAATTGTACTCTACAAGCTATGTAATGAAGAGAAAGTGCAAAGTGCAATAAACTACACTGAACAATTAAAATATATGTTTAACCTCCTCAGAACTGACTGTTGTAATTTAATGGGTGGTCAAAGCACTTTTTGAGTGGACGTACCCATAACCGTTCCTCTTCTGTGCTTGTACATGCTCTGTACTGTGTGATCACTGTGAACAATCACAGCATTCACAACTATAAGCAATGACTATGATTGCAGTTGTACATATGATTGCAGTTGTACATTGACAAGTACTAAACAATAAGAATGAGCTGAATTGACCTGGTTTAAATTCAAACAAGGTTCAGTGAACTTTGGATGCCTAACCTGAACTCCATTGATATCAATGTAAGCCGAATCTGTCAAAACAAAAATGTCCATTTTCTGGGCTAATAGGCAAAGGGTTGTCAAAAAAAAAGCATGGGGGGTTGGGCACTGCCCTGAAGAATGTGAACCATTTTTTAAAACTTCTAGTTGACTGGGAGCAGTGATTTTATTTAAATCCTTGACAAAGCACCAAGGAATAATGGTTTTAAATTTTGGCAAATTGCAGTTCTCTCCTGGCTTCTATTTTTAGCACTTACCCTTAAGGAGCTGCTGATGTTTAGGTCCCCTGAATCTGAATGACAACAATCTTTCTGGCAATGCCACACTCTCTGACACACCAAGGCTAATTGAGGAGCATTTATTTGGGAAATAGTTCCAAAAAGGCAACAAAGCAGAACAACAATAACAGTAAACAATAACAGTTAATAAATTATGACAACACTACAAGTAATAAAAAGACTGATTGTCTGTGCACCCGAACCCTGAAACTAGGAAGGTCTTAACTAAAGGGGTGGTACTGGAAGGAAAAGGTCCTTTAGTCCCTCAAAATCCCTCTCACTGGCCAGTGTACTTTAACCATTGACGCCTAAAGCACCTGAGTTGGAATGCTCATATAAAAGTGTACAGGGTAAGTACCCAATTTATATCTCAAGTTGGGAGCAACATTGCCCCTTTAGGAAGTGGACTGGGAAGCTGTAGAAAGTGGCCTCTACAGTGCAAGATTATGAATTCTCCCACTCCAGAACTGATGATGTTGGCGATGATTCAGACTTGGCAATGTCCCTTGAAGCATGATTGGATTTTGGGCTCCTCTATGTGGCTAGGCAGCAAAAAAAAGTGTGACACATGTATCTCCATACTAAAAAAAAATATATACTTTCCTTATTTTCCAAACAATTGCAGCAGAAAATAAGATTTTTAAAATACTCACAGTATCTCTTACTAAATACCTTAGAGTGCCATTGTAAGCAGTCATTTGGGATGTGTTTGTATACATATCATAGTTTGTGAACTCTATACCTTTCAAGCAGAATAAATAATATACACTTTTTTTTTTTTTTACCAAAGCAACGTAGCAGAATACATCTAGGCCTAAATTTATGAAGAAAGACAATTTATTTGATATGCTTTTTAACATAAAAGAAAGAAACTTTTTTTCTCAAACTGTTCACTCTTCTTCCCTTCATATAACGTGTCTCAAAAAAATTATATAAAATATATTTGCATACAGTGTTGGGATGACTAATCATGAGTAACTGTCAGTCAAACTATCCCAGCACAGCAACATAGTCAAACTGAATTTTGGATATTGGTGAACCAGTTTCTGCTAAAAATTGTAGCAGCTTTTTAGGTCTAGTTGAGATTAGGTGGACTTCACCAAGCTTCTTTGCATATGCAGAGGCATCTGTGTGTTTTTAATTAGCTAATGAATGAAAATATACATTTATGGTTCAATACATTTTAGTGTTTTTTTGCATAGACATATTACAGTAAGCAAATGAGTCATGGAATAGTCAGAAATAGAGCACAGAAACATTTGTGCAAGTAACAAAGGTAATTTGTTGAAAGTAACTCGGTCCCCTGCCCCGTCCAGCTAACCGGCCGGCCGCCAGGCAGCTCCGTGGTACGGCTTAACCCCCCCTCGCACTACCATCGGACCCCCCTCCCGCTCCTCCCTCCCTGAGGCCGCCCTCAGCCAGCCGGCCGGCCGCACAGGATTTCACTGCCCCTTCATCGACCGGTCTGCCCGCCCGGCGGGCGCTCCCCCACCTCCTGCTTACCTCACCTCCGGATTATCCCGCACACCTCCGCTGGACGGCCGGGACCACCGCAGGAAAGTCCGCGGCTCGGGCCTGGCCGGCGGCCATTTTGGTACACCCACCGCCGCCCAGCCGCAGCTCAGGCCTAACCGGCGGCCATATTGGCACACCCAGGCCGTCAGTGCAGCAACTAAAGACCCCCGGTTCAACATCTGAGGCCCCCAGCAGGGTAACCCCCCCCGGTTGGACCCACCATCCCTGATCCCTCCTTCCGGCACCCCCCCCTGGGTCACCACCGCAGCCGCAGTCTAATCACCATAGGCTAGCTGATAGATTCTGTGGGATAGACCACGGCTGCGGCTTAGTTTCCTGCAGCCAGCCACTCATCCCCCCCTTCCTTTTTTGTCCAACAGAGCCCGCACCCCTCCACACCCGAATCACCCCTCCCGCCAACACTGAACATCATCGCAAAGGCTCCGGTATCTCACCAGAGGCTACTCCAACTCAATCATCCTTGACGCAGCCACTGCACCACCTACCAGTAAGTAGTGTCTGATCCCCCCCCCGTCGTCCGCCGGACCATCCTACAGTTAAGCCACCAGGGGTACTGCATCAGTTGATCCAGGGGCCAGTCCGATCGCCCCTCGGGGGGTCAGGAAGGAATTTTTTCCTCTGCTGTATTATTGGCCCTCGCAGCTAGGGGTTTTTCGCCTTCCTCTGGATCAACGACAAGGGGGTAGGCAGCCGTACCTCCTAAGTACCTCCGCACCCACACCAGCCCATCGCCACACCACTCCAGAAGCAGCGGGTAGCCATCAGACCCCTCTTTCTCCCCGCAAGTGGATCATCACCACATCAGTACCATCATCAGAACGCCTTTCCTACTAGCAACACCATCCTCCTCATCATGTGCAACTTTAAATACACAGCAGACACCATCCACAGGCTAAGAAACACCGCCGCAACTTTACCGATCGCCACTCAAAAAAGACTAAAAAAAGAACAATTACTAAGAACCAACCCACAATCAACCAGGAAATGCAAGGAGACACCGATCCAACCGCAACAACTAGCATGCGCCCTGATCAACACCAGATCTGCAGTCAAGCACAGGCTGGAAATCCACGATTTCGTCATCGAAAACAACTTAGATTGCCTCTTCATTACAGAAAGCTGGCTAACACCTGACTGCAACACCATCCTAACTGAACTGGTGCCCGAGAACTACAGTATCCTAACCGAGCATAGAATCGGAAAAAAAGGAGGAGGCCTAGCAGTGATCTTCAAATCTCATCTTGGGTTCACCAAACCAAACGTACAGAACTCAGTGCCTTTCATGGAAACACTCTCACTGCACCTCCGAACAACACCTCAAGACACCGTTCACATACTACTATGCTACAGACCACCAGGACCAAAGACCAATCTCCTCACACCGCTCACTGAATTCTTCTCGATGCACACCTTGAAAACCAAAAACCTGCTGGTACTTGGGGATTTTAACCTGTGGGCAAACTCTGCCCAAGACCCCACCGCAACCGCCTGCGTCAACCAAATGGAAGAACTTGGCCTTCAACAACTGATAAACTCTCCCACGCATGGTTCAGGACACACCCTAGATCTCATCTTCAAACAGAATATGGACATCAACGTATTTGACAACACTCCGCTACCAATATTCTCCGCCCCTTTTTCTACTCACAGAACGTACGTACGTACTTGTCGTGTGTTCATATTGTGATTATTACCTTGCATGCTGCTCCATGTGGTTATCTTTACTGTACAAGTTTTACTCCTCTTAAACGTTCGTATGAAACATCATTCGCAGTAAACATCGTTATAAATAATTATATACGATGTATTTAGTTATAGGGTTTCAACAACATTTTTGGTCTTGGTAGTTTGTCTTATTTTAAAAGAAGTTTATGACATTGTTGTCTAGATGTCTTTTGAAACTAGAATGAATAGCAAACTTCATTCAGTTTACACATCTGGACACAGGAGCACTAGTGTGGGACACCAGAATACATTTTTTTTTGGTTAACCCACACAGGTTCTCCAGTGGATACTTGTTGGGGTGTCTCAATCTGTAAAATGTGGCCAAAAAAGGTAAGTATTCCAGCTTGTTTCCTAGGGAATTTTAATTATGTCTTCAACTTGGATCTCTGCCCAAACAGACAATTGTACATCACTTCAATGCAATGTTTCATATTCCTATTCCTGGACTCAAATATGTGTGTGCTAAGTATATCTTTTGTTTCATTCTCATGGGGGAGAAAAGACTCATCAGACAACCTGAACCCAGGGACCCCCGACCTCAACAGCCCGTTTGGCAAATCAGCCCAAGCCAGGCCTAAAATCTTTAAAAAAGTCAAAGCCCAGAATGGGGTCAGCAAAACAGGAAATGAAGAACATGATCGATGTTTTGGGGAGAATCTAAAAAACTTTTTCACAAAAAAACATCGATCATGTTCTTCATTTCCTGTTTTGCTGACCCCATTCTGGGCTTTGACTTTTTTTAAAGATTTTAGGCATGTTTCTATAAAAATTTTGTAAAAAAAACAAAGAAAAAAAAAGAAAAAATATATAGAGGCCTGGTTGTTGTTAAAAATTGGCAAAAAAAAATAGAGTCCTGTTTGTTAAAAGAATTAAAAAATAGAGGCCTGTTCATTAAAATAAATCAATAAATAAATAGAGGCCTGTTTGTTAAAAAAAAAACAATTTAAAACTTGAGGCCTGGTTGTTCTAAAAAAATTTCTAAAGAAAAAATATTTTTTATACAAATAAAAATTCAATTAAAAAAAAAAAAAATTATATCTATTTGAAGTCATAACATTTTCACAAACGCACATGTGAATGTGCACAGACTAAAAACATCTGTTATTAAACAACAAGATGTGTGGCTTCTTCTTTCAATGCTCAATATCAGTTTTGGAAGTTATTTGGTGTTTACAGTGACAATGGGGCTTATTTACTAAAGGAAAATACACTTGGCACTACAAGTGCACTAGGATAACCTAGGAGAAAGCCAAAAAGAAAGGCAAGCAATAAATACAATTCTAGATTTTATCTGATCATTATTTTTTATTCAAAAAAATTAGAGATTGTCTGGCATTGCAATGGCCCCCCTACCCATAAAATAATCAACATATTGATCCCGAACTTGACGGGCACTTTGGGGGGCCAAGCAAGTCCACCCAGTATCCAGGCCCATCAGAGGATTCTGTATAAGTCCGGCCTCAGGCCCAAGTGATGCAATATAATTGCTGGAATGTTTGTTTAAAAAATTGTGCAGGATGCAGCACGCTAGGACCAGGTGATTTAGTTTGTATTCTGCCATGTGGATAGCTGTCTGAAACAGGCGGAACTGGCTGGCCATGATCCCGAAGGCATTCTCCACAACTCTTCTCGCTCTGGTCAGCTGAAAGTTAAATACCCTCCTCTCTGGGGTGAGGGTCCTTTGGGGGAATGGCCTCATCATGTGCTCACCCAGACTGAAGGCTTCATCTGCAATGAAGACAAAGGGGAGTCCTTCCACGTTATCCGCATCAGGTGGCAATCCCAGGCCACCACTCTGGAGACGCTGGTAGAACTCCGTCTGGGTGAAGACTCCTCCATCTGACATCCGGCCATTCTTTCCCATGTCCACATACAGAAATTCATGTTGTGCCGATACCGCCGCCATTATAACAATACTATGGAACCCCTTATAATTAAAATAGTATGACCCCGAATAGGGTGGTGGCTCGATGTAGATGTGTTTCCCATCTATAGCCCCTCCACAGTTGGGAAAGTCCCAACGGGTGGCAAAATGGGATACCACAGTCTGCCATTCCTGTGGTGTTGAAGGAAACTGGGGAGTCAAACAAGAAATAAAAAAATAAAGTACTTTTGCACATAACATTGCAAGCACATTACACAAAAAACATTCTTGCCCAGCATCAGTATAACATTAATTGTAATAAGTATTATTTAAAGACTAAAATATAAGGCGCACTTATCAGATTCATCACCCTCTCTGATGGCACATTTTAGGGGGGGATTGTAAATCAATTTGAGGACACACAGACCATTTGCAGACATTTTAGGGGGGGGGGGATTGTAAATCAATTTAAGCACACACAGACCATTTGCAGACATTTTAGGGGGGAGGGGATTGTAAATCAATTTAAGGACACACAGACCATTTGCAGACATTTCAGGGGGGGATTGTAAATCAATTTAAGGACACACAGACCATTTGCAGACATTTTGGGGGGGAGGGGATTGTAAATCAATGTAAGGACACACAGACCATTTGCAGACATTTTAGGGGGGGAGGGGATTGTAAATCAATGTAAGGACACACAGACCATTTGCAGACATTTTAGGGGGGAGAGGATTTTAAATCAATTTAAGGACACACAGACCATTTGCAGAAATTTTAGGGGGGGATTGTAAATCAATTTAAGGACACACAGACCATTTGCAGACATTTTACGGTAAATCAATACAATGGATCTGACAAAATACATTGTTAAAGTGACTACACTAGGTGGATATGGGCCCAGCATAGCATGCTGGGTAGGTTAGTGAATGCTAATATGCATGCAGTACAAAAAACATCATTAAAAGATTACAGCATGCATGAGGACAAAGGGGACATTCACACTATATTGCAATCATGGTAATTAGTGTTTGAGTAAAGAAATACATTACATTAACAAACATTAAATACAATAAAATGTGAAGTAAAAGGATAAAAATTCTTACCTTAATATAGTTATTCTGCAGGACCTGGATGATGGCAGAACAGGTCTCTGGGATAATGATCCCCAGAGCCTGGGGGGAGATGCCTGTCAAGAACTTAAGGTCCTGCAGGCTCCGCAGTGATGGCTTGCCTCATGCAGGTATCCTGCCTGCTGATATAAGGGGTCAACAAAGCCAACAAACGGTCAAAAACGGGGTCCGTCATCTGGAGAAAATTCCTGAAATCCTCAGGGTTATTCTCACGGATCTCACGGAGCAAAGTCACGTGACAGAATTGGTCACACTGGAGCAACCAATTCTTCATCCATGAACTCCTCCTCGCCCTGTTCATGGACTGGGCTTTGGTTGAAGAATGAACTAAAGCACCAAGCACATACAATGCACGAGCTCTACGACGAGTACGTACACGCAACATGGCTTCAAAACGGTCGGCTGGTCAAAACGAACTTAACAGAATGCACCGAAGAATAGCAAGACCTGTGAAGAGCGAGCTGAAAATCAGCAACGAGCGGACAATAACACACTGAATATATCAATGCGAACTGACTACACACATTGAAAAGCAGATACAAACCTCACAAGCACAAACGGAACAACAGTTAAACGATCTAAAAAATACGAGTCTCACAAGCACGAATCGTCTCTCACCAAACTTCTACTAACACGAGATAAACACGAGATTAGCAGAAGGGGCCCAACGGGTGGCGCACGAGCTATTGAACTTTCGTTTATAGTCTCGTCCGACCTGGTGTATGTCGGACTTTTGTGTGACCGTGTGTGCGCAAGTCCGTTCGTTCTAAAGTCCGTCGGAAGTCCGTCAAAAGTCTGACGAGAGTCAACTGGAATGGCCGTCGGACTTTTGTTGCCGAAAAGTCCGCTCGTGTGTACGCAGCCTGACTCCTGCACTCTGTGCATTACACACTCCTCACCCCTATGCTTGGTGTGCCAAACACACCCAAGATCTGCACTGTATACACAATGTTGTATATTTCACACTCCTAACCACTGCACACTTTATATTGCACAATAGTTGCTGGTTGCTAAGTAATCACTGCCTATTTATACGAAAATTTTCGTTAAGCTAGGCTGCATGCAAAAAACATATCTAATGGAAGACTGGCAGTCTTTTGTAATGATTGTGCTGAAGTTTGTATGTGTCTTTTAGGCACAGTAATTAAAGCATTTGTTTTTGGTACAAGGGCTGTGGCATATGTTAGCATGCACATAGTAAGTATGCTCAATTTTTAAGCCCCTACCATTTTTGGTGCAATTTTAAAGTATCCACAACTTTCTGCAGCATGTGCAGCATACCACCTAATTGTTTTCCTCTGGGTACCCAATGCTGAACCTTTCCCCAGGATAGGTTGTGATATGGTCACCTGGTCTTCACCTGGCTGCTGTCCCTGGTTTGGATGGGGTTGCTCATCTCAGCCCCGAGGGAGATCATCATCCCTGTCCCCCGTCTTCCCTTGTATATAGGTTTGGAGTTGCTATTGGACCATTTTTTAGGTAATAGACCCCTCTTTTTTTGAGAGATGGTTCTCTTCTTAAAGGGTATCTTTTTTTAATAGATATGCTATTGATTTAATTTCAGAGCTTTTTACTCCTGATGAGTGGCGTGAACCATGAAACGTGCGTTGAGTACACTTTGAACTGATGCCCAGACAAGTTTGGCTCACTAAGAAAAATTGCTTATGTTTATTATTAATGGATGAATGATCTATGAAATTGTAGTGCTAATCATGTTGCATTTTACTTTGTATAATAATTGTATGTGTACTGTTATTTACAGTATATCATGTCTTTTACGAAAGATTATTGATACTTTTTTATCTTGATTTGGAATTAATAAACAATTTAATGATCAATATAAACTAGATATTTATTCAGTGACATGCCTCATATAAAGTCCCATTCTTTCCTCTTCCTTTTTTGTTTAACTGCTTGCCGCCCGTCCACCGTCAAATGACGGCGGGACGGTGCGGCTCTTGTTCTGGGATGCTGTCATATGACGGCGTCCAAGAACGGCCGATCTCACGCGCCCGCAGGGGCGTGCAGTGCGGCGATCATGACTGCGCTGTGTTACCAGGACATGGCGCGACCCTGATCTGTGTAAAGAGCCGGTCACATGTAAACACAGAGATGCCGGTAATCAGCTCTCCTCGCCTCACATTGACAGAGTGTGGAATGAGGAGAGTCAATCAGCAGCATCTCCTCACAGGGGGACATCTAGGAATATAATCAGGGCACTGATCATCAGTGCCCTGATTACAATAAAGAAATATAGTGTCACAAAACAGTGCCCACCAATGCCAGCATACAGTGCCCACCAGTGGCAGCAATCAGTGCCCATCACTGCCTACAAGTGCCACAAATCAGTGCCCATGAGCCATGCCAGTCAGTGCTGGCAATCAGTGCCGCCTATAAGTGCTGCCCATCAATGCCCATCACTGCTGTCGATCAATGCCCATCAGTGTCGCCCATCAGTGCCACCCATCAATGCCCATCAGTGCCCATCTGTACTGCCTATCTGCAGTATAGTCAGTGTTTATCTGGTGCTCCAGATGGAGTAATCCTTAGGGGGGTATAGTCTGTGGCTGTAATAGCTGGATGGTGATGTATCCATAGAAATGTGTATTAAGGGTTAAAAAGGAAGGCAGCCATCCTTCAGAGAAAGTATATATAACACTGCGCTAACCCAATATATAAAAAACAGCAGCTACATAAAATATGACCAGTATTCTAAACATGTAATAAAAATAAATGTAGCGCTAGTAATAAAGATGATAAACAAGTCAGTGGTAGTGACCACAAAGACAAGCAAGTGAGTATGACTCGTATAGCACCATAAAAATTGAAAAATTCAATAGTGTCCAAGTAAGTAAAAGTGGAATAATAGTGCCAAAATAAACAGTTTGTGGAAAAAGTCCAGCATATATGGAGAATCTTCACGTCTGTGTATCATTGGTAATACAATCTTGTACAGGAAACAGATGAAATACGCTTACCAGACAAGGTGGATTCGGATGCCGGTGACACAAAATCAAACAGGCTCCGAGATCACCGATGGAGGGTGGTGGGTCCAAGAAACCCCAGTCCTCCCTCTGAAGTCCCAATCGCGACCGCCAGTCCGGAAGGCCAAAGGAGAGTCCCAGCCGCATGCAAAACTTGGATGTATAGGTGGTTCCCAAAAAAATATATATAAAAGCGCCAATGGTGCAGATCAAATGATGTATTTATTGGAAGACACCAATAATCGACAAACAGTATAAAATAGCGTGATCACGTAAAAAAGATAAAATAAAGTGTAGGGAAGAGTGTAGCTCGCCCGATACGTTTCGTCCAATTGGACTTCAACTGGGGCATCAAACTCATCCCCTACACTGTACAAATATATATCCTTCAGAGTGTGTCCAGAACTCTGCAAGACATGTAAGGAAAAAACAGGGAGGGGGAGGCGCCGACCTGAGTGTAGTATTAAAATGATGACTTTAATAGGATAAGATTAAAAACACTTACAAGATAATAAGAGATGCATGCTTGTCAAAGTAAGGTGCAGTCCTGGCATTCCACATGGCTCTGTGGGTCCCTCCACTGTTCCGGATAGCTGGAAAGGATTGAGCAGCTGGCTGTAATGGATCACAGTGTTTCTCCAGGAGCATGGAACGATCGAAGGCACGAGAGGCAGAACAGGGACGTGTGTGTAAACACACACATCCCAGTTCTGTGAGGAGAGGAGAGAGAGATCGAGAGTTCCTAGGAGCTGGTCAGTCCCATCCCCCACAGTTAGAACACACACATAAGGAACACAGATAACCCCTTGATCACCCCCTAGTGTTTACCCCTTCCCTGCCACTGACATTTATACAGTGATCAGTGCATTTTTATAGCACTGATCTCTGTATAATTGTCAATTGACCCAAAAATGAGTCAAAAGTGTCCGATGTGTCCGCCATAATGTCGCAGTCTCGATAAAAATCGCAGATCGCTGCCATTACTAGTAAGAAAAAAAATAATAATAAAAATGCCATAAATCTATCCCCTATATTTTTTTTTTTTTGCAAACCAATCAATATGCGCTTTTTGCGATTTTTATTACCAAAAATATGTAGAAGAATACATATCGGCCTAAACTGAGGAAAAAATTAGCTTTTTTTTTTTTTTTTTAAATTGGGGCTTTTTATTACAGCAAAACATACAAAATATTGTGTTTTTTTCAAAATTGTCGCTTTTTTTTGTTTAAAAAATAAAAACCGCAGAGATTATCAAATACCACCAAAAGAAAGCTCTATTTTTGGGGAAAAAAGGACGTCAATTTTGTTTGGGTACAGCATTGCACGATTGCGCAATTGTCAGTTAAAGCGACGCAGTGCCGTTTCGCAAAAAATGGCCTGGTCATTGAGCAGCCAATTCTTCTGGGGCTGAAGTGGTTAAAGTATCCACAATTTGCTGCATCATGTGCAGCATGCCACCTAATTGTTTTCCTCTGGGTACCCAAGGCTGAACCTCTCCCCAGGAAAAAAAAAAACTTACCACAGCCTGCATTGTCCAACAACAAACTAATCACATTTCATCTAATTTTTTTAAAAATTCCATATTATCTATAATAGTTTTAACCTCATAAGGCAAATATGTTGTATAACTATGATAATTGTTTTATTGGTACAAAATGTAGTATGAGATGTAAATGGCTCTGCTTTTAGGTAAACAGAATAGTGTTATTTTAAACAAATTTACCTGACTCAGAGTAATCTAAATAAATGAATAACATCTAAAGGTGTGGTGGAGTGAGCTGGTCTGAATCATTAGTGCTTTGAGACAAATTACTTTTATAATGTAGAAAGCATTGCCAAGAAGAAGTAATATATTAACTGTGTAATTCAGAAGCTAAAATTGCATATACATAAATAAACTGAATCCTAGAGAAATATGAACACGACAAGGTGAACTAAATGACTTATGCATTCCACTGGATAATTAAATTGCAACTTGTGTGATCTTTAATTAGATAGTCCATGTATATCTGACTGTTCTGATAGTAACAAAAATAAATAAATTATTTAGACGGCTTGTTGGGAGTAAACAACGTGAAATTAAACTGTGATGTACAATAAAAGTGCTTTTGTCGATAAAGTATACGTAAGAGTTCACTAGCCTTGCTTTGTATGAAAAGTCTCATTCATGAGCTTGGCAATGCATAAAAAGTGATATTCAATTTATTATGGCTGTGCTGAGTTGTCATCAATGGACTAATAGCAAGCAATGGTATAACTTGTCAGAAGGCCTTGCATGTGATATCATGTTTTTAGGAATGTTTTTCAAGTTTTACCTGCAGGTGCAGTATGCTTTAGCATTGGGCAGTTTGTGCTTCAAATGGCCAATACCACCAGCATATGCCTCCCTGTGGACCTCTTTAAGCGTATGTATGAGCCGCTCATTTTTTAGTGTTGTATAGAGTATAGAAGCTTTAAAAACCTTGCCAGGATATTTTTGCTGTGTATGTAATTAGTTATCTTTCTATGTAGATGGCTGTCTATAGGTGAAATTTCTCTTCACTTAATGTTCTAGAGATGCAACAGTAAGTTAGAGGGAATCTCCTAAAATGAATCCTTCTCTAAAGCTCACCACACATCTTACCATCTGATTGTAGAAGATCCTTTAGATGTGCCAATAGTGGCAAAAACACAAGACCTGTCAGGGCTGGGCTCAGCCCTTCCTTCTCTGAGCTGGCCGCTCAGCTGTCTGATAATTGCCAGCTCCTATCTCTCCACAGTTACTCAGCTGTTGATGATATGCTGCTCATCAGCCCTGCCTACTTAAGCCGTCCAGCCCAGAGGGTCTCTGCCTTCGCCTTAGTCAACATCACAGAGACACTCTCCTGCATTCCTGTTAAAAGACTTGCTTGGCTGACATCCCTTCTGGCTCCAGATCCTGCTTGCTGTTTTACTACGATCATCTCTGGCTCCCTGACGTTTGGCTTGTTTGATCCGTTCTCTGTTCTCTGAACTCTGGCTATGTTTTGACTACGGTTGTTCTTTTTACATTTATTATTAAAAAAGTGTGATTTAACTGTACTTCTGTCTTAGTCTGATTTCATGGTTTCTGACAGTAGGCGAAGGCCATGAATTCAGAAGATACAGTCAATCCACTTGTTGGTAATATTTTATCCAGATTGGCTGAGCAAGATCACTGCATGGATCAGTTTGCCATGACGTTACAAATGCTCCTGAGTCTCACGGCTCACCTGGAATCTCCGTCTGTGTTGCAGGCCATCCCTGCTGCAGTCTCTGTGCAGGCACCTGCCTCGAGTATTACCTCTATAGTACCTCTATAAGTAAGGCGTTTCCCACGGACCGAAGCAAAGTAGGTTTCATGATATCTTTGCTTTATGAGAGAGCCTTGGGCTGGGCAAACCCTCTATGAGAGACGCAAAACCTGTTGTCTTGAGTTACCCTGAATCTCCTTTAAAAGGGTATTTGACGTTCCCGCGTGCTCCGCTTATGCTGCCAAGTGCCTCATGTCCATCAGTGTAAGAGAACTGTTTCCGACTATGCCATCAAATTCCGTACTCTGGCAGCAGAGGTTGCTTGGAGCAATGAGGCCCTTGTGGCTGCTTTTCTCATGGTCTCTCGGATTCCATCAAGGATGAGATAGCAGCCCGAGATATACCCACTGAGTTGGAGAAGTTAATCACGTTTAACATCCTCATTGACTCCAGACTCAGAGAAAGACTCTCTTTTAAGGAGCGCTTGTGGAAGCCTCCTGTACATTTGCCTCTGAGCTTTGCAGTCCCACCCGTGCCTCCCTCACCTCCCATGCCTTCTGGTACCGAGTTGGTCCGTGAAGATGAATAAATGCACTTGGGCCTCATGCGTCTCTCTGCAGATGAGAGCACCTTTAGGAGGAGGGAGAAATTGTGCCTTTATTATTATCCATCCAGGGAACACCCGAACCTTGAGGTCCTGTCACAGACAGACCTTAGGTGGCATTGTTTCATCCCCAGTTATCCAGATGGATAAGCCCTTGGTTTTGGTCTCCCTTTCTTGGGCTGAGTCATCCGTCGAGATACAGGCTCTAATCGACTCTGGGGCTGCAGGCCTGTTCATTGATGCTGCCTTTGTATTGAAGCACTTGATTCTGCTCCAGTTGCATGACACTCCACTTGCCATTGAGGCTCTTGATGGGAGACCCCTACAGCCTGCCCATGTGACTCATGAGACGGCTCCATTGTCCATGTCTGTAGGGGCTATTCACCATGAGATAATCCAATTCTAAGTTATTTCCTCACCTAAGCTTCCACTGGTTATTGGTTATCCTTGGTTACAGAGGCAGAACCCCTCTTTTGATTGGCTCTGTGCTGAGGTTCTCTCCTGGTCACCACAATGCAGTAAGACATGCTTCCAGAAGGTAGCCAAGGTCATGTGCACCTCTTCACTCTCCTCCCTGCCAGAGGAGTACCGTGATTTTAGCGATGTCTTTGACAAAGGTCAAGCCGGTAGTTTACCTTCACACCGGCCGCATGACTGCGCAATTGACCTTCAACCTGGTGCCATACCCCCTCGTGGCTGGGTTTACCCTTTGTCTGTTCTTGGAGGATAAGGCCATGGAGAAGTATGTTGCAGACGCGCTTTCTCGAGGTTTCATCCACAAATCCTCGTCCTCTGCTGGTGCTGGTTTCTTGAAGAAGAAGAGTGGTGAACTGAGACCTTGTATTGATTATAGGGGTCTCAACCGTTTCATGATTAAGAATGCCTATCCGATTCCATTGATTAAGGAGTTATTGACCGCCTCAAGGGAGCAACGGTTTTCACGAAGCTTGATTTAAGAGGGGCATACAAACTCGTGAGGATTAAGGAGGGTGGCGAATGGAAAACTGCGTTTAATACCAGAACAGGCCATTATGAGTACCTCGTAATGCCTTTTGGCCTTTGTAACGCCCTGGCAGTTTTCCAGGAATTCATTAACGAAGAAGCCTGCTTGCGCCTTCCTGCCAGGTTGGGGACAGGGTCTGGCTGTCATCTCACAACCTCCGACTTCATGTTCCCTCACTGAAGTTCGCACCTCGATTTATTGGGCCTTTCCGTATTCTTTGCAGGATTAACCCAGTGGCTTACGCATTAGACCTTCCTTCTAATATGCTTATTTCAAATGTATTTCATGTCTCCTTATTAAAATCTTTGGTCTGCAACCACTTTACCACCTCGGTGTCACGTCCTTACCCTGTACAGGTTGAGAACCATGAGGAGTATGAAGTACAGTCCATTGTTGACTCCCGTAGGTTCCGTGGGCGCATACAGTACCAGCTGCATTGGAAATAGTACGGTTGGGAGGAACACTCTTGGGTCTCATCCTCGGATGTACATGCCCCTGTCCTCGTCTGTGATTTCCATAGATGTTTTCCCCTCAAGCCTGGTGGTCCTCCGAGGGGAAAGGGTCATTGAGGAGGGGTTACTGTCAGGGCTGGGCTTAACCCTTCCATCTCTGAGCTGGCCACTCAGCTGTCGGATAATTGCCAGCTCCTATCTCTCCACAGTTACTCAGCTGTTGATGATATCCTGCTCGTCAGCCCTGCCTACTTAAGCCGTCCAGCCCAGAGGATCTCTGCCTTTGCCTTAGTCAACATCGCAGAGACTCTCTCCTGCATTCCTGTTAAAAGACTTGCTTGGCTGACATCCCTTCTGGCTCCAGGACCTGCTTGCTACGCTCATCTCTGGCTCCCTGACGTTTGGCTTGTCTGACTATCCGTTCCGGTTCCTGAACTCTGGCTATGTTTTGACTATGTTTGTTCTTTTTACTTTTATTATTAAACAAGTGTGATTTAACTGTACTTCTGTCTCGGTCTGATTTCATGGTTTCTGACAAGACCTAAATGTTTTTATGTTTTTATTTACAGCAGCATGCCTTTATAACTTGTTTGCTGAGCCCAGAAAAGGTGTCCGCTAAAAGCAGAGCTTTCAACTGTGCAAAAAAGCAACAATGTCAGCCACTCAGGTTGGTCTGATACTAGCAAAGAACAGAAACATGCACATTGGTAAGGCAATATACAAAACAATAAAAAGGGGGCCCCAGAATACTTTCATGCTAGCCACCAAAAAAAAAAACACCCAAAAAACTAAACTGTTTTAAATATTCAGCCTAAAAGCAAAGGTTTTTGTTGCATAGAATGCATGATGGTAAAAGGCCTTCTGCCTTTACAACCACTTTAAGAAAAGTTTTGTCCAAGTATATACTTTAATCTAAAACTAAGTTAGCTACTGGGAGGCTGGGAGTATGTAACTTATTCAGCAGTTGGATGCCTTTAGCCTTAAGCCTGTTAACCCACTGTGTTCTTTGTTATTCAGGCCCCTTGGTTTCCCTGTGATGTTATATTTTTCCTTGAGATTTCGTAGAGTTGATCTGCTCTGCTAGTCTGGTTCTGGCTTGGTAATCTCCAGTTTTGCCCTGATCATGACTTGCTTGTATGCATTATCATTTGGTAATGGTTTATTTTTTTATAGAATTTAATGTTATTATTTGTGCTTTCGTACTGTAGTGTAGTTAGTCATTTGTGTTCTATTCATTGTTTATTTGTTGTTTTCTGTGTCACACCTGCTTTATCATTTGCTGTGTTTGTTTTCATATACTGTTATCACAATAAACTCCTAAGTGCCAGTTCACACAGGGGCGGCACGACTTGCAGGTCGACTCCCCGAGGCGACCTGCACACAACTTCAGCGGCGACTTGCAAAACGACTTCTGTATAGAAGTCAATGCAAGTCACCTGAAGTCGCCCCAAAAATACTGCAGGAACCTTTTTCTAAGTCGGAGCAACTTGCGTCACTCCTATTAGAACGGTTCCGTAGCACAGAACGGGACGCGACTTGTCAGGCGGCTAAGTTGCCTGACATATCGCCCCTGTGTGAACCGGGGCTTACAATTATATTGCAAATCTCCTTGTGAATGTCTCCCAATTGTTTACCTTTCTATTTGAATGAATAGCAGAACAGAAATAACACCATGCACATTGCTGCCGTGGTCAAGCAAGGATCACAGCGGATTCCAGCAGATGGATCTTGTTTTTGTGCATCTGCAAATGTATAGTCAGCTTTTTAGGCAGATAATTATAGTATTTTAAAATGTTGATTATGGTTGGGTAGAGGAAGTATTTTTTTAATACATTGAAAAGGTGACAGTGATCAGTAGTTTTCTTAACCACTTTAAGACCGGGCCTCTTTTTTAGATGTGGTGTTTACAAGTTAAAAACATTTTTTTTTGCTAGAAAATTACTTAGAACCCCCAAACATTATACATTTTTTTCTAACATCCTAGAGAATAAAATAACGGTCATTGCAATACTTTCTGACACACCGTATTTGCACAGCGGTCTTACAAGCACACTTTTTAAAAAACTTTTTAGAATTAAAAAATAATATAATTTATAATTTATACTGTAAAAGATAATGTTACGCTGAGTAAATTGATACCCAACATGTCACGCTTTAAAATTGTGCCCGCTCGTGGAATGGCGACAAACTTTTACCCTTAAAAATCTCCATAGGCGACATTTAAAAAATTTTACCGGTGGCATGTTTTGCGTTACAGAGGAGGTCTAGGGCTAGAATGATTGCACTCACTCTACCGATCGCAGCGATACCTCATATCTGCAGTTTGAACACTGTTTTCATATGCGGGCGCTACTGACGTATGTGTTCGCTTCTGCACGCGAGCTCAGCAGGACGAGGCGTGTTTAAAATGTTTTTTTTTCTTATTTATTTTACCTTTTACTTTTTATTTTTACACTGTTTTAAAAAAAAAATAAAAATGTGTCACTTTTATTCCTATTACAAGGAATGTAAATATCCCTTGTAAAAGAAAAAAGCATGACAGGACCCCTTAAATATGAGATTATGTTTACACTAAAATGCAATAAAAGGAAAAAAAATTGTCATTTAAAAAAATAAAAAAAATAAATTGTCCCTTTAAGAGCTATGGGCGGAAGTGACGTTTTGACGTCGCTTCCGCCCTGCAGTGTCATGGAGACGGGTGGGGGCCATCTTCCCCTCACTCGTCTCCATGTCAGCCCAGGGGACAGAGGTGATCGCCTCCGCCGCTGCTGGCGGCTCCGGTAAGCGGCGGAGGGCACTGGATCGCGGCAGGAGGGGGGCCCTCTCCCGCCACAATAAAAGTGATCTTGCGGCGAATCCACCACAGAGGCCACTTTTATCTTGTAGCCGACCACTGGCCGAACACGGGGATACTGGGGTCATGGCAGCTAGTTGCTGCCATAACAACGATATCCGTCCCCAAAGTAGGGACGTACAGCGGCGTGTGGCGGTTGGCAATTGGTTAATGAACTGATTGTTGAGCCAAATCTTCTGGAAGTGACCTTGTGAAACAAAATTAGATGTAGTGGTCCATCAGTTGCTAAACTTAACTCCTTTATGATATGGAAAAGGATGCATCCTGGACTCAACATTCTATCCAGCATGATTTTACTTAGAAAAATTGGGGTTGATCTACTAAAGGTAAATAGACTGTTTACTTTGCAAGGAAATTTTCCTATAACTTAATGAATGAGGCGAAGCTCTTCTTACTTCCATCATCTATTTTTTATTCTCCTTGCACATGATTGAATTTCATTGCATGTGAATTTTCCCCACATTTACCAAGGTAAATGTAAATTCCTTTGCAAAGTGGCCATTCTCTTGCAAATTGAACAGCATATTTGCCTTAAGTAAATCAACCTTGTTGTCTCTCTGCACCCTACTATGTACATTTGAAAACTTTTGAAAAAGCACAAAAAATATGTATCCCATCCTTTGCTATGCCTTCTACAATTATATTTTCTCGTGTATATGTTAGGGGGCCTTTGTTATTCCTTTCTCTTAGATTTTGTTTACTTATAAAACCTCCTGGGATTTAACTTAACATTACAAACAATCAGTTTTTCAGCTTTACTCATTATTTTCAGAATTTTGAATTGTATTCCTTATATTTTATTATGCATGGTTACTTTCCTCAACCTTTGGGAATTTAAATACTTCCCTTTTATGCCTTATCATATCTAAAACATTCCTATTTACCCATATTGGTTTCCTTGTTTTTCTAAAAACTGCGTTCCCATAAGCTATGTTTTTCTAAAAACTGCGTTCCCATAAGCTATGTAATTGCTAATAATGCACTGATTTAAAACTTTTTTTTTTTTTTACATTTCTTATTTAATTTTGGTGTCTTTATTTAACAGTATAAATTCCCAGACTATAAAATTGGCACTTTTTTGGGTTATTTAAACCATGTTTTTTTAGCCTTCATAGCTTTGGTAGCCACACTGTTTATATATAAAAAAAATGCAACTATCACTAGACTGTAGTCACTATTTAACAATCATAGCTTATTATAGTCACTGTTCGATAAGTCCACCAATCTGCCTATATGATATGGAATTTATTCTATTTAGAAATAACCAACTCTAGCAGAGCAAATGGTTGAACCCCATTTTACTTATGACAGTTGTCATGTACTGTGGATAAGCAGCTCTGTTTTTACTAGAGCTATTATCTTAAGGGGGTTGTAAAGGCAGAAGATTTTTTATCTTAATGCATTCTATGCATTAAGATAAAAACCCTTCTGTGAGCAGCAGCCCCCCTCAGCCCCCCTAACACTTACCTGAGGTCCATCTAGTTCCAGCAATGTCCATGAATGTCTTAGCCGTCCGAAATTCTCTTTCCTGATTGGCTGAGACACAGCAGCGGCGCCTTTGGCTCCCGCTGCTGTCAATCAAAGTCAGCTAGCCAATCAGGGGAACGAAGGGGCAGGGCCAGGGCAGGGCTCCATGTCTGAATGGACACAGGGAGCTGTGACAGCTCAGGTGCCCCATCACAAGCTGCTTGCTGTGGGGGCATTGAACAGGATGAAGGGGCCAAGATTACAGAAGAGGGACCCAAAAAGAGGAGGATCCAGGTTGCTCTGTGGAAATCCACTGCAACAGAGCATGAAAGTATAACATGTTTGTTATTTTTATAGGAAAAAACAAACCTCTACAATCACTTTAAATGGTCCAGTAATTACCTAGATAGGTGAAATAACCTATAGAGACACCATTTCTGTTTTCGGAGGTTACAGAAGGTTATAGGAAAAGAAGATATTTAAAATCAAGGTAACATGACACGGAACAATATTTTCCAACACACAGTCGTGTGCCATAATTCAAAAGAATAACACTACCATGTGTCATTTTCTTGTAATTTTTTGTTTTGAGTGGCAGTCTACTTAGAGCATTGGGATATATAACAAAGCAATATAAATGTACTTAATTTTTATAGAAATATCGCAGTGCATTGCTGGCTGATGATTGGCCAAGCATGCACTATGACTCACATGCTTGGCCAATCACAGCACCGTCTGAACAGAGAACCGTAATTGGCCAAAGCCAAGGAGGCTTTGGCCAATTATGACTCAGGGGATTTAGTACACGCCCCACATTATATAAGGCCACCTGCACGGCGGCCCTGTGTAGTGTGTGTTCCGAGACAGTGTAATTTCATTTAAGTTAGATAGATTAGGCAGGACAGTCAGTGAGTTAGCTGCACTTACAGTGTATTGTGTATATATATGCATCCCAGGTGTTGTGTATATATATATATATATATATATATATATATATATATATACACTGTATTCAGTTTAGCTAGATCCGTTCCTGTTATCTTCCTACTGACAGGCAGGCTTGTCTTGTTACAGTATTTACAGCTACCTGAAGAAAATTGCTGGTGTTCTTTTGATCCTATTAGTAACACAGTCAGGCAGCTAGACTATTTACAGTTAGTGTAGTGCATCCTCCTCACAGTGTTCAGTTAAAGCTACAAGTTAGTTTAGTGTGACCTCTGCACAGTGTTCAGCTAAAACTACAAGTTAGTGTAATGCGACCTCTGCACAGTGTTCAGCTAAAGCTACAAGTTAGTGTAGTGCGTCCTCCTCCCAGTGTTCAGCTAAAACTACAAGTTAGTGTAGTGCGACCTCTGCACAGTGTTCAGCTAAAGCTACAAGTTAGTGTAGTGTGTCCTCTGAACAGTGTTGAGCTAAAGCTACAAGTTAGTGTAGTGCGTCCTCCTCACAGTGTTCAGCTAAAACTACAAGTTAGTGTAGTGCGAGCTCTGCACAGTGTTCAGCTAAAGCTACCTGTAGAAGGTTGGTGGTGTTTTCCTGATCCTATCACTACCGCAGGCAGCTAAATAAGCTACAAGTTAGTTTTTTGCGAGCTCTGCACAGTGTTCAGCTAAAACTACAAGTTAGTGTAGTGCTACCTCTGCACAGTGTTCAGCAAAAGCTACAAGTGAGTGTAGTGCGTCCTCTGAACAGTGTTCAGCTAAAGCTACAAGTTAGTGTAGTGCATCCTCACAGTGTTCAGCTAAAACTACAAGTTAGTGTAGTGCGAGCTCTGCACAGTGTTCAGCTAAAGCTACCTGTAGAAGGTTGGTGGGGTTTTCCTGATCCTATCACTACCGCAGGCAGCTAAATAAGCTACAAGTTAGTTTTTTGCGAGCTCTCCACAGTGTTCACCTAAAGCTACCTGTAGAAGATTAAAACAATAAAACTAAAAACTGGCGCTCAGAGGCTGTAAGGCAAATGACTATAAGAGTAAATATATTTATAAAGTCTTAAAGCTGGATCAATCACAGTGTAATCAGGATAGTGTTGGGAGTCTTAGACAGGAGCCAGGAAACAGTCTATAATGCAGGAGAAGATCCCTGGAGGATAAGTCATAGGTAAACAAAACACCGGATGTAAAACTTTTCTTTTCTTGTGAGGTGCTGTGTGGCCAGATTCACAAAAGGCAGCTCTTCTTATAGAGAGAAGTCAGCTCAGAACCATCCAGGTAAAAACAAAAAGAGAGAGGAGCGCCACTAAGTAAAATCATTTATTCACAAGTGTAAAGTCAAAGTATCAACTTACAATTGGGAGCGGTATGTAGAGTAGACAGGTATAACCCCAGATGGAAGAAGGGAAAAGAAGCAATCAGCGGTTCCCAGGGAATGCCTCCAAACACAACGCAGTCTGGCAGGGAAGCCAGGACAGTGCAAAGCCTGTCTCTGCGGGAGGATGGAGCAGCAGCCCAGGAAGCAGCTGCCAGTGTTATCGATGGGGAGAAAAACACAACGCGTTTCTGAGCATGCGCAGGGTCCATACGGCACATGCGCGCTCCTTTATCAAGTGTAGAGGGGAAAGTGAAAGGCTATATATAGAAAACCAAGACTAATAGATGGACAGTCGCAGCTGATTAAGATCATTACAGGAATGTCAATGTAAGGCAAAACGGGCAATTGCAATTATATATAACATGGCCGGAGCACATATACATATATTTTTTTATATATAATGATACTGGATGTCTGATACTATTAAGAGAAACAGAGGAAAAAAAGGATAACTAGAAAAATATATGTCTACAATTAGTGAGTAATTAAAAAGAGATATATCTAGAAAATATATATATATCTGAGCATCTATGATAAACCTATCATATAAAAAAATGTTATAAAAACATGACCACAAGGTGAATTGGATAATGAAAAAGGATAGGAGATATATGAAAAATAAAAATAATTAAATAAAATTATCTGACAAAATAAAAAATAGGAAAAGGAAAAAAGGAAGGAAATATATATATATATATATATATGTATAGAAAAAATAATAATAATTAAAGCATATATATACATAGTGATATGATAAAACATGATAAATAAAAATGATATTAAAAATGATAATAAGAATGAATTGTTAGTAATGGGTGTACTGATAATGAAAAGATGATAGTGGAGGTGAAAGATTATTGCTGTACGTAATAACTACAATATACTGAGTGTCACGCCCCTGAATGATTGGTGCAACAGGTAAAAACAAAAAGATATGAAATGTGCTAATTGTGTTAAAATGCGATTTATGATACACCCATAATCGCATACAAATGATATATGACAAAAATGCGTGAATTACATTGTTACCAGATAGCCAATGGTAAGCTGGCAAACTCAACAAGGATAAATGCAAGAGAAAACATTCTGAATATTTAAAGGATAGTATTCATTTCCAGTTCCTCATTGAGTCCATTAGGGGCAAGCGTGTCAAGGGTATAAATCCAGAACGTTTCGCGCTCGCACAATCGCGAGAAATGCTCCGCTTCAGAAAGATCTTTTGGTATGGACTCAATGACCCAGACTTGTAGGCCTCTAGTGGAGCGAGAATGGTACTTTAAAAAGTGGCGTGGTACACTGTGTTTGTCGCTGCCTAATTCAACCAAACTACGGTGCTTGCCAAAGCGCTGTCTTAATGGGCAGATGGTCCGGCCTACATACAAGAGTTTACATGTAGGCCGGACCATCTGCCCATTAAGACAGCCTGTCCACCTGTTGGAGCACACGCTGTATGGAATAATGGACAGGGCACTTGAGGCAGAACAGAGGCAGGAAGAGGAGGACTTCCTTAGCTCTCAAGGCCCCCTTTATCCAGACAGAGTTCCTGCGTGCCCGCCGATCACAAAGGAAGAGGACGAGGAGGAGGAGGATTGTGTCAGTATGGAGGAGGAGCCTGGCACTCAGGATCAGCAGCAGTCTTTAAGCGATC
The DNA here is from genome assembly GCA_037952925.1 of Lithobates clamitans. NCBI lineage: Eukaryota > Metazoa > Chordata > Amphibia > Anura > Ranidae > Lithobates > Lithobates clamitans. Next base: position 871,855 of record JBBGZY010000378.1, on the reverse strand, counting down.
AGTCCCAAGAAACACATGGACTCGTACGTGGCTGGGAGGAGGTGGTTGCGGACCATGTCGTCTTTAGTGACCCAGAGGACTCCGGACCGAATGCCTCAGCAAACCTACGCTGCATGGCCTCCCTGATCCTGCAAAGCCTGCGGAAGGATCCTCGTATTCGTGGTATCAAGGCAAAGGACCAATACTGGCTGGCAACCCTCCTTGATCCATGTTACAAGGGTAAGGTTGCAGACCTTATCTTGCAGTCACAGAGGGAGCAGAGGATGAAACATCTTCGGGAGGCCTTGCAGAAAGGTCTGTGCAATGCGTTCCCAGAGACTGGGAGGTTACAAACTCCTGTTTCTGGACAACGTGTTGCTGAGGCTTTGGTCAGTTAAAGAAGGAGCGGTGGAGAAGGTGGCCGTCTGACCGATGCGTTCAGACAATTTTTTAGTCCGCAGCCCCAAGGTATGATCGGTTCCAGCAACCATCGCCAGTGTCTGTTTTACATGGGGCAGGAATACCTAGGGGCAAGATCTGACCTGGACACCTTTCCCACCGAAAATCCTCTGGGTTACTGGGTCTTGAGGATGGATCACTGGCCAGAGCTTGCACAGTATGCAATTGAGCTACTGGCCTGTCCTGCATCCAGCGTTCTTTCGGAACGCACATTCAGTGCTGCTGGAGGCTTTGTAACCAATCACAGGGTGCGTCTGTCCCCCGACTTGGTCGATCGGCTGACCTTCATAAAAATGAATCAGTCTTGGATCACCACCAGCTACCAAGCACCTGATGCTGATGTAACCGAATAATTTTTTTTGAAATCTCAGATCCCTTCAAAGATTGCCTATGCTGATGCTGAGTGACTATCCTGAGTAATTATCCTCTTCCTCCTCAATGATCACGCTGATAGCTTGTAAGAACATTTTTGGTTCTGGGCACCGCCACCAGTGCCTAAGGCCCAATTTTTCAGCCCCTGTTTAACAGGGGCGTGTAATTACAATTTTTGATGCAATACTTTGCAGCAGGGCTCGTTCTTGCATTCCAACTAGAGTATCTGTGAGGGGTTGCAGTGTTGTGGCACCAGTACCAGTGCCTAAGGCCCAATTTTTCAGCCCCTGTCTAACAGGGGCGTATAATTACAATTTTTGATGCAATAATTTGCAGCAGGGCTCGTTCCTGCATTCCAACTAGAGTATCTGTGAGGGGTTGCAGTGTTGTGGCACCAGCATCAGTGCCTAAGGCCCAATTTTTCAGCCCCTGTTCAACAGGGGCATGTAATTACAATTCTTGATCTAATATTTCACAGCAGGGCCCTGTGAGGGCTTACAGTGTTGTGGCCACAACAACACCTAAGGCCCAAATGTCTGCTGAGTATATAGGGCAGGCCCCTACTTTCAAACATCCAACTTACAAACGACTCCTACTTGCAAACGAAAGGAGACAACAGGAAGTGAGATGAAATCTACCCCTAGGAAAGAAAATTCTCTCCTGTAAGAGTTAACATGGGAAAAACATTTCTCCTTTCCACTGATGCTTTATCACCAATACTTGTTTCCCTAGGAAGGGAAATTCTCTCCTGTAAGAGTTAATATGGGAAAAACATTTCTCCTTTCCACTGACGCTTTATCACCAATCCTTGTTTCACAAAAAAACTCAAATTTTCAAAAAACATTTGTCATTGGGACAAAAAGTGAGATGAAAACTTCTGAAGAGGAGCACAGGCAGCAAAACAAATGTCACAGGGGTGATAACCCTTCCCTATGTTTTCCAAAAAGCTTAAAATAGATTTTTTGGCTTGAGCTAAATACGTAAAAAATGTACCAGTTCAAAATTACAAACAGATTCTACTTAACAACAAACCTACAGTCCCTGTCTTGTTTGCACCGCCTGTATACTGCTGTTCAGAGTACAGAGCCTGTATACTGCTGTTTCCTTTTTTAATTTGGGTGGACTGGGGGGTACCCATGCCGTTTGTCTCACTGATTTTCATCCATATTGCCAGGACCCGACATTTCATTAAAGCCGCAAGCAGTTTTAAATTACTTTTTTCCCTTTAAAAATTACATTTTGTGCAGGGACTGTTCTAAGCACGGGAAACACGTGCTACTTTACAGGCATACTATAGACACCCCCCAGGTACGATATTTAAAGGAATATTTCACTTTTTTTTTTACTTTAAGCATCATTAAAATCACTGCTCCCGAAAAAATGTCCGTTTTTAAAAGTTTTTTTTTGCATTGCTACATGTCCCCTGGGGCAGGACCCGGGTCCCCAAACCCTTTTTATGACAATATCATGCAAATTAGCCTTTAAAATGAGCACTTTTGATTTCGAACGTTCGAGTCCCATAAACGTCAATGGGGTTCTAACGTTCGTGCAAATTTTCGGTCCGTTCGCAGGTTCTGGTGCGAACCGAACCGGGGGGGGGTGTTCGGCTCATCATTAGTCCTTATGTGTATTCAGATGCCAATACACCAGTCTATTATTATGATAGTACCAATACATAGGCATCATAGCTAATATGGTTCTGTATTCCTGGCTGACAGACACTCAGTCCTGGTCTGTCAATCTGTTGCCAAATGCTATAACTTAACTAGATATGACAGTTACTGAGAACTTAAAAACAAGTACTGGGTGTCAGGAGGGGTTGAGGTTTAATCTCATCTTGGACAGAAGTTGACACCCAATGCCAGGTTCTCCACAGGGACACAGGATTTGATGTGAAGACCTGTACCTTTGATGTAAAGCCTAGGACACATCGGCCGAATGTTGGGTGGCATTGGCTGGTTCAATAGGAACCAGCCTACATTTGGCCCGTGTGTACTAGAGGTCGAAGGGGCATGACCGAAAAAAGTCTGCTCTTATGCCCTGTACACACGATAGGATTTTCTGATGGAAAATGTGTGATAGGACCTTGTTGTCGTAATTTCCGACCGTGTGTAGGCTCCATCACACATTTTCCATAGGAATTTCCAACACACAAAGTTTGAAAGCTTGCTATAAAATTTTCCGACAACAAAGTCCATTGTCGGAAATTCCGATCGTGTGTACACAAATCCGACGCACAAAGTGCCCACATGCTCAGAATAAATTAAGAGATGAAAGCCATTGATTTTTGACTGGAAAAGTCTGCTAAAGGTCCGATGAAGCCCACACATGATCGCATTGTCCGCCGGACTCGGTCCGTCGGACCAGTCCGGTCAAAAAGTCCGACCGTGTGTACGCTGCATAAGACTTTCTTCATATGTGCATTTGTGGCCAACTATGATTTCCTGCAGGAAACTCAGCAGGGTTTCCTGTGAACAACTGCTGGTGAGAAGACTCAATCAGAGTAAGGAGAGACTGGGCAATGCCTAAAAGTATTTGCATGTAATCAGATATGAAGCAATTACCTGTGGATGATCGACCATGGATACAGACTGTTTATATTGAGGGTCAATCATCCACAGATGATCATTGCATTGTTGGTACATACATGCCTGTGGAAGCTGTCAGCCTTTCATTGTTTTGAATGAGGCTTACTGCCAGGAGCTGTTCACAGGAAACTCCACTAAGTCTCCCGCAGGAAATCATAGTCGGCTCTAAACATACATGTGAATGAGGCCTAATACAAGTAGGACAGGAAGGTTTGCTTTGTATTAAGGTCAATACTGGTATAAGGAATGATAAAATCAGATGAGGCTGCCAGAGAAGCTGTATCAATATCCCTGTTCCAATCTAGGAAGCTAATTCTGTAACATTGGGAGTCAGCAAAACCCCCTTTGGTGAAGGAATGGATGAATAACACATGAACAACACATTCACACATTTAGGTTGCAATATTTTATTTTTAAACATAGGGGATGCAGGGGTAAGTTTGAAAAGTTTTGGTGTAGGTGGGTTGACACCCCGGATATGTGCTCATTAATTGCAATAGCAAATAGGCTTCTCTAATTTAGTGTCAGGAGTCAGCACAGGAGATTACCAGATATACAGTATGTAGCTACACAAAAAAAAACTGGTACAAGACCATATGTATATATCTTTTAAGTGTGATTTATTTACAGTGGATGTAAGCTAACTACACACCAGCAAAGCAATAAAAATGAAATGCATGAAAATCAAAACTGAATGACAAAATGAAGCAAGCTAAACAACTAACTAAATATACAAATATATACAAATGTGAAATGTGCAAGGCAGGGAAAAACTGGAGAAGTGGGTGGGAAAGGGGGAAACAAAACAGGGAAAGGAACAACAGGGAACAAGGCAGCAGGGTACTGGGTACAGAGCAGGAGTAAGATCAAGAGAAAATGGCAACAGAGTCAGGCAGCAGCACGACAAACGGGATACAGGGCAGGAGAAGCCAAAACACTAACATGCCGTGTGCTAGTGGGAGCAGCCATATATAGCCACCTAGCAGCTGAAACCAGGTGGAGCTGATCCCTGAAACCTTCTGGCTGCTGGGAGACACCTGCTGGTGGACACTGAAACTGCAGGAATCAGCTCAGAGCACCATAGTGCCAACAGCAGGCAAACTAGGCCCTAATATTTAGGTTATTTGCATAACCATGCTTGTTTTAGCCTGCACTTTGCGTTCTGTACCAGATGACTACACAGGATGCTTGCATTGTCCTTTCTGTCCTATTGCTCTGAGTATGGAAGCTTTGATACATTTACTCTGGTTTGATTTTTTTTTTGTCAGATGGAACTTGTGTTGTTCAAAAAAGAAACCTCTTGATAAAAAGTATATCTCTCTGTGATAGCAATGATAATTACTTGAGTTAATTAAGTGAGGGGAACTAGTAAGAATTCAGGATAGCTTGCCTTGCCAACATAAGGGTATGCACAATGAGAGGATGTAACTGTATGCCAGTATGTGAAAAGAATGCTAGCAATCATGGACAGTTGCTGCAGTGAACCATTAATTATATTTTTGAAGTAATGAGAACAATGATGTTCAAGGTGAGGACTATCAGTGTCTGTGCAATACTATGATTAGCTCTGAGTACACCCATAAGCTGAAAAAATGTGTGCCCCTACAACACCATTAAATGGTGGTTTTGTCTAATGTCACAACCCCTTCTGATTGGCTTTAAGAATAGTTGGGAATAGACAGAGAAGGATAGCAGTGGATGAGAAGTGGCACTGGAGAGCCTGCTAAGTGTCATCTTAATTTCTGAGCTTCCCCCACCAATTTGGCAGCCAACTGGAAGCCAACTGGTTTACAGTAGTACCATAAAGTGGCATGCTAAATTTTAAAGCCCTGTTTTGGCTTGAACATTGTTAGTATTCAACAAAGGAAGTATTATGAAAGCTTGCTTCTTTAGGTGCACCTGTGCTTAGACTATGAACATAAAAGTGTTTACTTATTCTAGTGAAATAGCTTTAAAACAAGCCCTCAATGACCTTTGTTGCTGCATGCACTGTGAAGTACGTTAGTCTCAAAGATCACAACGGAGACCTTTCTGAAATCTGAAGTCAGATTTTAGCTGGTTTCTAACAGCTTACAAGCACTTACTGTTTGTTTACAGTCTCTAGAGAATGACAAGACGTGTACTATGAACATGATGACCTTATAAATATTGTAAATGTGTTCAAAGATGTAAAAAAAAAAAAACATCTCTCGAATATATACGGGCTTTAAATGTTTCAATTTTTTAAAAGGCTATGAGTTTATCAGAGTACAGTAGAGTGCGGCACCAGTCGTAGCCCTAGCTGCAGAAAAAGAGAGAAGATAAAATTTCTGTTTTATTCACCATTTGTATACGGCTTTAAGAAACTACACCATGTTTTTAAGAGTACATCGAACAGTCACATCATTCTTTTCTACAAAGAAGCTCTAGAGGTTTTTTTTTTTCTTGTTTTTTTTTTGTTTAATAGAGAACAAACTAAAACCTCTTTTATCGTCCCCAGTTTGATTTTAAAACAGGGGCCAATTGCTTTTTGTTATCTTCCAGACCACCAGAAAGTTTGGCAGGTTTAGGAATCTTTTGCTGACTGCCTTAGTTTTCTTTCACCTTGATATTTTATAATTTATCACCTTTTTACTTTGTGTTACATGCAGAACCACTGCTGGAATTGTTTTCTTGTATGTATTTTCATTATCCCTGGCTGCAGAATAAGGTGACATTTTGTAAATTGGTAGAGAATAAAAAAGAAAAGAATCCATATGCTAATTCATTTTGTCTTACTCTTGATTTATAAATAAGGAAACATGTTTTTCTTTCACAGCAAAGACTTCCATGGATGATGAAATATTTCATTTTTTCCATTTAGCAATGCAAAATTCTAGTAAACATTTCCTGTGCTGAAAAATGTGAATTGTATGAATGCCTTTAGACAACATATTAGTGTTTCACTAATTCAGATCATGCTCACCTTTTTCGATATTTAATTATACAACCAGATGCAAGGGGAAAATCTGTGTTTCTTTTTTATGTCATCAGTAAGGAGTGAAAAGAGAAAGAAAAGCTTCATCTTCAATAGAAAATGGTGAAAATGTAATGTGATTGTATGTATTACAATGGAACAGATGCTGCAGCATAATAGATTTGTGTATAAAGTCACAATGGGCACTCTTCTATGCAGCTTAAATTGCAATTTTTGAAAAGAAAAACCTCCCTTGCCTTTAATGGATTTAAACAGGAGGAAAAGTATTTTCTTTGAAGAATTTGAGAGATGAAACGTCTGAACGAACATGATTTGGTAAACTCAAGATAAAAAAGTTGCTATGTTAAAACTCTATTAAAGCGAAAGTGTAGTTTATTTATAGAGAAAACATATGTTAGGTTATTATTGTAGTTTTTACCATAAAGTCATTTTGATGTGTTTTTCACAGTTTTAAATGTCTGCTTCACCATATTTTTGGTATTGTATTAACTAAAGAAATGTATAGTTTAACCACTAGAGGGTGTTCTGCATTCAACCCAGCTTAAGTCAGTCCCTCACTGCCACCTTGACCATTAAAGGAAAAAAGTAACAGTGTCTGTACAAAGCACCCCCATTACCACCTTACACTCACCTGCTGCTATACTCGATGCCAGATGACAGTGTTCTGGCCTAGACTCAAGCATTGCATTATGGGTGGCGGTCACATGACATGAACCAGGAATCCATTGTTATTATGCAGTGCTGGCCACAATTGCCCTTTTCTTTTTGTGGCTTTCACTTTTTGTCACATCTTAGTGCTGCTGATCTGCAACCTCATTGCAGCCACTTAATGTTTACAGTATATGTGTCCGAGGCTATGCAAAAACAGATATTTTTAATCTATAAATAGCTTATATGATAAGTTTGTATTTAAAGTGGAACTTTACAAACCTCCACTCCAATGCTGTGGTGTCCAGGAGCTTCTTCGCCAGCCACTGGCATCTTCGGCCAGGTATCAATCTTCAGATGTTTTCCTTCACTTGACAGATGCTGCAGTTGTACACTGAGCTGTGTGTATGTAGCTTAATATACAATGTGGACAGGCAGGTAAGAAACTTTAATGCAGAGGTAACATATTTAAGTTAATTTGATAAAGCATTACCAACAGTTTTCTGGTGCTATGTCCCTTTCAATTAGACTGCAGCAAATTTGAAAATCGCTTAGGCCCATTTTGGTAACTTTACCGTCACATGCGGAAGATTCAGGTAGTTTTTAATAGCACCGCTTTTACAAAGTGGTGCTATTATTGCACCATATCCAAAAATAATTACCTCCAGTTTGTAGCTTGTGAAACTGAAGGTAATTAAGACCTACTCTAACTTGGTCTACAGAGACAGGCAGAGTGCCTGTCCCTGTACACAGTGTAGCAGAGCAGCATATTTGTCGCCACTGGCCTCTCCCCATCACTGGTTGTTAAGGATGCTCTCAGCTTCACAGCAACCAATAATGCTGCAGTGGGTGGAGCCTGATGAGGTAGCTGAGACACTAGTTCCCCATCAGGTCCACTTTTGCCTTATAATTGATAGTAGGCAGTGGGCGGATTCTAAAGCTAATAGCAGGCTGTCTGTTAGCTAAGGACCCACCCACTACCTGCTGTCAATCACAATGGGAGTGGACCTGATGGCAAACTAGTGTCTGTGAATCACATCCAGGCTGTTCACCCCAGGTACAAAACTTCTTGCTGCTGCATTGTCTGATGACAGGTTGGAAGCACAGTTGCTCTCCACACTCTATCTACAACTGGTACATAAATCTGTTGCACACACTGACATTTGTCATGTGGTGGCATGTTAGAATTCTAATGCCCCGTACACATGGTCGGACTTTGTTCGGACATTCCAACAACAAAATCCTAGGATTTTTTCCGACGGATGTTGGCTCAAACTTGTCTTGCATACACACGGTTACACAATGTTGTCGGAAAATCCGATCGTTCTGAATGCGGATTTGTGTACACACGATCGGAATTTCCAACAACGGATTTTGTTGTCGGAAAATTTTATAGCCTGCTCTCAAACTTTGTGTGTCAGAAAATCCGATGGAAAATGTGTGATGGAGCCTAAACACGGTCGGAATTTCCGACAACAAGGTCCTATCACACATTTTCCATCGGAAAATCGGACCGTGTGTACGGGGCATAAAGAGGGTTTTAGACAAACTTTATGAATTCCCCTGACTCAGTGTCTCATCCGCATTTAAAAAACTGTTTAAAATGTTTTTTTCTTATAATAATGGGTTAATTATCCAAAAAAAGAAGGCAAAAGATATATATATATATATCTAGATATATATATACTTTTTTTTTCAACTAGATAGTTATTTTGCTAGTTATTTTGCAGCACAAAGCCTTACTGTTTCTTGGAAGTGTGCATTATACTGCATTTTATATGACTATTTCTACAATTTTCAACTTCGACCTTTTGTTCTCTTCCTTAGGAAACATAACTTAGTTTACAGTATAATAATAATAATAAAACAGTGTAAACATATTTAATATTGTACTTTCATCTCAATTTAAATGCTATTTAAATAACTCTGTTGGGCACTATCAAATCTTTTAAATTTCTTATTTTGATTCTAAATATCCTGTTAATACTTCGCTTTACCCAGCAGTGCTGTCTAATTTGATCATTCGGTCTTTAAAATATTTTTTCTATTAGTACAAATTGAAAAAAGGTATGGCTTCAGCGGGAAGTGGATTCTGTGCTGTAGAAAACTGGGCAACAATATACAGACTGTATCATACAAATTGTGGTGCCCATGGGTTTTATGTTATTTTCTCTCTTGTCTAAAGGAGCCAGCGACCTCATATAAAATGCTTTTATTTTAAAGAGTTACTAACAATATGAAAAAAATTAAAAGGAAATTTGGCCATATCTTACAACGTTAAATTTTATGTTTGACTTTAACGCAATCGTTGATTAGGTCATTGATGATAGCTGTAATTTTAGGTGAAAGGGGTCTCAAAAGAATAAGTCAAGTCTGTGAGCTGAAATTGAAATTTAGAGAAGGCTAAACATATCCGACTTTTGCCTGATTAAAATCTGGCTTGAACAGGTTACCGTGCTGTCTTATTTAATTATGCCTGCAACAGGTGCAAACAAACAAGACTGATCAATTAATGCAATGGTAAGGACTCAAGATGACTCAAGGTGGCCATACATGGTTATGTTTTTTTTCATTCAGCCAGTGGGCTGAACAACAAACGAAAAAAAAAAATACAAAGGAATCCCCCCCACCAGCAGCCACTGATTAAGGAACATTTTCCAACATGTTCCTTTAACATTAGTCAATCAAACTTTTAACTAGACATGTGCACACTGAAATATTTTGTTTCGGAATTTCGTTTTCGTTCGAAAAATACATTTATTTAGTTACTCCCGAAATTAGTTTTTATTTATTTCATTTTTTGTTAAAAATTGCATTAGTCCAAAAATCCAAATTAATTAAGGTCGAATCTGTCAATTGAAGGCTTATGGTGTCTGTTGAATGTTCAAAAAAGATTCGACGGAGCAGCTAAACTGTACGTGCACATTTCCGGTCGAGTTTTCCGCCTACAAGCTAGCTGTAGTAGAATTCTATTGTTGTATGACTAGTAATAATTATATTTATTCATTATTTTACTAGTCAATTAACATTAGAATTTTTCCGCCTATGGGCGGATGCATTTGACCGGAAATGTACGATTGCAGCGTCGTACAGTTTAGCTGCTCCGTCGAATCTTCTTAGAACTTTCGACAGACACCATAAGCCGAAGATTCGACGTTTGTATGTTTTTCGTTGCTTTGTCAAATCTTCGTCATTCATGTTGAATGGTCTACTCTACCCCAACAGTCAGCCAACTTTCACATTCGTTTCTCAATCTCCAAGTGCAATGGCGGGCACGGCATCTGACGTTGTGTCAGATATTGATATGGCATTATAATATAGAATCTATAATAATAAATTCCCCCCCCCCCCACAACACGGGCAGCCTCTGAGGCTATTACAACACTAGTAACACTAGTATTACTTTCAAGTTCACAACACTAATGCCCCGTACACACGGTCGGATTTTCCGATGGAAAATGTCCGATCGGAGCGTGTTGTCAGAAATTCCGACCGCGTGTGGGCTCCATCGGACATTTCCATCAGATTTTCTGACACACAAAGTTTGAGAGGAGGATATAAAATTTTCCGACAACAAAATCCGTTGTCGGAAATTCCGATCATGTGTACACAAATCCGACGGACAAAGTGCCACGCATGCTCAGAATAAATAAAGAGATGAAAGCTATTGGCCACTGCCCCGTTTATAGTCCCGACGTACGTACTTTACGTCACCGCGTTCAGAACGATCGGACAACTTTGTGTGACCGTGTGTATGCAAGACAAGTTTGAGCCAGCATCCGTCGGAAAAAATCCTAGGATTTTGTTGTCGGAATGTCCGAACAAAGTCTGACCGTGTGTACGGGGCATAACACAATAGCAGCAGATTATTATGAAAAAGTTAAGTTGAACTGTAGCTTGCTTCACTATTGTTTTGCTGCTGTGCTTATGCTTAATTGCTAAATAATTCAGGTTCTCTGACAAATGGACGAGCTAAGATTGACTATCTTCTGAAATGATTCAGTGTGTGTGTGTCTCTCTCTGCTAGCAAATCGTAAGTGAAAGTAAGTTGGCTGTACGTGTGTACTTAGTTCTAGCTATTTTACTGCCCCTCCTCTTTGGTTACAATCGGCCAATAACATTCATCATCATTATTTTTATTTTACTTCCCCCACCCAATTCCAGCAGCGATCTTTTCTCTCTATGTCGAATATTTTCTCTCTAAGTCAAATCTTTTGTCTCTATGTAGAATAATCTTGGACTAATAGAGTTAAGGTTAGGCACATTCGACCACAGGTCCGATAGACACAATTGTTATTGTCAGCGTCATGTCGAATCTCCTATCTATATCGAGCTGTTGTCGCAACGAAAACGAAAATAAAGCATTTATTTATGTCGGATCTTTCGGTTTTTGTATTCTGCACTTTCATTATCATTTGTTAAAACGATAACGAAAATACCTGGAATTCGGACGAAAATGCATTTGGACGAAAACGAATCCACATGTCTACTTTTAACTACTGTTTAGTAGGGATGGCCACACATTGATCGAAATTCAGCTGGTCTCTGTTGAACTGGTTGAATTTCAATTAGTGTATGTCCAACTTTAGGCAATCTTGACATTTAGCCTCTGTGCATTAAATCCTGGCTTTTTCATTTGCCACAGAGGCACAGGTGCAGTGTCCAACCCCACTGTCTGCCTGTAAAAATCTATGATAAGCTAAAATATGTAGATGCTGTACTGAGTGGTACTTACATTTTCGGCCATATGCATTTCAGGAATATTTCCCTCAATGCATACAACCCTAAATTCATGTACCATTTGGTACAGCCGCTGGATTTTTCAGCCAGTCATATATTTTGACAGGCTGCTGACAACTACGTGGACACTAAACCTGTACCTTCTTTGCACACAAAAACAAATAGATTTGACACAAATGGTCTAAATGTCCAATGTGCATGTAGCCCAACTTGTCATCCCATAGATCTACTGTGTAAGGAAGGCATGGAGATCCAACATGGGTCAAACATGTAATCTAGCATCACCCAAATAATGCACTCTCTATCCATGGGCCTGTTAGGAGAATGGAAAAAAAAACATATTTTACGTTTTTTTTTCTTTTTTACAGAGTATGACAGCAATAGAGCAACCTAAGACTGGGGACAGAGATGATGAAAATATAAATATTGGGGTTGCCTTTATTATTTTTTCTGTGTATGCGAGAGATTACCCTTGCAAGTAGATTTGAACAAATTAATGGGGTGGGCAACTACATGGAAAATGAGGTTTAATGTGGAAAAATGTAAAATAATGCATTTTGGTGGCAAAAATATGAATGCACTCTACTCACTGGGGGGGGGGGGAGAACCTCTGGGGGAATCAAGGATGGAAAAGGACCTGGAGGTCCTAATAGATGATAGGCTCAGCAATGTCATGAAATGCCAAGCTGCTGCTAACAAAGCAAACAGAATATTGGCATGCATTAAAAAGGGTATTAACTCAAGAGATAAAGCAATAATTCTCCCATTCTACAAGACTCTGGTCTGGCCTCACCTGGAGTATGCCGTCCAGTTCTGGGCACCAGTCCTCAGGAAGGATGTACTGTAAATGGATCGAGTACAAAGAAGGGCAACATAACTAATAAAGCGACTGGAGGATATTAGTTATGGAGAAAGGTTACGAGCACTGAACTTATTCTCTCTGTAGAAGAGACGCTTGAGAAGGGATATGATTTCAATTTATTTATTTTTATTTAAATACCATACTGGTGACCCCACAATAGTGATAAAACTTTTCTGCAGGAGGGAGTTTAACAAAACACGAGGGCACTCATTAAAATTTGAAGAAAAGAGGTTTAACCTTAAACTACGTACAGGGTTCTTTACTGTAAGAGCGGCAAAGATGTGGAATTCCCTTTCACAGGCCGTGATTTCAGTGGGGAGCATCGATAGTTTCAAAAAACTATTAGATAAGCACCTGAACAACCACAACATACAGGGATATACAATGTAATACTGACATATAATCACACACATAGGTTGGACTTGATGGACTTGTGTCTTTTATCAACCTCACCTACTATGTAACTATGTATATGTAACTAAAACACTACAGGTCTAAAATTGCCTAATATTGTTGTTATCTTAAGGATAAAATGAATGTGTTCATAGCACTCTTCATTTTTAAGTTGGTACATGAAGAATGTCTGGTTGTTATCTGTTGGCTAACAAAAACAGTCATGCAAGGTCTTGCATGTGAGAGTAAGTGCCTGATTGACTGTTATGCCCCGTACACACGGTCGGATTTTCCGATAGATAATGTCCGATCGGAGCGTGTTGTCGGAAATTCCGACCGTGTGTGGGCACCATCGGACATTTTCCATCGGATTTTCTGACACACAAAGTTGGACAGCAGGAGATAACATTTTCCGACAACAAAATCCGATCGCGTCAATTCCGACCGTGTGTGGCCTGTTCCAACGCACAAAGTGCCACGCATGCTCAGAAGAAATTCCAACACGGGACAGCTCGTTCTGGTAAACTTAGCGTTCGCAATGGATACAGCTTTTTCGTCACGCTGCAATGTTCAAAATGGTTTAATACAGCGCACTCTCTTCTTCTTTAGAATGTGACAAGAATTAAGTCGTTTTGCTGCTCATATTCACACACACTTCTCACAAAGTTTTATTTGTGTTGTTTTAGTGGGATTCCCTGAATATATTGTTATTAGTTGTCACATCTGACAGTTTTATATATTTTTTTTTTTTTAATTTTGGATTTTAAGCCTTTTTTTTAATTTAATGTTTGGATTTTTTCCAAGGCTGATCTTTGTTCAATGTTATTTTTATTTTTACTCCAGAATATTTTTGGGTGTGTTTTGTGTGTCAGGTTACCCCAACACCATTGATATCTTTTATTATTTAATCTCAAGGAGATTGTTTGTTGTTGGTGTCCCTTGTTCATTTCACATTGTATATTTGAAATGTACCTGAATCCTCACAAACAAACTGTCCTTTTTGAAGTAAAACACATAGGAGAGTATAATTCAAAACAAAAATCCTTTATTAAGGGATCAGAACCAAACAAAGAGGAAGGCAACACTGGATCAACAAGATAAATTAGCGAAGCCTGGGACCCCCACGGCAGACATCAATTCTTCAACATCAAAATTGGTGGCCTGAGGAGTCCATATGTAAGGGAGGGCAGTCTGGTCCGGGATTCACAGAGACTTGGATAGCAGCAGATGACATCTGTGTCCGCAGGCTGTGGTACTACAAGAGGCTGCATTTTTTGGCCCACCAGACTGGATCCAGGGTCCTCACTGTCTGGTCTTCCTTTCACACTTCCTTCCGGGCTGTGGCTGTGCAGTTGGAGATGTGGCAGGAGGAGGAGTAGGACCTGGAGGAGGAGTAGGACCTGCAGGAGGAGGAGGAGGACCATCCCAAAGCTGTGTGTGAGGTGTAATTTGGCCCCTCATACCTTTCGCCAGAGCCTCAGATATGAGGGCCTCACACATGGCTTTTTGGCCCTCCTCCATCCTCTGCATTTTATATGCTATGAATGCAGCAATGTTCTCCTGCCTGGTGTGTGGTGCTCCCAGGACCTCTGTAGCCCTCCAAAAGAATCTGATAGCCGCCTCCTCTAGGGCACTCCTCCTACTGCCACTTTCTGTTTCCATGGGGGGTGGAGGGACCTGCAGATCAGCCAGCCGGCTCGGCCCGGCCACCTCCTGGCTGAGACTTCCCTGTGTATGAAAAAGGGACATAGTTGTAATGTTTTGCATCATCAATCACAATCCTTAATTAGTATTCCCAACTAACATCTAGTTAACATCATTGATTGGACAAGCAGAAATATTTAGAAGAATGCTATACCTGGCTCAATCTGGGCTCCTCCACATGTGGCCTGGAAGGCCCAGGTTGGGTGTCAGAAACCTCAGCCGGGGGGGAAGGAAGCGTGGAAGGAAGACTGGAGAGGGATGACCTGGGTTCAGTCTGGCCTGCCAGAAAGTGCAGCCTGTCGTAGTACAACATCCTGGGGACATAGATGTCACCTGCTGCTCCGGATCTCTGCGAATCAAGGACTTTATTGCACTCCCTCAGATATGTGCTCCTCAGGCCACCAATGAAAATCTTTAAAAAAGTGATGTCTGCCGTGGGGATCACCTGCTTCACAATTTCACACAATTGCTCCAGTGCTGCCTTCCTCTTTGCTTGGTTCTTGTAATGGGGGTGGGTAATCTCCCACAGACAGGGCAGCTCCCTTAGCATCTCTATGAAGACTGAAATGAAGTCCTTATCTTTCAGTACCATATCCATGTTCACTGCAAGACACAACACAAGACAAAGCCTAATGTCACACAAAACTCTCCTAATCTTGTTACAATATAGGCCTCAATCTAGAAGCAGTATAGGCACAAGTTTGTCTCTTACCTTCGTTCTTACGATCGCCGCGTCCAATGCTCCTTCCTCCGCTCACAGATCAAACGTAATACGCACGCGTGTTACGCTTTATATACACTGCGCATGCGTGTAACTCCGCCCGCCCCTGACGTTCTTTCTAGTGTATTCCCCGCCCCTTTTCGTTCGGCGCAGTGGGGGAAGAGCATGATGGCGGACATACAGCAGGTGCGGGCTAATTGTAGCAACGAGGAGGAGGAGGAGGAAAGCCCGGATCCAGGCACGTCCCGATCCAGAAGGAGACGTTTTAAGGCCACAAATATGTCATTTGGGGAGATGTTGGAGATGGTCGACATCATGAGGAAGTCCGACTATGACAGAAAATATGGGCCTTACCCCAACCCGAACATCCGAAAGGCCAAGATCATGGCGAAAGTGGTCAGGAGTCTAAAGCGGAATTTCGGGGTACGAAGGTCTAAAGATCAGCTCAGGAAGCGGTGGTCGGACCTGAAGTTGAGAGAGCCAGAGCAGTACCGAAAGATCCGGAGAGTGCTGCAAAAAAGTAAGTAGTTGTGCTGTGTTCCTATTCTTTCTGTCTTTATTACGTTCGTTCTGCTCCATATGCTTTTATTAGTTGTAACGTTTCAAAAGGTCAACTTTAATGTTCATGGGCACATTATTCGTTCGTATCAAACATTTTTCTTTCGGCCTCTAGAACACCATTGTTTAGGCCATATGCATTTTCACACATTTTCGGGGGCCTACTTGGATGCCAAATATTTGTTTGTGTAGATGGGTTTGTTACTAGAATGAAATGCAAACTAGATTGTGTGTAAGGAGAGGACACTGAGCAGCTGTTTTCACATCTGGACACTGGAGCACTAGTGTGGGACACAAGAACACCATTTTTATTAGGGGGGGCCACACAGGTGCTCCAGTGTATACTATAGGGGGGGCTACATCTGTGAAGCTTGTACCAAACAGGTAAAGTATTGCAGCTTGACAAAGGGCAATAAAAAATATACATCTTGGAACTCTACTAAAATAGACACCCCACTTCCGAGCAATGTTTCCTATTTCTAGTTCTGCCATCAAATATCTGTGTGCTAATTATACCATTTTTGTTTTACATAGGGGAGAAAAGACTCGGACACCCCTCATCCCAGGAGACCAGAGACCCCCCCTCTGGAAGAAGGGGAAATACCCCCAACCCAAGCGGAGCAGGAGGAAGAAGAAGACGTGGTGGAGATTGGCACCACAACAGGTGAGTGTCTGCGACCACAGGCTCAGGTAAAAGAGATGGCTGGTGGCAGATTTTTGAGACCTTTTTTCTTGTTCTTTATCTCTTTTTAGGTGATCGTGATCCAGAACGCTTTACATCTGAAAGTGCCCAGATACTGATCGGGGAGATCATGGGGTGTAATCTCCAATTGCAAAACATCCAGCAACAAATCAGTGATGTTATTAAAAAAAATAATAACATCATTGATGTTTTGGGGCAAATTTAAACCCCACAAAATCACCTGTTTTATCAAACCAAAATTTTTTAAATGTTTAGAAAAGCCAAATTTGGAGGATGCACACAGTGTGCCAACATGTGCTATCTGCCATCACGGGATATCAATGGACGCGTTTTGGGGGTGCAACCCCTTCCTCAATTATAAAGTAGCGATGAGGAAGGGCTTGCTCCCCCAAAACACGTCCCTTGATCCCCCCTGATGGCAGATAGCACATGTTGACATTCGTAAATTGATGTGCATCTTCCAAATTTGGCTTTTCCAGGGGTGATTTCCCCCCATCTGAACGCTATATCAAACCCAGTTCCTAAATACTGATGTCTGATATAGCCTTCAGGTTTTACCTAATGTGAACTTTGTAAGTTCAAGTTTTTTGGCTTTCTTGTTGGTTTTACACAGGCCTGTTTTATCTGAAATGGATATTTTGATTTTTCATAATGCTACTGCAAACATTGTTATACAACAAACATGTTGGTTTGTTTTAAAAACCTTTGGGAAATGCACATGTGATTGTGCAGGTATAAAAAAGTGCCTTACTCAAGAATGTGTGGATTATTGTCTCAACACTACAACACTTTTGGGGTGATGTAATTGCTGTTTTATGCAAAAATGGGGGTTATTTCCTAAGGGCAAATCCTCTTTGCACTACAAGTGCAGGTTCAGTGCAGTTGCAAGTGCACTTGTAGTGAAATGTGTTTTTGCATTTAGGAAGTACCAGCCAACACTGTTTTTTATGAGGTTACCCAATCACGACATTTTCTGCACTCAACACATTTCTGTCAGGGTCAGCTAAAACAAACACAAGCAGTAAATGTCCACAAAGAATTTCTTTTGGTTGTTTCTTTATTTGAAAAAGGTGTCACAGATTGTCTGGCATATTGATAGCCCCCCTACCCGCAAAGAACTCCAGGTAGCGTAACCGGACATCATGGGCATTCAGGGAGGGCAAGCCAGGACGGCCACTTTCAAGCGCCGTCAGTGTTCATGGATTAGGGATTCCGGCCTCAGGCCCAACTGAGCCAGCATAGTTGGCTGAATGTTTTCTTAAAAAATTATGGAGAACACAGCAGGCAAGTATTATATGGTTCAGTTTATACTCCGCCATATGGATGGGTGTCAGAAATAATCGGAACCGGCTGGCCAGGATTCCAAATGTGTTCTCCACCACTCTTCGGGCTCTGGCCAGCCAGTAATTAAAAACCCTCTGTTCCGGGGTGAGGGTCCTCATCGGGAATGGCCGCATCAGGTGGTCCCCCAGCGCAAATGCTTCATCAGCAACAAACACAAATGGGAGACCTTCAACATTGTCCTCTGGAGGTGGCAAGTCCAAGCTGCCATTCTGGAGACGCCTGTAGAATTCCGTCTGGGCGATCACTCCACCATCGGACATCCGGCCATTCTTCCCCACGTCCACATACAAGAACTCGTAATTAGCCGACACCACCACCAACATCACTATACTATTAAACCCCTTGTAATTATAATAGTACGACCCCGAGTTGGGTGGTGGGATGATGTGGACGTGTTTCCCATCAATTGCCCCTCCGCAGTTAGGAAAGTCCCACTGCTGGGCAAAGTAGGAGGCCACAGTCTGCCATTCCTGTGGCGTTGAAGGAAACTGTTGAGGAAAAAAAAATAAACCTTACTATTTTTTCACAGAAACATGGCAAGCAGATTAGACACAAACATTATGGGGCAACCTCCAGATAGCATTTACTAAGGGGAATTTAACAAGGCCAAAGTATAAGGTACACCTATCATATTCCCCCTCCCCCCCTCTCATGGGCCATTTCTAACATTATAGGGGGGGGAACTCTTGGACAGGTAACCCTCTTCACTTCATTGAGAGATGAATGCCTAAATACAGGGTATTACTTGGAACAGCCCCTCCTTAGTTACACTATTGGCAGACCACTGGACAGGTAAGAAGTGTCATAATACAAAGATATAAATACACACTGTACACATTTGAGCACATTTGGACATTCTGCTATTACCTATCAAGATAATAATAGGATACAAAAACTTTAAACAGTACCATTGGAAAGTATACAGGCAGGCCCTTGCACTACATGCTTTGGGGAATTCATCCATAAATCTGACCAGTAAAGAGGTGGGTATAGTGTGTATAGGGTTTGGCAAAGTCAGCAGATAGATGATTGAGGATAGAGAATTGGGATCAGCTGACTTAGCAGTTGGGGGGGAGGGTTAAAAAAAATTTGGGGACACCACAAAAAAAAGCCTCTGGCACTCTGCCTGAATTTAAATCAAAAATAACATTTCCAAACATTTTAGGGGGTGTTTGGGGTAAAGCACTACTATGGAGCTGATAAAATACATTGTTAAGTGACTACATGAGGTGAATATAGGCCAGGAGACACCATGCTGGGGAGGTTATTGAAGGGCAAATATGTATGAAGGACATAAAATAATAATTACCTAAAAATCCAGCATGCATGAGAACAAAGGGGACATTCACAGCATATTACAATCATGGTAATTAGGGAATGAGGGAAGAAATACAATATATTATCAAACATTCAATACAATAAAATGTGATATAAAAGGATAAAAATCTTACCTTCATATACTCCTTCTGCAGGACCTGTATGATGGCAGAACAGGTCTCTGGGATAATGATCCCCAGAGCCTGGGGGGAGATGCCTGTCAAGAAAACTTCAAGTCCTGCAGGCTTCTCCCTGTGGCCAAATACCGCAAGGTAGCGACCAACCTCTGCTCCGGAGTGATGGCTTGCCTCATGCAGGTATCCTGCCTGCTAATATAGGGGGTCAGCGAAGCCAACAAACGGTGAAACACGGGGTCCGTCATCCTGAGAAAGTTCCTGAAATCATCAGGATTATTCTCACGGATCTCACGGAGCAAAGGCATATGACAGAACTGGTCATGCTGAAGCAACCAATTCTTGGTCCATGAACTCCTCCCCACCCTGTTCATGGACTGGACTTGTGTCAAGGTCAGGACCCCAACACCAAGCCCCCGCACAGCACGAACTCTACGAGGAGTACGCATACGAAACATGGCTAGAAAACGGTCGGCTGCTCAGAACGAAGTAACAGAACGCACTGAAGAACAGCAAGGCCTGTGAAGAGCGACCTGAAAAACAGCAACGAGCAGGCAAGATCACACAGAAAACTTCGATACGAACTGACTGCACGCACTGAAGAGCAGATACAAACCCACAAGCACAAACTGAACGTCAGAAAACGATCTGAAAGCCACGAGTCTGAAAAAGCGCGAATCGTCTCTCACCAAACTTTTACTAACACGAGATTAGCAAAAGGAGCCCAAAGGGTGCCGCGCTTGGTTCTGAACCGGCCTTTTCTAGTCTCGTCGTACGTGGTGTACGTCACCGCGTTCTTGGCGATCGGAAATTCCGACAACTTTGTGCGACCGTGTGTAGGCAAAACAAGTTTGAGCCAACATCCGTCGGAAAAAATCCTAGGATTTTGTTGTCGGAATGTCCGAACAAAGTCCGACCGTGTGTACGGGGCATTACACTGCACCTTGCTACATATCCAACACCACACAGTATATTTTTTTGTTACTGCTTCCTGGAATCCCAAAGATATGGGTTTGAAAAAGAAAGCTTTTGTTTTAGAACATAAAAAGTACGAAAATCTGTATTTGTTGGCTATCAGT
The DNA here is from genome assembly GCA_037952925.1 of Lithobates clamitans. Lineage (NCBI taxonomy): Eukaryota > Metazoa > Chordata > Amphibia > Anura > Ranidae > Lithobates > Lithobates clamitans. Next base: position 851,298 of record JBBGZY010000378.1, on the reverse strand, counting down.
ATAATATAATATATAAATAAAACCTGTATACACACATACTCTCCAAAGCAGGAGAGTGAATTGCAAAAGCAGCAAAGTACCTTGTTTTGGCCTTTACAGCTTATGAAAATATTAGGCAGGATTGGTTGGAAGTGAGCACAAAATTAAGGAGTGTTTGCAAATGTTTCCCTGTCAGTCGTGAGAAGGTAAGGGAGAGGCACCATACTAGGGCTGCTGTCTGGATACTTGATTACTGCTGGATACTCAGGATTTTTAGTTATGATGTGCTAGTATGCACATTATGGCAGACTTACCTGGCTAGTGATTCCCTTTACGGACACTACCATATTTTCCCTGTCTTCCTTGTGGGTTCCAACTCGTCAGCCACTCAGTTGGCTGGGCCACATTGATGTCACTCCCATCATATTGTCAAATCTAAGCTTAGCTACGCATGAACAGTTTAGTATACACAAACATTGACAGGCAGGGGGGAAGTTTCTTTTTTCTTTAAGTTTATCTCCTCTTTAAGCAGCTTAGAGCTCTTATGTAGCAAAAACCAAGTTCCTGTGCAATAGATGTGTTACCAAAGGCCATGGAAATCTGTCTTTGTAGACATAGATTTAGACCACACAGAATAATAAATGCAAACGAACGACAGTTATCATTTTCTAATTTTCCATTTTTTTATTTGCATACAATTTGCATTACAAAAATTACATCAATTGAAGATAATTTAGAAGATAGATTAAATTTATAAATGTTCTCACCCAAGAGTCACGCAACTTTCACCCAAGATTCACATGTTTTTTCATCTGATACCAATTACACAAATATGTGAATCTTGTCAGAAAGATGAATCTCATGAGAAAATAATTTAAATAAACCGTATACTGATTTATATTATTGTAATTTGTGTCATTAAACAAATTGTAGACATATGAAGTAACACTAAAAGGAGTACATGCAAAATGTTAGTTCCAACTCTGGAGATCAGCTATAAAATAAATACAAAATCCCATAACCAATGACATTTTATAAACGCTAATCCTAAATACCTTTTTTGCAAAAATTGAATCACAATATCATTTAAGGCACACCAAATAAGACCACTGGTTTTGGTGTATGCCAAAAACAGTAGCTTGATATTTTGTCAAAGTGTCTTCTCCCTCCTTCTGTTTATCAGAAAAATCTTGAATCAGAGCTGCCTCTCTGTCCATTTCACAGTTTCTGCTAGAATTCATTCTCCTTCAAAAGATCCCTGACAAAAAGCTCAAAATAAGTCAGAAGTGTATTAAAATGCTGAGTCCAGTAGATGTCACCATTTGACCAGAAATTCTAGTTATTTTGCCTAAAGCTGTTGCCCTACAGCCATGAATGAATGTAGTAAGCTATACTTGGACAACAAAGGTTAAGATATCAACTATTTGTAGTAACCCATGTGTCAAGGTCTTTCGCAAAAATAAAACTCAATACTCCTGCTAGCATAACATTTTAACCTGGATATCAGCTAGAAGCTGACCACCAAAATTGTTGAGCTCATTCAGAGTTTGTAGAGGATTCAACAAAAAATAAAATATTTATGTACTTCTCTAATCTGCAGAATCTGAATCTGAACCTTGGTTCTCCTGATTTGGTTCTATCATATATAGTTGTTAGTACACAACAGTAACAAAAGACTTACCAAGTGTGTCTCCTCATTGGTTGGCCTTACAGTGAAGGAAATCACTTTAAGATATAACTCTATGGTTACCAGGAACAGTTTGCTTTGAGGGGATCTTCCCCTGACAATATCCCTGTTTTCTCTTTAGTGTATCCACCCTGTATTTTAATGTATTGTAGTGGGTGTCTAAATAAATCTTTCCTGGGTGGTAACTAACCTGGGACAATTGCTAGCTGCACATTTGGTTTCTCCATGATGTTTCAGAACTGCTGGAGTACTCTACTGTTGGCGCTAGGTGTCACTAATGCCTAGAGCTATAGTTATGGGGCCCAGCGAGTATTTTGCTATTAAATCTTTATGTTCTTTAAGGCTCCCACTAGTAGACTTTCTACAGTGGTTTAGGTAGAAGAGGTTATACAAGTTCAGAGAGTGGCTTGGTGCACTCCCTCTCCCCCAAGCTGAGGCCTGGGGAGGATGTGTTTGGAGATTGTGCTGTGCAGGACTGAGCCTTATGGACCTAACACAGGATTAGCTGAGCAGCCCTGTCTGGCCAAGGAGGGTGCACATTGGTACAATAGTGATAGAGTAGAGCCTGAACGATGTCTTCTAGAGGTGAACGAAGTGTCTGCTCTGGTATAATGCCTCTCCCTGTCTTCAAGTAATGGGGCCTGGAAGCCTGGTTGCTACTGGAGACTTAACCCTAACCCTCTCTTCCTGTGAGCCAGAGCAGGAGATGAGGCCACTGTTGCTTTCCCCATGCAGGAGGGGTGCTACATTAGCTTCAAATAACTATTGACAGTGGAACAGATATAGTACTGAAGCACAGCAGAAGGAACAGTGGCTTTCCACCTAATGCTGCAAATGGGCATGTACCTTTTTCTGGCAGTGCACTGCATGTCCATCAGCAAGGTGCATTGGGATGCCATTTAGAATGAGCACTACATCACAACATCCCAAGTAACATGCATTGCAGAAACATGTGCATTACTGCAATGCAATAGGGTGAACATAGCCTTAAAAGGTTATTATAGATACCTAGTCATCATCATGAATGAATCAAGCCCACTCAGGTTGTGGGAGAGTACCAGGAGACGCAACCTCTTTAACCTTCAGTGGTGATACAATATTTTTAGTGGTTCAAGCTGCACCTAATGCAAGGCTGTGTACTAGGATTAAGGGTGAACGATAAGACTGGACTCCTTTTTCCAACCCATTATTTTATATTAAGATTTTATATTGCTTTTTGAAATAGGAAGAAATCTCTTACTTACAATCAATTACTTAGTCCACATTACGATTAAAGTATGTGTGGTATCATCTGGACAGTAGGGATAATAGTGAGAAGTCATTGTGGTTTCACCTAATGTACCCCCCTCCCTTTTCCCTTAAGACTAGTAGTTAAATGATGCCAAGACTGAGGGTACATTGGTATATTTTCAGAACTGGGATACCCCCAAGTAACCCCATCTTACCATGTAAGATAGCTTCAGGATGTGGAGTGGTTTAAGGTAAGCATAGTATGCAGAAACAAACAGGACTGGTGACTGGCTAGATGCCAAGTACACAGGGGTCGAGACAGACAACAGGCAATGACAGGATCCATTATCAAAGCCAGGTTCAGGGCAGACAGCAATTAGTAATGCAATCTCTATCTAGGCAATGGTCATTGCAAGCTGAAATCTGTAATGTAATCTATAATCCAGGTAAGGGTCAGGGCAGGTAGCAATCAGGAGGATATCCATTATCAGGCAAGGCTCAGTAGTGGAGGCAATCAGAGACAAAGCAGGGCACAAGGTACAGGGCGCCAGGAAACTAACATTATCACAAGCACAGAGCCCCAGGTTTGTGACATATAAAGAAAGTGCCACATCGCTGCCAGCTAATAGAGCGCGGAGGCTAGGCAAATGGAACCATCTCACTGTCAGTGATGTAACTCACCCACTTAAGTGTCAACACAAACTGAGATCAGAACATGCCCAGGGTGAAATTCTGTGGCAGACAGGTGGCACATGAGCATTGATCAGTGAGTCTACCCTGCTGGGGGGTTTATCAGGAGAAACTGTACTTCGCCAAGAATGGGCAAAGTGAGAGTAAAAAAGGACTTACATACAGGCATCATAGGGGGTTATTTACTAAAGGCGAATCCACTGAAAGTGCACTTGGAAGTGCAGTCGCTGTAGAACTGAGGGGAAGATCTGAAATGAGGGGAAGCTCTGCTGATTTTATCATTCAATCATGTGCAAGCTAAAATGCTGTTTTTTATTTTCCTTGCATGTCCCCCTCCGATCTACAGCGACTGCACTTCCAAGTGCACTTTCAGTGCAAAGTGGATTTGCCTTTAGTAAATAACCCCCATAGTTTATCCTCTTAATGCATGTCTTTCTGAAACGCATACAATATTTTTTTCCTTTATTAGTGCGATTTTACAGTATCCATGTCCTATTATGTGCCTGATCTAACAATCCTACAAACAGAGAAGAACCTAGTTATAACATGTTTATGTTAGTAAAATACTTGACAAGAAAATACTGAGACAAGCATGAGCAGCGGTCAGAAAACACTTGATAGAAATGAATAAAATGATATGAAATAAATCTTTATAAAGCAAACAAAATGTTGATGTGTTTCTCCAGTCAGCAAATGTAGCAGCATGAAGTGAAAATGTTCAGTGTACCCTCTTTCTCCTCATTAATACATCATACAGCAGTAAAATTATTTATACAGTGCGTTTATGATACTAACTTTATTACGTGGAGCCAGGTTTAAATGTTTGTTATGCTAAAAAATGTTTAAAATATACAATATCTCACAAAAGTGAGTACACTCCTCACATTTTTGGAAATATTTTATTACATCTTTTCATGTGACAACACTGAAGAAATGACACTTTGCTACAATGTAAAATAGTGAGTGTACAGCTTGTATAACAGTGTAAATTTGCTGTGCCCTCAAAATAACTCAACACACAGCCCAGTGGTGTATTTAGGTTTTGTGTTGCCCTAGGCCTGACTAAACTTACGCACCCTCTAATTTAAATATGAACCATCCCTTCCTGTCAGGGCAACACCCCTTCCCTTTTTTGGGGGTGACACCATTTTTATGCGGTAAAAAATGGTGTCACCCCCTCTATTTTTGGACCGGAGGCCCAGTGTTTGAGCTCATTGTGGTGATCAATAAGGTCTAGAGGATATCAGGTTAGGCACTTCCTAATGGCTCAGTCCCTGGGAACAGTAATGGATAATAGCCAACAGACCCTCTTACCAGACCCAGCGAAACCACAATAGTGATCCCTCTGGCTGGACGTTCACTCTCTCTGGGTTGCCCAGGCCAACTCTAGTCAGTAGTGTAGAATGTCTGTACCCTGGCAGTGGCTCCATCTTTCTCCCCCTTTGGTGGTGCAGGTACAGTGTGGCTCCCTCTCTGGTGGTGCAGGTACAGCGTGGCTCCCTCTCTGGTGGTGTGGGTACAGTGTGGCTCCCTCTCTGGTGGTGCGGGTACAGCGTGGCTTGCTCCCTGGGTGGTGCAGGTACAACGTGTATCCCTCTAAGGTGGTGTGAGTACAGCGTGGCTTGCTCTCTGGTGGTGCGGGTACAGTGTCATTCTCTCTCTGGTGGTGCGGGTACAGCGTGGCTCTCTCTCTGGTGGTGCGGGTATAGCTTGGCTCCCTCTCTGGTGGTGCTGGTACAGCGTGGCTCCCTCTCTGGTGGTGCAGGTACAGCATGGCTCATTCTCTGGTGGTGCGGGTACAGTGTGGCTCCCTCTCTGGTGGTGCAGGTACAGCGTGGCTCGCTCTCTGGTGGTGCGGGTACAGCGTGGTTCCCTCTCTGGTGGTGCGGGTATAGCGTGGCTCCCTCTCTGGTAGTGTGGGTACAGCTTGGCTCTCTCTCTGGTGTGGGTACAGCGTGGCTCTCTCTCTGGTGGTGCGGGTACAACTGGTCACTGGAAGTTCAAAATGGCACCTCATGGCAAAGAACTCTCTCAGGATCTGCAAAAAATAATTGTTGCTCTACATAAAGATGGCCTAGGCTATAAGAAGATTGCCAAGACACTGAAACTGAGCTGGAGCACGGTGGCCAAGACCATACAGTAGTTACAGTAACAGCACAGGTTCCACTCAGAACAGGCCTCGCCATGGTGGACCAAAGAAGTTGAGTGCACATGCTCATATCCAGAGGTTGTCTTTGGAAAATAGACATATGAGTGCTTCCAGAATAACTGCAAAGGTTGAAGGGGTGGGTGGTCAGCCTGTCAGTGCTCAGACCACACACTGCACACTGCATCAAATTGGTCTGCATGGCTGTTGTCCCAGAAGGAAGCCTCTTCTAAAGATGATGCACAAGAAAGCCCGCAAACAGTTTGCTGAAGACAAGCAGACTAAAAACATGGGTTACTGGAACCATGTCCTGTGGTCTGATGAGACCAAGATAAACTTATTTGATTCAAATGGTGTCACGCGTGTGTGACGGCAACCAGCTAAGGACTACAAGGACAAGTGTGTCTTGCCTACAGTCAAGCATGGTGGTGAGAGTGTCATGGTCTGGGGCTGCATGAGTGCTGCTGGCACTGGGGAGCTACAGTTCATTGAGGGAACCATGAATGCCAACATGTACTGTGACATACTGAAGCAGAGCATAGTATCATAGTAGGTAAGGTTGAATAAAGACAATAGTTCATCCAGTTCAACCTGTGTAGGTGTACGTGTGTCAGTGTCTATAATTATTTCCCATATCCCTACGTGTCATGCACCTTAAGATGCACATCTAATGCCGCGTACACACGGTCGGACTTTTCGTCTACAAAAGTCCAACGGACACTGACGGACTAAAGCTGGCTGGTAATCCGATCGTGTGTGGGCTTCTCCGGACTTTCAACTGACTTTTTTAGCCTCAAATCCGACGTACTTTAGATTTGAAACATGCTTCAAATCTTTCCGACGGACTCGAGTCCGGTCGAAAAATCCGCTCGTCTGTATGCTAGTCCGACGGACAAAAACCCACGCTAGGGCAGCTATTGGCTACTGGCTATGAACTTCCTTATTTTAGTCCGGTGTACGTCATCACGTAAGAATTCGACGGACTTTTGTGTGATCGTGTGTAGGCAAGTCTGTTCGTTAGAAAGTCCGCCGCAAGTCCGTCGAAAGTCCGCCAAAAGTCCGTCGAAAGTCTGTTGGACAGGCTGTCGGACTTTTGTAGCTGAAAAGTCCGACCGTGTGTACGCGGCATAAGAGTTTCTAAAAACTATAAATACTCCCCTCAGCCACCACCAATTGTGGATGAGTGTTCCACATCTCTATTGCCCTGACAGGGAAAAACCCCCTTCGCAGTTTGAGGTTAAACCGCTTTTCTTCCAATCTCAATGTGTGGCCCTGTGTCCTCTTACACTCCTTATGACTGAATAGTTTTTTCCTATGCTCACCATTAAGGTATTTGTTAATCACTATCATGTCCCCTCTCAAGCGTCTTATCTCCAGCGAGAATAAATTTAGTGCTTGTAGTCTTTCCTCATAATTGAGGTTACAGAGGATATGATAAGGGACTATATCCCTTTATTAGTTTTGTTGCCCTTCTTTGGACTGTCTCCATTTCCAGCACATCCCTTCTGAGGACTGGTGTCCAGAACTGGACAGAATAGTCCAGATGTGGTCTAACCAATGTTTTATAAAGTGGTAGGATTATTTTTCTATCTCTGGAATTTATCCCTTTTAAATGCATGCTAATATTCTACCTGCTTTGGTAGCTGCAGCTTGACATTGCATGCTGTTGCTCAATCTGTTATCTACTAGGACCCCCAGATCTTTCTCTATGCTTGATTTCCCCAGCAGATCTCTCCCTAGTGAGAAGTTTCCATTTATGCTTTTAGCCCCCAAGTGCATTACTTTACATTTCTCTACATTAAACCTCATTTGCCATGTAGCTGCCCACTCCATTATCTTGTTCAGGTCATTCTGTAAGATTTCTATATCCTGATGTGAAGTTATTGCCCTGCTTAATTTTGTGTCATATGCAAAAACTGAGATTGCGCTGTCTATTCCATTCCCTATATCATTTATGAATAAATTGAATAGAATTGGTTCCAAGACAGAACCCTGGGGTACCCCACTTACCACTCCAGACCAGTCTGAGTACACATTATTTATCACTACCCTTTGGACACACCCCTGTAACCAGTTTTTAACCCAAGAACAAACATTATGGTCCATGCCTGCAGACCTCAGCTTATAGATTAAGCACTTATGGGGGACTGCATAGAATGCCTTTGCAAAATACAGGTACACTAAATCCACGGGCCTTCCCTTGTCTAGATGGCAGCTCACTCACTTCCTCGTAGAATGTTAACAGATTGGTCTGGCAAGAACGACCTTTCGTAAACCCATGCTGATGACTAGGAACAGTGGTTTGGCTATAACCTGATTGAGTTCTCTGAGGACTCTCGGGTGTAAACCATCTGGTCCTGGTGATTTATTTGTATTAAGCTTACCTAGTCTTTCCTTCACTCCGGCCTCTGTTAGCCACAAGAGTATGCCTTGTGATGTGTCGCCAACAGTACTTCCATGATCGTTATACCCCTCCCTTTCCTGTGTAAAAACGTAGGAGAAGAAGGCATTTAGAACAGTTGCCTTCTCTGTGTCATCCGTAACCATCCTTGTTCCTCGTCCTTTATGTGGGCAATATGCTGTGATTTTGCCTTTTTACTGTTAATGTATCTAAAACATTTCTTTGGATGTTTTTTTGCATTCTTTATAGTGTTCGAATGCTGATGATGACCCACCCCCTTTATATTTTTTAAAGGCCATTTTTTTCTCTTTAATGAGGCTTCTAACATTATGGTTTAGCCACCCAAGTTTAACCTTCGCTCCTCTATGATCCCCTCCCTTTGGAGAGTGGGCCGCAGGGCAGTATTCCAACATGATAACAACCCCAAACAAACCTCCAAGATGACCACTGCCTTGCTAAAGAATATGAGGGTAAAGGTATTGGACTAGCCAAGCATGTCTCCAGACCTAAACCTTATTGAGCATCTGAGGGGCACCCTCAATCGGAAGGTAGAGGAGCACAAGATCTCTAACATCCACCAGCTCTGTGATGTCGTCATGGAGGAGTGGAAGAGGACTCCAGTGGCAACCTTTGAAGCTCTGGTAAACTCCATGCCCAAGAGGGTTAAGGCAGTGCTGGAAAATAATGGTGGCCATACAAAATATTGACACTTTGAGCCCGATTTTGACATTTTCACTTAGGTGTGTACTAATTTTTGTTGCCAGGGGTTTTGATATTAACAGCTGTGTGTTGAGTTATTTTGAGGGGACAGCAAATTTACAACCTGTACACTCACTATTTTACATTGTAGCAAAATGTCATTTCTTCAGTGTTGTCACATGAAAAGATATAATTGTATATTTACAAAAATGTGAGGGGTGTGCTCACTTTTGTGAGATACTGTATGCTACAGATGCGTCACTTTACTGGCACATTAAGGGGACCCCCAGGCACTATATTTAAAGGAATTCTTCATTTTTATTGTTGCACTTTAAGCATAAATAAAATCACTGCTCCTGAAAAAACAATAGTTTAAAATAATAAATTATTGATACACGTCCCCCAGGGCAGTACCCAAACCCCCATACCCCTTTTATGGCCAATTACGTGCATATAAGCCTTCAAAATGGGCATTGTTGATTTTTCCTGTTCAGCTCCCATAGACTTCAATTGGATTTGCTGTTCCGGTTAGAACATTTCCCCTGTTTGGTAGTTCTGCATACGAACCGAACAGGGGGGGTGTTCGGCCCATCCCTACTTAAGAACAAACCTACATAACCCGGGGACTGCATATATATATATTGTAATATTGGGGTGACCAGACTCAAGCGGTAGGTGCGTTTTCAATGAGTGTGCCAGTCCAAAACTGTATTTTTTAAGGGCATACTAGCCCACTTTTATTTCAAATAATGGAAAAGTTCACAAAGACATCTGTAGCCTACGCAGGGGGTACCACCATTTCTGTATCTTACACAATCTGAATATTTCAGCCTCCTGGCTTACTTTCTTGCCACAGGCCTCTTGCCTAGGCCTTAGGTCTGCTCCTCAGACCAAAAGAGTTCCTTAGAGTCAAGCTATCTCCTTGCTTACTCCCATTCAGCTCCTTGCTGCTTTGTTACAGACTACATCTGCCTCCTGCAGACATGCAAGCTCTGGCTGCCCCATGCAGCCTCTGACTCCTGCAGAAGAATGGGAGTCCACCTGACTCCCATGTACAAACCTCCATTCCGTTGGGTGGGGCCCTGAGCTAAAGTCGGGTCACAACTAAATAGCCCAGCACACAGCTGTGCAATCAGCGTGCCTGTTGTAAACCAGCAATCCTCCAAGTAGCACTCACTGTCACAATATATATTATATATATAGGCTCATCAACTAATGTGTAAATTTTCTGTCCCCTCAAAATAACTCAACACACCACCATTAATGTCTAAACCACTGGCAACAAAAGTGAATACACCCCTAAGTAAAAATGTCCAAATTGAGTCCAATTAGCTACGTTCCCTCCCCGGTGTCATGTGACTTGTTAGTGTTACAAGGACTCAGGTGTGAATGGGGTGCAGGTGTCTTAAATTTGGTGTTATCGCTCTCACTCTCTCATACTGGTCACTGGAAGTTCAACATGACACCTCATAACAAAGAACTCTGAGGATCTGAAAAGAAGAATTGTTGCTCTACATAAAGATGGCCTAGGCTATAGGAAGATTGCCAAGACCCTAAAACTGAGCTGCAGCATGGTGGTCAAGACCACACTGCGGTTAAACAGGACAGGTTCCACTCAGAACAGGTTTTGCCATTGTCGACCAAAGAAGTTGAGTGCACGTGCTCAGCGTCATATCCAGAGGTTGTCTTTGGGAAATAGACGTATGAGTGCTGCCAGCATTGCTGCAGAGGTTGAAGGGGTGGGGGAGCAGCCTGTCAATGCTCAGACCATACGACGCACGCTGCATCAAATTGGTCTGCATGGCTGTCGTCCCAGAAGGAAGCCTCTTCTGAAGATGATGCACAAGAAAACCCACTAACAGTCTGCTGTAGACAAGCAGACTAAGGACATGGATTACTGGAACCATGTCCTGTGATCTGATGAGACCAAGATAAACATATTTGGTTCAGATGGTGTCAAGCGTGTGTGGAGGCATCCAGGTGAGAAGTACAAAGACAAGTGTGTCTTACCTACAGTCAAGTATGGTGGTGGGAGTGTCATGGTCTGGGGCTGCATGAGTGCTGCTGGCACTTGGGAGCTACAGTTCATTGAGGGAACCACGAATGCCAACATGTACTGTGACATACTGAAGCAGAGCATGATCCCTCCCTTCGGAGACTGGGCCGCAGGGCAGTATTCCAACATGATAAGGACCCTAAACACACCTCCAAGATGACCACTGCCTTGCTAAAGAAGCTGAGGGTAAAGGTGATGAACTGGCCAAGCATGTCTCCAGACCTAAACCCTACTGAGCATCTGTGGGGCATCCTCAAATGGAAGGTGGAGGAATGCAAGGTCTCTAACATCCACCAACTCTGTGATGTCATCATGGAGGAGTGGAAGAGGACTCCAGGGGCAACCTGTGAAGCTCTGGTGAACTCCATGCCCAAGAGGGTTAAGGCAGTGCTGGAAAATAATGGTGGCCACATAAAATATTTACACTTTGGGGCCAATTTGGAAATTTTCACTCAGGGGTGTACTCACTTTTGTTGCCAGCGCTTTAGACATTAATGGCTGTTTGTTGAGTTATTTTGAGGGGACAGCAAATTTACACTGTTATACAAGCTTGTTCACTGACTACTTTACATTGTAGCAAAGTGTAATTTCTTCAGTGTTGTCACATGAAAAGATATAATAAAATATTTACAAAAATGTGAGGAGTGTACTCACTTTTGTGAGATACTGTGTGTGTATATATATATATATATATATATATATATATATATATATATATATATATATAATATCGTTGATGAGCCTTTCAGTTACGATGTGAAAATATATATATCTATATACACTATATTGTCAAAAGTATTAGGACACCTGCCTTTGCACGCACATGAACTTTAATGACATCCCAGTCTTAGTCAATAGGGTTCAATATTGAGTTGGCCCACCTTTTGCAGTTATAACAGCTTCAACTCTTCTGGAAAGGCTGCCCACAAGGTTTAGGAGTCTGTCTATGGGAATGTTTAACCATTCTTCCAGAAGCGCATTTGTGAGGTCAGGCACTGATGTGGATGAGAAGGCCTGGCTCACAATCTCCGCTCTAATTCCTCTCAAAGGTGTTCTATTGGGTTGAGGTCAGGACTCTGTGCAAGCTGGTCAAGTTCCTCCAACCCAAACTTGCTCAATATTGAACCCTATGGACTAAAGCCTCGTACACACAAGTTTTAGGAGTGTGTCTATGGGAATGTTTGACCATTCTTCCAGAAGTGCATTTGTGAGGTCAGGCACTGATGTGGATGAGAAGGCCTGGCTCACAGTCTCCGCTTTAATTCATCCCAAAGGTGTTCTATTGGGTTGAGGTCAGGACTCTGTGCAGGCTGGTCAAGTTCCTCCACCCCAAACTTGCTCAATATTGAACCCTATGGACTAAAGCCTCGTACACACAATCGGATTTTCGTCCGGTAATTGTGTGATGACAAACTGCCTAAAATCCGACCATTAGTACGGTCCATTAGACAATTGTTGGCCAACTTTCCGCCAACAAATGTTGGATGGCGGGCTAGTAAATTTTCGGCGGACAACGGTCTGTTGTCAGATTTTCGTATCGTGTGTACACAAGTCAGTCACACAAAAGTCCAAAGTACAAACATGCATGCTCAGAATCAATGCTCACCAAGCACGACATTAGCAGAAGGTGCCCAAACGGTGGCCCTCAAAAGCTGAAATTCCACGTAGTACGTCACTACGTTCGTGTTTGTTGGCCGACAATTGTGTACTGTTTACTGAGCTATTTTAAGAAGCTCTATATAATGCGATTGCTCCTTTTTAAGGTGACATGCACATTCAAAAATAAGGAATGTGGGAGGGCGTGACCGGAAGCCGACCTTAATGGACGCCTGAACTCACAGCTCCATCAGCCCACAGCACTGAAGGCACATTGGGGACGATTCGCAGCACCCACATGGACAAATCGAGGACCACCCGATCCTCCAAACAAAGGGGCACATCGCAACCCCCTCCAGGAGCATCCACAGACCTCCGCACCTTCTTCCTCCAGATGGACATGTCTCAGAGCGGGGGAGACAAGATGGCGCCGGACACTCATGCGCGCGGTCGACGGAGTTTCCCGCAGCCCAAGCCGCCTCACACCACCCAGCAACACCACCCATCTGACTCCCCGCTGAAGGAGACAGGCCCAGGGATCCCAACACATCACGACGGAGCAGTGAGTCCGTCGACCCCCCAGATCCCCAGTCTATGCAGACACGCGGGCCGCGGCCCGCCATGATGCCGGCCGTGGCCCGCCATGATGCCGGCCGCCTCACAGCACTACACACAGTGCTCAGCTGCATTTCTGCGCCTTCTCAGAGCGGCCTCAGACCCTTACATGCAGGGAACGGCTCCGCTCTCCCCAGCATCCTCAATCCTCTCCCAGGACTACCCACCATTACCAGCCCCGGCCCACCCTCCTGTGCAGAGACACCAGGACCTGGAGGATGACAGTGAAAGTCCCTGGGCCATGACTATATCGTCCCCCCCACCAAAAGCACAGAGACTCTCCAGATCTAGAGACCCCAGTGTCTCTAGGCAGCAACAAGCCTTTAATCCCTCATATGCACAGAAAGCCAGCACCCCTCCTTGTACAACATCAGACAACCACCACATGAGGCCCCCCCAGCTAACACAGGCCCTGCCGTGGTCGGAGCAGTGGGAGCCCCCGGTGTCTGGACCCCCCGTGCCATCTGAGGCAGGCTCACTTAGCCCACGCTCTCCGCCTCCAGCTCCATCCCCACCATGCCAGCAATTTGGACCGATGCAACCCTCACACATGCCACCTCAATGGCATACATATCTCCAGGCCATGCCCACTAAGGAGGACTTCAGACAACTAATAGAAGATGTGAAATCCACATGCCGCACAGAAATTCAAGTTCTCCAAACAGGCCTTAAGCACCTGGCAGACAGAGTGGAGATGGCGGAAGAAGAGATCCAGGAAACAAAATTAGCAGTTCACAGATCACAACTTCAGGGAGCGGAACATAGATCACTCCTCAGAGATATGCAGAGGCACGTGGAGGATTTGGACAACAGGGGGCGCCGCAACAACATTCGCGTGAGAGGTATCCCAGATTCGGAGGGTAGCGAGGACTTACAAACCACTCTACAAACCATCTTCAACAACCTCCTCGGCGAACCCCCCACAAAACATATAGAGATGGTCAGAGCACACCGAGCCCTGCGACCTAAAGGAGCAGCATCCAAGCCAAGGGATGTTATCTGTAGAATCACCTCCTACCCCCTCAAGGAGGGAATCATGAAACAAGCACGCCTGGCACGCAAAATTATTTTTGACGGGACTCAGCTACAACTATACCCTGATCTCTCTTGGATCACTCTGCAAAAACGCAGACTCCTTGAACCGTTACTGCAACTACTACAGACCAAGACAATCCCCTACCGGTGGGGCTTCCCCTTCACCCTCACTGCAAAGCACCAAGGCACAACAGCTGTTCTGAGATATCCGGAGGACCTCCGCAAATTCTGTAATACCCTGGACATTCAACCTCCACAGCTTCCAGAGTGGGACCTAGTAGCCACCCCTCCAACACCACCTACAGTCTGGCAGAAGGTCCCCACCTCCAATCGGCCCAGAAACCCTGAGGCATCACGCAAACCTGCCAAGCACAAGAACGGATAAGCTTCACCGCTCCATGAAGGCCTGCACCTCCGATTGGATCACTACTACTCTGGAACATTGGTTCTTCCTACTCGGGACTTAAATGCCCACTATATCTCTAGATTATAGTCTCCTAAATTGCCCCTACACCATAGAATGATTAACTACAAGGGCTTACCTAGATCGAGCTTTGAGAACGTAGATACTCATTTGATCGCCCTTCACCCCCCCTGTTCTTTTTTTTTATTCATAGTTTAGCGAATCATAAAGTTTGATTGTATAGCTATACTAGTGGCGGGCTCCCTGGTGCCTTCTCCTGGCTGGTCCTTCTGGATTGGTGGGGGGGAGACATCTGGGAATCCGTGGTTGTCAGGGCCTGTTGGCCAGAAAAGCACTGAAGATAATGTATGCAACATGTTACCACTTGGTCTTATTCTCTCACCCCTCTCTTCCTCACCTCTCTTCCCTCTCTCTCCCTCTTAGTCGTCCTCAGATGTACACAAAGGTGAAGGCGAGGTGTCCTGGTCCCCTCCCGGAGAGTGCCGGCTCCTGGTTTTTGACCACAGACCCTGGTGCATCCTCGGTAAGTAAGCTCACACACGCCCACCCACACGTAGACAGATGGCAAAGATACTATCCTTAAATGTCCATGGACTGAATTCTAACAAAAAAAGGCATCTGGCGTTGAGGGAGTTCAGACAGTCGGGGGCTGATATAGTAATGGTACAGGAAACACATTTCAATAAAGAGGGCTCATTCGCGTTCGCCTCCAGATATTTTCCTCAAATATATTTATCATCTAGCACTCCAAAAAAAGCGGGTGTGGCTATACTTATTAAAAAGGGAGCCCCCTTCACTTGTGCAAACCACTATGCTGATCCTAAAGGTCACTTCATTATCCTACAGGGTACATGGCACGCACAACCAATCACGTTATGCGCCCTATACGCACCGAACACCAAACAATATAACTTTCTCTCCAAAGTATACTCCCGCATCTTTAAATCAAATCCAGGGGTTTTGGTGGTGGGGGGGGATTTCAATCTTGTCCAATCAGCAACTGCGGATCGTCAGGTGGTGGGCACCCGGACGTCACCAACAGGAGTCCTTAGGGACTCTAGACTCTTCCGACAAATCTCTAGACGATATGCGCTCTTTGACGCGTGGAGGGCCCTTCACCCAGGCGATCGGCAGTATACATTTTATTCCGCCCCCCCACCGCACCCACTCTAGAATAGACTACTTCTTCGTCAACAATCTCACGCTCAAACTAACACAAGCAGCTCAAATACTCCCCATCTCATGGTCAGATCATGCCCCCATCCTACTTAGGTTGAACTTAGACACCCCTAACCGCAAATCCTATAACTGGAGACTTAACACATTCCTCCTCCAACACCTGCCCTCTCAATTGGAATTACATTCCACCCTTAAACATTACTTTAAAGAAAATGCCTCCTCAGAAACTTCATTATCTACACTATGGGAAGCCCATAAGGCGGTCCTACACGGTAAGTGTATGGCACTGTCCTCCGCAATGAAGAAAGATAAACTAGCAGCGAAATTAAACGCGGAGAGGGACCTCAGAGTGTTGGAGGGTAAGCTCCAAGATACCCCCACAATATCCCTTCTCCGGAAAATAATTAGTCTCCGCTCCACCCTTAAAGAACTCGCATTAGGCCAAGTAGAAAAAGCACTGATTAGACTGAAACAAATGTTTTATGATAAGGGAAACAAGGCGCATTCCCTTTTAGCCAACAAATTATGAGACAAATCCCATATGCAAACACCACACCAAATTAAAAATAAATTAGGACAAATGGTGGAGAAAACACATGTACGAGAGTACCCAAGGCTGCACAACCCAAAAGTATAATACAAAAAAGACAAATTCCCCAGGGGGTTTTTTAGGCAGCATTGTATTGAATATTATTATGACAGTAAAATAAATCAAGTTCATAAGAAATTCAAATATACAACAATTTATTATAAAATACAGACTCTGGTTCACGTGTAACAGACATCAGCATAAAACATCAACCATGGCTAAAAAGGGCCCCCAGATAAGTGACGTATCATCAAATAGTTATCCACATGAATACCCCGATGCATTTCGACCCATTGGTCTTCTTCAGGGGGATTTAGATTCTAGGGAAATATATCACAATTAGAGTTTGAACTTGAAACTTTAATCAATATGTAAGACATTTACACAGCATTTTACGTTAATAAATAACTGTATTACATCGTATCTATGGAGGTATATTTACCATTGAGTGGATGATATGGTAGAGATGCACCACACGAACCAGATTGTTTAGAAACATGAAGGCCCAGAGATCCCAGAGACCACACGTATCCCTCCGTGCCCCACATGTACATCTGCAGTCCATCGGACTTACAAGGGGCCACACACTTGGACGGGGGAGAGGGCGGGGGGCGAGGTTCCTGCCATTATGTATGAAAAGATTTTGTTATAAATCTTAGTAATAGTATTGGTATTCTAAGAATATCTAAAAGTATTTAGTGCCGTAGGGCAATGGCTGATTAGCCCTCACTAAGGTAGTTGCTTGTATATATGTGTGTATCTTGTTAATGGGACCTATTACTTTAAAGTATGTAATTTATTGATAATATAATAATTATTATTATTAAAAGGTGCAAATAAAATAGAAGGGTATGATAGGTGATATAAATAAATTGGGGTATTAAGTCCAAATGGAACATGGGTGAAAGAAGTGAATGTGCTGGTAGTGCCGTGGTGACAGTAATGGATGTGGAGTAATCATGTGGGAATGCACTGTGGAACATAAAGTGAAAAATGAAAAGGTGTAAAATTAAAACAAACCAAACTGTGGTAAAAACTAAAAATGTGTATGAGTGCTAGTATGTGGAAAAAGCCATGTCTAAAATGTTGAGTTGGATACCATAGGTGTATGGAGTGAGTGTAAGAATTGAAGTGTGAGCAAGTATGTAAATGGTGATTGCAGAGGTGAAGCGAGTATGCTGAGTGAGCATGCCTGAAGCTAAAAAAATATATTGGGTTGATGATAGTAC
Organism: Lithobates clamitans; assembly: GCA_037952925.1. Lineage (NCBI taxonomy): Eukaryota > Metazoa > Chordata > Amphibia > Anura > Ranidae > Lithobates > Lithobates clamitans. Next base: position 833,743 of record JBBGZY010000378.1, on the reverse strand, counting down.
TCTTAATGATAAGATCGATAACAACTGTAGTAAGTATACCAAGCATAACACTTACCTAGGGCTGCATACTTCTCAATAGAGTGGCAGCTTTCCAGGGGTACAGCTAAGGATCAACCAGGAGCTGCCAAATTATACAAGCTCCGGGGGCTATCCTATGACTTGCAGGTGGTGAACTCCTCCCCAACATGCCGACCCCCACATGTCCACGCCGCCAACTGGCGGCGTCTGTGTGGCCCCCTCGGCGTTCCGGAAGGCGGAAGCCCCGGCCGTCGCCGTCACCTCCGACGCAATTGCGTGACGTCACGACGCCACGCGCGTGCGCGAAGGAACCCGCACGCACGTGACGTCACTGACAGTCCGGCGGTGATCACGGGACGCTGCCGGCACGGGAGAAGCTCCCCGCGGCTGCTCTTAAACGAGAGCCTTGTCGTGGAGACCACAAGGGGGAGACTCGCACCAGTGTAATGCGTCTCCCCCCCACGTGCCGGGAAGTCAGATGGACATAAGAATGCCACCCCGGGACACGAAGCGGACACAGCAGTCTGTGGGCAGTGAGCCTTACATGCCAAAACAAAGTATTGTAAACACATATAATAGTTCATACATTTTTAAGGTAATAATGTAAATCTGATAATATATCTAGATGTTAAACAATTCGTTGGAAAAACCAGGGACATATTATAAAACCAAAGAGGTCAAAAGATGGGGAGGGAAAAAGAGTGTTTTCCTTCATCCCAGGAGCAGTGTTCTCCCATGCATATGGTACATATGTTCTACACCAGGCAACATTCTCAAACCATTGGAAGGAAGGCCAATTGGAGTGAGGATGGGGAGGGGGAAAAATAATTGTTTTCCTCCATCTCAGGAGTGATATTCTCCTATGCCAATTAGTGGTAAGTACAATCTATACCAGGCAGCATCTTCAAACAATTGGAATAAGCCCTGGCTTGTGGGGTCTCTCATGTGCTAAAGGGGGAAACGAGTGTTTAACCACCCAAATAGACGAAAAACAATGGAGAAAACACATGTACGAGAGTACCCAAGGCTGCACAACCCAAAAGTATAATACAAAAAAGACAAATTCCCCAGGGGGTTTTTTAGGCAGCATTGTATTGAATATTATTATGACAGTAAAATAAATCAAGTTCATAAGAAATTCAAATATACAACAATTTATTATAAAATACAGACTCTGGTTCACGTGTAACAGACATCAGCATAAAACATCAACCATGGCTAAAAAGGGCCCCCAGATAAGTGACGTATCATCAAATAGTTATCCACATGAATACCCCGATGCATTTCGACCCATTGGTCTTCTTCAGGGGGATTTAGATTCTAGGGAAATATATCACAATTAGAGTTTGAACTTGAAACTTTAATCAATATGTAAGACATTTACACAGCATTTTACGTTAATAAATAACTGTATTACATCGTATCTATGGAGGTATATTTACCATTGAGTGGATGATATGGTAGAGATGCACCACACGAACCAGATTGTTTAGAAACATGAAGGCCCAGAGATCCCAGAGACCACACGTATCCCTCCGTGCCCCACATGTACATCTGCAGTCCATCGGACTTACAAGGGGCCACACACTTGGACGGGGGAGAGGGCGGGGGGCGAGGTTCCTGCCATTATGTATGAAAAGATTTTGTTATAAATCTTAGTAATAGTATTGGTATTCTAAGAATATCTAAAAGTATTTAGTGCCGTAGGGCAATGGCTGATTAGCCCTCACTAAGGTAGTTGCTTGTACATATGTGTGTATCTTGTTAATGGGACCTATTACTTTAAAGTATGTAATCTATTGATAATATAATAATTATTATTATTAAAAGGTGCAAATAAAATAGAAGGGGTATGATAGGTGATATAAAAAAATTGGGGTATTAAGTCCAATTGGAACATGGGTGAAAGAAGTGAATGTGCTGGTAGTGCCGTGGTGACAGTAATGGATGTGGAGTAATCATGTGGGAATGCACTGTGGAGCATAAAGTGAAAAATGAAAAGGTGTAAAATTAAAACAAACCAAACTGTGGTAAAAACTAAAAATGTGTATGAGTGCTAGTATGTGGAAAAAGCCATGTCTAAAATGTTGAGTTGGATACCATAGGTGTATGGAGTGAGTGTAAGAATTGAAGTGTGAGCAAGTATGTAAATGGTGATTGCAGAGGTGAAGCGAGTATGCTGAGTGAGCATGCCTGAAGCTAAAAAAATATATTGGGTTGATGATAGTACTCTTAATGATAAGATCGATAACAACTGTAGTAAGTATACCAAGCATAACACTTACCTAGTGCTGCATACTTCTCAATAGAGTGGCAGCTTTCCGGAGGTACAGCTAAGGATCAACCAGGAGCTGCCAATTTATACAAGCTCCGGGGGCTATCCTATGACTTGCAGGTGGTGAACTCCTCCCCAACATGCCGACCCCCACATGTCCACGCCGCCAACTGGCGGCGTCTGTGTGGCCCCCTCGGCGTTCCGGAAGGCGGAAGCCCCGGCCATCGCCGTCACCTCCGACGCAATTGCGTGACGTCACGACGCCACGCGCGTGCGCGAAGGAACCCGCACGCACGTGACGTCACTGACAGTCCGGCGGTGATCACGGGACGCCGCCGGCACGGGAGAAGCTCCCCACGGCTGCTCTTAAACGAGAGCCTTGTCGTGGAGACCACAAGGGGGAGACTCGCACCAGTGTAATGCGTCTCCCCCCCACGTGCCGGGAAGTCAGATGGAGATAAGAATGCCACCCCGGGACACGAAGCGGACACAGCAGTCTGTGGGCAGTGAGCCTTACATGCCAAAACAAAGTATTGTAAACACATATAATAGTTCATACATTTTTAAGGTAATAATGTAAATCTGATAATATATCTAGATGTTAAACAATTCGTTGGAAAAACCAGGGACATATTATAAAACCAAAGAGGTCAAAAGATGGGGAGGGAAAAAGAGTGTTTTCCTTCATCCCAGGAGCAGTGTTCTCCCATGCATATGGTACATATGTTCTACACCAGGCAACATTCTCAAACCATTGGAAGGAAGGCCAATTGGAGTGAGGATGGGGAGGGGGAAAAATAATTGTTTTCCTCCATCTCAGGAGTGATATTCTCCTATGCCAATTAGTGGTAAGTACAATCTATACCAGGCAGCATCTTCAAACAATTGGAATAAGCCCTGGCTTGTGGGGTCTCTCATGTGCTAAAGGGGGAAACGAGTGTTTAACCACCCAAATAGACGAAAAACAATGGAGAAAACACATGTACGAGAGTACCCAAGGCTGCACAACCCAAAAGTATAATACAAAAAAGACAAATTCCCCAGGGGGTTTTTTAGGCAGCATTGTATTGAATATTATTATGACAGTAAAATAAATCAAGTTCATAAGAAATTCAAATATACAACAATTTATTATAAAATACAGACTCTGGTTCACGTGTAACAGACATCAGCATAAAACACCAACCATGGCTAAAAAGGGCCCCCAGATAAGTGACGTATCTTTAAATAGTTATCCACATGAATACCCCGATGCATTTCGACCCATTGGTCTTCTTCAGGGGGATTTAGATTCTAGGGAAATATATCACAATTAGAGTTTGAACTTGAAAGTTTAATCAATATGTAAGACATTTACACAGCATTTTACGTTAATAAATAACTGTATTACATCGTATCTATGGAGGTATATTTACCATTGAGTGGATGATATGGTAGAGATGCACCACACGAACCAGATTGTTTAGAAACATGAAGGCCCAGAGATCCCAGAGACCACACGTATCCCTCCGTGCCCCACATGTACATCTGCAGTCCATCGGACTTACAAGGGGCCACACACTTGGACGGGGGAGAGGGCGGGGGGCGAGGTTCCTGCCATTATGTATGAAAAGATTTTGTTATAAATCTTAGTAATAGTATTGGTATTCTAAGAATATCTAAAAGTATTTAGTGCCGTAGGGCAATGGCTGATTAGCCCTCACTAAGGTAGTTGCTTGTATATATGTGTGTATCTTGTTAATGGGACCTATTACTTTAAAGTATGTAATTTATTGATAATATAATAATTATTATTATTAAAAGGTGCAAATAAAATAGAAGGGGTATGATAGGTGATATAAATAAATTGGGGTATTAAGTCCAATTGGAACATGGGTGAAAGAAGTGAATGTGCTGGTAGTGCCGTGGTGACAGTAATGGATGTGGAGTAATCATGTGGGAATGCACTGTGGAACATAAAGTGAAAAATGAAAAGGTGTAAAATTAAAACAAACCAAACTGTGGTAAAAACTAAAAATGTGTATGAGTGCTAGTATGTGGAAAAAGCCATGTCTAAAATGTTGAGTTGGATACCATAGGTGTATGGAGTGAGTGTAAGAATTGAAGTGTGAGCAAGTATGTAAATGGTGATTGCAGAGGTGAAGCGAGTATGCTGAGTGAGCATGCCTGAAGCTAAAAAAATATATTAGGTTGATGATAGTACTCTTAATGATAAGATCGATAACAACTGTAGTAAGTATACCAAGCATAACACTTACCTAGTGCTGCATACTTCTCAATAGAGTGGCAGCTTTCCGGAGGTACAGCTAAGGATCAACCAGGAGCTGCCAATTTATACAAGCTCCGGGGGCTATCCTATGACTTGCAGGTGGTGAACTCCTCCCCAACATGCCGACCCCCACATGTCCACGCCGCCAACTGGCGGCGTCTGTGTGGCCCCCTCGGCGTTCCGGAAGGCAGAAGCCCCGGCCGTCGCCGTCACCTCCGACGCAATTGCGTGACGTCACGACGCCACGCGCGTGCGCGAAGGAACCCGCACGCACGTGACGTCACTGACAGTCCGGCGGTGATCACGGGACGCCGCCGGCACGGGAGAAGCTCCCCACGGCTGCTCTTAAACGAGAGCCTTGTCGTGGAGACCACAAGGGGGAGACTCGCACCAGTGTAATGCGTCTCCCCCCCACGTGCCGGGAAGTCAGATGGAGATAAGAATGCCACCCCGGGACACGAAGCGGACACAGCAGTCTGTGGGCAGTGAGCCTTACATGCCAAAACAAAGTATTGTAAACACATATAATAGTTCCTACATTTTTAAGGTAATAATGTAAATCTGATAATATATCTAGATGTTAAACAATTCGTTGGAAAAACCAGGGACATATTATAAAACCAAAGAGGTCAAAAGATGGGGAGGGAAAAAGAGTGTTTTCTTTCATCCCAGGAGCAGTGTTCTCCCATGCATATGGTACATATGTTCTACACCAGGCAACATTCTCAAACCATTGGAAGGAAGGCCAATTGGAGTGAGGATGGGGAGGGGGAAAAATAATTGTTTTCCTCCATCTCAGGAGTGATATTTTCCTATGCCAATTAGTGGTAAGTACAATCTATACCAGGCAGCATCTTCAAACAATTGGAATAAGCCCTGGCTTAAGGGGTCTCTCATGTGCTAAAGGGGGAAACGAGTGTTTAACCACCCAAATAGACGAAAAACAATGGAGAAAACACATGTACGAGAGTACCCAAGGCTGCACAACCCAAAAGTATAATACAAAAAAGACAAATTCCCCAGGGGGTTTTTTAGGCAGCATTGTATTGAATATTATTATGACAGTAAAATAAATCAAGTTCATAAGAAATTCAAATATACAACAATTTATTATAAAATACAGACTCTGGTTCACGTGTAACAGACATCAGCATAAAACATCAACCATGGCTAAAAAGGGCACCCAGATAAGTGACGTATCATCAAATAGTTATCCACATGAATACCCCGATGCATTTCGACCCATTGGTCTTCTTCAGGGGGATTTAGATTCTAGGGAAATATATCACAATTAGAGTTTGAACTTGAAAGTTTAATCAATATGTAAGACATTTACACAGCATTTTACGTTAATAAATAACTGTATTACATCGTATCTATGGAGGTATATTTACCATTGAGTGGATGATATGGTAGAGATGCACCACACGAACCAGATTGTTTAGAAACATGAAGGCCCAGAGATCCCAGAGACCACACGTATCCCTCCGTGCCCCACATGTACATCTGCAGTCCATCGGACTTACAAGGGGCCACACACTTGGACGGGGGAGAGGGCGGGGGGCGAGGTTCCTGCCATTATGTATGAAAAGATTTTGTTATAAATCTTAGTAATAGTATTGGTATTCTAAGAATATCTAAAAGTATTTAGTGCCGTAGTGCCGTACACTCACTCCATACACCTATGGTATCCAACTCAACATTTTAGACATGGCTTTTTCCACATACTAGCACTCATACACATTTTTTGTTTTTACCACAGTTTGGTTTGTTTTATTTGCACCTTTTAATAATAATAATTATTATATTATCAATAAATTACATACTTTAAAGTAATAGGTCCCATTAACAAGATACACACATATATACAAGCAACTACCTTAGTGAGGGCTAATCAGGCATTGCCCTACGGCACTAAATACTTTTAGATATTCTTAGAATACCAATACTATTACTAAGATTTATAACAAAATCTTTTCATACATAATGGCAGGAACCTCGCCCCCCGCCCTCTCCCCCGTCCAAGTGTGTGGCCCCTTGTAAGTCTGATGGACTGCAGATGTACATGTGGGGCACGGAGGGATACGTGTGGTCTCTGGGATTTCTGGGCCTTCATGTTTCTAAACAATCTGGTTCGTGTGGTGCATCTCTACCATATCATCCACTCAATGGTAAATATACCTCCATAGATACGATGTAATACAGTTATTTATTAACGTAAAATGCTGTGTAAATGTCTTACATATTGATTAAAGTTTCAAGTTCAAACTCTAATTGTGATATATTTCCCTAGAATCTAAATCCCCCTGAAGAAGACCAATGGGTCGAAATGCATCGGGGTATTCATGTGGATAACTATTTGATGATATGTCACTTATCTGGGGGCCCTTTTTAGCCATGGTTGATGTTTTATGCTGATGTCTGTTACACGTGAACCAGAGTCTGTATTTTATAATAAATTGTTGTATATTTGAATTTCTTATGAACTTGATTTATTTTACTGTCATAATAATATTCAATACAATGCTGCCTAAAAAACCCCCTGGGGAATTTGTCTTTTTTGTATTATACTTTTGGGTTGTGCAGCCTTGGGTACTCTCGTACATGTGTTTTCTCCATTGTTTTTCGTCTATTTGGGTGGTTAAACACTCGTTTCCCCCTTTAGCACATGAGAGACCCCACAAGCCAGGGCTTATTCCAATTGTTTGAAGATGCTGCCTGGTATAGATTGTACTTACCACTAATTGGCATAGGAGAATATCACTCCTGAGATGGAGGAAAACAATTATTTTTCCCCCTCCCCATCCTCACTCCAATTGGCCTTCCTTCCAATGGTTTGAGAATGTTGCCTGGTGTAGAACATATGTACCATATGCATGGGAGAACACTGCTCCTGGGATGAAGGAAAACACTCTTTTTCCCTCCCCATCTTTTGACCTCTTTGGTTTTATAATATGTCCCTGGTTTTTCCAACGAATTGTTTAACATCTAGATATATTATCAGATTTACATTATTACCTTAAAAATGTATGAACTATTATATGTGTTTACAATACTTTGTTTTGGCATGTAAGGCTCACTGCCCACAGACTGCTGTGTCCGCTTCGTGTCCCGGGGTGGCATTCTTATCTCCATCTGACTTCCCGACACGTGGGGGGGAGACGCATTACACTGGTGCGAGTCTCCCCCTTGTGGTCTCCACGACAAGGCTCTCGTTTAAGAGCAGCCGTGGGGAGCTTCTCCCGTGCCGGCGGCGTCCCGTGATCACCGCCGGACTGTCAGTGACGTCACGTGCGTGCGGGTTCCTTCGCGCACGCGCGTGGCGTCGTGACGTCACGCAATTGCGTCGGAGGTGACGGCGACGGCCGGGGCTTCCGCCTTCCGGAACGCCGAGGGGGCCACACAGACGCCGCCAGTTGGCAGCGTGGACATGTGGGGGTCGGCATGTTGGGGAGGAGTTCACCACCTGCAAGTCATAGGATAGCCCCCGGAGCTTGTATAAATTGGCAGCTCCTGGTTGATCCTTAGCTGTACCTCCGGAAAGCTGCCACTCTATTGAGAAGTATGCAGCACTAGGTAAGTGTTATGCTTGGTATACTTACTACAGTTGTTATCGATCTTATCATTAAGAGTACTATCATCAATCCAATATATTTTTTTAGCTTCAGGCATGCTCACTCAGCATACTCGCTTCACCTCTGCAATCACCATTTACATACTTGCTCACACTTCAATTCTTACACTCACTCCATACACCTATGGTATCCAACTCAACATTTTAGACATGGCTTTTTCCACATACTAGCACTCATACACATTTTTAGTTTTTACCACAGTTTGGTTTGTTTTAATTTTACACCTTTTCATTTTTCACTTTATGTTCCACAGTGCATTCCCACATGATTACTCCACATCCATTACTGTCACCACGGCACTACCAGCACATTCACTTCTTTCACCCATGTTCCAATTGGACTTAATACCCCAATTTATTTATATCACCTATCATACCCCTTCTATTTTATTTGCACCATTTAATAATAATAATTATTATATTATCAATAAATTACATACTTTAAAGTAATAGGTCCCATTAACAAGATACACACATATATACAAGCAACTACCTTAGTGAGGGCTAATCAGCCATTGCCCTACGGCACTAAATACTTTTAGATATTCTTAGAATACCAATACTATTACTAAGATTTATAACAAAATCTTTTCATACATAATGGCAGGAACCTCGCCCCCCGCCCTCTCCCCCGTCCAAGTGTGTGGCCCCTTGTAAGTCCGATGGACTGCAGATGTACATGTGGGGCACGGAGGGATTTGTGTGGTCTCTGGGATCTCTGGGCCTTCATGTTTCTAAACAATCTGGTTCGTGTGGTGCATCTCTACCATATCATCCACTCAATGGTAAATATACCTCCATAGATACGATGTAATACAGTTATTTATTAACGTAAAATGCTGTGTAAATGTCTTACATATTGATTAAACTTTCAAGTTCAAACTCTAATTGTGATATATTTCCCTAGAATCTAAATCCCCCTGAAGAAGACCAATGGGTCGAAATGCATCGGGGTATTCATGTGGATAACTATTTGATGATACGTCACTTATCTGGGGGCCCTTTTTAGCCATGGTTGATGTTTTATGCTGATGTCTGTTACACGTGAACCAGAGTCTGTATTTTATAATAAATTGTTGTATATTTGAATTTCTTATGAACTTGATTTATTTTACTGTCATAATAATATTCAATACAATGCTGCCTAAAAAACCCCCTGGGGAATTTGTCTTTTTTGTATTATACTTTTGGGTTGTGCAGCCTTGGGTACTCTCGTACATGTGTTTTCTCCATTGTTTTTCGTCTATTTGGGTGGTTAAACACTCGTTTCCCCCTTTAGCACATGAGAGACCCCACAAGCCAGGGCTTATTCCAATTGTTTGAAGATGCTGCCTGGTATAGATTGTACTTACCACTAATTGGCATAGGAGAATATCACTCCTGAGATGGAGGAAAACAATTATTTTTCCCCCTCCCCATCCTCACTCCAATTGGCCTTCCTTCCAATGGTTTGAGAATGTTGCCTGGTGTAGAACATATGTACCATATGCATGGGAGAACACTGCTCCTGGGATGAAGGAAAACACTCTTTTTCCCTCCCCATCTTTTGACCTCTTTGGTTTTATAATATGTCCCTGGTTTTTCCAACGAATTGTTTAACATCTAGATATATTATCAGATTTACATTATTACCTTAAAAATGTATGAACTATTATATGTGTTTACAATACTTTGTTTTGGCATGTAAGGCTCACTGCCCACAGACTGCTGTGTCCGCTTCGTGTCCCGGGGTGGCATTCTTATCTCCATCTGACTTCCCGACACGTGGGGGGGAGACGCATTACACTGGTGCGAGTCTCCCCCTTGTGGTCTCCACGACAAGGCTCTCGTTTAAGAGCAGCCGTGGGGAGCTTCTCCCGTGCCGGCGGCGTCCCGTGATCACCGCCGGACTGTCAGTGACGTCACGTGCGTGCGGGTTCCTTCGCGCACGCGCGTGGCGTCGTGACGTCACGCAATTGCGTCGGAGGTGACGGCGACGGCCGGGGCTTCCGCCTTCCGGAACGCCGAGGGGGCCACACAGACGCCGCCAGTTGGCGGCGTGGACATGTGGGGGTCGGCATGTTGGGGAGGAGTTCACCACCTGCAAGTCATAGGATAGCCCCCGGAGCTTGTATAAATTGGCAGCTCCTGGTTGATCCTTAGCTGTACCTCCGGAAAGCTGCCACTCTATTGAGAAGTATGCAGCACTAGGTAAGTGTTATGCTTGGTATACTTACTACAGTTGTTATCGATCTTATCATTAAGAGTACTATCATCAATCCAATATATTTTTTTAGCTTCAGGCATGCTCACTCAGCATACTCGCTTCACCTCTGCAATCACCATTTACATACTTGCTCACACTTCAATTCTTACACTCACTCCATACACCTATGGTATCCAACTCAACATTTTAGACATGGCTTTTTCCACATACTAGCACTCATACACATTTTTAGTTTTTACCACAGTTTGGTTTGTTTTAATTTTACACCTTTTCATTTTTCACTTTATGTTCCACAGTGCATTCCCACATGATTACTCCACATCCATTACTGTCACCACGGCACTACCAGCACATTCACTTCTTTCACCCATGTTCCAATTGGACTTAATACCCCAATTTATTTATATCACCTATCATACCCCTTCTATTTTATTTGCACCTTTTAATAATAATAATTATTATATTATCAATAAATTACATACTTTAAAGTAATAGGTCCCATTAACAAGATACACACATATATACAAGCAACTACCTTAGTGAGGGCTAATCAGCCATTGCCCTACGGCACTAAATACTTTTAGATATTCTTAGAATACCAATACTATTACTAAGATTTATAACAAAATCTTTTCATACATAATGGCAGGAACCTCGCCCCCCGCCCTCTCCCCCGTCCAAGTGTGTGGCCCCTTGTAAGTCCGATGGACTGCAGATGTACATGTGGGGCACGGAGGGATTTGTGTGGTCTCTGGGATCTCTGGGCCTTCATGTTTCTAAACAATCTGGTTCGTGTGGTGCATCTCTACCATATCATCCACTCAATGGTAAATATACCTCCATAGATACGATGTAATACAGTTATTTATTAACGTAAAATGCTGTGTAAATGTCTTACATATTGATTAAACTTTCAAGTTCAAACTCTAATTGTGATATATTTCCCTAGAATCTAAATCCCCCTGAAGAAGACCAATGGGTCGAAATGCATCGGGGTATTCATGTGGATAACTATTTGATGATACGTCACTTATCTGGGGGCCCTTTTTAGCCATGGTTGATGTTTTATGCTGATGTCTGTTACACGTGAACCAGAGTCTGTATTTTATAATAAATTGTTGTATATTTGAATTTCTTATGAACTTGATTTATTTTACTGTCATAATAATATTCAATACAATGCTGCCTAAAAAACCCCCTGGGGAATTTGTCTTTTTTGTATTATACTTTTGGGTTGTGCAGCCTTGGGTACTCTCGTACATGTGTTTTCTCCATTGTTTTTCGTCTATTTGGGTGGTTAAACACTCGTTTCCCCCTTTAGCACATGAGAGACCCCACAAGCCAGGGCTTATTCCAATTGTTTGAAGATGCTGCCTGGTATAGATTGTACTTACCACTAATTGGCATAGGAGAATATCACTCCTGAGATGGAGGAAAACAATTATTTTTCCCCCTCCCCATCCTCACTCCAATTGGCCTTCCTTCCAATGGTTTGAGAATGTTGCCTGGTGTAGAACATATGTACCATATGCATGGGAGAACACTGCTCCTGGGATGAAGGAAAACACTCTTTTTCCCTCCCCATCTTTTGACCTCTTTGGTTTTATAATATGTCCCTGGTTTTTCCAACGAATTGTTTAACATCTAGATATATTATCAGATTTACATTATTACCTTAAAAATGTATGAACTATTATATGTGTTTACAATACTTTGTTTTGGCATGTAAGGCTCACTGCCCACAGACTGCTGTGTCCGCTTCGTGTCCCGGGGTGGCATTCTTATCTCCATCTGACTTCCCGGCACGTGGGGGGGAGACGCATTACACTGGTGCAAGTCTCCCCCTTGTGGTCTCTACGACAAGGCTCTCGGTTAAGAGCAGCCGTGGGGAGCTTCTCCCGTGCCGGCGGCGTCCCGTGATCACCGCCGGACTGTCAGTGACGTCACGTGCGTGCGGGTTCCTTCGCGCACGCGCGTGGCGTCGTGACGTCACGCAATTGCGTCGGAGGTGACGGCGACGGCCGGGGCTTCCGCCTTCCGGAACGCCGAGGGGGCCACACAGACGCCGCCAGTTGGCGGCGTGGACATGTGGGGGTCGGCATGTTGGGGAGGAGTTCACCACCTGCAAGTCATAGGCTAGCCCCCGGAGCTTGTATAAATTGGCAGCTCCTGGTTGATCCTTAGCTGTACCTCCGGAAAGCTGCCACTCTATTGAGAAGTATGCAGCACTAGGTAAGTGTTATGCTTGGTATACTTACTACAGTTGTTATCGATCTTATCATTAAGAGTACTATCATCAACCCAATATATTTTTTTAGCTTCAGGCATGCTCACTCAGCATACTCGCTTCACCTCTGCAATCACCATTTACATACTTGCTCACACTTCAATTCTTACACTCACTCCATACACCTATGATATCCAACTCAACATTTTAGACATGGCTTTTTCCACATACTAGCACTCATACACATTTTTAGTTTTTACCACAGTTTGGTTTGTTTTAATTTTACACCTTTTCATTTTTCACTTTATGTTCCACAGTGCATTCCCACACGATTACTCCACATCCATTACTGTCACCACGGCACTACCAGCACATTCACTTCTTTCACCCATGTTCCAATTGGACTTAATACCCCAATTTATTTATATCACCTATCATACCCCTTCTATTTTATTTGCACCTTTTAATAATAATAATTATTATATTATCAATAAATTACATACTTTAAAGTAATAGGTCCCATTAACAAGATACACACATATATACAAGCAACTACCTTAGTGAGGGCTAATCAGCCATTGCCCTACGGCACTAAATACTTTTAGATATTCTTAGAATACCAATACTATTACTAAGATTTATAACAAAATCTTTTCATACATAATGGCAGGAACCTCTCCCCCCGCCCTCTCCCCCGTCCAAGTGTGTGGCCCCTTGTAAGTCCGATGGACTGCAGATGTACATGTGGGGCACGGAGGGATACGTGTGGTCTCTGGGATCTCTGGGCCTTCATGTTTCTAAACAATCTGGTTCGTGTGGTGCATCTCTACCATATCATCCACTCAATGGTAAATATACCTCCATAGATACGATGTAATACAGTTATTTATTAACGTAAAATGCTGTGTAAATGTCTTACATATTGATTAAAGTTTCAAGTTCAAACTCTAATTGTGATATATTTCCCTAGAATCTAAATCCCCCTGAAGAAGACCAATGGGTCGAAATGCATCGGGGTATTCATGTGGATAACTATTTGATGATACGTCACTTATCTGGGGGCCCTTTTTAGCCATGGTTGATGTTTTATGCTGATGTCTGTTACACGTGAACCAGAGTCTGTATTTTATAATAAATTGTTGTATATTTGAATTTCTTATGAACTTGATTTATTTTACTGTCATAATAATATTCAATACAATGCTGCCTAAAAAACCCCCTGGGGAATTTGTCTTTTTTGTATTAGGACAAATGGTATCCCACCCTACAGAGATTGCCCATGCTTTTGCAGACTTTTACAAAAACCTATACAATAACCCAGACATACCCAGTAACCCCCCCTCACAGGACTTATCCCACAAACTACGACAGTATCTAGAATCCAGTGGAATCCCCCACTTGACGCCAACTGACTTGCTATCACTAAATGCACAGATCACAGATGAGGAAATAGAACTGACTGTTTTTTTTTGTTTTTGTTTTTTTTGTTTTTTTTTTTTTTTTCTTTTTTTCTTTTTTTTTTTTTTTTTTTTCTTTTGCCACTCAGTTTACTTTAAGTAGTGAGACAACCATCAAGTTTTCCATTCATGTACGTCTCTCTTTTCCTTCACATCACTGTGGCTGGATTTCACATCACTCAATAAAATTTGAGATAGATAGGGAAGGGGTAGTAGCAATATAGATCTCTCATAATGTAGCATTCTTCCCATTTCAATATAAACCCCTCCCTTCTTTCTCTCTACCCACCCTTATATAGAGAAAGAGAAAACAAAAAAAAACAACCTTTATTATTAATATCTCAATCGCTCTTCTCCCTTACGTTGTTTCATCTCCCCTCCTCCCCCCCCTCTCCCTTATTCCCTGATGTAAATACTCTTACCGAATATAACTTTACTGGTACCTCACTTTCTCAGCGTAACTCCATGTTTTTTTAAAGTCTCTCCAACTCTTCCAGTTATCTTTCCTTCCTTCACCCCCTTCTTCCTTGCTACCATAGAACCTCTCCATGGTGTAGGTTTCCTCCACGGCATTAATCCACTCCCATATCTGTGGGGGTTCTTTTTCTCTCCAATTTTTGGGTATTAATTTTTTTGCTGCATTGATTAGATGAGGCACCAACGAAGCTTTATATTGTTTCTCACTATCCTTAATGCCGTGGAAGAGCACCGACCATGGGTCTTTTTTCACCTCCTTTCCCGTAATTTTTTTGACCATACTCAAAACATTCTCCCAATATTTTTGAATCTTCGGGCACTTCCACCATATGTGTGCCATTGTACCAATTTCCCCACATCCTCTCCAACAATCTGCCGATGATTCTTTTTGGAATTTGCTGGCCCTCTCTGGTGTTATATACCACCTCACTAAACACTTATAGTTCATTTCGGTTGTTTTTACGTCTATCGCCGATCTATGGGTAAGGTTCATAATCTTTTTTATCGTGCTAAAATCAACCAGTGTCCCCAGGTCCTTTTCCCATTGTTTGATATAAGTGGGTTTCTCTATTTCATCTTCAACTAATAATAGTTTATATAATTTTGATATAGTGTTTTTTGTGTTTTCTAATGTGCATAATTTTTCTAATCCCGTCAATTCTTCTCCTGATCTTATAGGTTGTGGTAGTTTTCTAATAAACCTTTCTAACTGTGCATATCGCCATGCATTGATCACCCATGTTTCTGTGTCCTGTTGTAATTCGTGCATTGTTTTAATTTTCCCCTTTTCCATTATCTCTCTTAATTCCACCTTGTCTTTCTTTATCCATTTCCCCCCTATACTTACTTTCCCTGGTGCGAAAAACTCGTTATCATTAACTCTTATAAGTGGTGAGTTATAAGTCTTATTTAACTGTTTATAAGTTCTATCCCATAGCCTAATTACCACCCGTGTTAACCCATGTGTATTTTCGTCTAGCGTTCTGTGTTGGGGGGGGGTTCCAAATAATTGCTCCTAACTGTGCCTTGCTATAGAATTTTTCCAGGTTTACCCATCTTTTTTCTTGATTATCCCTTACCCATTCTATCGCTCGTGACAGGATTATTGCGTTGTAGTATGTTACAATATCCGGTGCCGCCAGGCCCCCATTCTTTTTTTCTTTTCTTAGCATCTTTAAGGATACCCTCGGTTTTTTATTTTTCCAAATAACGTTTGTTAGTATTGTTTTTAGTTTTTTGAGGTAATATATTGGTAGTTCCATAGGTAGCATTTGGAATTTATAGGTAATTTTTGGCAGCAGGGTCATTTTTATGGCGTTTATCCGGCCTATCCAAGAGATTGGTCTAGTCTGTATTTTTTTTCCTTCTTTCCTGATTTCATCCAATAGGGGGATATAGTTCACTTTATATATTTTATCCAGGGAATTAGCTAATTTTACGCCTAAATATTTTATTTCTTTTTTCCAGGTGAATTGAAATTTCTTCCTCAAATTTTCTTCTTCTGCTTTCCTTAGGTTTATGTTTAAGATTTCGGATTTTCCTATATTTATCTTAAAATTTGAGAGCTCTCCATATTGTTCTATCGTTCTAATTAATTTTGGCAGGGTACATTCTGGTTTAATTATATAGAAGAGCACGTCATCGGCAAATGCCGATAACTTGTGCTCTTCCTTGCCCACTTTTGGTCCTTTAATGGCGGGGTCATTTCTTAGTGTTGCAAGCAAGGGCTCTAATGAAAGGATAAAAAGGAGTGGAGACAGGGGACACCCTTGCCTTGTCCCTCTCCTCATTTCAAAAGTTTCTGAAAGTGCCCCGTTGATCCTAATTGCTGCTCTCGATTGTCTATACAATGTTTTTATTCTTTCCAACATCCTTGGGCCTAACCCCATTTTGCCTAATGTTTGGAACATGAACCCCCAGTCTACTCTGTCAAACGCCTTTTCCGCGTCGCAAGACAAGAGCAGACCGGGGGCCCCGTCCTCTTTTATTTTTTGTAGAAGGAGCAGAGTTCGCACCCCATGATCCTTCCCCTCTCTTCCAGCCACAAACCCTGTTTGGTCCGAGTGGACCAACGAATTCATTAACCCCTTCATCCTCTTTGCCAATATTTTTGCAAAGATCTTTGTATCTGCATTTAGTAGCGATATGGGTCTGTAGCTGGAGCAGAGGGTCGCATCTTTTCCTTCCTTTGGGATCACCGTAATCAAAGCTGTTTGTGCCTCCCTGCTCAGTTCGAAATCTTTTCCTAACCCGTTCATGTACTGGCACATCTTCGGAATTAGGATATCTTTAAATTTTTTGTAATAACCTGCAGTAAATCCGTCTGGCCCTGGGCTCTTTCCTTGTGCTGCCTCTGATATTGCTTCCTTAACCTCTTCTTCCAAGATTACTTCCTCCAGGGCTTCCCTATCTCTCTCCTGAGTCTCAGGTATTCCCGCACGCTTTAAGAATTCCCTTATCTTTTTTTCCTTTAACCTCTCGTGCTCCCCCTTGTGCTCTCTTGAGTACAGTTCTTGGTAATAGTTTCTAAATGCCTCTCCTATTACTTTTGTTTCATAGACCATTGTGCCCTGCTTAGTCTGTATCCTGTCAATAAAATTACGGGCTTTTTTTTCCCTTAGCATTCTGGCCAGATGATTCCCTGTTTTATCCCCCCACTGATATCTCTCTTTCTCAATTAGAAAGTATTTTTCTTTTATTTCTTGATCTACCAGTCTTTTCAACTCGCCTCTTTTGTCTATCAGCTTTTGGTATATTTCTTTATGGAGTCCTCTCATTTTTTTGTGTTCTTGTTCTATGTTGAATATTTCAGTCGTAAGGTTTCTCTTTCTGTTGTTCCTTTCTTTTTTTTTCCTGGCTCCCTCTTTTATTAATATTCCCCTTATGTATACTTTATGGGCCTCCCACACCACTGCCCCCGAAACATCTCCTGTATCAT
Source organism: Lithobates clamitans (assembly GCA_037952925.1). NCBI lineage: Eukaryota > Metazoa > Chordata > Amphibia > Anura > Ranidae > Lithobates > Lithobates clamitans. The sequence continues at coordinate 816,242 of JBBGZY010000378.1, read as the reverse complement.
TTATCCTAAAGTACTCTTTAAGTTCCTCTTCCACCCTTTGGACCACCCCCTCATCGGACAGCAGGTCTTCATTTAATCTCCATAGGGGGATCTTTCTCTGCATATGGGAGGTGTGCAATTCCATTTCCACAGGGGCGTGGTCTGACAGTGTGATGATTCCTATTTTTGCTTCAGTGACCCTCTCTAACCATCTGTGTTCCAGTAGTATGTAATCCAATCTGGAATACGTCCGGTGTACAGAGGAGTAAAACATATAATCTCTTGTTCTACCATTCAATATTCGCCATATGTCCACCAGTTGGTTCTCATGTAATTTCTGTCTAAGCCGTCTAAGCTGCTCATTGTTCGTCCCCTGCACACCGGACGCACTGTCCAGCGCTGGTTCTAGACACACGTTGAGGTCCCCCATCACTATCAGACCCCCTTTCCTGAAGGTTATCAATTTCTCCAGTGTACTTATCAGGAATTTTACTGTATTTTTATTAGGAGCATAGATATTTGCAATAGTGCAATCCAACCCACCTAGTGATCCCTTTAAAAAAAGGAATCTACCTTCCGTATCCTGCATTCTTCCATCTAATTTAAATTGCACTTCTTTTGCTATTCCTATTGCCACTCCTCTTGCTCTATTAGATATTGTATCGCCATAATACCATGTCGGGAAATTTTTAGACCATAATCTGATGTTAGATTCGTATGTCAGATGAGTTTCTTGTAATGACACTATTCCTGCTCCCTGCTCTTTCAGTTCTCTTAATAAGTGGTATCTTTTATAGGGTGTGTTCAGGCCTTTAACGTTATATGTCAAAAATTTAAGAGTTGTCATGTTTATCCTGAAACAAATTGCTACGCTTCTCTGGCTTGATTCGAGTTATATTCGTTTACCCCTTTTGCACCTTGTGTTCCCCCCTCCTCAATTTCTTCAGGTCTTCATCCTCTTTTTCTGGGACTGAGCGAATCCTGATATTCTTCCGTCTGCTCCTGTTCTCCTGGTCTTCCAGCTTGTATAGTAACAACTTTTGATTTTTCCGCGTTTCCTTCATTTGCTGTCTTAGACTTTCAATTTCTTGCCTCTGTTTTTCAGACGCTTTTTCCGTAAACTCCACCCTTTCTAGTATATGTCCCAGGTCTCCTCTCAGGTTTTGAATATCCATTTTTATCGAGTTTTCCATTTTCCGGAGCAAATCGCACATCTCGCCTTTTGTTAATGATAGAACTGACTGTTAAAAGTTTGCCTTCACATAAAGCCCCAGGACCAGACGGATTCCCATACGAATACTACAAAACGTTCCTCCCCACCTTACTCCCACATATGCGCAGGATATTTCAAGCCTTCCTACAAGACACCCCCATACCTCCAGACATGCAACGTTCCTTTATTACGCTTATACCTAAACCGGATAAAGACCCCTCCATATGCGCTAGTTACAGACCCATTGCGTTACTGAACTCCGACCTAAAAATCTTTACCAAACTCCTTTCCAACCGCCTCAATCAGATCCTCCCCTCCCTGGTCCATAAAGACTAGGTGGGATTTGTCCCGCTCAGACAAGCAGGTGATAATACTAGAAAGGTTATAGATCTGGTGGAGGTGGCGAACAGGGAGGGCCAGGCATCCTTGCTGTTAAGCCTGGACGCGGAAAAAGCATTTGATCGGCTGGGATGGCCTTTTCTGTTCGCCACCTTGCAATTTATGGGATTTCGGGGACCTTTCCTACAAGCAGTCAAACACTTATACACTAACCCCTCATCCCAAGTTAGAACCCCCTTTGCACTCTCTCCGAAATTTTCTGTGGCGAACGGGACTAGACAGGGGTGCCCACTCTCCCCCCTCCTATTCGCACTATGTGTAGAACCCCTAGCAGCATCCATCAGAAGCAACCCAGATATTAAGGGAATTTCGGTCAGAGGTAGAGAATTTAAGATCTCCCTCTTCGCCGACGATATCATACTCACATTGACTCAACCCCATACTACCCTTCCGATCCTACATACAGAACTAAGCCGCTTTAGAGCCCTTTCAGGATATAAAATAAACGAATCAAAATCAGAAGCACTCCCAATTAATATCCCGGCCACCGAGGTCACACTCTTAAAATCCAACTTCCCGTTTACATGGAAAACAACATCCCTGAAATATCTGGGGACGTACATCACCTCCAAATTTAACACCCTGTATCAGGAGAACTTTCCCCCATTATTCCGCTCAATTAGATCCTCAATGCTCCAATGGAAAAAGCACCATATCTCTTTACTAGGTCGAATAGCTTCGCTTAAATTGACTATCCTTCCGAAGCTCCTTTATCTTTTTCAAACACTACCCATACCAATTCCGCTCCACCAATTGAAAAAACTCCAGTCTGAACTCCTACAATTTGTTTGGAATTATAAAAGACACAGGGTACCGGGATCAGTGTTGATGGCGTCCCGCAATGAAGGGGGACTAGCTTTCCCTAATATTATTAAATACTATTACGCAGCTCAACTACGTGCAGTAGCATCGTGGTACACCCACAAGTCCTACAATAAATGGACAGAAATTGAGAAGTTATGGCTAGCTCCCACACATCCAAATAACCTATTATGGAGTGCGAACGCGGATGTGGCCCCTGAACGTATGCTAGGTCCCATGTCCCTCTTGCGGAGGGTATGGCGTAAACTGGCTTCTACTCATGGACTGTCATCAGAGAGATCGCTCCTGACCTCTTTTGTCTGTAACCCCAAAGTGCCGGATAGCCTTACCTATCAAATGTCACACCCCTGGACCTCCTGGAATTTATTCCATTTTGGAAGCCTGGTGGATCCTAGGATATGGAAACTCTTGCCATTTACTGATCTACAAAATAAATATGAACTCCCTAGACAGGCGTTTTATGGGTACTTACAAATCAGACATTATGCTCTTACTATAACACCCAACCTACAATTTTCACCTCCTTCCCTATTCGAAACTATGATTTTGGCAGGCAATGCCCTGAAAGGGCTCATATCGGGCATATACAAGATCCTACACACATTCTCCCAAGATGGGCAGGGCAAACATTCTTATATGACCAAATGGGAAAGGATTCTTGGTGAGGACATTCCTATGACACAGTGGCAGACCATTTGGTCACAAGCAGCTAAGAGCTCAATATGCACATTGTATAAGGAAAACTCCTATAAAATTCTCCTACAGTGGTATATGACCCCAGAGGTGCTCCATACTATCTTCCCTAATACCTCCGATAGGTGCTGGCGTTGCCAAGGAGCAAAAGGCACCTTCCTACATATATATTGGAGCTGCCCACTGCTGGCCCCATACTGGTCCACAGTTCAGAGATTACTAGATCGCCTATTGGACACACAGGTCCAGGCATCCCCAAAGTTCTTTTTATTAGGTCTATCACCACTCAAACTCTCCACCCCATATAAGAAATTAGTGCGTCATGTCCTAACGGCAGCAAGATGCCTCATAGCTTTACACTGGAAACGCTCCGCCCCACCAACTGCTGAGGATCTTTATGCCAGAATTAAGGACATAGAAGTGATGGAAAATATGACAGCCAGAATACAAGACAGACTGGAGGCACATAACAGGGTCTGGGAGCCATGGCACCTCCGGGAGGACCCACCTTGACCAGGTAACACCACCATCTCAACGACTTCTATATCACCCCTCTTTCTTTTCTAAATCTCATTCCTTTTCTCCTCCCCTTCTCCTCCACCTTCTTCTCCACCTCCCACTATCTACCTCTAATTTCTCTTAATGTATAGATTTATGACTTCTACAGTTTTGAAACATATAACCACAGTTTTGCAGTGGTGAAGCAGGTATTCCAATAACATGTAAAACAAATGAATCACTAGATGACAAGCATTGGACTACCAAAATACAATAGACAATACTTTTGTCTATGAGTATAGAAGTTTAGCATCAGCAAACTATATGTTAACTTAAGTTTAGGTACCGCCATTGCACAGAATGTTTTCACAGCAATGTAATGCACTTGTGTTTGAAAATAAAAACGCTATTTGAAACAAAAATAAGGAATGTGTATCAGTAAATAAAAACATAGATGTGACATATATGCACAAATTCATCAAAATCCAAAATATAACTCAATGTCCATGAACAAAGTACCGAAAATAAAGTGACATGTGCTAAATCCAAAAGTGCATAAAATCCCGGGGAAAATCCTGGCAAGGGGGGACACCGCAATTTGGATACTATAACTACGCCTTTTACCCCTGCAGGGGTGAGGCGCTCTGGTGAGTGCAGATACAAGAGGGGAACATAGAAGAAGGAGGGGAGCACCGAATAGTCACCTTATTTTGTGCTGCACGGATTAATTTTACAAACTGTCACTTTTTGGATTGAGCACATGCTATCTATTATTTCTCTTTTTTGGATATATATTAGTTGTGGCACTGCGGACTAATTTATGCACTTTTGGATTTAGCACATGTCACTTTATTTTTGATACTTTGTTCATGGACATTGACTGATATTTTGGATTTTGATGAATTTGTGCATATATTTCACATCTACGTTTCTGCGCATGTCACTTTAAAAAGGAGCAATTGCATTATATAGAGCTCTCAGTTAGCTCAGTTAATTCACTATTTATTTATTATTTATTTTTCACATTGGTCATTAGTGGATATTTATATTTTATACATATTTTTTATAGGGTCACGTTTTACGTGCACTACCTTTGAACAGCGCCACTTTCTCTTTCTGTGAGTTTATAAATTTTCTGGATTTCACCTAGGTGAAGTTTTAGTTAGGGAGGCTGCAGTTCACCCATTTCCTAAGCGGAAACTTGTTATTTATTAATTGTGTACCGTTTGTATGCAAGACAAGTTCACGGCACACGCCCTTCGGACAAAAATCTGGCGCTTTGTCTGCGGAAAATTCGATCGTGTGTACGAGGCTTAAGACTGGGATGCCATTAAAGTTCACGTGCGTGTAAAGGCATTCATCTGAATACTTTTGTGTAATTTAGTGTATATAAAGAAAGGGACTAGGAACACAATACAGTGATTTAAAATTTTATTCCAGAAAAAGGCCCATTTTAGGGGAAACATTTGATGGGTTTTGGGATTTTCAGAATGATGCTGGTGGAGCACAAGGTTGTTGGCAAGGTACAAATTGACAATAATAATACCATCTACCAAAAATGAGTTAGCTGAAATTGGGGTGTGAGTAATGAGTATGTGTAATATACAGAACAAGTGATATGATATATTATATATAATTATAAAATGGTTCTATGAAACATTATGCAGATATTTACAGCCAGAGTTGGAAAGTTGCTGCCTTGGCATTTATTGTATAAAGGCTGGAGTAGCAATGGCCTAACAGAAGCCTTTTTATACATAAGCAATTAAGCTGCAGTCATTTATTACATTTGTTACTTTCCTTCACTTTTCAAACCTCAGTCTCCTTAGGTAATCTATTACAGCCATTTGTCCATGGAACTTATTAAATATGTAGCTAGTAGTTCAAGCTCCCTCCACTTTATTCCTGAATAACTGGCTGATGTTGTCATATTAACTATACCATTAATAATGGAAAGCTGACTGTCCTAATTTATTAAAGATGTGCTGCAGTCCAGTTTGTCTTGTTACAAGAGCAGCAAGTGAGGCTGCAGGAACTTTAAATTATGCTGAATGCAAAAAAAAGCTTTAGTTTACTTCATATCAATTTGTCCACCATAAGTAGTTAATCAGACATCTGCTTACATACCTTCTTAGTGTGGTTATAGGATCACTTACTCATATCATAAAGTATGTCTGTCTGTGGAAACTTAACTTCTTTGAATCCAGTATATTACCCTTGGGAAACATTTCTCAATGTTTTACATTAAGATTATTTTCTTTTCATTATCTTACTTATACTATTAATTACAGTGATGACCTTTTTTAAATTGAAGTATAACTGTTGGAATATTGATTACATGTATGAAATACCATTGACAGTCAAATAAAAACACAAAGTAATTTTCCTTTCATAAAAGGAATAGTTTCAAATGAAATATATCTTAGGTCAAAACCTCCAAGTTTTAAGAAAGTCATGTTACAAAGTACATAAATGAAAGCGGTATTAAATCCAAAACCAAATATTTATTATATTGTGGCCTACCAATTCTTAGATGTGATGACTTCATTATCTTTTTTAAGATTTATTTCTTTTATTTTAACTAGGTCATCCTGCCAGTAAAAAAATAATAAATGTGCCTGCGCTGAAAAATGTGCTAAAATAACGTGCATATATAGTAAATTAATCTACTGTAAATGAACTGTGAAATCATATATGTATACTATAAAAGTGCAAAATTAAGCCTCAAAGTGCATATAACATTGTGCAAAAAACAATAAACAATATAACCCATTGAAAGTGCACCATGCATAAATAAAAACAACAACAAGTGCACAGGTATCCTGTGTATTACAAGTGTCCAGCTCAATCCACGGTTTAAAATCCAAATAAATGTATATAAACAGTGTCCATAAGAAAAAAGTTCCTCCGAGATCTTCTAAAAAGGTGCTCAAATCACAGCAAACAATATGTGCTCTCCCGTGACATCCCACATGTGCTTGCGCTCACCTCTACTCGTGTGACCCAGTATTTAAACTGTGTCAAAACACGCAGTGGGGCCAATCTTGGACTCAATAAGTTTGAAACATTTAAAGGTTTTCGCTCCAGGAGTAGTTGATCCAGGGAATATCTGATTACCTCCTGGGGATTCAGAAAGGACCCCCCCCCCCCCCACTGACGCAAATTGAATCGGGTTTTATTGTTTGTTTGTTTTTTTGTTGTTGTTGTTGCCTTCCTCTGGATCAACTGTGAATATAGGATTCTGTATATGGAGGTTTTCTATTTGTGTGTAAGTGTTTCAGAAACTTGTAATACACAGGATACCTGTGCACTTGTTGTTGTTTTTATTTATGCATGGTGCACTTTCAATGGGTTATATTGTTTATTGTTTTTTGCACAATGTTATATGCACTTTGAGGCTTAATTTTGCACTTTTATAGTATACATATATGATTTCACAGTTCATTTACAGTAGATTAATTTACTATATATGCACGTTATTTTAGCACATTTTTCAGCGCAGGCACATTTATTATTTTTATGCTTTATATCACACGATATGAAACGTGGTTGAGTGTTTGCTGCTAATTAATTAATGATTATCACCCCTTAGAGGCATTGATCCATTTGTGGCTCGCAGGATATTCCCATTTCTTGTTTTCATCCTGCCAGTAAGTCTGTTGTTATTCAACAGACCAAGATGTCCTGTAGATGTAGCAGGTGTGAGGCAAACATTTAACACTGACATGGGTACTTACAATGGTCAACTTTTATTCATTTATGTGAAACCTTTTTTAAAAAAAACTGCTGCTGTAACTGCTTAAAATGTGTTAGCTGGAGTTTGGCTTCAATTTGTTAGTGTATTTGAATCTGCCAGTGCTTCTACCATTCCACCCCCCCCCCCAGATTACCAATATTGCTGTCCAAAGGTGCCCCTGTACTTCTTAATCCAGAGGGTGGTACATTCTAATACAGGAGGTGTGTTACTGACCATATCACTGGGTGAAACCAGAGAAAAGAAAGCCTAGAAAAAGAAAACTAATCCAGACACCACATCTAATGATTGGTAAACTGCAATATATTAAACTTTTGTTTTTTGGTTTAATACAGCCTTAAAGGAACCTAGATAATATTTGTCACTGCCTGTGCAAAGCTTTAGCCCCCTTTCACACTGAAGGCGCTTTTCAGGCATTTTAGTGCTAAAAATAGTGCCTATAAAGCACCTGAAAAGCGCCTCTCAAGCCTCCCCAGTGTAAAAGTCTGAGTGCTTTCACACTGGGGCAGTGCGCTTGCAGGACGGGAAAAAAAAGTTGTGCAATCAGGGGCGGTGCGGAGGGGTGTATACAGTGCTCCTAAACCACCCCTGCCACTGAAATCAATGGGCGGCGCTTTTCAGGTTATTTTAACACCTTGTTAGCCCCTTCTTTGGGGTTAAAAGTGCCCCGCTCCTGCCCGCACAGCGCCGGTAAAGCGCTGCTAAAGCTAGCAGCGCTTTACCACTAACGCTTGGGAGTTCTGAGTGTGAAAGTGGTCTTAGTGAAGTTTTTTGTGGCTGGGTTACTATTCATTCTCACTTGAGAGCCAAGGTAGCTTTTACAAGCTTGTTGAACGCTTACATTAAATGCCCTCTGTTAAGGCAAATAATACAAAATTGTTGTTTCAGTCATGACTGAATGTATATTGAAGCTTTGTGTCACTCCAACTGAATTCTGTTTTTAACTGAATCCGATTTTTCACAGGTTGTAGATTATAAAATAACATTTCTGTTTCCACTTCAGTGGCACTTCAGTGGTGCTTTTTTGAAGCTTTAATAAGGCCTGGCAGATGCCCTGTGTGTGTGGATATCTCATACCTGCAATTTCTCCAAAACAAAGCGAAGCTAAAGCTGAATTAGGCTCGATTCACATCTATGCATGTTGCTTTTGAGCGTTTCTGCAGTACTTTTTGCAGTGCTTGCCGCATTTTTTGGACACGCGTGTTACCGCAATTTTGCCACGATTTGCGTTTTTTTACACTGTATATAGATGGTTGCTAAGGATGGGGCCAGAAATCCCACCGCCACGGCCTTAACAACCCATGAGTCATCAGCTGTCAGCAAGCTTGCCCACTGAATTTAAAAAAAAAATTGCTGGCTAAAAAAAAGTGAAAAAAAAACAGCGTGGGGTCCAGTGAAGCCTGGTGAAGTTTTAGTATGGGGGCACTAGACCCCACCCTTCCTTTTGGACCCCTCCCACTTCTCATAAGCCCCACCCCTTATATTATCCATCCACTCCGTCCACTGTATTCCACTTGCTTTCACCCATAGTGTCAGTAGTATACAACTCAGCATCACAAGACAGAGTATATAGCCCCAGCATCACAGGACATAGTATACAGCCCCAGAATCACAGGAAAGAGTATATAGCTCAGCATCACAGGACAGAGTAAATACCTCAGCATTAGGGATGAGCTTCGAGTTTGAGTCAAACTCGAACAATTTGGGGTGTTCGTGGCAAATTCGAAAGCCGCGGAACACCCTTTAAAAGTCTATGGGAGAAATCAAAAGTGCTAATTTTAAAGGCTTATATGCAAGTTATTGTCATAAAAAGTGTTTGGGGACCTGGGTCCTGCCCCAGGGGACAAGGATCAATGCAAGAAAAGTTTTAAAAACGGCCGTTTTTTTCGGGAGCAGTGATTTTAATAATGCCTAAAGTGAAACAATAAAAGTGTAATATTCCTTTAAATTTTGTACCTGGGGGGTGTCTATAGTATACCTGTAAAGGGGCGCATGTTACCCGTGTTTAGAACAGTCTGACAGCAAAATGACATTTCAAAGGAAAAAAAGTCATTTAAAACTACTCGCGGCTATTAATGAATTGCCGGTCCGACAATACACATAAAAGTTCATTGATAAAAACGGCATGGGAATTCCCCACAGGGGAACCCCGAACCAAAATTTTTAAAAAAATGACGTGGGGGTCCCCCTAAATTCCATACCAGGCCCTTCAGGTCTGGTATGGATATTAAGGGGAACCCTGGACAAATTTTTTTTTTTTAAATGGCGTGGGGTCACCCTCAAAATCTATACCAGGCCCTTCAGGGCCTGACAATAACTTGCATATAAGCCTTTAAAATCAGAACTTTTGATTATTCATGTTCGTGTCCCATAGACTTTAATGGTGTTCGCCTGTTCGAACAAATTTTTTGCCTGTTCGCAAGTTCTGGTGCGAACCGAACAGGGGGGTGTTCAGCTCATACTTACTCAGCATCACAGATCAGGGTATATAGCTCAGCCTCACAGATCAGGGTATATAGCTCAGCATCACAGGACAGAGAATATAACTCAGCATCACAGATCGTGGTATATAGCGCAGCCTCACAGATCATGGTATATAGCACAGCCTCACAGATCATGGTATATAGCGCAGCCTCACAGATCATGGTATATAGTGCAGCCTCACAGATCATGGTATATAGCGTAGCCTCACAGATCATGGTATATAGCGCAGCCTCACAGATCATGATATATAGCGCAGCCTAGCAGATCATGGTATATAGCTCAGCATTACAGATCAGGTTATACAGCTCTGGTGTTCAGACTTAGAAAAGACAGTTGGTTTGCACTGGCAGTGGTATGGTTCTATAATCAGACTCAGAACACACATTTGGTTGGCACTTGTAGTGATATGGTGATCAGACTCAGAGCGGACAATTGGTTAGCACTGGCAGTAGTGTGGTAGTATGATCCTACCAACCCTGTGTGCCTGAACACTGTGGATTAGATGAGTGGTGTACCGATCAGATTGCTCCTGTCATCTGTCACCATGCTTATGTCACCTCATCCCAGCAGCTTACAATCAATCTCTCCTCTCTCACGGCACTGACAGAAACCCCCCACAGGGCTCATGGTACTCTGAAGGCAACCACCCTCACCGCGTGTCTTGCGGTATTCGCGGTACTCTGAAGGCAACCACCCCCAAGTCGAGAGGCTCGCAGGGCTCAAGGTACTCACGGTACTCTGAAGAAAAACCCCCCCGGAGGTCTGGCCCTTCACATACCGGGCTGTGGTGTCCTCTCCTCCTGTGTCGCCTCAACAGTGCAGGAAGCAGACAGCAGCGGTGGCGGAGGTCTCCATGTGTCCATTCCTCCAGCATGTGTCTCCTCTGCATGTCTCCTATTCCTAAGCACTGGGCATCCAATAGGACCGCCCGGTGCTTTGGCCAATTGGGAAACAGGTCTCACTGACCTGCCTCCTGATTGATGGCGAGGCACTGTAGTGTGAAAATAGCAAAAATGAATTTGCTATGGTCACACAATTCAGTGGGATCAGGGTGCATTGTCTCCGCCCTGAGTCCACCCTATTTTGAAGCCTATTAGAGCCTCTGACTCTAAGCAGGTGCTTAAAAAAATCCCCTCCTACCCCACCATAGGAGTCCATGCATCAGGCGTCCTGAAAAGGACTGGACACATGGGCAAAATGCACGGACCGCCACTGGTGGGGTCCCCCCCCAGGTCCATAACAGGCCCTTTTCCGAGCATGCAGCCTGGCAGGTCAGGAAAGGGAGGGAACGAGCGCCCCCCCTCCTGAACCATACTATACCAGATGTCATCTGATGGTCACACCCCCATCATTAACCAGCTAAAAAAAAAACGCAAATCGCGTCAAAATCTGGGTACTTGCGTTTTGGATGCGGGTCCATTGAAGTATATTACATGCAAAATGCTGCATTTTTCGAGAAAAAAGTCCTCGACCCTTTCAAAAAACGCAGAGGCACAAAAATGCATTGATGTGAACATGTTCTATAGTAACCCATGTTAAAAGATTTCCCTGCATTTCTGCAAAATGCATCAAAAAAAGCATTAGTGTGAATGGAGCCTTAAAGCCTCTCAAAGACTGCAGGTGCTTCAAGCGAGCTTTGCCATAGACTTCTATGAAGGCTTTGAAGATGCTTTGAAGCACCACTAAAGTGACATGGGGTATAATTTTTGAAGCAAAGCAAAAGCAAGGTGTAAACAGGATTGTAAGCTAACCATTTTATTTAGTGACATGGGCTTTTAGTGACATGGGCTTTGACTGGCTTTCAGAGAGCTTTAAAAAAGCCTGTCTGAAGCCATGTTTTGCAGCAAGTGTAACCAAGCCCTTAATGTGTTTTCAAATCTTTTTTGGTGGCATGAAAAAGGATTCAAGAAAATCCAAACAGCTGATTTATTTTATGACAAGGAACATCAGATATGTACAAGGTACAGTGACGACACCGCGCAAGCCCGATCGCCTTACCAGCAGTAGTGTTTGAAGCCAACAGCCTGCTGCTCTTCTGTTATACAAAACAAATGCCTTTTATGTTTTGTATAAAGGTAATTGTAGCCATATTTTAAAATAAATCATTTCATATCATGATGGGCTACACTCTTCTGTTTTCTGTTTTTTTTTGGTAATTCGTTTTAAGGTAAGTTTCACATAATAACTTTGCCTTGGAGTTTTTTAAAAAAAAGCTGATGGCTTACTACCGCTTCAAGCTGGGAATACTCAAATAGAATTTCATTCAAATTTTTTGTTTTAAGAACGTTTCTTCAGTTTTATACATGTTAGTGAGGTCAAATTGATCTTTAGTGATGAGAAAAATCAAAGTAGCAGGTTGGAAAATGTTTTTTTGAACAGACATTATATATAGTTTTCTTTCAGGGGAGTCCATTCACTCCAGAATTGAATGTTAAAAAAAGCAACATTTTCAAGTATTTTTGAATAACATTTGACAAGCCATCGAATGTACTGAGAATTTTCATACAAATTTTTATACGAATGTTCATTTGAAAATCTACTAGTGTATGGTCAGCTTTAGTTTCTCAATAGGTTGTTGTGGCACCAAGCATTGCATTATTACATGTGGAATGGAGGGGTACCTAAAGTACCAAATACCTAGACATCTCTTGGATGTGCAGGAGCCCTGTTTTGAAAGGCCATGGATTGTCCTGGAACCAATACACATGCACTTTAAAATCTATTCCTTCAACAATAACAGCAATGCAAAAATAAGAAGACTTAAATACTTCCTAATCAGGATAAAAATGTTAAGTATATATACACAGTGTGACATTAATGTTCTCAGGGGAAATTTTAGTTTAACTAACCACTGGGTGTATTTTATACAATGAAGATTTATGTATTCAAAATATGTCAATAATTCTGCATTCAATGCTTCTTTGGAAAACACAGAATTCCATATAAAACGTTTTAAAGGAGGAATGCTTGTTTTATAAAGCAATCAGTGTAGCTGGAAAAATCAACACTTTGGTGATGGAGCAATGATGGAAAAGTTCTCTCTTGTGGCCAACAAGGTGTTAGATGAATTACAGTATGGTAAACATTCCATGAAGGTTTTATGAATAAATATGTGTAATGTTGCTCCCCAAAATTCATAAAACATAACCCACATACTGAAAGACTGCTTATAAATATGTGAACTTTGTAAATTGATTTTTTAAAAAGGGAACACGAGAATAAAAATGATTCAAGGTCATAACAACACATATATGCTTAGTTCCACATATAACCTAATGGGATATTCTATGTAAATAAAAATGTCTACAAAAGTTTCAGTGACACACTGTTCCTAGACTACAGTTTAGAAACAAATAACCATAAAATATTGCTAATAAAATGAAATCACTGGAGAGCTCTAAAATGACAGTAGAGCACATAGTTTATATATTATGCAAACTCAGTTAAAGGGCCCCTTGGAGTTTAGCAGATAGTCAAGTGCTGTATATCTAAACTTACTACATTTATTCTATGTTAGTGAATCTGTTTTTATATTATGGATATTTTAGTAATATTCCTGATGTAGTAAAATCTTCTTTTGTTATAAGAATCTTTGTTTGTTAGACTGAAAATATGTTTATTGACATGATATTTGTATTGAAAGATGGATCAGACTTCATCTCACATTCAGTGGGAAAAAAAATATAAAAAAATACTTGCATTAATTATTAAAAATAAATAAGTAGACAGTTAAATACAAACCTTGACCTGTTGTAAAAGTCTCCTAAGCCTTCCCATTGGTCAATGATGAGGATTTTCATTGTGGTTAAAGTCTTTTGTAGAAAGGCTTGACACTAAGGCCTCGTACTCATGGTTTGATTGTTGTACGACCGAGCGTCTGATTTTTGTCAAAAGCACGTGTGCAGGATTTTGTCTAGCATACTAACTATCCGCAAATTGTCGTTTGACAAACACGAACGTAGTGACGTACTATGAGAGTATAAAGAGGAAGTTCATTTCTCAAGCACCACCCTTTGAGCCCCTTCTGCTAATTTCATGTTAGTAGAAGTTTGGTAAGCATTGATTTGAGATTTTCAAATCGTACAAAACAAATGCCTTTTAATCACGTGGTTCAGTTATCCTGACTGGGCGTCATATGATGTCCAGCAGGATAACAGCCGCCATACGCCCATGGGGTGGTGGGCTGTGTCAGTCTGACATGGAGGCTCTTTACCACGTGATCAGCCGTGTCCAATCACGGCTGATCACGATGTAAACAGGAAGAGCCGTAGAGGAGATGCGAGTATCAGCAGCTCTTCTGATAGGGGGGTCTGCGCTGATTGTTTATCAGCACAGCCCCCCCACGGATGCCCACACTTGACCACCAGGGAAGCCGGCAGGACCACCAGGGAAGCCCCCAGCATGTGGATGGCCAGGCGTGTACCCCATGGCCATCCACATATAAAAAATATGCCCAATACATGCGGGTGAAACAAATGTAGACATGGAGGAATTATCCTTGGATGACAACTTTATTGATGATTCTATAGAGGGAGATACTCAGAACCCGAATACTCCGCGTCATACCAGATTTGAACACACAACACCAAATAGGAGAGAAGAGATCCCCAGAACCCCCAATTTTCCACCTAGGCATTTGGAAAACAGGAGGGATGAGCATTATGGAAGATCTCCAGGTACCCCAAGATATAATGTATCTACTCGCAATCGTTACTCCCCGCTTAGATATGGGAGAGCACGTATGCCTCAGTGGGACCCTAGGAATAGGAGAGACTACCAAGGAGAGAGGGATTTTCAGCATGGAAGATCACGAGACAGAACCCCTGGGAGATGGAATGCGAGGGTACAATATCATCCACCCAGTTGGAGGAGGACGGGGCGAGACCTCTATGGTCCACAGAGGAGAGATCCTCCACCCGGTATGTACAGGACACAGAGGACGAATGGGTACCAAGATCAGTTTTCCCCACAACATCCACGTATGAATCTAGAAGATGGAAGGAACATGAACTCAGAGAGAGGGCCAGAATACCAACCCAGAGGTTACGAAAGAAACAGACCAGAGGGAAACGAGGAGGGAAGTCGAAAAAGAAGAAGGGAATATTAGGCCAAGGAATCTACAATCTAAGTGAAGCAACCTTTACGGATGATGAATTAAAGATACTGGACTTGGGACTGAAATATGCACCAGAAAAAGTGATTGACAAGTTCGAAGTGTACATTGACTTACAAAAATTCATTAGGAAATTGAAGATAAAGAAGTATTATGCTCTGAATAAAAAAGTCAGTGGAGCCAGCGGAACCGATGGTTATACCCACACTGAACTTAGGAACAATTCCATTTTCAATCCCAAGGTCCCGGGGGATCAATGTATAGGTTCGTTCAAACGAATGGTAGAGAATGACCTGGCCAAAATGAGCACAAAGAAATCCAGAAGCTCCCATATTTGGAAAACGATTAAAGAGATTGGCAAGAGGAAGGAGGTGGTAATAAGACCCGTGGACAAAGGAGGGGGTCTGGTCATCCTGAAGAAAGAGGAATACGAAGAAGAAATGAATAATTTACTGGGAGTTGAAAATACTTATAAAAAATTGAAGTGTAATCCCAAACCACAATATCTAAGGAACCTAAAAAGACTGGTAAAAAAGGGGAGTGTAGCAGGAATTTTGAACAAAAAAGAAGCCAGATACCTGATTCCGGATTCCACGAAAACCCCGGTTATATACTATCTGCCCAAAATACATAAGCGGCTGAATAAACCACCGGGTAGACCTATCATTAGTGGGTTGGATTCCCTATTCTCGAGATTAGGTGAATACATAGATCGTTTTCTGAAACCAGCAGTGGTAAAGGGAAGGTCCTATCTCAGGGACAGCACTCAACTCATCAATGAATTGAGAACAATCACTGGAACTGATCGTTGTCTTTTGGCAACGATTGACGTCAATTCATTGTACACAAGTATCAAGCAGAAGGATGGGCTTAGAGGGGTTGAGAAAGCTTTACACGAATGTTCAGACCTCAAGCAAGAGCAAATACAATTTATTTTGGAAGGCCTGGAACTGGCGATGGGGAGTAACTACTTCTGCTATCAAAAAGATTTCTATGTACAGAAGAAGGGGGTTGCTATGGGTGCCAAATACGCGCCGAGTGTGGCGAACTTATTTATGGACCTATTGGCAGAGCGCTACATATATGGTATCAGAAGACCCGAGATAAAGTTTTACCGTCGGTATATTGACGATGTAATTATCCTGTGGGAAGGGGACTCTGATTCCTTTGAGAGGTTCCTGGTTGAACTCAACCAGAACGAATATGGCATTTCCTTCACTGGAAAGACTGACTGGGACGCGATAGAATATCTAGACCTACAGATTTTTAAACAGGATGGTGAGCTGT